>CM022299.1:394425412-395634579 GCA_011799875.1 Thinopyrum elongatum
ACCACCAAGACCAAGCAAGTCATCCGTGATGAGTCCTCTAACTGCATCGCCAGGGCGCCCATGACCTGTTCGACGTATTGCTCGAACCAGTTCATCGGCACCCCGTCGCTCGCGTCCCCGCCTACGCCGCGGTTGCTGCTTCGTGCATCCTCCAGAGCTCCTGCCACCGATGTTGTTCACCCGGCCGGGGACCGTGATTCTATCCTCCGGGTGCCCCTGGCTATGGAGGACGTGCTTGTACTCACTCAAGCCCCTCCCATGGTCCCGGTCACCAATTCGATGCAGTTGTGCGTGGACCATGAACTGGAAGTGTCGAAGCCCACAGTGCGTTCACGCTTCTGCCTCCCCGAGAGACCTATGTTATCGCTGATGGTAAGCCCACTTCCCACGCACAAGTGGCTGCTGATATGGCCAAGGTCGTGTCTACTGTTTCTAGCAGATCATGTTGCATAAGGAAGGGAAATTCGACCAATTCCATGGCCATCATTTCCAATCAGTGTGTCATACCAGGGGAGCCCTTGTCCTTGCTACAGCCTAAGCCCTCATGGTGCACAATGGCAGCCTGGGCGTCCACTAGATCGGGCACCATCTGATGCTAAACAGTCTAATCAAGTAGGTTGCATCCCGGCAGCCGTCCAGGAAACATCTCACCTTGGAAACTTGTTCTGGCCAATATCCGAGCAGGTGCATTGGAAATTATATGAGAATCGCATACTGAGCCTTGCTGCTATAGGTAGTATGCCTAGTCCTGACAACTTGCAGAAGATAATGCAGATTCTATATATCTCAGGATGGTGGCAATGTTTGAGTCAGTATGAATTTCAAGGAAGTAGTCGTGTGGAATTTAGGAAGAATTTAGTGAGGTATGCAACTACTTGCTCTGCTAAAGGATTGACTGAATTGAAATCTCTCAATGTTGGTACTTGGTCTGAATGTCTGGTGTCATTTGCTCCTGCTATTCATGTGTCCTGTACAGTCTTCTCTGGCCATGAGTTGATGAGGGAGCCAATGCTACCCTGCAGGCGTGTCGTTCATATTGTGGCCATGGAGGACGAACTCCTCACCACTCCATCTCTGATATTCTTAGCTGTCGACTCAAAGCAGCCATTCCTGAACCATGATTTGGACGTCTGGCCGCGTACAAGGCACCAGGGGCTGCTGCTACGGCCGATGTCGTGGCCATCATTTCGGGCAGCTCGTATTGCAGAGGGACAACCTACCTTGATTGCTGAGATGAGGAGGCACTTCCCTGACATGCCGTCCTTCTCAAACAAGGCAGGTGATGAGCAATGGAATTTAGCGAGCATTCTTACACAGTATGATTATGTTTGGGCGTGCAGTTCTGAACAATATGGTATTCTCTCTGTCAGTGACACGTCCCAGGTGGCTTTCAGTACAGCAGGTGCACCTGTCCACTCTTGCTCAGCGGCTCAACAAGATCATTGTCATTTGGATTATTCTCGAGCTATCTGTGAACAAGATCATTGTCATTCGGACGTCAAGGATTTTTATCAGCTATCTAGCGCCAATGGTTGTCTGACGAGTGAACTTCCAGTACGGCATGTGTCATATGAGCTTCTACTATTCCTAACCTGTCCGCTGGACATTTCCAACACGCAGCTTGATGCCTACAACAGCATGTGCTTCCTGTTTTGGCTTTGTTCAGTTTCTCAACTCACCTGTAACATTTGTATGATGAAATCTGACTTGGGCCTGTACCAGCGGGGCTGTTCTTGGGATCCTGGAGGACTGGCATTGCGGTTGTCAATGGAATTGGCTCCCCGAGTGGTCTTCTCAGGAGCGGTGTGTGTCATCATCTTGGTGGTGCACTGCCTCATCCACGCCAGCAATATTTCACTTCATCAACTGCCTGGATTCCAATCGACTCAAGGTACAACAAGTTTCACGAGATCATGGTGGTATGAGTCTCTCAAGTCTTATACATCAACGTTGGCCGTGAGGGACCTAGTGCCTTCTACCTGCTACAATCAAGGGCATTTTCAAGAAGGGAGGGGTACCATCACCATTGTTGTCGTCTTCGCGCAAGGCTCTATCAACCATGAGTACTACTTTCTCAGCTTCGACCACGACTGTGCTGAAAATGACTACTTCCTGGACACCTTCTTCGGCGGGGCTCCCATCGGCCGCAACTACTGTTCCTACTTCGTTGAAGTCCACTCTGGCTTCGATCGTGACGACAACCAAGTAAAGCATCATCAAGTGCAATGGGATCCGGGCGGTTCTAGATGGTGTCGGCTTGGGGTCAAGCCGAAGTCAAGAAGGGAGGAATGTCAGGAGCCCTCCCCTGGCTGGTACATGGGCTTGCCCCTAGACCAATACATGGGCCTGGCCCATCGGGAGACCATCGAGCGCTGCAGACTACAAGTACCAAGGAGAAGGAAACGCTCTGCTCATCCAGTGGATCACGGACGAACCCGGCGGCGGCTACCCTCTTTTCCCCTACCTTCCTTCCCCCAATTCGTGTATCTGTGATCCTGTAATCCACCATTGCTACTTGAGTTCATCTGTGAGAGTGATAGATCGAGCAAGATATCGTTAGGTTGCTAACAAAACATGACAGAGTATTAAAATGGTGCATCTTAATGAATATTACTGCTAAATAAGCTTCAAATTGTTCTCTCACCAGTATAATGTAAATAAGTCAAGACACAGGATGTGCCTTCGATCTTTTGGTCCAGCAAAAGAGATTGACAGAAATTAAAAACTTCATGAATCACGAGCCATCTGAATTCGAAGGAGAGGAGAACTAACAGAACGGGGAAGATGAATCCTCGACTTACACGTCAAACATGGCTGCCAGAGAAGGAGGTACAGATGTAATGAGGGGAATGGGAACGAGCAGCTGCAGGGTGGAGATTATACACGGGAGAAAAGGAAAAGGATGTCCGCGGTGTAGATTCTGTCTCCAGCTGCCTCCAATGGTGGTCATTATCATGGCGCTCGCACTGCTGGCGGCTAAAGCCTTGTTGAGGCCGAGGCATAATAGGCGAAACCACATCCCCCATCTCCATGTCTTATGCAGTGAAATTGTAACATCTACAGTCAGGCACACACTGGAAGCACCAAACATTCAATAATCCTTTCTTCTTTGCAAGAACTGTGCAGATATTAGATATATCATTTTATCATATATAGGAACAAACTAATAGTCTGTACAACAACATTATGATTGCGCCAAAACAACCTTATGCATATATAGCAAAAATAATAGTGGGCAGTAGCATGTCATGAATATTTACGAACAAATACGAATGAAAAGTGAACAATCATATGAACACACTGAATATGGAATAAAATATGGTATTCCACTAAACTAACCTTGGAGCAGCCATTGGGATCCTCAGATTCAGAATTCAGGAACAAGAATAAACCAAGAAACACCCTACAGAAATTTGTTGAACCAATAAGCTAGAACCAGTCCCGAGCACTTGGGCGACAATAACTGCAACAAATTAAATGCGGAAATCAGCATCAGCAGGAGCCCGATCAGAGTACATACATTGAATGCGAAGGGATTGAGTACGAAATCAAATGTCCCTAAACGAAGGGACGGACGATAGAGGCGCATCATACAGTGGAGGAGGTCAGATAGGCCGGTCACTTCCTTGGTACGAGAAGGGGAAAGAAGAATGATGGTAGGGCAGGAGGCGCGCGTGAGGAGTGAAGGAAGAATACCTGTTGCATCATGAGCTCATTGGAGCCACGGAGGAGCGAAGGCGGTGCTGGAAGAGGTGATGGTGGCGCGGGGAAGAGGGCGGATGCGCCACTGGCCTTTTCCCCTTCAACTTTCTGATGTCACTCTGTTCCTCGCCATCGTTCTCTGCCGCCGCCGATGCCATTGCAACAGAGTTGGGGGTGTCTCCTTTCACCGCCCACAGCCGAGGCCGCTCCGTCTACCCTTCGCTTCCTGTTCAAACATTGATGCGGTGTGGCCGCCATGAGTGGCTGGGTAGGAGTTTCGCCGCTGTAGGGGCAAGAGGAGAGAGGAGGATCTATGGCGGAGGGGTGTCGTGGCAGCGCAAGCGGGGCTGGAGGCCTGGAGCGAGGAGACTCGTCAGTCGTCACGGGTCGACGCTGCGTCTGCGGACCCGAATTAACCACAGGCCGCCAAAAATGCTACGGGAGTGGCAGCCCATTAGGACATTCAGCCCAGTTCGCGGTCTGAAGTCAAATCGGACGGCCAGGGATATTTTAGGCACGAAATCCAACGGCTCACGAGTGAGGATGCGTGAGAGGGCTGGGATTAGGCTCGATTTTGATGCTGCGTCTGCGGACCCGAATTAACCACAGGCCGCCAAAAATGCTACGGGAGTAGCAGCCCATTAGGACATTCAGCCCAGTTCGCGGTCTGAAGTCAAATCGGACGGCCAGGGATATTTTAGGCACGAAATCCAACGGCTCACGAGTGAGGATGCGTGAGAGAGCTGGGATTAGGCTCGATTTTACTGTCCTAAATTTGCTGATTTTGTGTTTGTATATGTGTGTGTGCGCTTCCTTTTAATTAAACTGACAAAATTGTTGTAAGCATACTTCTCATCCAACTACCAAGGACCACATCATTATTTGGGTCTAGCTTTTTATCTTTTAACTACTTACAGTAAATAACTAATGCAAAAACGTAGAGGACAAGTAAAACAAAGCAATGCTATTGTAACACAAGTTCTGAACACATTGCATTGTTTTTATAGAAACAAATGGAGTACAAGGTGACACCACTATTTTCTGCTCACACCAATTGACTTGTGAAGCAGAGGGCATCCAGCTGCTACCTGCTGGAGAAGTACAAGGTGATGGAGGGCATGGAGAAGCGAGCAGCACAAGGTGCTCAAGCGCAAGCTGTGCGCCTTCCTGGACATCATCGCTGATGCCAAGCAGGCTGCGTCCCACAGAGTTGGGGCCATGGCCTGGCTGGAGGAGGTCAAGAGGGTGACCTCCGAGGCAGACGAGGTCTTGTACGGAGGCGCTCCTACTCACAGCCACAAGGCTAAGAAGAATGGGCACAACAGCAAGCTCGGCTTCGATGCAGCGAAACTCTTTCCAACCAACAACCTTTTTGTTTTCCGCGACAAGATGGGGAAGAAACTGTGCAGGCCATTGAGGTCCTTGTGACTGAGATGAATGCCTTTGGGTTTAGATATCAGCACCAAGCACGGGCATCCAAGGACTGGAGGTAGATAGATCGTGTTATCTTGGGTTCAAAGGACATTATCAGCAGATCAACAGACCAAGATACTTAGAATATTGTTGATATGCTACTTGGTGAAGCTAACAATGTAGAGCAGCTCACTTACAATGAAGCTGAAATTCAGAAGCATCTTGAGTTGCTGATCATGTACTTCCAGTTACAAATATATGTTTATTGTATATATGCTACGCTTGCTGCGAGAGAATATTTTCTTGTTTACCGCTCCTTTCAGACTATCTATGGCAGATGTTTTATTTTTCCCTTTAGATTCAACATATTATTAATTTCTTGTGCTACATTTTTTTGGTCAGGATTAGAGCTGTTGTTTCATGTGTTTGCTCAGAGAATATTTCCCAGTGAAAATGATTGCAATGGTAACCATGGACCAATTTTCCTGCAGTTGGTTTGGTTAATGTGAGGGTTTTTTTAGATGGAACCTTATTTATTCCATTAACCAAAAAGCTCAGCAACATCGCTGGCTACCAATTCATGCACGAATTCAGGGGCACCATCCGGCCATACGGCTGGGGATGAGAGACCTGACCATGCACCATACATCGCAAGAGCGTCCACGACTTTATTACATACCCTCGGGCAATATGAAATGCGAAAGACATTAAAGTTTAAACGAGCAAAATATTTAATCTCCTTATAGGATCCCATTTATAGCTAGAGCTTGGTCGTCCGCATGGATCGCCTGCACGAGCTGCGTTGCATCTGTCTCAACATGAACTTCTAAGATGCCCCAAGCCTGGGCAACCTGCAAGCTTTGGAAACACTAGGGCCCTGTTTGTTTGGGCTTTTGCTTTTGCTTTTGCAGCTTTTTCATTTTGCTCAAAAAGCCATAGAAGCTCCTAAATAGGTGCTTTTGGAGCTTTTATGGCTTTTGAAGCTCAATATTGTTACATTGATTCATCAAAAGCCATAAAAGCTCCAAAAGCACCTATTTAGGAGCTTTTATGGTTTTTTGGCCAAAGTGAAAAAGCTGCAAAAGCATAAGCAAAAGTCCAAACAAACAGGGCCCTTCCGTTGCGCCGATGGCGCAAAGGGCGAGAGTGAATCAAGTTTTCAAACCATGCAACTTAGAATATTCAGAGACAGATCATTTAATAATTAAAGCATAAGGAAATAGATATTTAGAAATTATGTTCATACATAGCGTTATATATTACATTTAAGGTAGTTTCATAGGCCAACAGAAAGGCTTGAGATAATTTCATGATAAGCAAAGCTACATAGGCAAAGATATAAACGTGTTTGATTCGAAGGAATCACCGCGGCTTCATATTACATTGCCTTCCAAAACGGCATCCGGCGTTTGGTGCGCCCACCACGTATTCCGTAGCCGCGTCTTCTGATTACGTGAGTTCACAAAATCGAAAACGCCCAGCCCAAGCTGATTAGGAAACCGGAAGTCAGAGCCTTGAACCAAACAATTCATGTATCCGGTGGGAAAAAATCGGATGCAGACCTTCCCGATACCAGAACGGAATATGTTACAATAGCGCGAATCAAACGCGCCGATAGATAGTTTTGGTCACCAAGCTGATGGTAACTAAAACATGCGGTCATTGATATCAAGAGTGACTTGATCGTCTAAGAGCATCTCTAGCACATCCCGTATATCGTCGATTCCGCAAAACTCGTTTACGGTTCGCGGAAAAACGGCTTTGCGGGCGGGCGCAGAGTCAGACCCCGCAAAGCGGAACTGTAAAATGGAATATTCGCGGAGATTTCGTTTTACGGGTTGGCTATGCGGTGTCTGCTCTGCTGCCGCCCCCGCCGGCCCGCAAAACAGTTTGCGGTTTTATCTGAATTTGACACATATGCACATATTCAGAATTACTAATTTGCAATATAAGAAAAAAATATCAATATGACGATACAACAATCATCCAAATTGCAATAATTATTCAAATCACCGAAGCAAACTAAATAATTCAATACAAAACTTGTCTCGAATACAAATCACACATGAATTAAATGAAAATGAATGGAAAAATTGAATGCGTTACTGCCCAGCCATTTGCCAATGGTGTTCAATGAGATCCTCCTGAAGCTGAAAGTGTGTGTTTGCATTCTCAATCTCCTTGTAGGTCTGAAGAAAAGCTCTAATCCGGTTAGGGTCTCTAGCTGGTTTGACACGGCTACCCACATTGTCGTAGAAGAACTCCAAGTTCATGCCTCTCTCATCTTCGAGAATCATATTGTGAAGAATAACACAGCATGTCATGATATTTTTCAAGGTCCGCTTGTCCCAAAAACGAGCAGGACCACGAACAATGGCAAACCTAGATTGCAAAACCCCGAATGCTCTTTCAATGTCTTTTCGGGCCGCCTCTTCCACCTTTGCAAATTCACATTGTTTCCTAGTTTTGGATTCTTTGATGCTCTTGACAAATGTGCACCAAGAAGGGTATATACCATCTGCAAGATAGTACCCCTTTGTGTATTCATGCCCATTGATAGTGTAGTTGCAAGCAGGAGCATCACCACTAGCAAGCCTAGCAAACAAATGAGACCGTTGCAACACATTGATATCATTTAGAGTACCCGACATACCAAAAAAGCAATGCCAAATCCATAAATCCTCGGATGCTACGGCCTCTAGCACAATTATTGCATCACGAGACTTGCCACAATACATTCCCTGCCATGCCTTCGGGCAATTTTTTCAATTCCAATGCATACAGTCAATGCTACCTAGCATGCCAGACCAACCTCTTCTCTTACTTGATGCCATCAATTTTTTTGTGTCTTCCTCGTTGGGTGCCCGAAGATATTCAGGACCAAAGACACGGATGATCACTTTGGCAAACCTACGCACTGACTCAATTGTGGTATCTTCACCAATGCGAAGGTACTCATCAGCATAGTCAGCCGGAACGCCGTATCCAATCACCCGCATAGCTGCCGAGATTTTTTGATATGCACTAAATCCCTTCAAGCCCGCGACATTTCTTCTTTGAGTAAAATATCGACAATTTGCCTCGCAAGTTTGAACAATTTTCACAAAGAGAGATCGGCGCATTCGGTACCTTCTTCGGAAGAGGTGCGGTGGATATGTTGGATTCTCCACGAAGTAGTCTTGCATCAACATCTCGTTCCCGAGATGGCGATTTCGAGGAATGCAAAGACGGCCGACGGTCGATCCTCGCCGCCTCTTTCGGTTCTCATCTTCGTGCTCTTTCACGGCAAGGGCCATCACCAACGTCTGCTGGCGATAGTTGGCAAGCAGCGTCTCAACATCCGAGTCGTCCGAATCGGACGAATCGTCGAGCAAAAACTTCTCGCACGGGCTAAATTCCATCTACATGAAAAAAATTACACGCCCCGTTAACCAACTATGCATACCGCTCGGCACAAGCACAAGTAAAAACTCACCGGCTGCTCGAGGGCGGTGTCTCTCCGGCGGCTCAAGAGCGGTCGACCCCGGACGGCGACGGCGACTAGGGGCGGCTCGGGTCGCCGGATCCGGGGGGGCGGTGCAGCAGCTCGGTGGAAGAGGGCAGGGGCGCCCCCGCGGCGCGATTTCGCCCGCAGATTTGGCCGGAATCACCGGCGGCGGACGGGCGGAACCAATGGCGGGTGGCGGCGGAAGGATGAGGGAAAAGGGCACGGGCTGAAATGTCCCTCCCGCCAACCGTTTTCCTGGGATACGGGGCACCGTAGGGGCGAGAAGGAAACCTGCGTATTCGTGGGTTGGGGACGAGATTTTGCCGTGCCCCTCAAAAATATTTACGGGTCGGACGCATTTGCGGGGTCTGGTCGAGCAGCTTTTCCCGCGCCGACCCGTATTTTGGCAATTATTTTACGGGTCACGACTTTATACGGGGTCGGCTAGAGATGCTCTAAATAGCTCTTCACGGTTTGCGTGTTTGGTGGGCTCTCATTGGCAAAAGCCGAACTGCCTTCCGTATCATCATCCAATCCGTAGAATGACCTCTGATTGTAAAGTTGTATCATCAATGCGATCTTCAACATGATGTGGGGGGATAAAAATGACATTTCTCGAGAATGGACAGGAGGTGCACTGTACCTGGCTGCTATTGTGGCCTCACGCGAGGTGTCCTTGAATTTTTGTCGAAAAAGACCACCTGCCCAACGGAATTGCTAGAAAAGATCCTCTCTGAATGAAATTGGCAGAAAAGACCCCTGGGCCGTGGTGGCAGGCGCGCCAACCGACACGTGGCACCTGTCGCCACGGTGCAAGGCGGCAGCCCCTGCCGCCAGCCGGCCAGGCGGCAGGCTGCCCATAACAGCGAGCGGCGAATCGCTACGGAACGGAGGCCGGTGTTGGGCCCTGCCGCCTCGTCCAGTGGCGGCAGGACTGTTGCTGTAGCAAGACCCGATGCATGCATGTGCTAGTACGCTTCCTGTTATGGGCAGCCTGCCGCCTGGCTGGCTGGCGGCAGCCCCTGCCGCCTCGCACCGTGGCCTCGCCCCATGTGTCGGCTGGCACGCCTGCCGCCACGGTCCAAGGGTCTTTTCTGTCAATTTCATTCAGAGGGAGTCTTTTATGACAATTCCGTTGCGCAGGTGGTCTTTTTAACAAAAAAATCTGGTGCCCTTATCTGCTGATGTGGCAACAACAGAGGGCATTTGGGACAATTCATAGCACGTCCAGATAATTTTATCAATTATCAGGCCGGCACTCCGCCCCCAAATGCTCGCCTCCATCTCCCGATCTCTCGCTCGCCGCCGCCCGCGCCTTCCGTTTGCCACCGCCGCCGCCACAGCAGCCATGTCGTCGTCCGACACCGCAGGGAGGGTCGCCGACCGTCCGATCTCTCCGGATACCACACGCATCGGCTGGGTGGGGACGGGCGTCATGGGCCAGTCCATGGCCGGCCACCTCCTCGCCGCCGGCTACGCGCTCACGGTATACAACCGCACGCCCTCCAAGGCCCAGGGCCTCGTCTCTAGCGGCGCCCGCCTCGTGGACAGCCCGCGTGCCGCCGCGGCCGCCGCTGACGTCATCTTCCTCATGGTCGGCTTTCCCTCTGACGTCCGCTCCACGTCCCTCGACCCCTCCACGGGCGCTCTCGCCGGCCTCGCCCCAGGCGGCGTCCTCGTCGACATGACCACCTCCGACCCCACCCTCGCCGCCGAGATAGCCGCGGCCGCGGCTGGGGCCGGCTGCGCCGCAGTCGACGCCCCCGTGTCAGGCGGCGACCGGGGCGCCCGCAACGCCTGCCTCTCGATCTTCGCCGGCGGCGATGCGGCCGTGGTGGCCCGCCTGGCGCCCCTCTTCAAGCTGATGGGCAACGCCCTCTACATGGGCGGTCCGGGCGCGGGGCAGCGCGCGAAGCTGGGCAACCAGATCGCCATCGCGTCCACCATGGTGGGACTGGTGGAGGGCATGGTGTACGCGCACAAGGCCGGGCTGGACGTGGGCAAGTGGCTGGAGGCCATCTCCACGGGCGCGGCGGGGTCCAAGTCGCTGGAGCTGTACGGGAAGCGGATGCTGGAGCGCGACATGGCGGCCGGGTTCTACGTCCGGCACTTCGTCAAGGACCTCGGGATCTGCCTGTCCGAGTGCCAGACCATGGGGCTGGCGCTGCCGGGGCTCGCGCTCGCGCACCAGCTCTACGTGTCGCTGCTTGCCCACGGCGAGGGCGGGCTCGGCACGCAGGCGCTGATACTGGCAGTCGAGCGGCTCAACAACACCTGCCTTGACAAGAAAGGGGAGTGAAACTGTGAAAGCCTACGAGAGTTTGGTTGATGCAATGCAACATGGGAGAATTGTGTCCTGCTGTTGTTCCCTTGTGTATATGGGACTTCTGCATGCTCTGTCTGTTCATGCCTTCCAGTGCTCAAAGGTTCAAATAAGATTTGCAAAAATGGAGTTTTCACTTGTATTGATAGTATTCAACTACTCCTATTTGGCAAATCAGCCTGTAGTGATTGTCTATCAACTTGGCGGTGAAACTAGAATATTCAATGGGTTCACCCTTTGTTAACGGGTTATATTTGCCACAATGTGTTTTTCTTGCTTCAGATGACATCCCTACCATATCAGACTGACGCCATTGCCGCACAAGTAAACTGCCGTTTTGTCGATGACTGATATTCCTCTCAGCCTTGAAGAAGCAGATCTTTCAACATCTCCAACAAACAACAAGAGTTCAGGCAACGCTGGCACAGGGCTTAAGGATGCAAATTTGTAACCTACAGGGTACCCTCCAACCCTGTTTATATTCAACTAAATGAACTTTAGAAAAAAATAGTTTATTTGGTTGAATGAAGAAGTGTAGGAGGGTATCCTCTAGGTTCCAAATTTGCAACCCTGTCAGGGCTGCGCTTCACCTTGCATCTACCAGGAAATTTACTAGAACCACATATCTTTAACTAAACTACAAACGCACCAAGTACTCCCTCTGTAAACTAATGTACGACGTTTTAAAACACTATTAGTTTACAGAGGGGGTATCTTCATGTACTGGAGTGCTGGTTTATTAGCTTCGGAAGGAGCGAGCATGCTCCGAAAATATACATAATAGTGCATACGTATAAACACCAAAGTTAACAACAGAGCAAAACCCATCCCAGCCAGCGAAGCAAAATAGTCAGCTTACATAAGTTCAAGAGTGCATTACAAAACCAGCATATATATAGTATAACACACTCAAAAGGAATGTACCATTACGGGAAAGAATTTTCACGACCGAACAAATTTCCTTATATCAGGAAATTTTTACTTGTGAATTGGGCTCAGTGCCTCTGAAATATTTGGGCCTTCCTGTTTCTGATGTTAGAATTAGAAATAAACATGTCTCAAAAAAAAAGAATTAGAAATAAACTGCGGAAAATTATGACTGAAAAAATTGAAAAAAGGTGTGCTTGTTGGCAAGGGAGGTTGTTGAACATAGCTGGGAGAGTTACACTGGTTCAGTCATGTCTGACTAATATACCAATTTATATGATGTCCTTTCACAGATGATGCCTTTTTTTCTAAAAAAAATCATGGTAGTACAGAGAACACTAGAGGTAATAAAAATTACACCAGGTCCATGGACTGCCAGCAACGACTACAAGCACTGGAACGAGTCGAAGGCACGCCGTCATCATCGCCCCTCCCTCATCGGAGCTGGGCAAAATTTATTATAGTAGACAACCGGGAAGTCGACATGCTAAGGCCCTAAAAGACGATCACACCAGAGCAGCAATCATCGCAGATGAAGAGAGTAGTAGATGGGAAAGGTCAAACATGTAACCACATGAATGAAGACGAATAAAACCTGCATCCAAATAGATCCACGAAGACCAGCACCGACCGAACCCCGCGAGATCCAATGGAGACACACCTACAGACGTCGTCCGACGACACTATACACACCTTTGGGACGAGGATCAGACGTGGGAGACATTATTCCTACCAAGGGACATCTGTAACACCCCATGTATTAAGCTGCAGTGATCACCCTTTTGATTATGCCAGGTCATCATGATCAACAGTGCTTAATCATCATTAGTATCATATCTCTTTTCAAATTCAAATTCAAATGGAAATTCAAACTAAAAGTGAAAATAAAAGTTGTTCAAATCCAGGAACTAAAATGTTCATAATATTGTAAATAATCCAGAGACAATTGTAAAATTATAATCAACTTTTACTAAATTAATTATGTGCCTCAAACAGCAACAAAACAGAGATATTTAATCCAATTTCATTTAATTATTATTCAAATGAAATCATTTTGGCTCCAAACCATTTTCTAGCAGTGGTAAATATTGCACTGGAATTATTGGGCTAAGTCACATATTTTTACAAAAGTCCTTTTGAGGCCTAACTAATTACAAAACAGAAAATAAGAATAGATAAAAAAAAGAAAAACAGAAAACTGTAAAAGAAAATAAACACAACCCCCCCCCCTACTGGGCCTCGGCCCAGCAGGCCACCACTTAGGCCTGCTTGGCCCAACCGCCCCCAGCACCTCCTTAACCCTAGCCCGCAGCGAGCCTACTCCCTCTCGTTCCCCCACTCCTCTCGCTCCCCTCACCATCCCTCGCGCCACCGCACGCCCAGAGGCGAGGCGCCTCACGCCCGAACCCCCCACCTGGCAGCCTCTCCTCCCTCTGTTCCCTCCTGCTTCGCCCATCGTCGCCCCTGCTGCCCTCACCGACGACCTGCTCGCCTCACTGTCCGGCCTCGACCGGCGCCAGCCTTCCCCGCCCCCCTGGCCACGCTGCTGCCATGCCCCGGCGCCGCCCTCTGCCTCCGTCGAGCTGCGCCGCCCCGGCAACCTCGACGGCAAGCTGCCGAGGATCCTAGCGCCCGGCCTTCCTCTCCATGTCGCCGCTGCTCCAGGCGGCCCCGGCGAGCGCTCTCTCGCCCGAGAGCCTCCTCCTCTGCCCCGACGGTCATCGTCGTCGACCCGTCGCCACCACTACTTCTCCGTCTTCATCGAGCGCGCTTCCGAGCTCCCTGTGGGTTCTCGGTCCTCAGTGACCTTTCCCCCCTCCCCTCCGCGTCTTGTAGCTCCGTCGCCGACAAGGCCGTGCCTCGGCGCCGCCTGCCACCGCCGTTACGATCGACTCCGGCCGTTTTTGCCCGAACCACAGGCGTCATAGCCCGTGCCTCACAGCGCCCGGTCTTCTGGTGGGCTCGGTCGCCCGTTTGGTCGCCGAAGCTGCCGCCTCCGTGCGTGCCGTCGTCATCAGTGCTCGCCGGCGGGCACGCACACGCGCACGCGCGTTCAATCCACTGGGTTGACCAACTGACGTGTGGGCCCATCCGGTTTAACTAATGCCTAACCACTTAATTAAAGCCCAATAAAACTGTTTAACTAAAATAACTGAAACTAACACCCGGGACCCACCCTTCGTTTTAATCCCTGTTAGTTTAGTTAAACTCCAAATTAGCCAGGTGTCACTGACATATGGACCCAGACCACTGTTCCAGTGGATAAGGCTGACCAGTCAGCCTGCTGACTGGGCAGCTGGCCCACCAGTCAGCGTCTGCTGACTGGGCGGTTGACTCAGTCAACTAGGCCCACTGGCCAGCCTCTCTGTTGGTCAGAAGGGTACAGTTCTGGGTACACTTAGCAATTTTCCTTTATTTCGAATTAATAATAATTTTAGAAAATAGATTAAGTCTTTAGAAAATCGTAGAAAATAATCCGTAGCTCAGATCGAAAAACTTTGTACATGAAAGTTGCTCAGAATTTCGAAACGAATCCGAATACGTGGACCGTTCGTCCGCCACACGTCCCTAACTACCTGAACATGGGACATTCCCCCTCCGGATCGCCTGTCCGAAAATGCAAACTTGGGAAAACTTTCCCGGATGTTATTCCCCCTTCACCTATGTCGTGTAGCACTACGATAGGTCACCCCTAGCACCGTGTATCGTATTGTCATGCATCTGTTTGCTTGTATTTATTGTTTCTTCCCCCTCTTCCTATTCGCTAGACCCCGAGACCGCTGACGATGTCCTGAAGATCGACGACCCCATTGAGGACCTTGCCCTTGCCGCCGAGCAACCAGGCAAGCCCCCCCTTTGATCATCCCGATATCGCCCATTCTAATTTCTCATGCTTGCATTAGAATTGCTGCTGCTACTGCTTTACCTATTCTGATGCATAGCCTGTTTATTGTAACCTGTTGTTGATAATTACCTGCATATCCTAAACTGCTTAGTATAGGCTGGGTAGAGACCTATCAGTGACCCCACTTATCCCGACTGCCTCGCTGGATATCAGAGACCCGATCAACGGGATTGAAGACCGACCCCGGACGCACATCACCCCCCCCCCCCCCTTAGTTGTAACGACACTGCAGCGTTAATATCGAGTGCCGAGGGTGATACCTCGTGTAGCACTTCTGATGTTAACTCTGTAGAGTAGCTATTCGGTCATGGTCATCGAGGGTGATTCCTCCTTCACCACTTACGGTAACGACGCTGTCGTGCAACACATCAAGTGTGAACCCATCGAGGGTGATTCCTCCGAGTTCACCTTGACGGATACATCAAGTAGGAATCCAACGAGGGTGATACCTCGGATTCCCCTGATGTTATGGACACACGGATACTTGGATTTTACACTGTTACTTGGAAAGGTGGGTCGACTCTGAGGGGTACCCGCGTGTGATGTGAAGACGGGTTGCCTGTATGGTGCCCGAGTGATGAATACGAGGCGCA
This sequence comes from Thinopyrum elongatum, assembly GCA_011799875.1. Classification (NCBI taxonomy): domain Eukaryota; kingdom Viridiplantae; phylum Streptophyta; class Magnoliopsida; order Poales; family Poaceae; genus Thinopyrum; species Thinopyrum elongatum. The sequence continues at coordinate 394,440,763 of CM022299.1, forward strand.
GCCGGGCATTCTTAACCCTTGCAGCAAGTCCTCGAGACGGGGCGACGGGGTCACATCTTTCGTGAGTCTCTGCTCGTTACCGCAAGCCCTAGTCCACTAATGATTTGGATATTTGATCCGAGCAGGCCTCTGGCCTGATAGCACTAACCATCACGTGGGCATAGTATGGGTGTTCTGCATCGTGGCATCAGCAGACAGTTCTGTCAGACGTCCAGTTCAGCATTGTGGCACGGTCGGATCGTACCGACCATCCGAGGCGGTACTGGTATCCACCCTGCACACAACGACCCGGAGTGCACAGGGCGATGGCCCAAGACCCCTGAGCGCTTAGGATGTAGACCGACGGGGACCTCTCTGCTGAGCTCTAGGTAGGGCTGCGATGTATCGTTTAGCCGAGGTTGGGCATGACCCAGGAAAGTGTGTCCGGCCAGAGTTAATCGAGCGTGTTGGGTAAGTTGGTGCACCCCTGTAGGGAAGAACACATCTATCGATAGCCGGTCCTACGGTAATGGACACTCGGAGTTGTATCCCGATTGATACAGCTAGAAGTTGACATGAGACCTGGATATGAGGCTCTGGGATTGCTTCTCGCAAGGAGTCGAGAAGGGATCTCAGGACGAGGTTGATGACTGTATGGCTCTGGGATTGCTTTCTCGCAGGGAGTCGAGAAAGGATCCCTGGGTGAGGATGAGACTTAATGATACTGCTACATTATATTGTACTGTTCTACTCTCTTCTATTGCTGCAAGACCGCTGAAGATGCTAGTCTTTGATAGGACTAGGCCTTCTCTCTATTCTGGCATTTCTGCAGCCCAGTCCACATATACAGCCTTCCTTTGATAATGTTGCATATGTAGTGTAGATCCTTGCTTGCTGAATACTTCTGAGTACGCACGGTTGCTTTGCTTTCTTTTTCTCCCCATATCAGTTTGTCGTGGCTAGATGACGGAGCCACTGAGACAGCTGCCCTCGCCGACGATCGCTACTACTACCCCGAGGGTGGTTATTACTTCGAGCTTGCCGACGACCAGGAGTAGGTTCGGAGGGTCCCAGGCAGGAGGCCTGCGCCTTTCGATCGTAGTGTTTTATTTTGCCCCGCCTTTCTAAAGGCCTTTCTGTTTCTCTTTTAATATCTGTACTCAGATATCTGATGCTTTCGCTGATGCTTGTATGCCATCGAGCTATGTATTCGAGCCCTCGAGGCCCTGGCTTGTAATATAAAGCTTGTATGACTTTATTTATGTTTTAGAGTTGTGTTGTGATATCTTCCCGTGAGTCCTTAGGCTTGATCGTGTGCATTTGCGTGTATGATTAGTGCACGATTGAGCCGTGGGCGTCACAACATTGCCACCGCCCCACAACCCCAACCAAGAGGTTGAACCTAACAAAAACAAGAACGGGCCCCTCCCACCGGCGGGAGGCCAAGATCCTCCGCACCTCCACGACCCAAAAACCATCGAAGGTGGGGCGGACCAACGGCGACGCCGACGGGAGGAGGAAGAGGACTTTTCTTGAGGAGGAAAGACAACCATGTATGGGGCACAACAAATGGGCGTCTAAGCAGCACATTAACGTACTTTGTGTGAAAATGGTACGACATGTGGCCAAGAATATATGTCGTCATGATCAAATTTAGAGTTTGTCCTCGAATTCAGAGAGAGGAGTTGTCTGCTCCTTCAGCCCCTTCCTCTTGCGGATATCGACTACACATCAATCGTGTTTGTGTTCTCTTTCCCGTGCTCTTACTTTTTTGCAAGTTTGGTTTCCGCATTCTTATCTTGTTGACTGCTGCAAACTTGCAATAGTAAGCTTAAAACTTTGCAACTAAAATTGGAATTTTTTTATAACAGGTCCATTCAACTCCCCCTAGATATATCCCTTGATCCTACAATGACAGGTTACCAAGCTCAAGGGGGGAGTTACCAAGGAGTATGGGTTCGGGATCACCCGAACCGGTTTCGACTAGGCTTTGACAATCCCATATGTGAGAAGGCTGGTGCCTCAAATGTAAGGTTAATGAAACAAAAAAAAATTATGTTGCGTATGGTGTTTCGACATGCTGCAAGTTTGTATGTTGGTTGTTATGTACAGATGAGCCATATGTGGCAACTATTCTGGACATCTGTTGCGCATGGTTGACTTTTTTTATCTTGCAAATGTATTTATCAGTTGTTGTCCATGTTGATTTATTGCATGTGCTTGTCTTTCACGTCACTTGTCTTGTGACCCACTTTTTTTCCCTATTGCGAAAAATGTGTATTTGTTGCGTGCCGAGGATTTTTGGTTTCATGTGGCATGTTCAAATGTCACAATGATTTTTTACAGGGTCATGGGAGAAAATGTTGCAACAATGCCGTGGAGTTGTCTCGAGTTGTAGAGTTGATTGTAGTTGCTTGAAGATGAAACTTTTGATCTATGGATTTTAAGAGTTGCACGGAGTTGATTGAAGTTGCTTGAAGCTATCATTTCATGATAGGAGTGTATTCACAACAACCACGATTTAAGTGGGCTCCACCCTTGCAGGAAAAGTAACTCCAACACCAACATATCTTACAACCATTAGTTGTCGAGTAGGCCAATCCGCGCTCAAGAAATACCGTGGGTATTATTTCTTCTAAATGACCCTTTTCTAAGCTTAGTTGCTTCACTGATCTCTCCAAAAACTTATACCCACATCTGGCTTTTTAAAATCGTGTCAAACCGTTTGGCATGTCTAATACACGTAGTGACGGTTCGGCACCACTTTGAGGGGGAAGTGGTGTGCTTAATAAGTTTTAAAAAGGGCTATCCAGGGATAAGAATACATTAGTAGAATGCTCGTGCGTTGCCACGGACTTTTGAAATATGTTGATGGAGTTATATAAACATAATGCATATTAACATTTTACATGTAGAGAATAGATAGCACGGGCACAATCGGATAGTAATTGAAGTCCACTTAACTTGCAATGTAAATTGATAACAAAAATACAATTTGATGATGTATACATATAGAGTGATTATCCAACTACTCATTTACAAATCAAGATCTACTTGATACGCTTTAGAAAAAAATTCTCGCACAATGTCAGCAATGTTGTATTTAGCTTCATTCGCATGATATTTGAGCAAGTATAATAAAAAATTATATCTCAACCCATATCCATCCTGCATAAGCAATACATGTAGTTAGCACGAAAATTTCACATCGAAGGTATCAAAATGTATAACGGAGAATACTCTCCGTGGAAAACGGAGAATACTCTCCGTGGAAATGGACCGGACGGACCAATTCTTTACCGTTCTGCTATAGCATAAAATAAAATAAAATTCAATTCAATTCATGTGCACGCCATGCACCAACACATGGGTCTATCATGAAGCCCTCAACTACAACACTTTGGTCATTGTGTTATTGCTTCGCTATGTTGTCACCCTGCTCCAAATCCGTCTAGTGTTTTCTCTTAGTCTGCCAAATTGGTGTAGTCAGTCCGATCATCCGTAATCCACGGATTAAGAAATGAATTCCCTTTTGATTTAAAAGGCCCAACTCAAAAATCTCGTCAAACAAGGCAAATGGTGAGTGGTAGAATGCTTTTTGTAGTTTTGCAATACTAACCCAATTAAACATATGCATTAATTATCATTAACTACGGCATATGCATATGTGGCCACTAAATGAGTAGGAACATTACATGCATTGATGAGTTCTTTTTAATCCTTACATGTAGAGACTTAATATGCTTCAGAATCTAAACATAGGATAGAGATAGGCCTTTAAACCACAACAAAAAAGCAAAAAAAAAATAGGCCCTTTAAACCGAAAAGGAGGGAGTATCAGCTACTTGGCTTTACATTGCCACCCAACTCCAAATTTGCGTAACTTTTCTCCAAGTTCACCAAATTGCCATAGGCATTCCTACCATCCCTAACTTAGATGCATTCGTCATCCACTCCATCCTCATAATGTTGACAATTTCATAAATTTTCCCAAACAATTTTGCAATATTATAGTCCTCTCATTTTTCTTATTTATCATTGTGTGGGAGCTGATAGTTCCACTCATACGAACCCTCATACCTCACCATTACAATCACATATACAAAGAAAAATAGCCTAACACTTTTTATTATCCTAATAATTTTCCTCTATCGCTAATCCTCTTAACATGACCAAATATCACTAATCGTCCAGAGGTTGAAGATGCAGTTGGCGGCCGTGATCCTCAGACTTGACCAATTCACACTGCACGGCCGCCTGTTGCACCCCAACCCCGCCACCGCATTGCAGCCAGGTTCCATTTGTTGAAGCTCGTACATCGTTTGGCCCCTCCTTTGGTATCTTGCAGTACATAACCATATGAATATGATCCTGTCAAAATTCCAACCAAACAAAAACTTGGTATATTGATATCATAGGCAAAAATGTCAATTATTCTCCCAGTATATGTTCAGCTCATGACAACGTCATCAGAAAAATGCAAAGTCTAACATAAATTATACTATGGACATGTGAAAGCTACCAAACTACAAAAACTGATCGATGGCTTTCCATGTCTATGGCAAAGATAATAGGTAAATTCCACGAAAGATGTATATAAATGCATCTGCATCAAGTATATACGCTTCAGTGTTTTTAGTGTCTCATGTAGAACAAATAATTTGATACAATCCTATAGCCCATGCACCAAGAGCAAAAAGATGTGCAATGATAACAAAGATTCCGACATTTTCCTCTTTTAAGGAGACACGACAGACGGAAATGATTTTTTCATCAGTGAAGTTCAGTCCTACCAAAGTGAATTTAATTGAAAGCCGGGTTGGGTGTATTCAAAGAAAATAAAACACACCCTGCAAGGTTACACATGCTGTGAAATATAGATTGTGCCTCGAAGCAATATGTCCAACCTTGATTACACCCTGCTGATTAGCCCCCCAATCAACTCTAGTGGTATACATTTAACCAGCACTAAAATAATGGACGGTGGACTCTCCTAATTAATGTTTCTTGCAGAACACAATAAACTCTCGGTTAATTCTTTTGCATGAGTCAACAAGTATATACAACAGTGCGTGCATGGGATATCAAGGACTACATTGGACACCCAAGTTTGCAGATAACACCAGCAACCAAACTAATAAATAAATCTCAACTTGTCTTGTTAAGTACGGAGACATCAAGGACTACACTAAACACCAAATTCTACACTGAGAAATAAACTTTATTTATCATATACGGGGATGGTAGCAGCTATTTAACTAGAGTTTTGTCGCACCATCCTACCTATTGAAAACAAGAAGCTAATATACCAAAAAGGTCCATGCAACACCATATCTAATAGTCTACTGGAAACAACTTAGAAATAGTCTCTCAATGTGAACTATTTTTCTTCTTGGTATCCAAACAAAGCATTTTCATTTTGCCAGTGTATTGGCCTGTTATTCACTCATAGGGCACTGCAATATGATAAGTTATTCTTCATTTTATTATTGCTAGCTAGATTATTTTCAGTTCAACAGCTGTCATATTCAAATTTCATACTCTATGGCAAACCATTTAATTTCAGGGAGCACAAAGAAGTCTAATCGATAGCAATTCTATTACTATGGAAGAACACACAAGTAAATGGGAGTAAACTCTAAAATACAAACCATTTTAGCATACCATGTAATGTAAAAATTTGGATTAAAACCAGGTATCTTCATGGGAAAACATACCTCTTTATATTATTCGTGTTTCCTACAAAGCAAATCCTAGAGCGGGGAACCTAGAAGAAGGTTAACATAGAGCTAGCACCGTATTAAGTGGAAAAGCCCAAATACATACAGACCGGACAGTAAAGGCATACAGTATGGGAGAAGAAACCACTACCCGATACATGGCATCGTATGACACGCCCTTCCTCTCGCCTGCAACATCTGGAAGACAATTTTCCTATGTCTCTGATGAACAATTTATGCCCTCAAATTACTGCTTGTGCAATCTAATATATGAGATCTTTTTTGACTTCTCCTATTTGTACAGTAAAATATTTTCCTTTTACCCAGGTTAACAAGTTAGTCACAGCCATAAAGAAGTATCATCCGTCCATTTAGTTGGGGAAGTTGCATCAATCTGTAGCGCCCGCTTCCCATGCAAATCAACGCATGCAATGAATTCAGAGGTGCCCAAAAAATTTGTATGCAGCGATGTGAACTTGGATTTCGGGATTGCACACACGCTAGAAAATCAAGCAGGACAAGGCCTTAAAAAGTCTGCAAAAGACAAATAAGTCACATTAATATTGGTTGTGATGTTGCTACTCCACATGAGCGTAAGAGCATCCAAAATTTTTATAAAGAAAAAAGAGCACCATAAACTACAATTAGGCAAAAATTGATAACTGTCTTAGTCTCATACCTGAAACTTTCGGTAAGATGTAGCTCCTCACGAGAAGAAAGTATATTGCCAGAACTGCTTATCCTTAATATGACGTGGGACATTATAGCGTATCTTCACCAGTTCCTGCAACAATCCCATGTTACAGTTAAGACTTCAAAACAAAATCTTCAGAAAAGTGGAGGATGAGATCTGCGGGAGACCTACCTTAGCTTTGGCGAGCACTACGTACGGTGTACCGCTGCTGCCAGATCTAGAGCTCGATGGCCACCACCTTCGTGGAGCCTCTTACAACACATCAACAACTAACCAAGTGTGGAGGAGCGGAATCGAGTGGGGAGAGGAGTGCCTTGGTGCAGGGCGGGTGACTTGAAAGCATCGGGGGAGAGCGTGACATCGCAGCTTCTCGCCTCCTCCACCTCCTCCTTCCCGCCTGGTCTATATCGAGTTTCTTGAAGAAAAAAGGAACATGACAATTGAGTTATCGGCAACAACTTTCCCGAGAAGGACATGTTGTAGAAAAGAAATGTTGATCCTACCATTTGGCAATTTGTTCTAGACCCAGCTTCCTTTTCGGTGTGCCACCATGGTTCTACATGTGCAATCTCAGATAGTGGTGCTGACTGTTAACTACTAAAAATCATCATCTCGACCTTGTTGTCCTATTCCATGTTCAGATACTGCATCACACACAATTTACTATGCCATCATGCCACGGAATTTCCAGCATCCATGGCCGCAGCCACCGGCAACTGACATCAACCCGATGACACTCATGTGGGGACAGTGTGACGCCGATGAGCTCGCAGTCACCTAGGAGTTCTGTTGGAAATATGCCCTAGAGGCAATAATAAATCAGTTATTATCATATTTCCCTGTTCATGATAATCGTTTATTATCCATGCTGGAATTGTATTGATCGAAAACTCAAATACATGTGTGGATACATAGACAACAACGTGTCCCTAGTGAGCCTCTATCGGACTAGCTCGTTGATCAAAGATGGCTATGGTTTCCTAGCCATGGACATGAGTTGTCATTTGATAACGGGATCATATCATTAGGAGAATGATGTGATGGACAATACCCAAACTATGAACTTAGCATATGATCGTGTCAAGTTTATTGCTATTGTTTTCTACATGTCAAGTATATGTTCCTATGACCATGAGATCATGCAACTCACTGACACCGGAGGAGTACCTTGTGTGTACCAAACGTCGCAACGTAACTGGGTGACTATAAAGGTGCTCTACAGGTATCTCCGAGGGTGTCTGTTGAGTTGTCATGGATCAAGAATGGGATTTGTCACTCCGTATGACGAAGAGGTATCTCAGGGCCCACTCGGTAATACAACATCACAATGAGCTTGCAAGCAATGTGACCAATGAGTTAGTCACGGGATCTTGTATTACGGAACGAGTAAAGAGACTTGCCGGTAACGAGATTGAACTAGGTATGGTGATATCGACGATCGAATCTCGGGCAAGTAACATACCGATAGACAAAGGGAACTGCATACGGGATTAGCTGAATCCTTGACATCGAGGTTCGACCTATAAGATCTTCGTAGAATATGTGGGAACCAATATGGGCATCCAGGTCCCGCTATTGGTTATTGACCGTAGAGGTGTCTCGATCATGTCCGCATAGTTCTCGAACCCACAGGGTCTACACACTTAACGTTTGGTGACGATATAAGTATAGTTGAGTCATTATGGTGGTTACCGAAGGTTGTTCGGAGTCCCGGATGAGATCCCGAACATGACGAGGAACTCCGGAATGGTTCAGAGGTGAAGATTGATATATTGGACGAAGGGTGTTGGAGTCTGGAAGTGTTCCGGGGGTACCGGATGATGACCAGCATGACCGAAAGGGGTTTCGGGGGGTCCCGGCAAGTGTTGGGGGGGCCCATGGGCCAAGGGGAGGGGGCAAACCAACCCACTAAGGGGTTGTGCGCCCCCCTCACCCCATCCCACGTAACCAGAAGGGGTGGGGGCGTTCCCCTAGGGCAGCCACCCCCTTTGCCTTAGGGGCCAAGGCTCCGGGGGGGGAGAGGCGCCCAAAACCCATCTAGGGTTTCCCCCTATGGCCGCCGCCCCCTAGATGGGATCTAGGGCGCCCCCCTCCTCCTCCCTTCCCCCTATATATAGAGAGGTAGAGAGAGGGCAGCCGCACCCCTTGAGCACATCTCTACGCCACGGCGCTGCCTCTCCTCTCCCTCGCATCCTTCTTCCTCTCCGTAGTGCTTAGCGAAGCTCTGCTGAGATTCCGCCACCACGCCATTGTGCTGCCGGAGGACTCGAGCTACTACTTCACCATCGCTCGCTGGATCGAGGAGGTGAAGGCGTCATCAAGCCATACATGTGTTGAACGCGGAGGTGCCGTCCGTTCGGCACTTGGATCGAGAGTTCGCGGGACGGATCGTGATTGGATCGCGAAGACGTTCGACTACATCAACCGCGTTTCTTAACGCTTCCGCTTAGAGATCTACAAGGGTATGTAGATGCAATCTCTCCTCTCGTAGATGTTCATCTCCTAGATTGATCTTGGTGAGCGTAGGAAATTTTTTGTTTCCCATGCAACGTTCCCCAACAAGTTCCGCAACCCACCGTGGCCGCGAGTCGAGAAGGTTGACCCTCGAGGCAACAATCAATCACTCACAACTCAATAACTCATGATTACTAAAATGTTATCAAAATGAAAGGAATAGAAATGTTACCAAAATCAATCACTCACAACTCAATCATAATCCATACCCTTTTTCCATAGGAACCTGCAAGTAGCCAAGTGAGCAGAAAATGTAGATGGTTACTAAAAGAAAGTGAAAAGGCGATGAAATATATACAACAGAAATCAACTGAGAGAACTAATGGAAAATCCCCTGACGATTTATGAAGAGATGAGAACCTTAAAGAATGATGCATCACAAAGGACAGATTAAGAAAATACTCTTACGTCACATAAGACAGATTGGTACACCAAAATGGAGGAACAACCACGGAGTAACAAGTCGCGGTGTGGCACATTGTACACCATAATGAAATAACAACCAGAAGCTTATTCTCCAATGCACAAATGACTTCTAAATACATAGTTGAAGCTTCTGCAAAGATGGCAGACAAGTGGTAGTACATACCACATTGAGATTATGCCGGCTGCACTTGAGTATGCAAATATCGTTGACTCCATGATCAACAATCGAGTGTTCTGCAATGAGACTTCTAAGTATCAAACAAGCAGTAAAACTCCTGAAACTCACACTAAGCACAAGTGGATCAGACATGGCAACCGCAGACAAGCACATACCTATGAACGTGGAGGGGTACATGTAGTAGATGTCCCTCTTGGAGCAGTGCTTGTTCCAGACAACAATATTATAGGATACTTGTGGTATAACTTTAAAATTCAGAAGTACATAGAAACAATTGTTCCAGCAAAAAGAAAAATTACGGTTTGCAACTCAATTAATATCCTTCTTCATGAATCAGGATACATTTGGCATGGTACGAGGGAACACATTAATTAAATGAATTATAATTATAAGTGAAAGGCTAGAGCAAGTTGTATAGATTGGTACCATCATTCTAGAAATCAACGGCATAACCAAGATTCAGATATTTGTGTCATACTACTTACCAAAGCCTGTAGAAAATTTTGAGGGTATCTTAAATGGCCTTCTTTAATGACTTGCTTCTTCACTTTATCATGGAGAACTTCCATATCTCTGGTAACGACAGGCGGGGCACTTCCATCTTGGGGAGGTTCAGTATGCACAAAAGAAGATTCCTTCAGTGTTATCTCATCATTGCTAGACCCTAAAACTATCAGAAGGTAATTCAGAATCAAAGGGCAAAAGGGGGTGAGGTTCCTTTCAGATTTATTCTCTACCCTCGATACAGATTTGCATATTTTGTAGCATATTTGTATTGTTGGAAATATGCCCTAGAGGCAATAATAAAGTGGTTATTATTATATTTCCTTAATCAAGATAAAGGTTTATTATTCATGATATAATTGTATTGATCGAAAACTTAAATACATGTGTGAATACATAAACAAATGTTAAGTCCCTAGTAAGCCTCTACTAGACTAGCTCGTTGATTAAAATATGGTTAAGGTTTCCTGACCACAGACATGAGTTGTCGCTTGATAACGGGATCACATCATTAGGAGAATGATGTGATGGACAAGACCCATCCGTTAGCATAACATATGATCGTTCAGTTTACTGCTACTGCTTTCTTAATGTCAAATACATGTTTCTTTGACCATGAGATCATGCAACTCCCGGACTCCAGAGGAATGCCTTGTGTCTATCAAATGTCACTTCATAACTGGGTGATCATAAAGGTGCTCTACAGGTATCTCCAGAGGTGTCTGTTGAGTTGGCATGGATCGAGATTGGGATTTGTCATTCCGTATGACAAAAAGGTATATCTGGGCCCTCTCGGTAATACAACATCACAAGAAGCTTGCAAGCAAAGTGACTAAGGAGTTAGTTACAAGATGATGTATTACGGAACAAGTAAAGAGGCTTGCTGATAACGAGATTGAACTAGGTATGGAGATACCGATGATCGAATCTCGGACAAGTAACATACCGACAGACAAAGGGAACTACGTATGTTGTCATAAAGGTTCGACCGATAAAGATCTTCGTAGAATATGTAGGAACCAATATGGGCATCCAGGTCCCGCTATTGGTTGTTGACCGGAGAAGCGTCTCGGTCATCTCTACATCATTCTCAAACCCGTAGGGTCCGCACACTTAACGTTCATTAATGATATAGTACTATATGAGTTATGTATGTTGGTGACCGAATGTTGTTCTGAGTCCCGGATGAGATCATGGTCATGACGAGGAGCTCCGGAATGGCCTGGAGGTAAAGATTGATATAAAGGATGATAGTGTTTGTTCTCCAGAAGGGTTCCGGAATTCACCGAAAGGGTTTCGAATGTTTCCAGAAATGTTCTGGTGCGAGGACACTTTGGTTGGGCCAAGGGGTAAGGCCCACGGGGCTTTAGGTCGGGGCAAAAGGATGTTTTGCGGAGGTCAGGGACCAGACGCCAGGGACCCTGGCGTCTAGCCCTGGGCCAGACGCCGAGGACCGTGGCATCTGGTGCTGGAATCCGAGAAGGACTCTTCCTTGCGTTCCAAACCGACTTTGAGGAGGCTCTTTCTCCAAGAAACGACCCCAGGACTCAACATATAAATAGAGGAGCAGGGCTAGCCCCTAGAACACACCACGATTCACCAAGCCATGTGCCGGCGCCCCCTCTCCCTCTAGTTCATCCTCCTCTCTAATCCGTTGTGCTTGGCGAAGCCCTGCAGAAATAGTTTCACCACCATCGTCACCACGCCGCCGTGCTGCCGAAACTCATCTACTACTTCGCCACTCTTGCTGGATCGAGAAGGCAAGGACATCATTGAGCTGAACGTGTGCTGAACGCGGAGGTGCCGTGGGTTCGGTGCTTGATCGGAACAGATCGTGAAGTTGTACGACTACATCAACTGCGTTGATAAACACTTCCGCTTAGCAATCTACAAGGGTATGTAGATGCTCTCCCCCTCTCGTAGCTATGCATCTCCATGGATAGATCTTGCGTGTGTGTATATATTTTTTGTTTTCCATGCAACATTCCCCAACAGTGGCATCATGAGCCACGTCTATGCGTAGATGATATGCATGAGTAGAACACAAAGAAGTTGTGGGCGGTGTTGTTCATATTGCTTACTACTACTTCTTGAGCTTGCGTTGTTTTTTCCCTTGAAGAGGAAAGGATGATGCAGCAAAGTAGAGATAAGTATTTCCCTCAGTTAAGAACCAAGGTATCAATCCAGTAGGAGGCACAAGCAAGTCCCCAATATATGCACCTGCACAAACTAACAAACACTTGCACACAACGTGGAAAAGGGGTTGTCAATCCCTTCACGGTCACTAGCAAGAGTGAGATCTAATAGAGATAGATATAGAAGATAAGTAAAAGGCAAAATAAAGTAAATATAAATAAATTGCAGCAAGGTATTTTTGGATTTTGGTTTTATAGATCTGAAAATATATGATGGAAAATAGACCCGGGGGCCATAGGTTTCACTAGAAGCTTCTCTCTTGAAGAAAGCATACGGTGGGTAAACAAATTACTATTGAGCAATTGACAGAAAAGCGCAAAGTTATAACGATATCTAAGGCAATGATCATGAATATAGGCATCACGTCCGTGACAAGTAGACCGAAACAATTCTGCATCTACTGCTATTACTCCACACATCGGCCGCTATCCAACATGCATCTAGTGAATTAAGTTAACAAGAATGGAGTAATGCTTTAAGCAAGATGACATGATGTAGAGGGATAGATCCAATCAATATGGTAAAACTCCCATCTCTTTGTCCTTAATGGCAACAATACAAATACGTGCCTCGCTACCCTTTCTGTCACTGGATGAGGACACCGCAAGATTAAACCCATCACAAAGCACCTCTCCCATTGCAAGAAAAAACAATCTAGTTGGCCAAACCAAATTGATAGATCGGAGAGAAATACAAAGCTATCTTAATAATGCATAAAAGAGTTCAGAAAAGACTCAAATAATATTCATATATAATCTGATCATAAATCCACAATTCATAGGATCTCAACAAATGCACCGCAAAAGAAGATTACATCGAATAGAACTCCAAGAACATCGAGGAGAACATTGTATTGAAGATCAAAAAGAGAGAAGAAGCCATCTGGCTACTAGCTATGGGCCCGTAGGTCTGTGATAAACTACTCACACATCATCGGAAGGGCAGCAAGGTTGGTGTAGAGGCCCTCCATGATCGAATCCTCCTCCGGCGGAGTGCCGAAAAAGGCCCCAAGATGGGATCTCACGAGAACAGAAGCTTGCAGTGGCGAAAAGTATTTTTGGTGTTCCCTCTGACGTAGGGGGAATATTTGAGAATTTATAGAGCTGGGGTTAGGGTTAGGAGGTCCTTAAGGGGCCACAAGCCTAGGGGCGCGCCCCTAGGGCTTGTGGCCCCCTCGTGGGTCTTCTGGCATCTTCCCGAAGCTTCGTGTGTTTCTTCTGGTCCAAGAAAAATCATCGTAAAGTTTTATTCCATTTGGACTCCGTTTGATATTGATTTTCTGTAAAAGACAAAAACAAGGAAAAAACAGAAACTGGCACTGGGCACTGGGTTAATAGGCTAGTCCCAAAAATGATATAAAATAGCATATTAATGCATATAAAACATCCATGATAGATAATATAATAGCATGGAACAATAAAAAATTATAGATACGTTGGAGACGTATCAAGCATCCCCAAGCTTAATTCCTGCTCGTCCTCGAGTAGGTAAATGATAAAAACAGGATTTTTGATGTGGAATGCTACCTATCATATTTATCAATGTAATTTTTCTTATTGTGGGATGAATGTTCAGATCCATAAGATTCAAAACAAAAGTTTAATATTGACATAAAAACAATAATACTTCAAGCATACTAATAAAGCAATCATGTCTTCTCAAAATATCATGGCTAAAGAAAGTTATCCCTACAAAATCATATAATCTTGTCATGCTCTATATTAATCACACAAAGTATTTATCATGCACAACCCCGATGACAAGCCAAGCAATTGTTTCATACTTTTGACGTTCTAAAGCTTTTTCAACTTTCACGCAATACATGAGCGTGAGCCATGGATATAGCACTATAGGTGGAATAGAGTATGGTGGAGGTTGTGTGGAGAAGACAAAAAGGAGAAAGTCTCACATCAACTAGGCAAATTAATGGGCTATGGAGATGCCCATCAATTGATATCGATGCAAGTGAGTAGGGATTGCCATGCAACGGATGCACTAGAGCTATAAGTGTATGAAAGCTCAAAAAGAAAACTAAGTGGGTGTGCATCCAACTTGCTTGCTCATGAAGACCTAGAAAAATTTTGAGGAAGCCCATCATTGGAATATACAAGCCAAGTTCTATAATGAAAAATTCCCACTAGCAATTTATGAAAGTGACAACATAGGAGACTCTCTATCACGAAGAACATGGTGCTACTTTGAAGCACAAGTGTGGAAAAAGGATAGTAACATTGTCCCTTCTCTCATTTTTGTTCTTTTTCTTTTGGGCTCTTTGGCCTCTCTTTTTTATTTTCGGCTCTTTGGCCTCTCTTTTTTTAAGTCTGGAGTCTCATCCCGACTTGTGGGGGAATCATAGTCTCCATCATCCTTTCCTCACATGGGACAATGCTCTAATAATGATGATCATCACACTTTTATTTACTTACAATTCAAGAATTACAACTCGATACTTAGAACAAAGATATAACTCTATATGAATGCCTCATGTATGATCATGAAAAGCAATATGACAATGATGATATGTGTCATAATAAACGGAACGGTGGAAGTTGCATGACAATATATCTCAGAATGGCTATGGAAATGCCATAATAGGTAGGTATGGTGGCTGTTTTGAGGAAGGATATATGGTGGGTTTAATACACCGGCGAAAGTTGCGCGATACTAGAGAGGCTAGCAATGGTGGAAGGGTGAGAGTGCGTATAATCCATGGACTCAACATTAGTCATAAAGAACTCACATACTTATTGCAAAAATTTATTAGCCCTCAAAACAAAGTACTAATACACATGCTCCTAGTGGGATAGATTGGTAGGAAAATACCATCGCTCGTCCTCGACCGCCACTCATAAGGAAGACAATAAAAAATAAATCATGCTCCAACTTCATCACATAACGATAGACCATACGTGCATGCTTCAGGAATCACAAACCTTAACACAAGTATTTCTACAATCCACAATTACCAACTAGCATGACTCTAATATCACCATATTTATATCTCAAAACAAATGCAAGTAATCAAACTTCTCATATATTCAATGCTCTTTATGAAAGTTTTTATTATATCCTTCTTGGATACTCATCATATTAGGACTAAATTCATAACCTAAGCCAATTGCCATACTATTTTCAAGACTCTCAAAATAATATAAGTGAATCATGAGAGTTCATCAATTTCTACAAAATAAAACCACCACCGTGCTCTAACAAGATATAAGTGAAGCACTAGAGCAACTGCCTAGCTCAAAAGATATAAGTGAAGCACATAGAGTATTCTAATAAATTCACGATTAATGTGTGTCCCTCTCAAAAGGTGTATACAGAAAGGATGATTGTGGCAAAATAAAAAGCAAGTACTCATATAATACAAGATGCTCCAAGCAAAACACATATCATGTGGTGAGTAAAAATATAGCCTCAAGTAATTTTACCGAAGGATTGAAGACAAAAGAGGGGATGCCATCCGGGGCATCCCCAAGCTTAGATGATTGGTTCTCCTTGAATATTGCCTTGGGGTGCCGTGGGCATCCCCAAGCTTAGGCTCTTGCCACTCCTTGTTCCATAGTCCATCAAAATTTTACTCAAAACTTGAAAACTTCACAACACAAAACTTAACAAAAAACTCGTGAGCTCCGTTAGTATAATAAAAGCAAACCACCACTTTAGATACTGTTATGAACTCATTCTAAATTCATATTAGCATTATATCTACTGTATTCCAACTTTTCTATGGTTCATACCCCCCAATAGTACCCATAGGTTCATCAAAATAAGAGAACAATGCATAGAAAACAGAATCTGTCAAAAATAGAACAGTCTGTAGTAATCTGAAAACTTCGTATACTTCTGTAACTCTAAAATTTCTGAAAAATTAGGAAAACCTGGGAAATTTTTATATAAATATTTTGTAAAAAATTCAGAATTTTTTGCCACTTCTGTGAATTTTCAAAACTCTTCTACTGGACGCAAAAGTTTCTGTTTTTCAGCAAAAACAAATCAACTATCACCATAGACCATCCCAAAGGTCTTACTTGGCTCAAAAACTAATTAAAACACTAAAACAAAATTAATACAGAATTAATATTGTGTATTTATTCAAGAACAGAAGAAATAACAAAAAACACAAAATAAAATTGGGCTGCCTCCCAACAAGCGCTATTGTTTAACGCCCCTAGCTAGGCATATAGCAATAGATCTAGGTATTGTCGTCTTTGGTATTTAATCCATAAGTAGCCCTCATAATAGATTCATATGGCAACTTAATTTTCTTTATTGTAAAGTGTTCCATGCCCTTCCTTAACGGAAATTGAAACCTAATATTTCCTTCTTTCATATCAATAATTGCACCAATCATTCTAAGGAAAGGTCTACCAAGAATAATGGGGCATGTAGGATTGCAATCTATATCAAGCACAATAAAATCTATGGGCACATAATTCCTATTTGCAACAATAAGAACATCATTAATCCTTCCTATAGGTTTCTTAATAGTAGAATCTGCTAAGTACAAATTCAAAGAACAATCATCAAGTTCATGGAAACCTAGCACATCACATAAAGTTTTTGGAATAGTGGAAACGCTATCACCCAAAACATTGCACTCATAATTTTTAATCTTAATTTTAATAGTAGGTTCCCACTCATCATAAAGCTTCCTAGGGATTGAAACTTTCAACTCAAGTTTTTCTTCAAACGATTTCATCATAGCATCAACGATATGTTTAGTAAAAGCTTTATTTTGATTATAAGCATGAGGTGAATTAAGCATGGATTGCAACAAGGAAATACACTCTATTAAAGAACAATTATCATAATTAAAATCCTTGAAATCCAAAAGAGTGGGTTCATCACTACTTAAAGTTTTGACCTCTCCAATCCCACTTTTATCAATTTTTTCACTAAGATCTTTAAACTCCAAATTATTGGGACGCCTTCTAGCTAAAGTTGACTCATCTCCAGTCCCATATTGATAAAGTTTTATATTATCAAATAAAGATTCAATAGGAGTCACACCAATCACTTTAAGATCTTCATCATTATTACCACAAGAAATAGAAGAACATGCATTTTCAAACCAATCTCTCTTAGCACGCATCCTAGCGGTTCTTTCTTTACTTTCATTAATAGAGATTATAATAGCTTTTAAAGACTCATTAATATCATGCTTGGGTGGCATATATCCAATCTTAAAAGAATCAATCTCAAGAGAAATTCTATGAACGTTTCTAGCTAAATCATCAATCTTAAGCAACTTTTCTTCTACCATAGCATTGAAAATCTTTTGGGAATTTATAAAATCTTTAATATTACTTTCAAGATCAGAAGGTATCTTATTATAATTTCTATAAGAATTGATGTAGGAATTACCATAATTATTAGAGGAATTACTAGGAAATGAACTAGGATTAAAATTGCCTCTATACGCGTTATTACCAAAATTGTTCCTACCAACAAAATTCACATCCATAGATTCATTATTATTCTCAATCAAAGTAGACAAAGTCATATCATTAGGATCAATAAGAGCACTCTTACTAGCAATCAATCTCATAAGTTCATCCATCTTTTCACTCAAAGTATTAATTTCTTCAACCGCATGCACTTTTTTACTAGTAGAAGATCTTTCGGTATGTCACTGAGAGTAATTTGCCATAATATTATCTAGGAGTTTAGTAGCTTCTCATAATGTGATTTCCATAAAAGTACCTCCCACGGCGGAATCTAAAAGATTTCTAGATACAAAATTCAATCCCGCATAAAAAATTTGTATGATCATCCATAAACTTAAACCATGAGTAGGGCAATTTCTTATCATCAATTTCATCCTCTCCCAAGATTATGCAACATTTTCATGATCAAGTTGCTTAAAATTCATTATATCGTTCCTAAGGGATATGATCTTAGCGGGCGGAAAATACTTGGAAATAAAAGCATCTTTACACTTATCCCATGAATCAATACTATTTTTAGGCAAAGATGAAAACCAAGTTTTAGCACGATCTCGTAGTGAGAACGGAAATAGCTTTAATTTAACAATATCATTATCCACATCTTTTTTCTTTTACATATCACACAATTCAACGAAAGTATTTAGATGGGATGCAGCATCTTCATTAGGACTACCAGAAAATTGTTCTTTCATAACAAGATTCAACAAAGCGGCATTAATTTCAGAAGATTCCGCACTAGTGGCGGAGCAATCGGAGTACTAATAAAATCATTATTATTAGTGTTGGAAAAGTCACACAACTTGGTATTTTCTTGAGACATCATGACAAAGCAAGCAATCTAGCACACAAGCAAACAAAAAGCAAATGAAAAGATGAACGGAAAGAAGGCGAATAAAAAGGCAAATATTTTTGTGTTTTTCTGAAAACGTTTTAGAAGTGGAGGAGAGGAAAACGAGAGGCAAATGGCAAATAATGTAATGCAAGAGATGAGAGTTTATGATAGGTACTTGGTAGGCTTGATGTAGAACCTCCCCGGCAACGGCGCCAGAAATTCTTGCTGCTACTTCTTGAGCTTGCGTTGTTTTTTTCCTTGAAGAGGAATGGGTGATGCAACAAAGTAGAGATAAGTATTTCCCTCAGTTAAGAACCAAGGTATCAATCCAGTAGGAGGCACAAGCAAGTCCCCAATATATGCACCTGCACAAACTAACAAACACTTGCACACAACGCGGAAAAGGGGTTGTCAATCCCTTCACGGTCACTAGCAAGAGTGAGATCTAATAGAGATAGATATAGAAGATAAGTAAAAGGCAAAATAAAGTAAATATAAATAAATTGCAGCAAGGTATTTTTGGATTTTTGGTTTTATAGATCTGAAAATATATGATGGAAAATAGACCCGGGGGCCATAGGTTTCACTAGAAGCTTCTCTCTTGAAGAAAGCATACGGTGGGTAAACAAATTACTGTTGAGCAATTGATAGAACAACGCAAAGTTATGACGATATCTAATGCAATGATCATGAATATAGGCATCACGTCCGTGACAAATAGACCGAAACGTTTCTGCATCTACTACTATTACTCCACACATCGACCGCTATCCAGCATGCATCTAGTGAATTAAGTTAACGAGAACGGAGTAACGCTTTAAGCAAGATGACATGATGTAGAGGGATAGATCCAATCAATATGGTAAAAAAAACCATATTTTTATCCTTAACGACAACAATACAAATACGTGCCTCGCTACCCTTTCTGTCACTGGATGAGGACACCGCAAGATTGAACCCATCACAAAGCACCTCTCCCATTGCAAGAAAAAACAATCTAGTTGGCCAAACCAAATCGATAGATCGAAGAGAAATAGAAAGCTATCTTAATCATGCATAAAAGAGTTCAGAAAAGACTCAAATAATATTCATAGATAATCTGATCATAAGTCCACAATTCATCGGATCTCAACAAACGCACCGCAAAAGAAGATTACATCGAATATAACTCCAAGAACATCGAGGAGAACATTGTATTGAAGATCAAAGAGAGAGAAGAAGCCATCTAGCTACTAGCTATGGACCCGTAGGTCTATGGTAAACTACTCACACATCATCGGAAGGGCAGCAAGGTTGGTGTAGAGGCCCTCCGTGATCGAATCCCCCTCCGGTGGAGTGCCGGAAAAGGCCCCAAGATGGGATCTCACGAGAACAGAAGATTGCGGTAGCGGAAAAGTATTTTTGGTGTGCCCTCTAACGTAGGGGAAATATTTGAGAATTTATAGAGATGGGATTAGGATTATGAGGTCCTCGAGGGGCCCACAAGCCTAAGGGCGCCCCCTTGGGGCGCGCCCCTAGGGCTTGTGGCCCCCTCATGGGTCTTCTAGCCTCTTCCTGAAGCTTCGTGTGTTTCTTCTGGTCCAAGAAAAATCATCGTAAAGTTTTATTCCGTTTGGACTCCGTTTGATATTGATTTTCTGTAAAAGACAAAAACAAGGAAAAAACAGAAACTGACACTGGGCACTAGGTTAATAGGTTAGTCTCAAAAATGATATAAAATAGCATATTAATGCATATAAACATCCAAGATAGATAATATAATAGCATGGAATAATAAAAAATTATAGATACGTTGGAGACGTATCACTTACCACCAATGTCTTATTTTGATTTGGCGGTATTGTGGGATGAAGCGGCTCGGACCAACCTTACATGTCCACGTACATGTGACTGGTTCCACCTACTAACATGCAACTTGTTTTGCATAAAGGTGGCATGCGGGTGTCAGTTTCTCCCACTTTAGTTGAATCTAATTTGACTACGACGGTCCTTGCGGAAGGTTAAATGTAAACTTGATAATCACCGTTGTGGTTTTGAGTAGGTAAGAACGATTCTTACTAGTTGCCCGTAGCAGCCACGTAAAACTTGCAACAACAAAGTAGAGGACGTCTAACTTGTTTTTGCAGGGCATGTTGTGATGTGATATGGTCAAGATGTGATATGATATATGTTGATGTATGAGATGATCATGTTTTGTAATAAGTTCACGACTTGCATGTCGATGAGTACGACAAGCGGCATGAGCCTTAGGGTTGTCTTTAATTATTGTATGACCTGCGTGTCAATCACTAAGCGCCATGTAATTGCTTTACTTTATCGCTATGCATTAGCAATAGTTGTAGAAGCATAAGTTGGTGAAACGACCCCGACGCAACGATGGAGATCAAGGTGTCGCGCCGGTGATGATGGAGATCATGTCGTTGCTTTGGAGATGGAGATCAAAAGCACAAGATGATGATGGCCATATCATGTCACATATTTTTTATTACATGTGATGTTTATCCTTTATGCATCTTATTTTGCTTAGAACGACGGTAGCATTATAAGATGATCCCTTCACTCAATTTCAAGATAAAAGTGGTATCCCCGAGTATGCACCATTGCTAAAGTTCGTCGTTTCGAAGCACCTTGTGATGATCGGGTGTGATAGATTCTGCATTCACATACAACGAGTGTAAGCCAGTTTTGCACATGCAGAATGCTTGGGTTAAACTTGACGAGCCTAGCATGTACAGACATGGTCTCGAAACACTGGAGACTGAAAGGTCGAACATGAGTCATATAGTAGATATGATCAACATGGAGATGTTCACCATTGAAGGCTACCCCATCTCACGTGGTGATCGGATATGGGTTGGTTGATTTGGATCATGTATCACATAGACAACTTGAGGGATGTTGATTTAAGTGGGAGTTCATTAGTAATTTGATTATTTGAACTAAAATTTATCATGAACATAGTCCTAATAGTTTTTGCAAATCTATGTTGTAGATCAATGGCCCATGCTACCATTCCCTTGAATTTTAATGCGTTCCTAGAGAAAGCTAAGTTGAAAGATGATGGTAGCAACTACATGGACTGGGTCTATAACTTGAGGATTATCCTCATTGTTGCACAGAAGAATTATGTCCTTGATGCACCGCTAGGTGACAGAACTGCTGCAGGAGCTGATGTAGATGTTGTGAACATCTGGCAGGCTTGATCTAATGACTACTCAATAGTTTAGTGTGCCATGCTTTATGGCTTGGAACCGGGACTTCAAAAGCGTTTTGAACACCACGGAGCGTATGAGATGTTCCAAGAGCTGAAGTTGATATTTCAAGCAAATGCCCGGGTTGAGAGATATGAAGTCTCCAACAAGTTATTTAGCTGTAAGATGGAGGAGAACAGTTCTGTCAGTGAACACATACTCAGAATGTCTGGGTACCACAACCACTTGACTCAGCTGGGAATTGATCTTCTAGTTGAGAGTGTTATTGATAGAGTTCTTCAGTCACTGCCACCAAGCTACAAAGGTTTTGTGATGAACTATAATATGCAAGGGATGACAAAAACGATTCCCAAGCTCTTCACGATGCTGAAATCGGTGGAGGTAGAAATCAATAAAGAGCATCAAGTGTTGATGGTTAACAAGACCACCAGTTTTAAGAAAAGGGGCAAGGGAAAGAAAGGGAACTTCAAGGAGAATGGCAAGCAAGTTGCCGCTCCTGTGAAGAAGCCCAAAGCTGGATCCAAGCCTGAAACCGAGTGCTTCTACTACAAGGGAAATGGTCACTGGAAGCGGAACTGCCCCAAGTACTTGGCAGATAAGAAGGATGGCAAAGTGAACAAAGGTATATTTGATATACATGTTATTGATGTGTTCCTTACTAATGCTCGTAGTAGCACCTGGGTATTTGATACTGGTTCGGTTGCTCATATTTGTAACTCAAAATAGGAGCTGCAGAATAAATGAAGATTGGTTAAGGACGAGGTGACGATGTGCGTCGGAAATGGTTCCAAGGTTGATGTGATCGCCATCGGCACGCTACCTCTACATCTACCTTCGGGATTAGTTTTAGACCTTAATAATTGTTATTTGGTGCCAGCGTTGAGCATGAACATTATATCTGGATCTTGTTTATTGTGAGACGATTATTCATTTAAGTCAGAGAATAATGGTTGTTCTATTTATATGAGTAACATATTTTATGGTCATGCACCCATAGTGAATGGTCTATTCTTGTTGAATCTCGATTGTAGTGATACACATATTCATAATATTGATGCCAAAAGATGCAAAGTTGATAATGATAGTGCAACACACTTGTGGCACTGCCGTTTAGGTCATATTGGTGTAAAGCGCATGAAGAAACTCCATGTGGATGGACTTTTGGAATCACTTGATTATGAATCATTTGATACTTGTGAACCATGCCTCGGTGAAGCTACTTACATATTAGGCGTCAAGATCTATAGGGATAGATCAAGACGCTTAATAGGACTTTCACAAAGCACATACCTTGACAAAGTTCTAAAAAAGTTCAAAATGGACCAGTCAAAGAAAGGGTTCTTGCCTGTGTTGCAAGGTGTGAAATTGAGTAAGACTCAAAGTCCGACCACGACAAAAGATAGAGAGAGAATGAAAGTCATTCCTTATGCCTCAGCCATAGGTTCTATAATGTATGTCATGCTGTGTACCAGACCTGATGTGTGCCTTGCCATAAGTTTGCAGGGAGGTACCAAAGTAATCCAGGAGTGGATCATTGGACGGCGGTCAAGAATATCCTGAAGTACCTGAAAAGGACCAAGGATATGTTTCTCATTTATGGAGGTGATGAAGAGCTCATCGTAAAGGGTTACGTCGATGCTAGCATCGACACAGATCCGGATGACTCTAAGTCGCAAACCGGATATGTATTTATATTGAATGGTGGAGCTGTCAGTTGGTGCAGTTCTAAGCAGAGCGTCGTGGCGGGATCTACATGTGAAGCGGAGTACATAGCTGCTTCAGAAGCAACGCATGAAGGAGTCTGGATGAAGGAGTTCATATCCGATCTGGGTGTAATACCCAGTGCATCGGGTCTAATGACAATCTTTTGTGAAAACACTGGAGCAATTGCCATAGCCAAGGAGCCCAGGTTTCACAAGAGAACCAAACACATCAAGCGATGCTTCAACTCCATTCATGATTATGTCAAGGATGGAGATATAGAAATTTGCAAAGTACATACAGATCTGAATGTGGCAGACCCATTGACTAAACCTCTTCCGTGGGCAAAACATGATTAGCACCAAGACTCCATGGGTGTTAGATTCATTACTATGTAATCTAGATTATTGTAGCGCCCAAGATGCGATTCTATCCCAATCACATGATGAATTCATGATTGGGGCACAATCGCATTTCGAGCGCATAGCAAGGTGGATATCATTACAACATACCATGTACTGAATAGATGAGAATACAAGATAAAGGCTCACACTCGCCACAAGCTACAACATGAATACAACAATTCATCAATACCTAGCAATCATCATACAGAAGAGCAGGATCCGACTACGGATGAAACCAAACGAAAAAGAAGAATGACATCCACCCTGCTAATCCCAGGCTCCCGACCCGGAACCTATCCCTTGATCGAAGAAGAAGCAAAAGAACTCCAAAACAAGCAAGCATCGCTCTCACACCATGATCATCGCATTACCTGTACCTGCAACTGTTGTTGTAGTAATCTGTGAGCCACGAGGACTTAGCAATCCCATTATCATGGGTATCAAGACTAGCAAAGCTTAATGGGTATGGAATGGATAAGTGGTGAGGTTGCAGCAGCACTAAGCATTGTATGGTGGCTAACTTACGAGTACAAGGGTAAGAAGAGTTACTACGCACAACGGTCGCAACTAGTAATGATCAATAAGTGATCCTGAACTACTTACGTTCAAACATAACCCCATCGTGTTCTCTTCTCGAACTCACTCGAAAAGAGACGATCACGGTTACGCACGCGGTTGGTGTATTTTAATTTGGATTTGGTGTCAAGTTCTCTACAACCGGATATT
The DNA here is from genome assembly GCA_011799875.1 of Thinopyrum elongatum. Classification (NCBI taxonomy): domain Eukaryota; kingdom Viridiplantae; phylum Streptophyta; class Magnoliopsida; order Poales; family Poaceae; genus Thinopyrum; species Thinopyrum elongatum. Next base: position 394,465,302 of record CM022299.1, read on the forward strand.
AAAAATTCCCATCTGCCACATAACCACGGGCACAACTTTCGAAAGATCAAACCCTGCAGGGGTGTCCCAACTTAGCCCATCATAAGCTCATGACCCGCGGAGACAATCCTCCATCGTGGGACAACTCGAGTGTTCTCGGAATCTCGGTGCACAAGTTCTTCGATGAAAGGAAAACTATCCCAAGGAGATCTCCCGGTGAGTCAGATCCGTGTCCAGAGCCGCGCGCTCTCTATCTACGGACTCATCCGTCTATGCTAAGTGGACAATAGCCAAATACCTCGAGTTGCCCCGAGGCGGCACTGCCGACTGCTAGGTAGGTGGACCAACACTCATGTCGAGCACTGGCCCGGGTTGTTGATTAATTATCCTCGGGTACCGGTAAGTCCCTATGCAAGTTTTAGTTGTTATTAGGTAAATGGTAAAACCAATGTTGGATCTCCTCAGGAAAGCTTTACTTTAGGCAAAGAATCAAGGGGGGCCCATAAACCCCGACCGTGTTAGGAACACAAAATCAAGGAACATAACACCGGTATGACGGAAACTAGGGCGGCAAGAGTGGAACAAAACACCAAGCAAAAGGCCAAGCCTTCCACCCTTTACCAAGTATATAGATGCATTAATTAAATAAGAGATATTGTGATATCCCATGATATCCATGTCCCAACATGGAACAACATGCACTGCACCTGCAACTAGCAACGCTATACGAGGGGATGAGCAAAGCGGTAGCATAGCCAAACAACGGTTTGCTGGGGTGGTGGAAAAAGGTTAGAGGCTTATCATGGCATATTGGGAGGCTTGATAAACAAGTGGTAGGTAGCGCGACATAGTGATAGCATCGAGACAACTAGAATAGCAAAGGTAGTAGTGGTATCCAAGGTAATGGTCATCTTGCCTGAAATCCCGCTAGGAAGAATAACGAGTCCATGAAGAAGACGAACAGGCATAGTCGAACGAATCCTCACAATCGCAACGAAACCGGAACTATCGAGAAGAAACACAACCGGAAAGAAGCAAACAACATGGTAAACCAACAAGCATAACCATGGCATAATGCACAATCAAGTATGTGTTGGAAATATGCCCTAGAGGCAATAATAAAGTGGTTATTGTTATATTTCCTTGTTCATGATAATTGTCTATTGTTCATGCTATAATTGTATTAACCGGATACCGTAATACATGTGTGAATACATAGACCACAGAATGTCCCTAGTGAGCCTCTAGTTGACTAGCTCGTTGATCAATAGATGGTTACGGTTTCCTGACCATGGACATTAGATGTCGTTGATAACGGGATCACATCATTAGGAGAATGATGTGATGGACAAGACCCAATCCTAAGCATAGCACTAGATCGTGTAGTTCGTCTGCTAAAGCTTTTCTAATGTCAAGTATCATTTCCTTAGACCATGAGATTGTGCAACTCCCGGATACCGTAGGAATGCTTTGGGTGTATCAAACGTCACAACGTAACTGGGTGACCATAAAGGTGCACTACAGGTATCTCCGAAAGTGTCTGTTGGGTTAGCACGGATCGAGACTGGGATTTGTCACTCCGTATGACGGAGAGGTATCTCTGGGCCCACTCGGTAGGACATCATCATAATGAGCTCAATGTGACCAAGGAGTTGATCACGGGATGATGTGTTATGAACGAGTAAAGAGACTTGCCGGTAACGAGATTGAACAAGGTATAGGGATACCGACAATCGAATCTCGGGCAAGTATCATACCGGTAGACAAAGGGAATTGTGTACGGGATTGATTGAATCCCCGACATCGTGGTTCATCCGATGAGATCATCGTGGAACATGTGGGAGCCAACATGGGTATCCAGGTCCCGCTATTGGTTATTGACCGGAGAGATGTCTCGGTCATGTCTACATGCCTCCCGAACCCGTAGGGTCTACACACTTAAGGTTCGATGACGCTAGGGTTATAGGGAAAGTTTGTACGTGGTTACCGAATGTTGTTCGGAGTCCCGGATGAGATCCCCGGACGTCACAAGGAGTTCCGGAATGGTCCGGAGGTAAAGAATAATATATAGGAAGTGAGGTTTTGGTCACCGGAAGTGTTTCGGGCGTCACCGGTAATGTACCGGGACCACCGGAAGGGTTCCGGGGGTCCACCGGGTGGGGCCACCAGCCCCGGAGGCTTGCATGGGCCAAGAGTAGGAAGGGACCAGCCCCTGAGTGGGCTGGTGCGCCTCCCACCAAGGCCCAAGGCGTAGCAAAGGGGAGAAGGGGGAAACCCTAGGCGCAGATGGGCCTAAGGCCCACCCTAGGGCGCCCCCCCCCCCTCTCTCCCCCCTCTTGGCCGCCCCCCTCCAACCCATGTAGGGCTGCCGCCCCCCCTAGGGTGGGAACCCTAGAGGGGGCGCACCCCCCTCCCCTCCTCCTATATATAGTGGGGGTTTTGGGGCTGCCAGGAACACGAATCTCTCTCCCTCTTGGCGCAGCCCTACCTCTCCACCTCCTCGTCTTTCGTAGTGCTTGGCGAAGCCCTGCTGGAGAACCACGCTGCTCCAACACCACCACGCCATCGTGCTGCTGCTGGAGTTGTCTTCCCAACCTCTCCCTCCTCCTTGCTGGATCAAGGCGTGGGAGACGTCACCGGGCTGCACGTGTGTTGAACGCGGAGGCGCCGTTGTTCGGCGCTTAGATCGGAATCGACCGCGATCTGAATCGCTACGTGTACGACTCCTCCAACCGTGTTCTTGCAACGCTTCCGCATCGCGATCTTCAAGGGTATGAAGATGCACTCCTCTCTCTCTCGTTGCTAGTCTCTCCATAGATTGATCATGAAAGCGGAAGATCGCGATGCGGTTGGGAAGACATCGTGGTTGGAGGTGAGACATCGCGGTTGGAAGACATCGCGGAAGATCCGACCTTACACGTACGCTTACGTGAGACAGGTTCCACCGACTGACATGCACTAGTTGCATAAGGTGGCTAGCGGCTGTCTGTCTCTCCCACTTTAGTCGGATCGGATTCGATGAAAAGGGTCCTTATGAAGGGTAAATAGAAATTGGCATATCATGTTGTGGTTGTGGCGTAGGTAAGAAACGTTCTTGCTAGAAACCTATAGCAGCCACGTAAATTTTTTTGCAACAACAATTAGAGGACGTCTAACTTGTTCTTGCAGCATATGCCGTGCGATGTGATATGGCCAAAAGGATGTGATGAATGATATATGTGATGTATGAGATTGATCATGTTCTTGTAATAGGAATCACGACTTGCATGTCGATGAGTATGACAACCGGCAGGAGCCATAGGAGTTGTCTTAATTTATTGTATGACCTGCGTGTCAATGAAAACGCCATGTAATTACTTTACTTTATTGCTAACCGTTAGCCATAGTAGTAGAAGTAATAGTTGGCGAGACAACTTCATGAAGACACGATGATGGAGATCATGATGATGGAGATCATGGTGTCATGCCGGTGACGATGATGATCATGGTGCCCCGAAGATGGAGATCAAAAGGAGCAAAATGATATTGGCCATATCATGTCACTATTTGATTGCATGTGATGTTTATCATCTTTTTACATCTTATTTGCTTAGAACGACGGTAGCATAAATAAGATGATCCCTCGCTAAAATTTCAAGAAAGTGTTCCCCCTAACTGTGCACCGTTGCGAAGGTTCGTTGTTTCGAAGCACCACGTGATGATCGGGTGTGATAGATTCTAACATTCGAATACAACGGGTGTAAGCCAGATTTACACATGCAAAACACTTAGGTTGACTTGACGAGCCTAGCATGTACAGACATGGCCTCGGAACACGGAAGACCGAAAGGTCGAACATGAGTCGTATAGAAGATACGATCAACATGGAGATGTTCACCGTTGATGACTAGTCCGTCTCACATGATGATCGGACACGGCCTAGTCGATTCGGATCATGTAACACTTAGATGACTAGAGGGATGTCTATCTGAGTGGGAGTTCATTGAATAATTTGATTAGATGAACTTAATTATCATGAACTTAGTCTAAAATCTTTACAATATGTCTTGTAGATCAAATGGCCCACGCTAATGTTGCCCTCAACTTCAACGCGTTCCTAGAGAAAACCAAGCTGAAAGACGATGGTAGCAACTACACGGACTGGGTCCGTAACCTGAGGATCATCCTCATAGCTGCCAAGAAAGCTTATGTCCTTGAAGCACCGCTAGGTGACGCACCTGTTTTCCCGGCAACTCAAGACGTTATGAACGCCTGGCAGTCGCGTAGTGATGATTACTCCCTGGTTCAGTGCGGCATGCTTTACAGCTTAGAACCAGGGCTCCAAAAGCGTTTTGAGCAACACGGAGCATATGAGATGTTCCAAGAGCTGAAAATGGTTTTCTAAGCTCATGCCCGGGTCGAGAGATATGAAGTCTCCGACAAGTTCTACAGTTGTAAGATGGAGGAGAATAGTTCTGTCAGCGAGCATATACTCAAAATGTCTGGGTTGCACAACCGCTTGTCTCAGCTGGGAGTTAATCTCCCGGATGATGCGGTCGTTGACAGAATCCTTCAGTCGCTTCCACCTAGCTACAAGAGCTTTGTGATGAACTTCAATATGCAGGGGATGGAAAAAACCATTCCTGAGGTGTATTCAATGCTGAAATCAGCGGAGGTGGAGATCAAAAAGGAACATCAAGTGTTGATGGTGAATAAAACCACTAAGTTCAAGAAAGGCAAGGGTAAAAAGAACTTCAAGAAGGACGGCAAGGGAGTTGCCGCGCCCGGTAAGCAAGCTGCCGGGAAGAAGCCAAAGAATGGACCCAAGCCTGAGACTGAATGCTTTTATTGCAAGGGAAACGGTCACTGGAAGCGGAACTGCCCCAAGTACTTAGCGGATAAGAAGGCCGGCAATACCAAAGGTATATGTGATATACATGTTATTGATGTGTACCTTACCAGCGCTCGTAGTAGCTCCTGGGTATTTGATACCGGTGCGGTTGCTCATATTTGTAACTCAAAACAGGAGCTACGGAATAAGCGGAGACTGGCGAAGGACGAGGTGACGATGCGCGTCGGGAATGGTTCCAAGGTCAATGTGATCGCCGTCGGCACGCTACCTCTACATCTACCTACGGGATTAGTTTTAAACCTCAATAATTGTTATTTAGTACCAGCTTTAAGCATGAACATTGTATCAGGATCTCGTTTGATGCGAGATGGCTACTCATTTAAATCCGAGAATAATGGTTGTTCTATTTATATGAGAGATATGTTTTATGGTCATGCCCCACTGGTCAATGGTTTATTCTTATTGAATCTCGAACGTGATGTTACACATATTCATAGTGTGAATGCCAAAAGATGTAAGGTTGATAATGATAGTCCCACATACTTGTGGCACTGCCGCCTTGGTCACATTGGTGTCAAACGCATGAAGAAACTCCATGTAGATGGACTTTTGGAGTCTCTTGATTATGAATCATTTGACACGTGCGAACCATGCCTCATGGGCAAAATGACCAAGACTCCGTTCTCTGGAACAATGGAGCGAGCAACCAACTTATTGGAAATCATACATACTGATGTGTGCGGTCCAATGAGCGTTGAGGCTCGCGGTGGTTATCGTTATGTTCTCACCCTCACTGATGACTTAAGTAGATATGGGTATGTCTACTTAATGAAACACAAGTCTGAGACCTTTGAAAAGTTCAAGGAATTTCAGAGTGAGGTTGAGAATCAACGTGACAGGAAAATAAAGTTCTTACGATCAGATCGTGGAGGGGAATATTTGAGTCACGAGTTTGGCACGCACTTAAGGAAATGTGGAATTGTTTCACAACTCACGCCGCCTGGAACACCTCAGCGTAATGGTGTGTCCGAACGTCGTAATCGCACTCTATTGGATATGGTGCGATCTATGATGTCTCTTACCGATCTACCGCTATCATTTGGGGGTTATGCTTTAGAGACTGCCGCATTCACTTTAAATAGGGCTCTGTCGAAATCCGTTGAGACGACACCGTATGAATTATGGTTTGGGAAGAAACCTAAGCTGTCATTTCTGAAAGTTTGGGGATGCGATGCTTATGTCAAGAAACTTCAACCTGAAAAGCTTGAACCCAAATCGGAAAAATGCGTCTTCATAGGATACCCTAAGGAAACTATTGGGTATACCTTCTACCTTAGATCCGAAGGCAAGATCTTTGTTGCCAAGAATGGATCCTTTCTGGAGAAAGAGTTTCTCTCGAAAGAAGTAAGTGGGAGGAAAGTAGTACTTGATGAGGTACCCCCTCTTGAACCGGAGAGTAGCACAGCTCAGGAAGATGTTTCTGTGGTGCCTGCACCGACAAGAGAGGAAGTTAATGATGATGATCATGAAACTTCGGATCAAGTTGCTACTGAACTACGTAGGTCCACGAGGACACGTTCCGCACCAGAGTGATACGGCAACCCTGTCCTGGAAGTCATGTTGTTAGACAACGGTGAACCTTCGAACTATGAAGAAGCAATGGCGGGCCCGGATTCCAACAAATGGCTAGAAGCCATGAAATCCGAGATAGGATCCATGTATGAAAACGAAGTATGGACTTTGACAGACTTGCCCGATGATCGGCAAGCCATAGAGAACAAATGGATCTTTAAGAAGAAGACAGACGCGGATGGTAATGTGACCATCTATAAGGCTCGACTTGTCGCTAAGGGTTATCGACAAGTTCAAGGGGTTGACTACGATGAGACCTTCTCACCCGTAGCGAAGCTGAAGTCGGTCCGAATCATGTTAGCAATTGCTGCATTCTATGATTATGAGATATGGAAAATGGACGTCAAAACGGCATTCCTTAATGGTTTCCTTAAGGAAGAGTTGTATATGATGCAGCCGGAAGGTTTTGTCGATCCTAATAATGCTGACAAGGTATGCAAGCTCCAGCGCTCAATCTATGGGCTGGTGCAAGCATCTCGGAGTTGGAACATTCGCTTTGATGAGATGATCAAAGCGTTTGGGTTTACACAGACTTATGGAGAAGCCTGTGTTTACAAGAAAGTGAGTGGGAGCTCTGTAGCATTTCTCATATTATATGTGGATGACATACTATTAATGGGAAATGATATAGAATTTTTGGAAAGCATAAAGGCCTACTTGAATAAGTGTTTTTCAATGAAGGACCTTGGAGAAGCTGCTTACATATTAGGCATCAAGATCTATAGAGATAGATCGAGACGCCTCATTGGTCTTTCGCAAAGCACATACCTTGACAAGATATTGAAGAAGTTCAATATGGATCAGTCCAAGAAGGGGTTCTTGCCTGTATTACAAGGTGTGAGATTGAGCACGGCTCAATGCCCGACCTCGGCAGAAGATAGAGAAAAGATGAGTGTCATCCCCTATGCCTCAGCCATAGGGTCTATTATGTATGCCATGCTGTGTACCAGACCTGATGTGAACCTCGCCGTAAGTTTGGTAGGAAGGTACCAAAGTAATCCCGGCATGGAACACTGGACAGCGGTCAAGAACATCCTGAAGTACCTGAAAAGGACTAAGGATATGTTTCTCGTTTATGGAGGTGACGAAGAGCTCGTCGTAAAGGGTTACGTCGATGCTAGCTTCGACACAGATCTGGATGACTCTAAGTCACAAACCGGATACGTGTATATTTTGAATGGTGGGGCAGTCAGCTCGTGCAGTTGCAAGCTAAGCGTCGTGGCGGGATCTACATGTGAAGCGGAGTACATAGCAGCCTCGGAGGCAGCACAGGAAGCAGTCTGGATGAAGGAGTTCATCACCGACCTAGGAGTTATTCCCAATGCGTCGGGCCCAATGACTCTCTTCTGTGACAACACTGGAGCTATTGCCCTTGCCAAGGAGCCCAGATTTCACAAGAAGACCAGGCATATCAAGCATCGCTTCAACTCCATTCGTGAACATGTTCAAGATGGAGACATAGATATTTGTAAAGTGCATACGGATCTGAATGTCGCAGATCCGTTGATTAAACCTCTTCCACGAGCAAAACATGATCAACACCAGAACTCTATGGGTGTTCGATTCATCACAATGTAACTAGATTATTGACTCTAGTGCAAGTGGGAGACTGTTGGAAATATGCCCTAGAGGCAATAATAAAGTGGTTATTGTTATATTTCCTTGTTCATGATAATTGTCTATTGTTCATGCTATAATTGTATTAACCGGATACCGTAATACATGTGTGAATACATAGACCACAGAATGTCCCTAGTGAGCCTCTAGTTGACTAGCTCGTTGATCAATAGATGGTTACGGTTTTCCTAACCATGGACATTAGATGTCGTTGATAATGGGATCACATCATTAGGAGAATGATGTGATGGACAAGACCCAATCCTAAGCATAGCACTAGATCGTGTAGTTCGTCTGCTAAAGCTTTTCTAATGTCAAGTATCATTTCCTTAGACCATGAGATTGTGCAACTCCCGGATACCGTAGGAATGCTTTGGGTGTATCAAACGTCACAACGTAACTGGGTGACCATAAAGGTGCACTACAGGTATCTCCGAAAGTGTCTGTTGGGTTGGCACGAATCGAGACTGGGATTTGTCACTCCGTATGACGGAGAGGTATCTCTGGGCCCACTCGGTAGGACATCATCATAATGAGCTCAATGTGACCAAGGAGTTGATCACGGGATGATGTGTTACGAACGAGTAAAGAGACTTGCCGGTAACGAGATTGAACAAGGTATAGGGATATCGACGATCGAATCTCGCGCAAGTATCATACTGGTAGACAAAGGGAATTGTGTACGGGATTGATTGAATCCCCGACATCGTGGTTCATCCGATGAGATCATCGTGGAACATGTGGGAGCCAACATGGGTATCCAGATCCCGCTGTTGGTTATTGACCGGAGAGATGTCTCGGTCATGTCTACATGCCTCCCGAACCCGTAGGGTCTACACACTTAAGGTTCGATGACGCTAGGGTTATAGGGAAAGTTTGTACGTGGTTACCGAATGTTGTTCGGAGTCCCGGATGAGATCCCCGGATGTCACGAGGAGTTCCGGAATGGTCCGAAGGTAAAGAATAATATATAGGAAGTGAGGTTTTGGTCACCGGAAGTGTTTCGGGCGTCACCGGTAATGTACCGGGACCATCGGAAGGGTTCCGGGGGTCCACCGGGTGGGGCCACCAGCCCCGGAGGCTTGCATGGGCCAAGAGTAGGAAGGGACCAGCCCCTGAGTGGGCTGGTGCGCCTCCCACCAAGGCCCAAGGCGCAGCAAAGGGGAGAAGGGGGAAACCCTAGGCGCAGATGGGCCTAAGGCCCACCCTAGGGCGCGCCCCCCCTCTCTCCCCCCTCTTGGCCGCCCCCCTCCAACCCATGTAGGGCTGCCGCCCCCCCTAGGGTGGGAACCCTAGAGGGGGCGCACCCCCCTCCCCTCCTCCTATATATAGTGGGGGTTTTGGGGCTGCCAGGAACACGAATCTCTCTCCCTCTTGGCGCAGCCCTACCTCTCCACCTCCTCGTCTTTCGTAGTGCTTGGCGAAGCCCTGCTGGAGAACCACGCTGCTCCAACACCACCACGCCATCGTGCTGCTGCTGGAGTTGTCCTCCCAACCTCTCCCTCCTCCTTGCTGGATCAAGGCGTGGGAGACGTCACCGGGCTGCACGTGTGTTGAACGCGGAGGCGCCGTTGTTCGGCGCTTAGATCGGAATCGACCGCGATCTGAATCGCTACGTGTACGACTCCTCCAACCGTGTTCTTGCAATGCTTCCGCATCGCGATCTTCAAGGGTATGAAGATGCACTCCTCTCTCTCTCGTTGCTAGTCTCTCCATAGATTGATCATGAAAGCGGAAGATTGCGATGCGGTTGGGAAGACATCGTGGTTGGAGGTGAGACATCGCGGTTGGAAGACATCGCGGAAGATCCGACCTTACACGTACGCTACAATCGGATATTAAAATACACCAGATCCCCATGGTGTATTTTAATTCGGATCTGGTGTCAAGTTCTCTACAATCGGATATTAAAAATTCCCATCTGCCACATAACCGTGGGCACGGCTTTCAAAAGATCAAACCCTGCAGGGGTGTCCCAACTTAGCCCATGATAAGCTCACGATCCGCGGAGACAATCCTCCATCGCGGGACAACCCGAGTGTTCTTGGAATCCCGATGCACAAGTTCTTCGAAGAAAGGAAAACTATCCCAAGGAGATCTCCCGGTGAGTCAGATCCGTGTCCAGAGCCGCGCGCTCTCTATCTACGGACTCATCCGTCTATGCTAAGTGGATGATAGCCAAATACCCCGAGTTGCCCCAAGGCGGCACCGCCGACTGCTAGGTAGGTGGACCAACACTCATGTCGAGCACTGGCCCGGGTTGTTGATTAATTATCCTCGGGTACCGGTAAGTCCCTATGCAATTTTTAGTTGTTATTAGGCAAATGGTAAAACCAATGTTGGATCTCCTCAGGAAAGCTTTACTTTAGGCGAAGAATCAAGGGGGGCCCATAAACCCCGACCGTGTTAGGAACGCAAAATCAAGGAACATAACACCGGTATGACAGAAACTAGGGCGGCAAGAGTGGAACAAAACACCAAGCAAAAGGCCAAGCTTTCACCCTTTACCAAGTATATAGATGCATTAATTAAATAAGAGATATTGTGATATCCCATGATATCCATGTCCCAACATGGAACAACATGCACTGCACCTACAACTAGCAACGCTATACGAGGGGCTAAGCAAAGCGGTAGCATAGCCAAACAACGGTTTGCTGGGGTGGTGGAAAAATGTTAGAGGCTTATCATGGCATATTGGGAGGCTTGATAAACAAGTGGTAGGTAGCGCGACATAGCGATAGCATCGAGACAACTAGCATAGAAAAGGTAGTAGTGGTATCCAAGGTAATGGTCATCTTGCCTGAAATCCCGCTAGGAAGAAGAACGAGTCCATGAAGAAGACGAACGGGCGTAGTCGAACGAATCCTCACAATCGCAACGAAACCGGAACTATCGAGAAGAAGCACAACCGGAAAGAAGCAAACAACATGGTAAACCAACAAGCATAACCATGGCATAATGCACAATCAAGTATGATGCATGTCCGGTTTAATGAGGCATGGCATGGCAAAGTGCAACAAACAATACTACAAATTAAGTGGAGCTCAATATGCAACGAGTTGCATATCGACGAAACACCACATTCAAGTTATTTAGTTTGCTCTTGTTTAGGTACCCAACAATATTAAATGTTGGTTAACATGGCAAGAGGTGAAGCATAAGTAAACTAACTATTTAGGCAAGTTTAAATGAGGCCGGAAACAACGAACAACAATTCCGAAAAATCCTCATATGCAATATTTGAATTTGGTACTGTTCTGCCCTAAACCATATTTTAGTGTTGTTAAATAGCAAATAAAGTGCACCATGTTAATCTATGCATTTTTCTACCCCATTTACATATAAAGTTTATTTAATTCGGAGCTACGGTTAATTAGTTATGAATAAAACCATTTTAGCATGTCATTTAAGCAAATTAAATGCAAAAGCATTTTAAACATGAATGAAAGTTGGTTATTATGAAACTAGATAAAATTCTAAGAATTTTACATATATAAAGTTTTTACATGTGATGCACGGTTTGTGAGATATTAAATGCATGAAGTGCAAGGGGTTTTCTGTAAACAGGCAGTCTCTGGATAATTGAGCAAATTCGCAGACAGGAAAAAAACATTATAGGGGCCGAAATAGAGCACACTGGGCTGGGGGGTTTCTCACCATGGGCCAAGCCCAGGTCGGTGGAGAGGGAGGTCTGCAGGGGGGCGCTGGGTCAGCCTGCTTGTGGCCCACGCGGCCGCTGAAGCTGGGCCAGGGGCGCTGTGCGAGTCAACGAGAGTGGCGACCTGGCATGATGCAGGGGAGCTGGGCGCAGCTTCGGTCGCTCCCAGACGAGGATGAGGCAGGGGGTCACGCGAGGTTCGCCTGGAAGACGGCAGCGGGCAGCGGACTTGACGCGCGGGTCCCGGATCTGGGCGCGAGCGAGGCTGGCGAGGCGACGGCGGTGGACTTGGCGAAGCAGGGGAAGCAGAGGCCATGGAGTTGTGCGATGTAGAGGACGCGATGGCGCTTGTCCTCTGGGACGGCGGGAAGCACAGGAAACCGACGGATCCGGTCGGCGGGGTCGCGCAGGCGGCGGATCCGGCGGAACTGGAGGCGGCGCGACAAACTGAGGAGGTGACGGCCTCGGCTCCAGCGGGTGGCTCCGGCGAGCTGGTGACGAGGTGGTCGGGGCGCTCTTCTCCTGGCGCCATGGATGGGAACTCCTACGGGACAGAGACAAAAGAGAGAGAAAAGTGAGGGGGAGAGAGAGCTAGAGGAAAGAGGGGATGGAAGGAGAGGCGACGGGCACGACGAATCAGGGAATTTGCCATCATCCAGTTTTTTGCTGTCGGCTAGCGGACGACAAAGAAGGCCTTTATTGTCTGCTTAGAAAAAATAGACGGCAAAGAACTGGCTGATGGCAAATGTACTCTTTGCCATCAGCCATTTCTTTGTCGTCCGCTAGCTGACGGCAAAGAGGTGGGTGGGTCCAGTGGAGGACAGCGCAGTAACGGCCCACCCCTCGCCACCTCTTTGTCGTCCGCTAGCGGACGGCAAAGAATTATCTACAAGCGGCCGTTACCCCCCCCCCACGCGCCTCTCTCTTCTCTTCTCTCTCCCTCCGCCCGACCGGATCAGATCGAGATCGCCGCCGCCCCACCACCCCGCCGCCAAGGAGCCCTGCGGCCCGGTCGCCACCGTAGCCCCGCCGCCCCCACCACCGCACCACACCGCCGCCCCATCGACCCCGTCGCCCCCGCCGCGCCGCCGCCCTGTCGCCCCCGCCGCCCTGTCGCCCCCGCCGCCCCGGCGCTCCCGCCGCCCTGCCCCAGGCCACCCCGGCCCCCTCCTCCACCGGCCACCTCCTCCACCGGCTGCCCCCCGAAGGTGAGCTCTCCTTTATTATTATTTTTTCTTCTGTTTTTTTAGATTTAGTTTAGTTTTAGTTTAGGTATTTTTTTCTATTTTTTTAGGTTTAGGTTCAGATTTAGTTTAGTTTAGGTTTAGTTTAGGAGGAAGGAGAGGAAGAAGAAGAAGAAGAGGAGGAAGAAGAGGAAGAAGAGGAAGAAGAAGAAGAGGAGGAGGAAGAGGAAGAAGAAGCGGAGGAGGAGGAAGAAGAGGAAGAAGAAGAAGAAGAAGAAGAGGAAGAAGAAGAAGAGGTTAGGGGTGCGTCGGCGCCGACGGAACCGGGTTGAGGTTAGGGGTGCGTCGGCGCCAACGGAACCGGGTCGAGGATCGCCGGTCGCCGAGAAGTCGAGCTAGGGTCAACTTTTACCCTGAATGACATATATTTTGGTGGCATACTATTGTAAATATTTAGTTAGGTTGATGGCAATAACAATAGTGCTATGTTACTCATCTTTCGATTTAAATGTGCAGTTCTTTTGTCGCTGGGAGGGTCTGGTGTTTGACGAGCTCTGCCCTTGCGATCGTGGGTGAGCACAAATGACATCTCCTCCTCCCCCCTTAATTATTTGGTCTGTTCCGGCCTTCATGCCGATGACACTAGCTAGATAACTACAGTCGCGTAACCAGTATGCGTCTCCCGTTCGAAAGGGTTGCATCGATAAATATGCATTCAGTTGCATATTTATCACTGTAGCTCATTCAGATTGTCCAGCGATTTCCACGGACAGCCCGAGTATGTCTAGATTGGGTATGTTCTCCATGCTCTAGCCCATTCCGAGACAAAATTTCGGTAGCGCCTCCCTGTTGTTCTCCAGATGCACATTCTCTCGGCTTTTTGCCGAGACATGTATTTGGAGAACAACGGGGAGGTGCTGCCGAAATTTTGTCTCGGAATGGGGTAGAGCATGGAGAACGTACTCAATCTACACATACTCGGGTGGGATTAGGACCTATCTTTACCTATTAGTGTGTAGGTTGCATGGACGTAATAAAATTGACAAACCAGATTACAAGCCAAGTGTTGAAACTTGAAACACCCAAACTGACTCATGACAAAAAATCAAAGCGTAGAAAAAGAAATCAAAGACGAAACAATACGTAGTGAGAGGTTGTGCAACTAGAATGATATTCTGTAACAGTTTTTTTTAACGAATTTGAGAGTATGATGGTGAAGAACTCGAAAGCCATTGGTGTCTTGCGGTCGTTTCCATACATTCTGCTACAGCTCACCAACCCTTCTTCTGACCACCATTGGTGTCTTGCGGTCATAATAAGGGTTGTTGCGTTGTAGCAGAATGTATGGAAATGACAACAACACACCAATGGCTTTCGAGTTCTTCACCATCATCCTCTCCAATTCATTAAAAAAGATGGTACAGAAAATCATCCTAGTTGCACAACCTCTCACTATGTACTATTTCGTCTTTCGTTTCTCTTTCTATGCTCTGATTTTTTGTCATGAGTCAGTTTGGTTGTTTGAAGTTTCAAAATTGACAAACTAGATTAACTGATGAATATACATGTTGATGGACCTATCTTTACCTATTAGAGTGTAGGTAGGCAAGATGAGTGATCGTGCGTGGATGTACACCGGTCACACTAGTCAGAAAGAGATTACCAATGAATGGTTAACAAAAACCAAGGGGTTTGTGAAAGCCGCATTTGCAAATGGCCAGAGGAAAAACTGGTGCCCCTGTGTCTGGTGCAACAATTGGGAAAAGTGGACAGAGGATGAAATGGGCAAACACCTGCAGAAGAGTGGTTTTATGCCCGGTTATACGGTGTGGACATTTCATGGTGAGTTTGCCCAACGTGCCAGAGCTGAGGTGGTTCGTCGTCGCACCGACGAGCATGGTACCGGGATGTAAGACATGGTGCAAAACTTTGATGATGCTCAGGATTCGGACGATGAGATGGAGGAATCTGCAAAGGCCTTCAATGAAATGTTGGAGTCTTCAAAACATCCTCTCCATGAGCACACTGAGCTTTGTCAGCTGGATGCCATCTCACAAATAATGGCTCTGAAGGCTCAATTCAACTTGGGCAGAGAATGCTACGACGCGATGATGACAGTATTTGGACGCTTTCTACCCAAAGGCCATGTAATGCCTGCAAACCTGTACCAGTCAGACAAAATCCTCCGTGCTCTTAAGATGCCCTATGAGAATATACATGCCTGTGAGAAAGGATGTGCCTTATTTAGGCTTGAGTATGCGGACTTGAACTATTGTCCCATTTGCAAGTCTTCCAGGTATATTGTGGTAGACAACGGTATGGGTGAGAAGATGCAGACCAAAATCCCGGTTAATGTTCTTCGGTATATGCCAATCGTACCAAGACTTCAACGTCTTTTCATGGTCGAAGAGACGACCAGACAGATGACATGGCACAAAACGGGCAAACGAACCGAACTAGATGCAGATGGGAATCTGATGATGGTACACACATCGGATGGTGAAGCGTGGAAGCGCTTCGATGCATTACATGCGAAAAAAGCGGCAGATCCAAGGCATCCTCGAGTCGCCATCAGCATGGATGGGTTCAGTGTGTTTGGTCTGATGGCAACCCAATACAGTTGTTGGCCCGTATTTGTCTTTCCACTCAATCTCGCCCCCGAATAGATTATGCAAAGAAAGAACATTTTCCTGACATTGATAATTCCAGGGCCGAACTATCCGGGGAAGAATATGAATGTGTACATGCAGCCGCTTAAGGACGAATTGCAAGAAGCTTGGGATAATGGGTTCAAGACATACGACGCCTTTAACAAACAGAACTTCATAATGCGTGTCTGGTACATGTACTCGATGCATGACTTGCCGGCGTATGCGCTATTCATTGGCTAGTGTGTGCATGGAAGGTTCCCGTGCCCCACATGCAAGGCAGCTCTTGAGTTTCGTTGGCTGCAGGTGGGTCGCAAGTTTTCTTGCTTTGACTTGCATAGACAGTTCCTGGATCCTCGCCATAAGTTTAGGAAAGACAAGAAGAACTTCATGAAAGGTAGAGTTGTCAAAAACTCTGCACCACCTCCATTGACAGGACAAGAGACCCTGGATCAGTTAAACGCTCTCGAGCCAGATCCAGAGCGTCTAGGGTATTTCAAGGGGTATAATTTGAAACACGCCTGGACTCACAAGACATGCTTGTGGGATCTGCCTTACTTTAAAGACCTCCTTTGCCCACACAACATCGACGTGATGCACACTAAAAAGAATATCGCCGAGGCACTTTTTGGTACATTGTTCGGCATAGAGGGGAAGTCAAAGGATAATACTAAGGCTAGAGTCGATCAAGAGGCGCTATGTGATCGACCGTTACAAAACATAAAAGAAACGAAAGGAAAGCAGAACTGGACGAAGCCAAAGGCATGGTTCAATCTTGGAAGGCCAGCTATGAGGGAAATTATCTTGTGGGTGAAAATGCAGTTGATGTTCCCCGATGGGTATGCATCGAATCTAAAGAGGGGAACGAGTCTTGAAAAATTGAAAATATTTGGTCTCAAGAGTCATGATTGGCACATATGGATTGAGCGGGTAATGCCGATGATGTTGCGTGGCTTTATCCGTGAGGATGAATGGCTAGTACTGGCCGAGCTAAGCTATTTCTTCCGTGTTCTTTGTGTGAAAGAACTATCGCCTACCGTGCTAGAAGAAATGGAAGAGTTGGCGCCGGAGTTGATCTGCAAGTTAGAGAAGATCTTTCGCTGGGCTTCTTTAATCCAATGCAACACTTGATTTTGCATCTCCCGACCGAGGCAAGATTGGGGGGGCCCATGCAAAATCATTGGTGCTACTCAACTAAGAGGATGCAGAAGACGCTCCGAGCAAAATGAAAAAATGAACGTAGAATTGAAGCATCGATGGCCGAGGCATTCATTACTGAGGAGGCGGCAAACTTTGTGACAGCACACTACGAAGCCAAAAATCGTCATTTGCATAATCCGAAGCCTCGGTACAATGCTGGAGACCCTAAAAAAGGTGGATCCAACCTCAGCCTATTCAAAGGGAATCTCGCACCAGCCGATGCTTCTAAACCAATATCGTTGGATGTCGAAGAATGGCGGACCATTTCGTTGTATATCTTCAACAACCTAACAGAAGTGTGGCCGTACATCGAGTAAGTTATCGTGGTACATTGTTTTGTAGCTTCTAATTCCTTTGAAAATCTCTTATTTCCCAAATATTTGATACAGTCGATACGTCGCCAAATTCTCGGATGGAGCGGAGATCGAAAAGGAATCCATCAAAGAGTATGAGCTTCTGGCAAAGCAAGGAGGCGGCTTTCCCGGTTTCATCTCTTGGTTCAAACAAACGGTAATTTCCATTAGACCATTCTCATTTTCTTCGTCTAATTTGCGGCTAATGCAACAATCCTTTCGTATTAAACTTGTAGGCTAATTCAGAGTCTATGGATGCCGAATTGAGACAAGTCGCTAATGATTTTGACTACAAGGTCCGTTCATTTGACAAATACGACATCAACGGGTATCGCTTTCGTACCTATGGCAAAGAGCTATCTATGGCCGACCGAGAGTCTACAAATTGTTGTGTCTTTGCTATCGGCGATGGAGCTATCGAGTATTATGGGAGAGTTGAAGCAATTTATGAACTTCTATTCTATGGTGAAAACCCACCGAACGTCGTAGTCTTCAAATGTTATTGGTTCCAGCCGAAGGAGACTAGAAGGACTCATGAACATATAGGGCTAGTCGAAATCAAACAAAGCACCAATTTAGATGTTCCCGATGTCTATATTACGGTCAACAGGTGACCCAAATTTTCTATCTACCGTGGGCCTGCCAAACTGATCCAAATATGATTGGTTGGGATGTCGTTTATGAAGTGCCGCCACGTGTTAGACCACCTCCCCCCAATGAAGAGGATTATGAACCTCACATTAACCCAGACACATATGAAGGTGAATTCTTCCAAGAAACACGTCTTTCCAAAAAACGCTTCAAGAAACGCTCTACTTCACCCCAGAACATTGAAGTAGACAGCGACAGTGAAGCCGACTTCACCCCTGAGCCGGAACAAGAAGAGGTTACTGCTGCGGATGATTTGTCAATGCTTGACCGGTTACGTAAAGGTGGCCTTCCACATGTTGAGGCCGCTGAACCCGATGAGCACTTCATTCATGATAGTGATGATGATGATGCATTTATTAATCCGGAGCATTTATTGAACTCGACGATCAAGATTATTATTAGGTATTCAATTTTTTTTATGTTGTACTTGATTTATATAGTTACTTGTATGAATGTATGATTTATATAGTTACTTGTATAATTTTCTTACTTTGCATGATTGTTTGTTATACATAGTGCCATGGTCTTGATATCCGTCCCCGTCGGCCCTCGCCCGGTTTATGATTCGGATGTGGTATATTCTCTTTTACAACTATTTGTTGCATTTCGCATTTATGACAATTATGGCCATCAAGTTGACATAGAAATATTTTTATCTAGGAGGTATGTGAACCGAAAATTGCAACCGACCCTCTTGTCGAGAAGTTAAATTTAGTTGAAAAAGTAAACGAGTATTTGAAAGAAAAAATGAAAAGAATTGAAGAAGAGAAGATGAAATTGGAGTTGTATGTTGCCGATGTCGTCGATGATCACAAGATGAAGATGGATGCAATGCGCTTGAAGATTAAGAAGATTAGAAATATGCCATTGATAATGAGGCTTGGTATCATTATGTCGTTGGATCAATTGTTACCTTAGTTGCGATCTTGATCGCATTTGTTGTGATGAGGGTAAGTTACCTCCAAAATGACATAATTAGCTTATTTAGTTCATTTATGACATAAGTAGCTTATTCATTTCAAAAATGGCATAATAACCTTGGTTCTCTCATAGATGTCATATACTTAGTCTATTTTCCTCCAAAATGACATAATTACTTAAGTTAGATAAAAAATGAGCTATACTTACGTAAGTTGGCTCAAAAATGGCATCATCACCTAGGTTAGCACAAAAATGACCTATACTTACCTTATTTTCCTCCAAATTGACATAATAAGCTTAGTTAGCTAAAAAATGTCATAATTACCTAAGTTAGCTCTAAAATGACACAAATAAGGAATAAGAAGAAGAAAAACAAGGAAGAGGAGAAAAAGAAAGAATAGAAGAAGAAAGAGAAGAAAAAGAAAGAATAAAAGAAGAAGAATGAGAATGAGGAGGAAAAGGATAAAAAGATAGAAGAGAAGAAGAAAGATGAGAAAAGAAGAAGAAGAAGATATCTTTGTCTTCTTCTTATTCTAACTTTCTTACTCCCATTTTTGCAGGTTTGATTCACTTCATGGAAGCAGCATTGATGGACTGCTAGTGTTTAGTTCTTGTTTTCATTTGTATTGATGCACAATGTGAAACTATGTATGTATATATGGATGAACTTCGTGAAACTATGTATGTATTGGATCTTTTAATACCCTATGTGTTCTGTTGCATTGATGGACTGCTAGATGTTTGTGACGCCCCCGACTCAATCGTGCACTAATCATACACGCAAACATGCACGATCAAGCACAGGGACTCACGGGAAGATATCACAAACACAACTCTAACACAAATAAATGAAGATCCACAATATTACAGACCAGGGATCACGAGGATCCGAATACATAAGTCAGTCATACAAATAATATCTGGGTACAGACATAGTTAGTCAAGGTTTGCCTTAAGAAGGCTAGCACAAACAACGACTCTAGATCGAAAGGCGAAGGCCTCCTGCCTGGGGCCTCCGATCCTACTCCTGGTCGGCTGGCTCGAACCAGTAGTACATGCCGTCTGGACCCTCCTGGTAGTAGGCTCCTGCTGGGACATCTGGCTCCTGAGTTCCGTCGTCTGAGGTAACATCAAAAAGGGGTATGGGGGGAAAAGTTGTAGCAAAGCAACCGTGAGTACTCATCTGAAGTACTCAGCAAGCAAGGATCTACACTACTTATGCAACATTATCAAAGAAAGGCTGTATATGTGGACTGGGCTGCAGAAATGCCAGAATAGAGAGAAGGCCTAGTCCTATCGAAGACTAGCAGCTTCACGAAGCCACCATCTTGCAGCAAATAGAAGAGTATAGAAAAGCATTTTATTAAGCAAACATGTTGAGGCAAAGCCTAGAGATCCTTCCTCGACTCCCAGCGAGAAAGCGATCCCGAAGCTTCAATTAGTTAAACATGTATCCAGTTCAAGTAATAGATAGGGATACCAAACTGCGCGTCCTTTACCGTTGGACCGGCTATCGATAGATGTTTTCTTCCCTGTAGGGGTGCACTACTGTTACCCAACACGCTCGATCACCTCTAGCCGGACACACTTGTTGGGTAATGCCCGGCCTCGGGAGATCAACACGAAGCAGCGCCCTACCTAGGCTCAGCAGAGAGGTCAGCATGCCGGACTAACCTATGCACCTAGAGGTCTTGGGCCATCGCCCTGGGCACCCTGCGCGTTGCGTGGCTGGCCGGGGTGCAGGCGCGACACTGAACTCGTCAGTGAAGTATCCAGCCCATTCCCGGCGATCAGCCCGCACGGTGAACCGTGACGTCTGAAGAGCTTTCGGGAGAAACATACGACGTAGAGGGCCCCATAAACCATTATCCCGCGTGGTGGTAGTGCGTATAGGGCACGTCGACCCACTCAGATCAAATACCCAAATCCGATATGCTCATTTAATAACACGCGGAGAAAATCAGAGTTTCTGAAGCTCCGCCACAATATCACACTCGGGCGCCCTTTCGGGCAAGCCCGACATCATAGATCTCCCTGCGGGTACCCCTCGGGGTCGACCCGCCTGTGACAAAGGTCAAAGTATCCGTGTGGTCACAACATCAAGGTGAACGTAGGAGGCATCACCCTCGAGGCTCACACTTGAGGGGGTTGCACGACAGAGTTGTATCGGAAGTGGTGAAGGAGGAATCACCCTCGATGACCACGACCGAACAGCTACACTGCAGAGTATTCATCAGGAGTGCGTTACGAGGTATCACCCTCGGCAGTCGATAGTAACTATGCAAAGTCATACAACTAAGGGGGGGTGAGGTGATGTGTCGGTCTCTGGTCATCGATCACGTTGATCGAGTAGTCGATGATGAAGCAAAGGCAACACGGGTAAAGTGATGGGGGTCACTGATGGTTCATTACCAACCTATACTAAACAGTTGAAAAAGGCGGGTAAGGTAACAATAAGCAGGTTACAAAAGCAGGCTATGCATCAGAATAGGAGCAAACAGTAACAATAGCAAAATCTAATGCAAGCAGGAGAAAATTGAATGGGCGATATCGGGATGCTTAAGGGGGGGCTTGCCTGGTTGCTCTGGCAAGGAGGAGGGGTCGTCGGAAGGCTGCTCGTCCGGAGCGTAGTCGTACTTTGCTGCGTCGGCGTCGGTCTCGGCGTCTATCGAGAGAGAAGAAGGGGGAAGAAACAATAAATTCACGGCAAAAATGCAAACAATATGCATGACATGTCTAAATGATATGCAGAGGTGTTCTACTTCCTAACTAAATGATTTAGTTAATTTAGGAATTTATTCGGATTTATTTTATTAAAGTTGAGCACTATTCATTTATCGAAATCAGTTTAAAAGTTCTATGTTCAAGTAGCTAGGGGCATCTGACAAATGAACGGACCACGTATTCAGATTCGTCTCGTCGTTCTGATCAATTTTCATGTATAAAGTTTTTCGATCGGAGCTACGGATTATTTTATATGAATTTCTAAAGTTTTAATCATTTTCTGGAATTATTTATTTATTTAAATTAGGATTATCCGAAACAGTGAAAGGTGACATCATCATGACATCACCATGACGTCAGCAGGTCAACCTGACAGGTGGGGTCCACCTGTCATCGTCACATTAGTCTAATTAGGGTTTAATTAAGCTAATTACAGTTTAATTAGACTAACTAATTAATTAGTTTAATTAAACAGAATTAATCAAGTTAATTAATTATTTAATTAACTAATTAGTTAATATTTATTTATTTATTTTAATTCTTTTTAAACTCTTTTTTTAAAATCGTTCTGGGGCTGGGCCCCGTTTGTCATAGGTACAGGGGGGCGGGCCCAGCAGTCAGTGGCCAGAGGCCAAACGGGGCGGGCTCACGGCAGCCGTGCCCGCGGCCGAAGTAGGGGCTGCAGGCGTGCGGGCCAGCGAGGCCGCAGCAGCGCCGGAGAGGCGGGGCAGGCGCGAGGCGGCGTGGGGCGAGAACGAGGCGGAGCCGGGGTGAGGGGTGAGGCCCCGGTGCGACGCGAGGGAGGAGGCCGCGACGAGCGCGACAGGGGGCCAGTGCGTTGGGCGCTGTAGAGCGGGCCGGAGCGAGGGGGCGCGGTGGCTAGGCAGCGCGCGGGCGCGGGCGAGCGGCAAGCGGGAACCGGAGCGGGCGCGGTCGCAGCCGCGGCGACCACGGGCGCCGAGCGGGTGAGCGGGACGGCGCGTGCGCCGGTGGCCACGGGAGGGGGAAAGGAGGAGGAGGACTAGGTCCTCACCGACGGCGGCAGGGGATCGGGCGGCGAGGCTCGTGGTGGGCCGTTGAGGGGGAGACGGGGTAGTGGGCGATGGGTGGCGGTGTCGAGGGCGCCGGCGTCGGGTGGCGGTGACGTCGGGGCGGAGAGGATGGCGGCGGTTGCGCGTGGCGACGGCGTCGGCGTCCGGTGCCCCGATCCAGATCGGATCGGGGGAGCGAGGGAGAGCGAGGGGGGAGGAGTGGATAGGGTTAGGGTTCGGTGCGGCTGGGGCGGGCCATATAGGCCAGGTGCGGCTGGGCCGGCCTGGCTAGCCCGGTGGCCAGCTGGGCCGAGGCCCGGGGGGGTTTCTGTTTTTTTATTTTTCTATTTTGTTTTTGCCTTTTCTTTTTATTTATTTTCTTTTACTGTTTTATTAAATGTTAGGTCACCATTACACTTTTGTAAAATGTGAGACTTGGTTCAAA
This sequence comes from Thinopyrum elongatum, assembly GCA_011799875.1. Lineage (NCBI taxonomy): Eukaryota > Viridiplantae > Streptophyta > Magnoliopsida > Poales > Poaceae > Thinopyrum > Thinopyrum elongatum. Next base: position 394,488,179 of record CM022299.1, read on the forward strand.
TATTACAGGGCAATATTACCTACCACCAAAAACAAGTTTGGGAAAAATATAATTTCATATTTAACTTATATTAAATAAAAGGTTATTAATTGTTGTTGTTTGCTACTGTTTGAGGTTGTTAGGGTCACTTAACTAATTTAGTAAATGTTGATTACAATTTTATAATTGCCTCAGAATTATTTGCAACAGGATGAACAATTTAGTTTTTCAATTTGGAGCAACTCTTATCTCCACTTTAAATTAATTTGAAGTATGAATTAGGAGTTTGAAATGCAATGTGATGCAAATGATGACTAGGCACTGTTAAACTTGCTGACATGGCATTAACTAAGGGTGATCACTGTGGTTAATTACATGGGGTGTTACAATTCTCCTCATCTAACAAGAATTCTCGTCCCGAGAATTAAGAGGAAGACTGAAAGAAAGCGGGGTATTCTTCGCGAAGACGATCCTCGCGTTCCCAAGTGGCTTCATCTTCAGAATGATTCGACCACTGAACTTTAAGGAATTTGATTGCCTTCTGACGAGTTCGACGTTTAGCTTGATCAAGAATACGGATGGGATATTCTGGATAAGACAGATCTTCCCGCAATTCAAGCATTTCATGATCCACAGCTCGAATAGGATCCTTGAAGCAGCGACGAAGTTGGGATACATGAAAAACATCATGCACTTGAGAAAGATTTGGCGGCAATTGCAACTGATATGCCACATCTCCTCGACGAGCAAGAATACAGAACGGGCCAATGTAGCGAGGAGCTAACTTGCCCTTGATTCCGAACCGATGAGTGCCTTTGATTGGAGTGACGCGAAGGTAAGCTTGCTCGCCCGGCTGATAGACCACTTCCTGGTGCTTTCGGTCATAGTTGCTCTTCTGACGAGAGTAAGCAGTTTTTAGATGTTCCCGGACTATGCGGACTTTTTCTTTAGCTTGCTGAACAATGTCCGGTCCGACGAGTGAGCGTTCCCCAGTTTCTGACCAATTCAGAGGGGTTCGACACTTACGTCCATAAAGAACTTCAAACGGTGCCATCTTCAGACTAGCTTGATAGCTATTGTTGTAAGAGAATTCGGCATACGGGAGAGATTCTTCCCACTTCTTACCGAAGGAGATGACGCAAGCTCGAAGCATATCTTCGAGCACTTGATTAACTCTTTCGACTTGATCCTGTGACTGAGGGTGAAAAGCGGTGCTGAAGGACAGATGAGTTCCCATAGCTTCTTGGAAACTTTTCCAGAATCTTGAGGTAAAGAGGCTGCCACGATCCAAACTGATCTCCAACGGAACACCGTGGAGTGACACAATTCGGGAAACATACAAGTCTGCTAACTGACTAGCAGTGATTGTCTCCTTAACTGGCAGAAAGTGAGCAACCTTTGAGAATCGGTCAATGACGACAAAGATAGCATCATGACCCTTCTGAGATCTGGGAAAACCATTAATGAAATCCATTTGGACCTTGTCCCATTTCCATTCAGGAATATCAAGGGGTTGCAGAGTTCCAGTAGGCCCTTGATGTTCTGCTTTAATGCGGCGGCAAACGTCACACTCAGAAACATAACGAGCAATGTCTCGCTTCATATTAGGCCACCAGTATCTCTGACAAATGTCACGGTACATCTTTGTGCTACCAGGATGAATTGACAGAGGAGTATCCTGAGCTTCTTTCATAACATGTTCTCTCTCACCCTTGAATTTGGGTACGAAGAGACGGCGTTAGAAGAATAGGACCCCATCATTATCAAGATGGAATTCCGACGGCTTTCCTCTTTCGAGGTATCGCTTAATCCTTTCAACTTCAGAGTCATACCTTTGTATAGTCTTAATGCTGTGCTTAAGATCCGGTTCAATAACCAGGGTATTGAGATAACCCTGTGGAACAATATGGAGGTTCAATTTGCGAAGCTCTTCATAGAGAATAGGTTGTGCTTCCTGAACCATAAAATTGTTGCAATAAGCCTTGCGACTCAAAGCATCGGCCATTACATTAGCCTTGCCAGGGGTATATGAGATATTCATATCATAATCGGCAATTGTCTCGAGCCATCTTTGCTGACGAAGGTTCAGATCTGGTTGAGTATATAGATACTTCAAACTCTGATGATCCGTGTATATCTCGCAACGGTTACTGAGAAGGTAATGCCGCCATAGCTTTAGAGCATAAATAACCGCAGAAAGTTCGAGATCATGCACTGGATAATTTTCTTCGTGAGGACGCAATTGTCGAGAGCCATAAGCAATCACTTTGCGCTCTTGCATTAGGACACAGCCTAATCCTTGACGAGATGCATCACAGTATATCACGAAGTCCTTGCGAGTATCCGGGGGTGCTAGCACTGGGGCAGATGTCAACTTATCTTTTAGCGTCTGAAAGCTTTCTTGACATTTTTCTGTCCACTCAAATTTAACACCTTTGTGGAGTAGGTCAGTCGGTGGCTTTGCAATCTTGGAAAAGTTCTCAACGAATCGACGGCAATAACTAGCGAGTCTGAGAAAACTCCTAACTTGCTTAACATTCTTCGGGGGAGTCCAGTCAAGAATAGCTTGAACTCGTTCGGGGTTAACAACAATGACATTCTTGGAAAACACATGACCAAGGTAGGTCACTTCAGATAACCAGAATTCACACTAAGAGTACTTGGCGTAAAGCTGGTGTTCCCGAAGCTTCTCCATTACAAGCCGAAGATGTTCAGCATGTTCTTCTTCATTCTTGGAATATATAAGGATATCATCCAAATAAACCACGACGAATTTGTCGAGGTAATCCATGAAGATATAGTTCATCAACCGGGAGAAGGTTGCTGGAGCATTTGTTAAACCAAATGACATGACAGTGTACTCATAAGAGCCATATCGAGTAACAAAGGCAGTCTTCGGGATATCCTCTTCGCGAACACGGATCTGATGATAACCCAACCTCAAGTCGAGTTTCGAGAACACAGAGGATCCGGCAAGTTGATCATAAAGATCATTGATCCGGGGCAGTGGGTATTTATTCTGGATTGTGGCTTGGTTAATGGGCCGGTAATCCTGAACCAATCGGTTAGTTCCATCCTTCTTCTTAACAAAGAGTGAAGGTGCTCCCCAAGCAGAGGAACTGGGGCGGATGAAACCTTTCTTAAGTGACTTGTCGATTTCTTCCTTAAGCTCGCGAAGGTGATGCGGAGGCATCTTATAAGGATGCTTCGCAATAGGAGTAGTGCCAGGCTTCAAGTCAATGACAAACTCGACAGCTCTAACCGGGGGTATTCCTAGAAGTTCTTCCGGAAAGACGTCCGGAAAATCTCGAACGACAGGAACGTTCTCGATTCCTTCCAGAGGTGAGGCGTTCAAAGCATTCAGAGCATATATCCGAGCTTCGGCGTTCCGGGTAATTCGGGCGGTGCAGTTCACTATCTCGTCGGAGGGGTGAAGAAGTTGGATGACTTTTGTGGCACAATTGATCGAAGCTATATGAGCTTTCAACCAATCCATTCCGAGGATGAGGTCTATGGTGGAAGACTTCAGGATAATGGGCGAAACAAGGAATTCCAATCCTTTAATTTCAACGGGGACATTGTGTGCCATCATAGTGGTTTGACACTGGCCTCCAGGGGCGCGGATAACTACTGGCAGGTTCATCTTCCGAAATGCAATGTCATGCGATAATGCAAATGCTTCTGTCATGAATGAATGCGATGCTCCTGAATCAAATAATACAGAAGCGGGTACTGAGTTAATGAGAAGGGTACCCATCACAGTAGCAGGTTGATCCTGGACTTCTTCAATATCAATGTTGTAAGCGTGTCCACGACCATGAGCAGCAGACCCAGTATTATAGTTGCGGGCCTGATTATTGCCACGACCATTGCCACGGCCAGTACGAGGGAAAGCCAACTGATTCTGAGTCTGGCGGCAGTCTTTAGCAAGGTGACCTGGTTTGCGACACTTGAAGCACAGACCATCTTCAGGACGAAGAGGAGCATTGGGTAGAGCAGCTTGAGCTCTTGGCTGCCTCGGTGGTGGAGGAGGCAGACGTGGTGCATCATAGTTGTTCTTTGGCGCAGGGGCAGCTGGACGGAACACGTTGTTGGGAATCCAGACTCGACGCTTCTGTGCTGAGCCCGAAGATGAGCCAGCATCACGATAGCGCTTCTGCGAGTCCTTATGCTTCATCTGAGCGGTCTCCACCAGAATAGCCTTGTTCACAAGAGTAGCAAAGTCATTGAAGTCTTGAGAAGCAAGTGCAAGCTCGATGTCTGGGTGGAGTCCATTACGAAACATCTCTTGTCTACGGGCATCCGTGGCGATGTCTTCTTCAGCATAGCGGGACAGGTCAAGGAATTCCCGCTGGTAGGCTTCGACAGTCTTGTTGCCCTGGGTGAGGTTGCGGAACTGGGTTTTCATCCGGTCCATAATTCCTTGAGGAATATAACGGGCACGAAAGGCAGCCTAGAACTCAGGCCAGGTAATGACTGTTCCAGCAGGCAGTGTACGCTTGTGTGTGTCCCACCATTGAGCAACGGGACCCTTTAAGAAAAAGGATGCGAAGGTGACAAAGTTGGCAGGGGAGACATTTGCAGACTCCATTTCATGAGTGATGTCGCGAATCCAGTCATCAGCATCCAGTGGCTTGTCAGAGTTGCGGGACTGAGTGGGGTTAAGACGCACAAATTCCGACAGAGTTATTGCAGCAGGGTTCTGGTTGTTCTGAAGCGGAAACTGAGCCATAATCCCAGTCATGAACTGGCGGTTGAGCTCGAATTGTTGCATCACAGCTGCCATATAGTCTGGCGGTGGTGGGTGTTCAGGGGCACGACCACGACCACGACCACTTGGTCTAACCATCCTGCTAAGCTTCAACAGGGGTAGTTTAGTAAAAGCAATTGCGAGTGTTTAGCGACAAGCATGATGTAACTCGACGATAATCAAGCAGTGTAACAGATACATAACAGTAGTCAATTAAGACATACAGATCCATACACAGAGTCGGGTTCATGAGGACAGCATAATGGCGCAAATTTAAAAACTAGACATGCTAGGCGGCGCGCAGGCACGCGGTAAGGAAGTGCACAACGAGACATAGCAAAGGCTACATCAACGTCGGGGAAAACCACTGAAACGGGGTAACTGCAAGTGCGGACGACGAATGGCCGTCGCAGGAAAATCCTGCACTCCATGTGCACTCTGATGCAGAACCCGGTCTCGAGCTGAAAGAAGAGGTCCACGTGCAGGTGTGTGACCTCCAAAAGCAGGCCAATCAATACCAGCATACATCTGAGTCCTGCACGGGTAAAGGATGTGCTCCGGATGTATCCCTGCATGAACAGCTGGTAGCAACTGTGTCATAGCATCGTAGAGACGTGCTCGAGTGGCAAACAACTCGACGGCAAGAGCCCGAACAGTGCGATCCAGAGCCTGAGTGCACTAAACCAGAACATGCGGGTCGTATCGACGACGTTCGTATGGGGCACAGATAGCTGTGTAGTATCCAGTAGTATCTCCAGTAGGGGCATACGGAATGTATCGGAACTCAGAGGCATCCAAGCTAACGCTGAACTCTCCTCGGAGACGTGCGACAGCAGAGTAGGCAGCATCATGGACTGCCATCTCAATCGTCAAGCCGATACCGTGGAAAAGGTGCAGCTCAGTGTCTGAGTCATCGTGCTGATCATAGATACGAACATCAGCATGGTACTGCTCCTAGTTGAACTCGCGGTAATCCTCGTAGACCATGTACTCGGGGTACCAGCGGTAGCCAAGTCTGGTTAGGAGGGCGATCAGAATAGATGGAAAACCAGGGGCATCACGAGCCCAAGTGCGAAGCACAAGCTGCGTCGTAGGACGTGGTGGAAACAAACGATCCATCTGAAACAGAGGAAATTCAGGATTGTCAAATGACAATGAGAAGTATAGTACAACTCGGAGAGAAAGGTTAAACAAAACAATGGAAAGGAAAATGATTATCAGACTAATCAGATCAATCGTAAGGAAGTAAGCACATATATCCAGCTCTCCGGGTAGACGAGATTTACGAGACCCTAAGTGTCGGCGTTAGTAAAATTTATTTAACCCGAATAGAAGAGATATCAGAGTCCCAGAGTATAGACGAGGAATAAAAGATCCTAATACCACCCAGTTGGCGACGTGGGCCCGTAAGCCACACAGCCAAGTTAGTAAATTAGTTTTTCGATGTCTAGACTCAACTTCGGCCAAGGAATTGGAAGGGGGCTTCCTACAGGCAGTCGGCTCTGATACCAACTTGTGACGCCCCCGGCTCAATCGTGCACTAATCATACACGCAAACATGCACGATCAAGCACAGGGACTCACGGGAAGATATCACAACACAACTCTAACACAAATAAACGGAGATCCACAATATTACAGACCAGGGATCATGAGGATCCGAATACATAAGTCAGTCATACAAATAATATCTGGGTACAGACATAGTTAGTCAAGGTTTGTCTTAAGAAGGCTAGCACAAACAACGGCTCTAGATCGAAAGGCGAAGGCCTCCTGCCAGGGGCCTCCGATCCTACTCCTAGTAGGCTGGCTCGAACCAGTAGTACGTGCCGTCTGGACCCTCCTGGTAGTAGGCTCCTGCTGGAACTTCTGGCTCCTGAGCTCCATCGTCTGAGGTAACATCAAAAAGGGGTATGGGGGGAAAAAGAGGTAGCAAAGCAACCGTGAGTACTCATCCGAAGTACTCAGCAAGCAAGGATCTACACTACTTATGCAACATTATCAAAGAAAGGTTGTATATGTGGACTGGGCTGCAGAAATGCCAGAATAGAGAGAAGGCCTAGTCCTATCAAAGACTAGCAGCTTCACAAAGCCACCATCTTGCAGCAAATAGAAGAGTATAGAAAAGCATTTTATTAAGCAAACATGTTGAGGCAAAGCCTAGAGATCCTTCCTCGACTCCCAGCGAGAAAGCGATCCCGAAGCTTCAATTAGTTAAACATGTATCCAGTTCAAGTAATAGATCGGGATACCAAACTGAGCGTCCTTTACCGTTGGACCGGCTATCGATAGATGTTTTCTTCCCTACAGGGGTGCACTACTATTACCCAACACGCTCGATCACCTCTGGCCGGACACACTTGCTGGGTAATGCCCGGCCTCGGGAGATCAACACGAAGCAGCGCCCTACCTAGGCTCAGCAGAGAGGTCCGCACGCCGGACTAACCTATGCACCCAGAGGTCTTGGGCCATCGCCCTGGGCACCCTGCGCATTGCGTGGCTGGCCGGGGTGCAGGCGCGACACTGAACTCGTCAGTGAAGTATCCAGCCCATTCCCGGTGATCAGCCTGCACGGTGAACCGTGACGTCTGAAGAGCTTTCAGGAGAAACGTACGATGTAGAGGGCCCCATAAACCATTATCCCACGTGGTGGTAGTGCATATAGGGCACGTCGACCCACTCAGATCAAATACCCAAATCCGATATGCTCATTTAATAACACGCGGAGACAATCAGAGTTTCTGAAGCTTCGCCACAATATCACACTCGGGCGCCCTTCCGGGCAAGCCCGACATCATAGATCTCCCTGCGGGTACCCCTCGGGGTCGACCCGCCTGTGACAAAGGTCAAAGTATCCGTGTGGTCACAACATCAAGGTGAACGTAGGAGGCATCACCCTCGAGGTTCACACTTGAGGGGGTTGCACGACAGAGTTGTATCGGAAGTGGTGAAGGAGGAATCACCCTCGATGACCACGACCGTACAGCTACACTGCAGAGTATTCATCAGGAGTGTGTTACGAGGTATCACCCTCGGCACTCGAAAGTAACTATGCAGAGTCATACAACTAAGGAGGGGTGAGGTGATGTGTCGGTCTCTGGTCATCGATCACGTTGATCGAGTAGTTGATGATGAAGGAGAGGCAACACGGGTAAAGTGATGGGGGTCACTGATGGTTCATTACCAATCTATACTAAACAGTTGAAAAAGGCAGGTAAGGTAACAATAAGCAGGTTACAAAAGTAGGCTATGCATCAGAATAGGAGCAAACAGTAACAGTAGCAAAATCTAATGCAAGCAGGAGAGAATTGAATGGGCGATATCGGGATGCTCAAACAGTCTCGGAGTCTATCGAGAGAGGAGGGGGAAGAAACAATAAATTCAAGGCAAAAATGCAAATAATATGCATGACATGTCTAAATGATATGCAGAGGTGTTCTACTGCCTAACTAAATGATTTAGTTAATTTAGAAATTTATTCAGATTTATTTTATTAAAGTTGGGCACTATTCATTTATCGAAATCAGTCTAAAAGTTCCATGTTCAAGTAGCTAGGGGCATCTGACAGATGAACGGACCACGTATTCGGATATGTCTCGTCGTTCTGATCAACTTTCATGTATAAAGTTTTTTCGATCGGAGGTACGGATTATTTTATATGAATTTCTAAAGTTTTAATCATTTTCTGGAATTATTTATTTATTTAAATTAGGATTATCCGAAACAGTGAAAGGTGACATCACCATGATGTCAGCAGGTCAACCTGACAGGTGGGGTCCACCTGTCATTGTCACATTAGTCTAATTAGGGTTTAATTAAGCTAATTACAGTTTAATTAGACTAAATAATTAATTAGTTTAATTAAACAGAATTAATCAAGTTAATTAATTATTTAATTAACTAATTAGTTAATATTTATTTATTTATTTTAATTCTCTTAAAACTCTTTTTTTAAATCATTCTGGGGCTGGGCCCCGTTTGTCATATGTATAGGGGGCGGGCCCAGCAGTCAGTGGCCAGAGGCCAAACGGGGCGGGCGCACGGCGGCCGTGCCCGCGGCCGGAGCAGGGCGGCGCGGCGGGGCTAGGCGGGGCAGCGCGGTGGAGCACGCGCGCGGGACGAGCAGCGGCGGCCGGCGGCGTCGCGCGCGAGCGGGGTGGGGCTGCGGGCGTGCGGGCCAGTGAGGCCGCAGCAGCGCCGGCGAGGCGGGGCAGGCGCGAGGCGGCATGAGGCGAGAACGAGGCGGGGCCGGGGTGAGGGGTGAGGCCCCGGTGCGACGCGAGGGAGGAGGCCGCAACGAGCGTGATAGGGGGCCGGTGCGCTGGGCGCTGCGGGCCGGAGTGGGGGGGGCGGTGGCCAGGCAGCGCGCGTGCGCGGGCGAGCGGCGAGCGGGAACCGGAGCGGGCGCGGTCACAGCCGCGGCGACCACGGGCGCCGAGCGGGTGAGCGGGACGGCGCGTGCGCCGGTGGCCATGGGAGTGGGAAAGGAGGAGGAGGACTAGGTCCTCACCAACGGCGGCAGGGGATCGGGCGGCGAGGCTCGTGGTGGGCCGTTGAGGGGGAGACGGGGTAGCGAGCGACAGGTGGCGATGTCGAGGACACCGGCGAGGCGGAGAGGACGGCGGCGGTTGCGCGCGGTGACGGCGTCGGCGTCCGGTGCCCCGATCCAGATCGGATCGGGGGGGCGGCGAGGGAGAGCGAGGGGGGAGGAGTGGATAGGGTTAGGGTTCGGTGCGGCTGGGGGGCATATAGGCCAGGTGCGGCTGGGCCGGCCTGGCTAGCCTGGTGGCCAGCTGGGCCGAGGCCCGGGGGGGTTTCTGTTTTTTTTTTTTATTATTTTGTTTTTGCCTTTTCTTTTTATTTATTTTCTTTTACTGTTTTATTAAATGTTAGGTCACCATTACACTTTTGTAAAATGTGAGACTTGGTTCAAATATTACAGGGAAATATTACCTACCACCAAAAACAAGTTTGGGAAAAATATAATTTCATATTTAACTTATATTAAATAAAAGGTTATTAATTGTTGCTGTTTGCTAATGTTTGAGGTTGTTAGGGTCACTTAACTAATTTAGTAAATATTGATTACAATTTTATAATTGCCTTAGAATTATTTGCAACAGGATGAACAATTTAGTTTTTCAATTTGGAGCAACTCTTATCTCCACTTTAAATTAATTTGAAGTATGAATTAGGAGTTTGAAATGCAAAGTGATGCAAATGATGACTAGGCACTGTTAAACTTGCTGACATGGCATTAACTAAGGGTGATCACTGTGGTTAATTACATGGGGTGTTACAATGTTTGATACATGGGCTATGTTTGAGGTTGGAACTATATATATCATATATATCTTTTGAAAATGCAGGGATATAACAGAAAACCGAAAAAACAGAAACAAGGCAGGCACTTTGCCGTCTGCCACCGACGGCAAAGCGGCCTTTGTCGTCTGCCACAGACGGCAAAGAGGCCACGTGGCAGCAACCTGTGCAATTTGGGAGCTGACCCATTTGGTTACTTTGCCGTCTGTGGCTGACGGCAAAGGCTCTGGGAGTTTGTCGTCTATGGCAGACGGCAAAGACTTGGGCGGGCATGATGTGCGGCTGACGTAAGATGGCAGACGACAAATGCCACCACATGTTTGCCGTCCGCTGGCGGACGGCAAAGGCCGCCGTTAGCCACCTAGCGTGGCTAACGCCTGTTATTTGCCGTCCATGTTCTTTGCCATCAGCCACAGACGGCAAAGGGCCTTTGCCGTCCGCTTTGACGAAGCAGACGACAAAGAACCTGTTTACCGTCACCTTCTTTGCCGGACATCTTTGCCGTCGGTGGCAGATGGCAAAGAGGTTTGCCGTCCGGCTTTTGTGCCTTTGCCGTCTGCCATGGCGGACGGCAAAGAACCTGATTCCTGTAGTGTTAATGTCAAATACATGTTCCTTCGATTATGAGATCATGCAACTCCCAGACTCCAGAGGAATGCCTTGTGTGTATCAAATGTCACTTCATAACTGGGTGATCATAGAGGTGCTCTATAGGTATCTCCTAAGGTGTCTGTTGAGTTAGTATGGATCGAGATTGGGATTTGTCATTCCGTATGACGTAAAGGTATCTCTGGGCCCTCTCTGTAATACAACATCACAAGAAGCTTGCAAGCAAAGTGACTAAGGAGTTAGTTACAAGATGATGTATTACGGAACGAGTAAAGAGACTTGTCGGTAATGAGATTGAACTAGGTATGGAGATTCCGACGATCGAATCTCGGGCAAGTAACATACCGACAGACAAAGGGAACTACGTATGTTGTCATAAAGGTTCGACCGATAAAGATCTTCGTACAATATGTAGGAACCAATTTGGGAATCAAGGTCCCGCTATTAGTTATTGACCGGAGAAGCGTCTCGGTCATGTCTACATCATTCTCGAACCCGTAGGGTCCGCACGCTTAACGTTCGTTGACGATATAGTACTATATGGGTTATGTATGTTGGTGACTGAATGTTGTTCGGAGTCCCGGATGAGATCACGGACATGACGAGGAGCTCTAGAATGGTCCGGAGGTAAAGATTGATATATAGGATGATAGTGTTTGGTCTCCAGAAGGGTTTCGGAATTCATCAGAAGGGTTTCAGATGTTTCCAGAAATGTTGTGGTGCGAGGACACTTTGGTTGGGCCAAGGGGCAAGGCCCACGTGGCTTTAGGTCGGTGCAAAAGGAAGTTTTGCGGAGGTCAGGGACCAGACGCCAGGGACCCTGGCGTCTGGCCCTGGGCCAGACGTCGAGGACCATGGCTTTTGGGCCAGACGCCGAGGACCGTGGCGTCTAGTGTTGGAATCCGAGAAGGACTCTTCCTTGCGTTCCAAACCGACTTTGATGAGGCTCTTTCTCCAAGTAACGACCCCAGGACTCAACATATAAATAGAGGAGCAGGGCTAACCCCTAGAACAGACCACGATTCACCAAGCCGTGTGCCGGCGCCCCCTCTCCCTCTAGTTCATCCTCCGCTCTAATCCGTTGTGCTTGACGAAGCCCTGCGGAAATAGTTTCACCACCACCGTCATCACGCCGTCGTGCTGCCGGAACTCATCTACTAATTCGCCCCTCTTACTGGATCGAGAAGGTAAGGACGTCATCGAGCTGAACGTGTGCTGAACGCGGGGTGCCGTGCGTTCGGTGCTTGATCGGAACGGATCGTGAAGTTGTACGACTATATCAACCGCGTTGATAAACGCTTCCGCTTAGCGATCTACAAGTGTATGTAGATGCTCTCCCCCTCTCGTAGCTATGCATCTCCATTGATAGATCTTGCGTGTGCATAGATTTTTTATTTATTTTTCATGCAACGTTCCCCAACATGTATTGTTACTTTGTGGTATCAAGTAACAATATCCTATTCAGTGTGAACCACGAGCTCCAGAGATGGAAATATGTAATCTTAGCATTGAGTCTTGCACAAGACCCTACCACAAGTAATTCCATTGCCTTTGCATAGCGCAACCAAATTCAGAAAAAGAAGCTACTGTTATGTTTCAACCTTTTCTGCCGCACTCATTAAATAAGGGGAACACAACATAACCTGCAGTGTGTGGAGTAAGAATTCACTTCGCTGCTCCAACAATTATGAACCGTTTGATTTGAACCTTTGTGGGTTTTTAAGCAACATACAAAGCAATTTGGACCATTTATCATTAGATTGCCCTTGGATCAAATATAGTGCGGCTAATTGCCCTTGAAACAGTTTTTGCAGAGCAATGACACACCAACGAAGTGTTCTTCCTGAATTGACAGCCTATCATGATGGAGATTCAGAGCATGCAGTACAAAAAGAAAGGAAGTGGAAGGGGCTCACTCACAATCTGTAGGATCAGAAGCAAGGGCGGGGCCGAAGCTATTGGTGCAACATCTTCAGACATTACAGCCGGCCACATCGGTCGAGGATACCTGGCGTGGTAGCCTGCGTCCGGTGGCTGGCCGTGCGGACGGCCATGGTGCGTGGGATCGAGGCAGAGGCGGAGCCGTCAATGGAGCTCGACCGGAGGTAGAGAGGCGGTCGGTGACGAGCGTGAGGACGGCGAAAGGAGGCGTCGCCGGCGAGCAGGGGCGGGGCTGTCCGGGCAGATCAGGTCGACGGGCGTCATGATCGGCGGCGCTCAACCAGGAGCTATGCAAGACGGCGCCATGGGAGCCACACGAGAGGCAAGGCGAGGTTGGGGCGCTCCTCGGTCGCGGAAGGCGCACACAGAGAGACATGAGGGTGGCAGCGAGGTGGCGTGCTTCGACGGCGGCGAGCCCCAGGCCGCGACAGGGTGCGACTGCCGCAAGATCAGCGGTGGCGGTTGCCCGATCCAGGGTGGCGACTGGATCCCGGTGGGAGTGGGGATTGCATTTGGACGTCGAAAAAAATCGATGCCGAGGGATTCATGCAAGGAGGGGTAGCGAACGAACCGGTGAGTCGAGAAAAAACCTACGTACGATGTTCAATCCACCTGGGTCACAGAGGAGTTCCCCTCGTAGAGGAGATCGGGGGAGAAGAGGACGGCGACGCGAGGACACGTCGGGAGGATTGCGAGGAGGGCGCGCTGGTAGAGGAGATCGGGAGAAGAGGACGGCGGCACGAGGACGTCGGGAGGATCGCGAGGAGGGCAGGCGATGAGGGGATTACGTTCACGTACACGTTAATGGCCCGACCCAATGCTGTGACGTGATGATGTCAAAGGTGGGCGAAAGATAGAAGTGATGGGATGAGGTGGGAGTGAGGCGAGACTACCGACCGAGACATTAGGAATAAAGATTAGGGGTCCGTTCGGAGTGGAGGAGTAGAAAGCAAAGGAATTGAATATTTTATAGGAATGTGCTTTGCCTGACCAGGGGAAACCTAGGAACGTTCAACACAGGGATGCAAAACTTTGCTGCGTTCGGCTGAACTAGTAAAACTGAAAGAACCGGTGGGATAAAAGCCAGTGCATGCACTTGCCTCCAATAGTACGAAAATAGTTTTTTATTCACCCGTATCATGCAGCTTGCTTGGCTGCTACTAGCTTGACACTTACATGCAAGGATTTTTTAATACGGCCAACTCACACCTTGCATCGGGCATCCGCCCAAACATTGGGTTGGAGTAGATTTTTTAGTTCTCGTAAAAAGTACAGGATAGGTGAACTTTCCTGTAGAATGAGTGGGGACGTTCCTTTGAACCGAACGCATCACAGGTTATTTTTCCGAAGGAAACCAGACCCACGAAAATTCCTGCACACCGAACGGGGCCTAGGAGTAGAGATAATACTGTGGGGGTGCTACTGAGACAGTGAGACATGTGACCAATGCATAAAATAAAATTTGCTCGATGGCCCTAAATAAGGATCCAGTTGACAAATTAATAATGGTAAATTGTAGGGTGGCTCGCCAAAAACTGCCCCTTTCTCATCTCAGCGCGTCATCCTCGCCGAAGCATTTCGTCGAGCGAGGGCCGCGCGCCGCCCAAAACCCCACATCCCAAATCAAAACCCTACGCTCCGCCGCCGCGCCATGCTCCACTCCGGCCTCTCCAAGTCCCAGCCCCTACCGCTCCTCGCGGGAGCGTCTTCGCCTCGCCGCGCCCTCCTCGCCGGTCTCCTCCGCGCCGGGTACTTCTCTAAGTCCACTACCTCCTCACCCGCGCTTCGTCCGTCCGCCACCCGTGCGAGCACCAGGGCGTCGACTACCCCGCGAGATCCCTCGCGCTTCGTCCTGGGACATAGGGTCTCGTTCTCCACTGCACCAGATGGTTCTGATTCGGTCGGCCCCGGCGGGAGGTCGCTTCCTTGGCTAGCCGCCGGGAGCGTCGATAGCGGCGTCCCCACCGCAAGGACTAGCGCCGGACGCTCCTCCTCGTGGGAGAGCTCCGCTGATAAGTTCTTCTCTAAAGGCGACCAAAGTGCGCGAGTAGAGACATTGGAAGATAGCGTTTCATACAAGGAGGGGGGAATTGGAGGGGAGGAGAATGAACCAATTGACAATCCCAAGTGGGGGCGGATTAAGGATAAGTTCCAGCGAAACGTGGCAAGGGATGAAGGGTCCTGTGACCGTGGTGAGAGGTTTGAAAAGCCGGATGTGAGGCGGTGGAACAAGCAAGAGGACCGTGGTGAGAGGTTTGACAAGCCGGATGTGAGGCGGTGGAACAAGCAAGAGGACCGTGGTGAGAGGTTTGACAAGCCGGATGTGAGGCGGTGGAACAAGCAAGATGATCGTGGTGAGAGGTTTAGAGGGGAGAGGTTCAACCAGCCAGATGTAAGGCGGTGGAACAAGCAAGAGGACTGGGGCAGGAAGACATGGAAGGAGGTGGGGGAATCGACAGTGCCAAAGATGGCTGGGGAGGGGGTTTACGGCGTTGGGCCGGTACTTGCGGCTCTCACGGCTGGGAGGAGGGAGTTTTATGCATTGTACACACAGGAAGGAATGGATTTGAGCAGGAGCAACAAGAAGAAGAAGGACAAAAGGGGGATTGAGAAGGTGCTGCTGATGGCAGAAACTATCGGGCTTAAAGTTATTGAGGCGTCAAAGCATGACCTCAACATGGTGGTGGATAACCGTCCACATCAAGGTCTGGTGCTTGATGCATCACCCTTGGAAATGGTGAATACTAAGGAGTTGGAACGAGTCAGGGTT
Source organism: Thinopyrum elongatum (assembly GCA_011799875.1). Lineage (NCBI taxonomy): Eukaryota > Viridiplantae > Streptophyta > Magnoliopsida > Poales > Poaceae > Thinopyrum > Thinopyrum elongatum. Next base: position 394,503,550 of record CM022299.1, read on the forward strand.
CATGGTGGCAAGGCACCGGTCTGGATAGCTTTGGATGAGGTTATGGACCCTCAGAATTTGGGAGCCATAATTAGATCAGCCTACTTCTTTGGTGCGGAGGGTGTTGTCTTGTGCGCTAAGAACTCTGCTCCATTAAGTGGAGTAGTGAGCAAAGCTAGTGCAGGCTCGCTTGAGTTGATTGAGCTGCTTTCGTGTAGGAATATGATGCAGTTTCTGTCTTCATCAGCTGAAAATGGGTGGCGAGTTCTTGGTGGTACCGTCGCTCCAAAAGCTATACCTCTCTCTGAAGTTACCACAGGGGAGCCAACAATTCTGGTGTTGGGCAGTGAAGGCACTGGTCTGAGGCCCCTGGTTGAGCGGTCCTGCACACATTTGGTCAAAATTGCTGGTAATGCTGATGGATTTGTTGTAGAAGAAGAAATAGATGCCACAGATGCAGATATAGAGGAAGAAGGTGATAATTATTCAGGTAATCAAGATATGAAATCATTCCTTGCAGTAGAGAGCTTAAATGTTAGTGTGGCAGCAGGAGTTTTGCTTTATCATCTGGCTGGAAAGAATGTCCACCCTGTAACTGAGAAGCCTAGCATCTCTCCTGTGTAAGGATGTTCCATGTTTCATCCATACCATAGTTATTAATATTTGTTTTCTTGTACTCCCATTAAGGATGAACTTTTGTTTCTGTTGCATGCTTCAAATTTGCTGGTTTGACTAATAATTTATTGCATAGGTATGAGGGCAACTTCTCTGAGAAATGGCTTATTTCACCAGGCTGAGTCAGATTCTATGCTGCGTTAATATAATAGGCATGTTTGTTTCAAGTCTAACCATGCCACAGCTAACCCTAGGTAATTTGTGGTTTGCCGCAGAAGTGTGGCAAAAATGTCTATGATGTATGGGCCATATGGATGAAAAAGTGTGGCAAGTCACAGTAGCTAGGAATGTATTTTAGAAGAAAACACAGTAGCTAGAAACCAAACACACACCTGAAAAACAGTGGCGAGCCTAAGTTAGGCGTGGCAAATTGTGTGCAGAAATGAAACAGCCCCTGGACCTGTCAATTGCAGATACATGATTCCCGAGCATATATTGACACCATCATATCACTTACTTATTTTGGTGTAATCTGGAACACACATTAAAAGAGGATGACTACTGCAAGACCATCATTCTGTTGTTATCATATTTACTTACATATAACAAGCTAGTTTGTTGTATCACACTATCACTGGAACTCTCTGCTCAGAGGTGAAATATTCTGCTTGATTGTTGGAGTTCATATCACTGTATCATCATTTGCTTTCAGACTTGATCACCGATCCTGTTGAGTGTTGAAACTTCCAATTGCAGTGTAATGTACCTTGAGCCATTAAAGCTATTTATATGTTGGTATATCCGTATATGATTAGGTAGTACTAGTCGATTGAGACAGCACATATGCAATTGCATTTGCAGTTTTGAACCGTAGCAACAAACTTTCTGCTTCTTTGGTGAACTGATAAATGACCTTACTTAATTGAACGCTTCCAGCTGTTGCAGTGGTATCCAGAAAATTTCTCTGATTAGTCTGTTAATCCCAGTTTATTGTAGTATATTTAGTAAACTAAACTGACTGAGTGACCGTTAATAGTAACCCCTGGAAGATCAATCTTCACCAGCGGATCAATTAATTGGGGATGACTATAGTTCTTTGACATGTCATGGTTGCCATGCAGATGGACAGAACTCTTGGTCTGTTTAGGCAATTGGACAAACATTTATGTAGTATATGCATGACATGTCATGGTTACCATGCAGATGGACAGAACTCTTGGTCTGTTTAGGCAATTGGGCAAACATTTATGTAGTATATGCATGACTGTCCTTTGCATAACATGTTGTATAATCTTGAATTAAGCCTCCGTTTCCAGCTCAGGTTCATTCAGTAAAGTTATTTTTTGGTGAATTATATATGTGGTATTGAAATACTTTTGCTTTCTATTATCTCTGGAGATAAGTATACAAATGGGATAATTCGGCTCTTCGGTCACTTCATTCTGTATTAGCTTATTATCAAGAAAGATTGTACCCAATCACTGAGTGGTTAGCTATGCTATACTGCTATCTAATGGATACAGAGTCAGTGCAAACCTAAATATCCAAAGCGGTCAATAGTTGGCTAAAGTGACAAACTGACACTTGAAAGTTGTAGGAGATGATTTAGAGTTGAGTGTTCTAATTATGCTGAAGGGCTCATGAAAGATCTTCAAATCCATCTTCAGTTTCTTCATAATATATGTTGCAGGTATTTCAACAATCTCAATCATTCAGTCTTTATACTTATTGGCAACCAATTTATGTAGGATGAAGCTCAAATATGCAATTCTTAGTTGCTCCAACCAACCTTTAGTGACATATTAGTTCGGCACTCTGTAATTACTGTTGAGAATCACAAGATTAGCATTGATAGAAAAATTGGCATTAACCAGTCTTCTAGGTGAGTGCCAGGAGGTACTGTATCACAAGAGTATGACTATTGTTTCATGTTATTTTGGAAGAACTGTGGATTTATTTATTAGTTTATTACTACAGAAGTACCGAGTTGTTGAAAGCTATGAACTAGAGAAAAATTAGATGAAACAGAATGTTCAGCAGAACCACCGGGATCCAGTTTGACCATTTACCGGCTCATGTTTTCTCTTTGGATATATGCTTTGTGTCCTTGTTGCTGTCTAAAGTATTAATTTTAAGCTGCATTTTGATTTCAACAACATTACAGGTTAGGAAGTTAAAGTAAACTATCATAAATCTTCTTTGGTGCCCATAAATGTGGATTAGTCAGAGGCTGCTCGTTTAGCAGATGTTTTTGGTTGTCAGTTGGGGAAAATGCTGTTCACATATTTGGGTCTGCCAGTGAGTACTACCAGACATAGGATTGCTGATCTGATGAATTTAGTGGACAGGATGGAACGTAGGCTCATTGCTAGTTCTTCCTTTCTGGCTCAGGGTGGCTGTTTGCAACTGTTGAACTCTGCTTTGTCATCCATGCCAATTTATTATTTTTGCAGCCTCCAGCTCCCTCCTGGGATCTTGAAACAGCTTGAGAGAATTCAGAGACAGTGCCATCGGAGGAAAAATCGTCAGGATCCAAAGCCATCTCTGGCTGCTTGGGAGTTAGTCTGTCGGCCCAAGTCGAAAGGAGGTTTGATCCTCAACCCACGTATTCAAAGTGAGGCTCTGCTGTTGAAACATGTCAACAAGTTCTATAACAAACTTGATATCCCCTGGGTACAATTAATCGGAATTCTTACTATCATGGTATAGTACCTCATGCTACTGCCCTCTGCGATTCTTAATAGTGGAGAGATATCTCCAAATTGATGGATGATTTTCGGGCTGTCACTTGGGTTCAGGCCAATATGGGGGATTCTATTCTTTTTTGGAATGACAGTTGGCAGTGTGGTGGATCAATCCTGCCTATGAATCTTCGCCTCCCTAGGTTATTCTCTTATGCCCTGGCTGACAGTGCTTCTGTTCCTGATGTCCTGGATTGTGTGGATAGATCTGTTCTTTCCCACCATCCTCTTTCACGTCAAGCCCATTCTGAGTTCCAGACCATGTAAGGTTGGAGGTGCATCATTTTGACAGAGGGCAGAAGGATGTTTGGCATTGGAAGGAAGGCGATTGAATATACAGGGCTAAAAGTTATTATAATTTTCTGCACAAGTCTTTGGTCTACAACCCTTTGTTTACATGGATCTGGAAAAGTTGTTGTATCCTAAAGATCAAGGTGTTTGCCTGGTTGGTGGTTGCTCATCATGGATTGATTGAATACTAGAGACATGCTTCAGAGGAGGAATTGGAAGGTCACTGAGGATATGCATTGTGAGCTCTGCTCCACAGGGGCCAGGGAAGACAGAAACCATTTGTTCTTCCAATGTAACTAACTGACTATAGCTCTAGAGTATGGGCTTATTTGCAGATTACTTGGCCTTTGGTTCAGGACATGAGTGACATTGCCATGCAAGCTAAGAGAGGTTTTGATCAACCTTTCTTCAGTGAAGTGGTGTTTCTGGCCTTGTATATCTGGTTAATTCTAAATGCTAAAATCTTCGACAATGAAAGACCTACCTTTGTCAAATTGAGGAGTGGTTTATTCATGATATTTCTCTTTTGGCTCATAGGATCGAAGTGAAACACAAGGATATGTTGCTTAGATGGATTTCCTTCCTCCCCCCTTAGGTTTGTATTTCTTTATATCCTGTTGCTATTGTCTATAAACCCCTGTAATATTCTTTGACTTGGAATAAAGAGGAGGCGTGGCCCTACAGTGTACAGTTAAAAAAGATTATCATGGCAGTTTAACACTAGAAGGCTACTACTAGCATGCTTTCGACTTCACTGTCATTTCAGGGAATAGCTGGTCTGTTCAATAAAGACTAAAATATAGTATCTGACCCTAGTTTACATCTCTTCATATACATTCATGCACTGGAGTGGCTTCATTTTGTTGTAGTGACCCGTTCTAGTAACAGTGTTCTTTTGGTAAACATTAGCTGCATTTTTTTTTTGGAATATCGTAAAAGCAGGCTGTCCATTCATATGACACATGAAGGTGTACTAATGCACGGCAACTACATCGTTTTCTTCTCAAAAGAAGAACATAGCTGAAGTGTCAATTGTCAATTGTCAATTACTGGGGTTTGATCTGATAGATCGTAAAGAAATTGTTCTTATAATATTCCTGACCAAATCATACTTGACTAGAGAGAAGAGGAGACAAGAACAAGAAACAGAAACCTAATATATATCTGAAACTGGACAAACCATTACAAATAATATATGGGAATATTCCACATGTCAGTGCACATGAATAAAGTGGGTATCTATTGCTGCCTTGTGTCGGACAAACGCAGGTAAGGCTTGGGAGCTTTTTTAAGTAGTATGGTTTAAGAAACTATATCAAGCTTGTCTACTTTACTGCATCCTGATCCTACTTTATGAAAACTAGGTGTCACAATCAGGTTGGATCAATCAGGAATGGAGCCTGCAAGGTGTGATGATGTGGTTTTGAACTGTACTTGACCTTTCCTTTTAATATAATGGTATTACTTTTCGCCATTTTCTTTTAAAAGAATTATGTGGTCCTGTTCTTGGAGGCAGCACAATAATTGGATCACTCTACCTTTTTACTCAGAGAGGTGCCTTGCTGATTTATTTGTTCTTTGAATAGCTAATACCTGCAATTATGAATTAAGATGTTAGATGAATCCATGCTAGGCGCCTTCGTGCTGCACATTGAGCCGATCCAGATGGCTTTTCCTGGTGCGTCCATTCCCTGCCTTCTGATAGAGTACATATTCTCTGGTTATCTGATTGCTGCTCTTTTATCTATGTTTGTTCTCTTATTTGATCCATCCACTTGAATAGTCGATGTGCCATCTAGTATCTTTTGATGAATGATGATGATAACATCATAGTGATGCACGTATCGACACATGATCCAGTCAGCTGCAGCTCACATGTGTGGAACTGTGAACCCATACACTTGAATATGTGATTAGTTAGTGTTGATACAGAAGGTGAATCGATATTGTAGAACATTCTTCCCGAACTGCTATACAGACTCTTTTGATGCATGAGCCCCTTGTGGGCTGAGGGTGCGTCTATGGGATGTGCACATGTCCCATTGCGAGTTTGTGACTGTAGCATTAGGAATTAGCGCGCACATTCCAAGACATGTCTTGCTCATGGCCTCCCAACATGTGAAACTGCTGGTGTCCTCAGTTACGTGTGTGCCTTTACACTTGTGTAGTCTCTTTGATCGGCAGGTTGATTTTAAGTACTCCCTCCGATCCATATTACTTGTCTTAGATTTGTCTAGATACGGATGTATCTAAAACTAAGACAAGTAGTAATATGGATTGGAGGGAGTATCGAGAAGTAAACAACTAGTAGTGGCGTAGTGGAATAGAAAATTCACAGTTGGGTGCTTGAAATAAGGTTGGCTTTGTCATTCTGCATTATCTTATCACCTTTTCTGGCTTTCACCGACACCAAAAACACCGTGCTTGCAAAAGCGCTACCCTTTTTTAGTCCATATTTGTAAAATATACATTTGTACACTGCAAGTGGCAACGCATGAGTGCACAACACAACGGGGATAAAGATGTCTGGTAAAGACATTACGAAAGGGCTAAGATTCTTTGATAAATCCACCCCACCTCTGCTACTTTTCCTACTGTCTGGAATTTAGCGATGGTCCAGTGACAAAGACCCTTTCTTTGTCCGCAATTTCAAAGTTGTGAGCATCAAGGTGAATATCCCGTGTACCACAAAAGCTTTTCTCCTCTCAGTCTCCTTTACCGTCAGCTGATTCGTAAGCTTGTTTGGTGCTCGTATGCTTCATTATACAGTTTTATCTCGACACACATACAGGTGTTAGTTATCTGTCGAAACAGCTGACAGTGCCTGCATTGTAGTTGTTTCATTGGCAACATCCTGCACACTGAAGGAGGAACAAGTATGCACGTACTATTATAAGGTATGCCTCGTAACGACCAAACACAAATGTCCTCCTATTGGTGTCTATTGTACAATCTAGTTGCATGGGCTTTTCTTGGTACTGTACTGTATAAGTATTTCAATTTGCTTTCGTCAGTTTGGCTTCTGTATTGTGGGGCGTTGCTAAAATCCGCTCTAAAAGTGATAGGATCAAGTTGGCAAGTTGAAGCCAGTGTGCAGTTTCTGTCATCCATAAAGAACCAATGCCACCTGTTTTTAATCTTGAATTTGTCAAGAGCCTTGTGATATATCACCAGTGCAGTATTGGGATAACTTCTAGGTTTGGCAAGTGGTGCTATCAGATGGGTATAATCACTAGCGCACCTAGAACACGTACTCGCATAAAAACAGTGCATACTGTTGATTCTTAGCATCACAGGGAGGAAAAGGATGAAAAGGTTGCCCCTCCTGTGTGTAGTCATGATCTAGCCACTATTGGCACAGAGGAGCAATTGGTAGTTTGATGCCCAGCCAGTATGAAGGCATCATCACATTTTTTACTTTCGGCAATTTTATGGTTTGGTCAAACCTTTCTCATGGTTTTCGTGACCACAAATCTAGAAAGGGGTGTGGTTGGAAAGATATTATCGAATTAACAACTCAGCTAGTGGACCCTTCAGCCTTTTTATATCCTAAACTTCTATAGCATATTCCACATGAAGTTGCTACTCCATATATATCGTTCGGTGGTGTGATGCTATCAGGACAGGCCAGGTGCTGGTCCTCTTTTGTCATGAACAGATTTGCATGTCAGGTTACAAATTTGTCAGAGAAAATAGGCGCCAAATCTATGTAACTGAATCAAGAGCTATAGCATTAAATACAAGGTAGCCTAATTTACAAAATAGGCAGGATATCTCCATGCATCTGCGGTATGCTAATTCATCTCACTACAAGAAAAAAAAAAGGGTACTGAACTACTAATCCTCAAAAAGGATAACGATCTCCAAGCTGACCACAGGATTTAGGTCTTCCCTGCTTCTTAGGAATTCCTTTAGTTTACGGCTTCAGTGAGCAACATTCCAAATGGTTGAAAAGGTGTCACCATTTCAGCCATTTGCTGCTTTCTCAGGAGTAGCTCCAATCTGGAACGAAAGAAAAAAAGAAGAATTCGAAAGAGTCAGCTGTGGCTCAGTTTGGGCAATCCAAACATGTACCTGATATCAGCACAGATTAATAGAAAAGTGCAGCTGCCACTTACCAGACCATGGGAAAGCTCTGAGCTTCTCAGAACCCTTAGCCTTTTAGCGGTTGAGACAAACACACTGCAGTAGTTATTATACACAAGCAGTTTAGATGGTGTCGAGGAGCTTAACAAATAATTTGGGAAAACTGTATATGATGGAACAATCAAGCTTACTTCCAAGGGACATCCCCAACCAGCATCCTGTCTCCTTCACTGTCTTCGTAAACTAGAGTATATTCACCGGACCCGTCCAGCAACTGCGAAAATATTGTTTCGTCTGCTCCATGCTGTGTACGTTCAACCTTAGACGGGTCCCTTTGCACTGCAACATGGTCATATGTAAGTTGTAATAAAAACGAAGATGTCAACCTAGTTTTGATATGAATTGGCAGTTTGAAACTAAATCAAAGTACTTATTTTATTTGGATTATTGTTAAATTCGTACCTTGAAGAAACCCGTGGAAGAGATCTTTGACAGCCAATGAAAGTCTGTCGTAGCTGTCACATGCTGCAAGATCAACTTTCCTTCCAATGGGGATCCCATCCATGTTGATTTTTACAAGAGGGCTTTTCTTGCAGTCAAGCGCGGCCTTCGCATCAGCCTCACCGATTTGCGGTTTAGGGGGCTGTTTGGATGCACTAGTGCTTGCAAGGTTTCTCCTGAATGACCTGATTGGAGGCCAGCCGACCACTGGAGCTGCAGCCCCTCTGTATCAGATTAGAGCACGGTGAGTTCTTCTGTGAAAGGCCAGCCAAATAAATACTTGCATGCTAGTTATATTGGACTAAATAGCTGAATATTTACGGTGAAGGGCTAAACAACGCTCATGGTTCACTCTAGTATTCACTTTTCCAATTTGTACTGCACTTGTTACATAAAAACAACAACCATACTACTACTGTACTACAATGTTAATAATCCAAAGATAAGCGCGCCACAAGACTGTAAAGATGAGCAAAATAATACAGTACCTACAGACCTAAGCTAAAAAGGCAACCATCTTTAAACAAAAACTAATATAAAGTAAAGCAAGCTTTTGGAAAGAAAAACTTTTGAGCTTTGGAGCCTCATGTAGTCATGTTGACCAACTAACAAGAACTAAACTTACGCCACTGTAAACTGCAGGTCAGATCAAATTCAAAACGAGAAAAATGTCTTTCTACAAGGACCGCGGGAAGGGAATTGGGACATTGCAGTCTGTAAACCTCGGACGATCATGGAGGAACAATCCTCGAATGGACCATCAAAGCAAGCGCAGTTATGCTACTTCCTTGGTGAGAGCAGAAAAGTTAGCCAAGGCACCATCTAGGTCTAGGGGCATCATTACCTTCCCCGCGCCTGCGGTCTGTTGCCGATGTTGCGCGCAGGTGCAGCAGGAGGGGCATGTGCCGGTGGTGGTGGGGGACAGCAGCCTTTCTTCCTCTCACCCACGGCCGCGGCCGCTGTGTTTTCCTCCACCGCCAGCTCCTTCCCGCACGCTGCTGCTCTGGCCTGCTGCTTCTGCTCCTTCGCATAACCTTAAAACAGCAGAGCAAAGAGTATGTTTAGCTCACTGCTTCGAACCTGCTGTTACCATGTTCCAAGCACAAAGCACAAGAGCACCACCGAAAAGCTGCTTGTTACCTTGTGCTTTGGCCTCAACCGTGTCCAGGAATCCCCTCTTTGCTCCGGTGGTCGTCATCGTGGTGGTGGCCGTGGAGTGTCTAGGGGGGTACCCAAGGGAGAGGGCCGGGCTCTCCTGATGCACCCTCTTCTCTCTTGAGCTGGCCGCTGGCTCCTCTTGTACGAGGCCAGGAAGGCCAAGCTTCAGCTCCAGTTTCTCCTCCTCGTCGCTCCCGAAGCCTGTGTTTTTCGACCTGCCCTGCCCTGGTGCTCCTCCTCTCAGGCTCCATTCTTTCTCGTCCGGGATGAGATCCAGGAGTCGAGGCATGGCTTCTCTTTTCATGGAGCTTTCTTCCATAGGACTCGTTCTTGGCGAGCCAATTCAAAGGCTCCCAGACTCCAAATGCTACACCAGCTAGTATAATATTAGTAAGAATTGATGTCAATGATATGAGAGGAGACAAGTAAAGTTGTACACTCTAACTTATAGCCTAGCTAAAAGTGCGAAACCAACGGGAGGCGTATGCTGAGGTGAAAGTGACGAACATGCGGAAGAGAGGGAGAGAGAGCAAGGGGAAACGGGAACTTGAGATCAAATCAACCCGGTTCTACTTTCTAGCGAGGAAGACAAAAGGTTTTGCGCGACAAGACAAGACAACAAGGAAGTAAACATGAAGGATACGGAAGCAGCTCGTGGCTAGAGACAGAAGAATGACTAGCGAGCGTGCATTCGCTGGAGGAAATACTCAGCAGTCAAGTCAGGGATCATACCAAACAATCATATCAGCTAGCTCGTGCTAAAACCGTTTCAGGCAAGAAAAGAAGAAGCTGCAACCTCGTTAATTGGCAGACACACTTTACTCTCAACAAAGCAAACCAAAACCAGAAGCCACAGTGAGCACAGAAACTCACCAGGAGACGAACTGAGAAGAGCAGGCAGTTGAAGCGAGGCTTAGGAGGCCGAGGGGCGATGATGATGAGCTCCAGAACCAAGCAGGATGTGGGATGGGAAATGGCCAAGTGGAAGCGGACAGGTAGCTAGCTAGGTATGTGGAGAGGGAGGTCGAGAAATGGCACCTTGGCTCTGTTACCGACCAGGCTTTCAGCGCGAGCGTGGCGTGGGTGCCTCGAGCTCCTTGCACGCTGTGCCTTTATAGGCTTTCTTCTTTTCTTTTGTCCCTAGAGCTGGCCGGCTCTCCTTTTTATCCCGCCGCTTTTTCGCTCCGTTTATCTGGACCGGACCGGTCTGGAGGAGAGCGTGAGTGCGTGCATCGCGCGTCTGTCGGCGACCGATTAGGTGTGTGGCCGGGGAGATTTGCCATGTGACACATTTAGAGAGAGATTCCGTTTGCGTTGCGAAAGAGGACGGACGATCGCGATGACCTGGTCACGGGGGAGTCGAGTTTGCGTGTCTCCCGTGAGAGCGTGCGTATATCGTTCGTTGGCGGCCCGGATGGATGATGATGGTGCGGTGGGCGGGGCGTGCGTGCTCCAGCTCCAGCTCCAGGACAGGAACATCCATCGGCACGCACGCCTATCCGGCCAAGTGGGGGTGATGCGACGGGCGTGTCTCCTCGCCTACATCTCTCTGTGTGCGTGTGTGGTGCTGTTCGTCACAACAGCTCGGGAGGTAAAGGGGTGGGTGCCGTATGGATTGGCTCCACTTCTTACTCCCTCCTGTTCACACCTGGCCCGCCCGGCCGACCGCTGGGGGGACCGTCGTGGATGAGGAGGATTTTTCCTTGTTTCTGCACCCACTTGTTGATGACCAGTCCCGGAGCTCCGGCGTCCCAACTCTTCTCTGTTCATCTAACAAAAAGAAAAAAAAACTCTTTTCTGTTCATGTTTGGCAGGAACAGCCGATTCGTGGGATCATATTGGCGGTTGACAAAACTGTGCTTGTCGAGTTATACTGACTGATACTGGTTGGCTCTCTACCGGCACATGCGCGCGCGCTCGTACCAGTACGGAAGTGGAGGGGAAGATAATGTTTACTTACTGTGCTAAGTCGTTGACGATCAAGTTTTCAACTGTTTGAGCATCCATCGACCGTGCAAGTTGATCGGGATGTTAGCTAGCAAGTTGGCAGCACTTTGACCCCGGGGCATCTGAGCTTCGCGTTTTTTCTTTAAATAACTGCGGATTTTGTTTCCTTCTTGCCTTCCCATATGATGTGAGTAAAATAATACTACAAGTTACTTGTTGAATGCATGACCAGACCAGGTTTTGGCAAGGGCGTACTTCCAGCGTGCGTGAGCAACAGCCTTCCCTCTGAAAATTCCAAATTTGTTAGCATTCACTGTTCATGGGCTCGCTCTGCCGCGCCCTTTGCATAGCATCCAGCTGGCAGGTCTGCATGCATGCAGTGCAACGCAGCGCCTGCAGTGGCATGTGTACTTTTCTTGCCCATCATCAGCAAGATGGATCAAAAGTATCTTTAGGGAAAGAAAAAAATAGCACCCTTATGCGCAAAGCAGGTCAATTTCACGCTGAATCATTAGCTCCCTAATCGAGGTTGAGACCCAATCAGTGCTAACTCCCATCTATTATTGTTTGCTTTAACAATGCCGCCTCTTGGGATCTAATCATTTACGGTCTAGTCCCTTGCCAGCTTCTCTATTGCAAGCCTGAGAAATGGAGTACGGGGAACACTGCGGCAAGAGCGGCCACCAAAACCAGGCCCCTGTCATACTGATATTTGGTACTATACCTCTCCCCTATCACTTGAATCTCAGTTACACATACATAATCTTCACTTGAGTGTACAAAGAAACAATAGCACCTATAATTGACCAGCAAACGGAGGCAAGTCTTTATTCAACACACGTAGCTTGGTGGAGCGAACACAGGTAGCCTGGTACGTATAGCCCCAGAGGCGAACCAAGTGACACTCAAGCATGAGCAACGCTAGGAGACGAAATTGTGATGGTAGAAGACGGAAGCATGTACAGCCATCTAGCTAGTGATGGGTGCGTGCGTGGCTTGGTATGAAGAGAAGAGAAGAAATTCCGCATGAGCTAGGCACGTATATCGGCATATGCATGGCGCGTCCCAGGAGGGTGGCCCGGCCCTTGTCGTTTGCATCATTGCTCCCCATTCCCCAGTCATGGTCGCAACGTTCGCATGTACACATGCATGGTCCAATAGTCCCAGGAGCGTCGCAGACGCAGCGGCAATGCACGCAAGATGATGGAGGGAGGCGCGCAGGGCAGGGCGGCAGGCTGCTAGCCGGCGACGGCCAGGGCTGGCTAATTGATGGGCATGGGACAAAACTGGGGATCGATCGAGCGATTGATCAGCCGGTGGCGACGCCTCCCTCCCTCCCTCGCATCTTGTGGCCTCACTCCGCTCTCTCAGGCCTGCAACTGCGGTGCCCTGAATCACCTGATCGACGCGCAGCCGTGCATGCATGCATGCGCGCTGATGCCGCCGGTGACGCCCGGCGCCCAGTCCGCTAGCTAGCAGTAGCAGTGGCAGGCCTGGCCGCGGTGCTGCTCAGCTCAACTTTACTTTACTGGGGCAGCGCGCACGTTTGGTCAGTCCATCATCGTTGCCCGTGCGGGCTCTGGAGTCTCGGTGGTTTTACGTTAGGAACAATAGAGCTGCCTGCTTCGGTCGCAGGAGGCAGAGCGGCTGATATGGAAAGTTTACTGCTTGCATTCCCGTCGGCATCTCCTGGTAAATGAACGCCAGAGCGCGACCACTTCGTTCATAATGCGCGCGCGTCCTAGTCACAGCAAAGCATAGGACAACGACGCGTCAACACCAAAGCAAAGCAGGCCCAGAGCTGGACGAGGATAGGTCCGGCCTTCGGGGGTTGGAACTTGGAACAGAGCGAGGATAGAGGAGAGCTCCATGCATGGTAAAACTCCATTGTTCTAGCATTAGTAGATGGTTCCGGGCAATGCTGCCGTAAATGTATGTGCTGCCACCTTCTTCAAGCACCGTGTTGGTGCCCGCCTTGATTGTGTTGACTACATGTGTTCATGCCGTTAGCTGTAAGAAGAGTAGCAACATGTGGCATTGTTTTCCATGTTAGCCATGGCGCGCTGTCGTGGCGTGGGAGCTTTGATACGAGCGGAATGCGAGGATCTTCAGCAACAAGTTTGTGACGTCAACCATAATCATGTTTAAGATATGGTGTGAGGCGAATAATTGGCGGCTTGCGGGTGCAAACTATTTGTGTAATAGCATGCCGATGAGATTCTTTTAGAAAAAATACCAGGCAATTTTTTTGCCACTTTCATTGAATAAGAAGAAGGTTTAAAGGTTTTTGGCAAAAGGCCGAATTACAACACATTACTCTCGTGACATCACATTACTCAAATCTTTGCCCCTGCAAGACACCAGAGCTTAGACTCGCCTTTAATTCTAGCTACAAGGACCCCTACTGGCACCGCGGTGTTATGAAAGACACAGACTTCTCTCTTTCCAAATTTCCCACGAGATAAGCATAATACGAGACATCATCGACCGCCTAGATTGCGACATGTTGGAAGTTCCAGCAAGTCTTCACCGAATCTACAGCTACCCAAACCGAAGGGTGCACATCAACCATGCCGAAGAGTAGGCTTTTGTGAGACTGGTCCTCGCCCTTGGGCACCAAGTTGTTCATAACTCTCTTTTAATTAATGAATGAATGCGGCAAGTCTTTTGCCCTTTAAAAAAAATGGTGAGCTGTCGTTCTGCCTTTCCTAAGCCATTTGGCCTCGGCGTGTCTTGAATGCCGTTTGCGTTTGAATAGAATTTAGTTCTTTGCATAGTAAGATGCACAGAGAATTTGGTTCTAAGGAAACTAAGGAACTGAAAGAAAACCATTATTTAATTGAAGCTACACTCGGGATGGTATTGTTGTTTGAAAATAAGGACACGGAAAAAATGGAGATTAAAACTCTTACTATTTTAGAAGACGGAGAACAACTACTCTATACAGTATAAACTAATGATTCACAGTGTAAAAATTATAGGACCCAAAGCTTTGGGAGTCATTTGAAGTCGCACAATGTGTTATGCGTCAAATTCTTGTCCTAGCAAACCTTAGCACACGTTGTATTTTCAAAGGGAGGCGTTTGAACGGGGGCACTGGACCTTAGCATCAACAGCCCGAACAACGCATCCGCCATTTCCTCCCCAACCGCCTCAACTATCTCAGCCCTCGTCACGTCCCGCGCCACGGCTTGGCCCTGACTCACATGCGCACCCGCAAGCTTCTTTGATCGCACCGCCTTGACCGGCGCCTGCCTCTTCTTCTTCTGGACCGCCCGCAGCGCAAACTCAAACTCCCTTTCTTCCTCGCCGCCGCGGTGGACGTCCCTGCTGTCGTCGTGATGTAATCGGAGGAGAAACCCGAGGGCGCCGTCAGGGTGGTCCTGTAGTCCCTCGATTCCGGGAACCTTGGGCTGCCCGGGCAACTCCGGCGACCGGAACGCCCACAGCTCGACGACAAAATGGAGACCGTCCTTCACCAGCTTGTTCTTGGCCACGTAGTCGTTCCAGCCGCGGCCGATGAAGCGGTACCCGCCGTTCGAGTCGAGGTACTTGAGCGTGAAATTGAACTGGTTGCCGTGGTCGTCTTGGACGACCACGCTCAGCCCGCGGTGATCGTGCACGTGGCGCGTCTCCTTCTCGGCTAAGATGCCGGTGATGGGGTGGCCCTCGAGGAACTCGCGCTTGCACGAGAAGAGGAGCCGGTTCTGGTTGCGGTCCACGTCGCTCATCTGGAGGCTCTTCATGATGACGAACTGGGGGGCCGTGGCGCCGAGCGTCTCGAGGTGCTGCCGCTGCGCCTCGCTGAGGTGCAGCGGTCTGTTGACCAGCGGGGCGGCGTCACGCGCCGGCCACGGTCCGTTCTTTCTACTGCTATTCCTGTTCCTATTCCTGTTCTTCTTCGATCCCGCCGCCCCGGCCGCCGACGTCCCGGCTTCCTCTTCCTCCATGCTCACGTACGCAACGTTGCAGGCCGCCGTTCGCCTCGGCCGGCTCTGAACCGGGATCTCGTGGGTGCTGGTGCGCTCGCCCCGTGTAAACACCACCCGTCTCTTCTTCGGCGGGACCACGAATGAATCGTCGGCGCTGCTGCGGTCGCTGCCGTCGCTCGTAGTCGTCGCCCTCTTCTTCAGCGGCAAGAGATATCTCTGGAAGATGCCATCAGGAGACGTCGGGATTGGGTTCGATTGCGCGGCGTGGTCGTCGGCGTGCAGGAAGCCCGACGAGAAGGGGTTTCTTGGGGCTGGCGTCATTGGATTGGAGTTGGAGATACGAGATTTGGAAGACCTAGATGGTTTTGGGGGGGTTTTGCGATCGCAACCTAGTAGGGGTAAAGTATATATGACTGACGTCCGCAAAAGGAAGGAAGAGATGGATCGGAAGTTCGGGACTTCAACTCCGCTTCAGATACGGTCCGTGGAGTGCGGGCCCTGTCTTGAGAGAGAAGAACTGGGAGTTTTTGGTATAGTAACAGGCCCTCGAGTCCGCTTAAGATACGTACCGGCCTGGAATAGGCAGGCCCTGGAATCCGTGCACAGTACGAAAAGATGGCTAAGAAGCGGATTTTGGTGGCACAAGGCGGTGGACGGGTCTACAGCCCATATGCTTCCGGCCTTTTCCCCGGGCCTCTCTCCCTCCTTGACGCGGTATGTCCTATTTGGCGCTTCAGGCGCCTGTTAATGTGATTTTGACAAACGGGCGCACACACAACCTCCGATATGGGCCGGCCAATTCCTTCTTTATTTTTCTGTTCAACTTAAAAAAAAAACTGAGCACGGGCGCCACGGTTCGAACTCGCGACCACTGGTGCGAGTGAACAACAGCAAACACTACGCCACATTGCCGCTTGAGATTACTTTCCTTTTTCCTTTTTATTTCTTTCTTATTCCAAAACCATTTTTTACCCATTTCGTCAGTTTCCTGATGGTTTTGTTCGGTTTTTCTTTTTCCCCTGTTTCTTCTCTTTTTTTGTTTTCTTCAATGCGCAAACTTCTGATTTTTTTTTAAAAATCGACGAACTTTTTTCAAATTCACAAACTTTTTCTTCAAAATCGATGAACTGTTTCCAAAATCCATGAATGTTTTTTCCAAAATAAATGAACTAATCCTAAATTTCATGATTTTTTTTTCACAATCAATGAACTATTAAAAGTTTGTGAATTTTTTTTTGTAAAATTGATGAACTTTTTTTTTAAATCGATGATTTTTTTATATTTCTGACTTTTTCTCGAAATTGATGAACCTTTTTTCAAAATCAATGAATTTTTTTAAAATTATAATTTTTTCTCCAGATTTGATGATTTTTTCTCCACAATCTTTTTCCAATTTCTATGAACCTCTTTCAAATTCGGGGCTGTTTTCAATATTTTTTAGAATTGTTTTTCAAATGTATACTTCTTTTTAAAATAATAATTTATATTGGGTATATATAATATATGTTAACTGAAGGAAGGGTAAAATGGAACTATTTCCTACTTGTGTTCATTGAAATGAACTCGACCTGGTGGTTATTCTGGACTGTTGTCGACGCTCACCGGCGTAGTTTGAATCCCTCTACTCCCAGAACGGCGACAGGAATAAAATCTCATTAACTTTTTTTCTCTCTGTTTGATAGCAAGTTGCAGGGATTATTGGGCCGACCCAGGAGCGCGGCGCGTGAGCGCTAGTTGCAACAACTGGCGCTGAAGGCGCTATATAGCAGGCCCCCCTCGACGAGTCTACCATGACTACTTGTTTTAGGGGTAGGCGTACCAGGCCTGTCTTGGAGAACTGCACGAGAGGATATGTGTTGTGAGATCAAAGGAGTTCTCGCCCCAAGGACGCCCTCCCATCATTACTATTTTGTCGGCCCAAGTAGCTCCCTGCGGGTTAGTTCTTTTCATTTTTCTCATGTTCATACTTTTTAAATAAATATTATAAATTTGCCTCGATAAATATATTTTAAATACATATATTAAAAAAATCATTTAAGATATTAAAAACTGTAAATTTGAAAAATATTAACTCAATTTAGGTCCTGTCTGTTTGGGCCTTTGCTTCTGCTTTTGCAGTTTTTCCACTTTATAAAAAAACCTCCTAAATAGGGACTTTTTCTTCGGCTTTTGACTTATAGTTCAATATTATTATATGATGGTATAAGCCAAAAGCCAAAGCAAAAAAACACCTATTTAGGAGCTTTTTTGGTTGTTTTTGCCAAAGTGAAAAAGCTGTAAAAGCAAAAGCCGAAACAAATAGGGATTAACATTTTGTTAGCGTAGTTTTAAAAAGATGTTGATATCATTCAAAACAAAGTTTGTGGCATTTAAAATATGTTTACATGTTTAAAAAAAGGTGGGTGAATTTTTTAAAAACGATTATACAATGTAAAAAATTGTTTGTGTAATTCATAAGAAAAAAAATCACACCATTCAAAAAAATGTTTGGGACATTTAAAAAACAATTATATACAGTGTAAATAATTATTTGTATAGTTTAATAAAACTATTTATATCATTCAAAAAGAGTCTCAACATGTACTCCCTCCGTCCCAAAATTCTTGTCTTAGATTTGTCTAGATACGGATGTATCTAACACTAAAACGTAACTAGATACATCCGTATTTAGACAAATCTAAGACAAGAATTTTGGGACGGATGTAGTATTTGATAAAAGTTATAGTTTTACAGAAAAATGTTCAAAAAAAAGTACCTGCAAAATTTAATCATTTATTTTAAAAATGTTAAAGTGTATTTTTTTAGATGTATGTGAAAAATATACAGTGTGTATTACAAAAAGTAGACTTCAACACATATATTTGAAAAAAAAGTTAGTCATGTATTTGAAAAATGTAAAAATTGTATAAAATTGTTTCTGATGTATGTGAAAAGTGTACAATGTGTGTAAAAAAGTATATTTGTTTTGCAAAAAAGAAAAGGAAAGAAAAAAACTAAAATAAGACTGATGAAATCCAAATAAAGAAACAAAGAAAACCATAATAGTCTAAAGAAATCCGATGCAAAAACTGAAAACGGATAAGAAACCACAACAGAGAAAAAATTCAAGCCAAAGGGGCTACAGTACAGGGCCAGCCCACTCCCTCGTGCTCAGAGGTGTGGCTGAGTTACGCCTCGGTACACGCAATATGTAGCCCTAGCGGGATTTTTGCGACAAGCGATGATGCACGCGGGTCTAAGGCCCAAATGCTTCCAGCCTTTTCCCAAGTTACCATCTGAATGCCCCGCCACCTATTGGAATTTGGTCGTACGCCTAGTGTTTGGCTCTAAGCCAAAGATATACGTCGACTGGCGCTGTCGGCAAACCATAGAACACAACAACGGAGATAAAACATTGCCAAAAAGCACACGGTAGAGACAAAAGACCCGGGAAAGAACATATATGCTGAGAGCCAAACAGTCGATACAGGAAATAAATTGCCACGTGTCATGTCCGTTTGCGCTTGACTGCTCCGTGACGTCGGGGTGTCTTTGCCGAGCACTTAAACAAGGCTCTAGGCATATATTAAAAAAACCTTCAAATAATACATGGCCCATGGGACACACTTGTCACTGACCCATTTGTGAATTGTTTTCTTTAAATAAGTTAAATCCATACAAATGTTCGCTGAGTGCTGCAACTCTCAGCAAAGATATTCTTTGCCGAGAGCCAGCCCGTAGTATGCTCTCGGCAAAGTGTTATTTCAATGCATATTTTTTGTGTGTGTGGGTGGGGTGGGGGGGGGGGGATTAGTTTTTACATTTAACTATTTTTAGTTGAGTCTAGGTAAGGAGAGGGCTCCTTGTCCGACCTGGATGTATAATTAGTTTAAGCAGATAGGCTCCCTTCTCTCTCGCGTGGTTCTATAAACCCCTCGTGCCCCTTGTGGGCACGTGCTTCTCCAGTTCCTCCTACCCAGACTTTATTCTTGTTGTCATATCACCGCTTCCATGGCTACCTCCATTCGTGGCCGGTTTGTGAAGAAAGTGCGGGTCGTGTTGCTCAGTTGGCATCGAAACATCTTGTGCTATCAAAGGAGGCCATCGCATGAAACGTGCTAGTCCGCCGCATTTTTCGGGGTCTCCTACAATATTTGAGACATTTATTGCACTCTTAGGGTTTCAGCGCGGGAAATTAGAAATCTTCACGACGGACACATGAAATGATGTTTTTTTTGCCAAAGTGAAAAGCTGCAAAAGAAAAGCAAAAGCCGAAACAAATAGAGCTTAACATTTTTGTTAGCTTAGTTTTAAAAAAGATGTTTATAGCATTCAAAACAAACTTTGTGGCATTTAGAATATGTTCACGTGTTTAAAAAAGGTGGGTGAAATTTGTAAAAATGACTATACAGTGTAAAAAATTGTTTGTGTAATTCAGAAGAAAAAAATCACACCATTCGAAAAAAAGTTCATGCGTTTCAAAAAAAAATGTTTGGGACATTTAAAAAACAATTATATACAGTGTAAATAATTGTTTGTATAGTTTAGAAAACTATTTTGTATCATTCAAAAAGAGTCTCAATGTGTATTTGAAAAAAATATAGTTTTACAGAAAAATATTAAAAAACAAGTATCTGAAAAATGTAGTAATTTATTTTAAAAATGTTAAAGTGTATATTTTTTCAGATGTATGTGAAAAATATACAGTGTGTATTACAAAAGGTAGACTTCAACACATATATTTGAAAAAAATGTTAGCCATGTATTTGAAAAATGTAAAACGTGTATAAAAATGTTTCTGATGTATGTGAAAGATGTACAGTGTGTATAAAAAAGTATAATTGTGTTGCAGAAAAGAAAAGGAAATAAAGAAAACTCAAAGAAAACCGATGAAACCAAAAAAAGAAACAAAGAAAACCATAATAGTTCGAAGAAATCCGATTCAAAAAATGAAAATCGATAAGAAAACACAACAAAAATTCAACCCGAAGGGGCTACGGTACTGGGCTAGCCCACTCCCTCGTGCTCAGAGGTGCGGCCGAGTTACGTCTCGGTACACCCGATATGTAGCCATAGTGGCATTTTTGCGACAAGCGATGATGCACGGGTCTAAGGCCTATATGCTTCCGGCCTTTTCCGAGGTTACCGTCTGGATACCCCGCCACCTACTGGAATTTGGTCGTACGCCTATTGTTTGGCTCTGAGCCAAAGAGATATACGTCGACTAGCACTGTCGGTAAACCATAGGACACAACAACGGAGATAGAACATTGCCAAAAAGCACACGGTAGAGACAAAAGACTCGGCAAAGAACATATATGCCGAGAGCCAAATAGTGAATACATGAAATAAGTTGCCACGTGTCATGTTCGTTTGCGCTTGGCGGCTCCGTGACATCGGGGTGTCTTTGCCGAGCACTTAAACAAGGCTCTCGGCATATATTAAAAAAAAACTTCAAATAATACATGGCCCGTGGGACACACTTGTCACCGACTCATTTGTGAATTATTTTCTTTAAATAAGTTAAATCCATAAAATTGTTCGTTGACTGTTGCAACTCTCGGCAAAGATATCCTTTGCTTCCTTTTTTGGCGCGGGCGGGCGGGGGGGGGGGGGGGTTCATTGCATGATTAGTTTTTACATCTAGCTGTTTTCCCTTGAGTCTAGCCAATGAAGATGCTTATTCGCAAAGCAGATGAGCTCCCTTCTCTCTCGTGGTTTCATAAATCCCTCGTGCCCCGTGTGGACACATGCTTCTCCATCCTCGTGCCCAGGCTTTATTCTTGTTGTCACACCACCGCTTCCATGGCTACCTCCTCCATTCGTGGTCGGTTTGTGAAGGAAGTGTGGGTCCCGTTGCTCAATTGGCCTCGAAACATCTTGTGCTCTCAAAGGAGGCCATCGCATGAAACGTGCCAGCCCCCCGCATTTTTCGGGGTCTCCTACTACATTTGAGACATTTATTGCA
This sequence comes from Thinopyrum elongatum, assembly GCA_011799875.1. Lineage (NCBI taxonomy): Eukaryota > Viridiplantae > Streptophyta > Magnoliopsida > Poales > Poaceae > Thinopyrum > Thinopyrum elongatum. The sequence goes on from CM022299.1 coordinate 394,524,747, forward strand.
CTTTTAGGGTTTCAGCATGGGAAATTACAGATCTGCATTGCGAACACATGAAAATGATGTCTAGAAGTGGTTTAAAAAAATCCTATATGATGTCTTTGGGATACGCGTAGGCCTTGTGCAGCCGAGGGAGGGGCACGCCCCACCACAACAGGGGCGAATGTACCTCAGCGGCATGCTCAGAGCGGACGCGAGCTCTCACCGCACCCGGCATTGAAGCGTTGCGCTGGCCGAGAGTGTCGCCCGCGCCGCTTCCCGGTGCACGCGCCTTCTCCGGGTTCAAACGACAAACTGTCCATCCGCCTCCATCCATTAATCATGTGCGGTTGCTGAGAAACCTACTCCGGCGCTACCCGTCCATTCGTCTGCAGCCCACAATTAAACACCTCGCCGTGTGGCCTGCCATCCGCCCGCTATTTAAATGCCAGGCCCGACAATAACCGCATCCAACCTCCTCCGCTCCCTATCTCCTCTCGACACTACACCCGCCATGGCCTCCTCGAGGTCCAAAGCCATGTGGGAAAACCTCTCGTCCGAACAGAAGGAGATCGCCGTCATTGCGGGTGGTGGCCAGCGCCGCGGACGAGCCAATGGATGAGCCGGCGTCACCGTCCTCACCGGCCCATGCTGGCATCACCATGGGCGAGGCGCGGTCTCACTACACCGACATGGTGTTGGAAGAGCGGGAGGCCACGTTCCAACAGACGCAGACCGACCAGGACTACAACCTTCGCCTCCTAGACGAGCACCGACGTGCGGAGGAGTAACTCGGCGTCAACATGGGCATGGCGGCAGACGTGGACGTGGACGAGCAGGAGGTGCTACACCTATCCTATCGCTACGCCCGCGACATCCGCCACGAGCGCTGGCGGTACCGCGTTGTGCAGGCGAAGAAATAAGCCGCCTTCACGGAGATTGACGAGGCGGCGGATTAAGTTTACGACAAGGATGATGTCGCCAGCTCCGCATCGGCCGTGCCCCCCTCCCCCCCCCCGCGGCCGCCATAACGACTAAGCCGACACGTCTGCGGGCAGCGAAGGAGAGTAGAGCATGAGAGGCCGTTGGCGCTTGGTTCTCACGAAGGCCACCACTCCTCTCCTCCCGTTGGAGCTAAGCTTGGCACTCTCATCATCATCGGTCGATTAGCCACTTGCCAGCTTCGCGGAAGTCGGGCTTCATTTTTCGAGGCTCATAGCCGGCCGCCGAGCTGCATATTCTCCGGTTTAGACGTAAGGGGCTGTTTGGTTGCCACCTTGAGCAACATGCCTTACAAATTTGCATGCCTGAGAGTAGCCTGATTTTGTTGGTGAAATTGCAAGCTCAGACACACCTCATATTGAAGACCATGTTTGGGCCACCCTGATTATACTTAGGCAGGAGAAGATGTGTTTGCATGTAGCTCAGGCCACCAATTTTCTAGGCCTGTGTCAGGCCGCTCTCACAAGCAAGATTTTCAGGCTAGATTCTCAGGACACCAACCAAACACACCTCGGTAGGTCAGGAAGAGGTTCAGGTCAGGCATTTGGGCTCAGGATGGCAACCAAACAGCCCCTAAATCATCCGGTTATATGTAAAAATTATTCAAGTTTCAATGAAATTCTTCGGCTTGTTTAAATTTACATCAAATTTATTTATTTTTGTTAAATTCCATTCAAGATGTGTCTGGCCATTTGCGGTTACAGTTGGATGGCTGGCTCCCGCATCAGTGTCTTCAGACTGGTTCTTACAGATCGACAGACGGATGCGGCGTCCGATTTAGGGCTCGTTGTTGGAGATGCCCTTACCCTAGCCAGTTCCTGTACGAAATGCCTTGTTGACTACCTAGCACATGGTTGGAGCCACTTATGGCGAGATGGACTGGGGCAGCCGGCGGTGCAACACTGCCTGCCTCCAGAAAGTCCTTTCTCAGCCCGAGCTCAAATGAGCTCGGGTGAACAGTAAAATCGAAAAATATTTTAAAAATGTTCAAATTTTTTTGTGGTAAACTTTGACAAATATTGTAACTGCTTGCAAAATTTCATCTTCAGATCACATTCGTACAAGGCGTGGCAAAAAAAAACAAAAATCGGTGCTCCAAAATGCTTTGAAAGTAGCATTTTCAGAGTATCGATTTTGTTTTTTTTGTCACGCCTTCCACGAATGAGATCTGAAGATGAAATTTTGCAAGCAGTTAGAACATTTGTCAAAGTTTACCACAAAAAAAATTCAGAATTTTTTGAACATTTTTAAAATGTTTTTCGATTTTACTGTTCACCCAAGCTCATTTGAGCTCGGGTGTAGATACTCCGCGTCCGCCTCCCTCCCTATACCGGCAAAATTTCGTGTTTTGACCCTTTTCGCATACCAATTCAGGATCTGACCCCGGCACTGGCGGAGGAGCCCAGTGGGCAAGGTGTGGCAGCCGCCACACCTTGATTTGGCACCAATTTTTTTATATATACAAGCATATACTTTTCTTCATGTGTGGAAATACCTAAACATATACTGCTTGTTAGTTTTAGACCACACTAGATCGATTCACCCAAACAAAGCTAGATAAAGCACATAAGTTAGATCGGAAGCACACAAGCAGGCAGCCTGATTGATGTGTTGCCCAGCACATGCCCATCTCACTACTAGTCGTACGCGAACCAGCTCGCTTCCGCTGCACAACGATCGGATCGATTCTCTCCGCGGCTCGCTCCTGATGGAACTCATGACTAGGCGATCCAAAAACAGAACGGATAAAATTTTGTTGATGCGTGCAACTTATATATTTTTTGTTTTCTTATGACATATATAAGAGTACATGATTGACTACAAACACGACGCGACTCAGTGTTAGGTTTAAGAGCATCTTCAAGAGAAGATGTATATGCAAAAATAATTATCTTTTGCATCTCTGAGGCCCAAAAACACCTCCCAACAGATGGTGTAGATGCAAAAGAAATTACATTTCCGCCTCTCGGAGATGTAAACTACAACACCTCGCGGTGCAAATTTACATCTTCACCTCTAGGATATGTAAAACTGACGGCATCGCGCCAACCGCCCAACCGCCTTCATTTCACTTCCGCCAGCCCGTCCGCCGGCGATTTTTGCCCTGAAACGCGTCGTCGTCGCCCGTCGGCCCATCCCCGACCCCGCCGCTGGCCGCGCAGTCGTAGCCGCCGCTGACCCGCCAATTTTGAGTCTGCTACGCTGATGACTGCCCGCCTCCGCCGCCGGCGATTTGTGCCCGAAAACGCCGCCGCCGCCACCCATCCATCCATCCCTAACTCCGCCGCGACCCCGCGGCCTATCCCTGCCACTGCATGCGTCTTCTAGACGTCATTACAAGCTTCGGTGCAGTGCAGTGTGAATTGACTATTATGTTTTTGCATCAATTTTTTTGAGGGGGGCATCAATTTTGTCTAGTTGATAGTTTGCCACACCTTAAATTTTTTTCGTCCTCCGCCTCTGGACCCCGGTTGGAAACAATTTTGGGATTTGACCCTTTTTCTTACCGCCAGGGGTGCTGGCGGTAGGGTTAGACATCCTACCGCCATAGTCCCTGGCGGTAGGGTACTAATCCACGTCAGCATGTGGAGACGGCCGCCGTCCCCCTCCGTCGCACCCTACCGCCAGGGACCCTGGCGGTAGGCTGTCTAACCCTACCGCCAGAACCGCTGGCGGTAGGGTGCGAGCAGTTATTTCGCCCGACCCCCCGCCCCTGCCCATCTCCCCACCCCTCCCCCTCCCCCGTCGGCAGTTTCTCTTCTTTCCCCCCTCGCCCCTCTCTCCCTCTCTCATCTCCTCCACTCTCTCCCTCGGATCTTCACCGTTTATTCATCGTTTTTGCGGATCAAGATGGCACCGAAGAGAGAAACGTAAGCTCCTCCGATCCCTCCAACTAGTTTTTGCAAACTTGCTTCCGATTCGACGCATTATTTGCTTGAAATCCCTCATCTTTTTGAACTTAGATTGGATTTTTTCCACCTAGGATTGTTTTAGCTTGATTGTAGTTCTAGTTCTTAGTTCTTTAGTAACTAGTGGTATTGAATATGAACTCTAATCAATAGTTCATATGTTAGTGTGAAGATGAACCCTAGTTCATAATTTTTTTTGTTAAAAAAATTATGATGTAATGCATGTGGGAGGACTTGTTTTGTTTTATGATGCATGTTGATATGATGATATGAAGATGTTGTTTGGAGAAAATACATTCAAGATGAACTCTATTTCAAAAAAAATTGTTAAAAAAATGATGATATGATGCATGTTGGAGGATTTTATTTTGATATAATGCATGTTGATATGATGTGATCCATCATGTGTAGTAGATGTTGTTGGAGGAATATGCTTAAGATGAACCCTAGTTCATGTAACCAAGAAATTCCATTTTTTGTTTATGTATGCTTATGCTTATGATGCTTTTGTTTATGAAATTTTATTTAGGTGGGCACCTCTTGCGGACAACATCGGCCCACGGTACTCCATGCTTGACTACGCGTTCGACAAGGGTCATCGTGCCCGTTTCATAGAGAACGGAGTGGTAAGTAATATGAAGGAAATATTGATCAAAGTTTTCGGATTGATGAAAATAAGTTCCTAACTTTTGTTGTCCACTTTTTGACAGATGCTCCAGCCACTGCGCATGAGGGGTCACGGGGTTGCCTTGGATATGGACTACGACGAGCGCTACGCGCCGTACTTCAAGAGAGCCCGACTGTTGGGTTTCGTGTTGCAGTTCAAGCGTCAGCCGCCGACGCTTGTCCACGCAGCTCTGACAACTTTGATTGACCGGTGGCGACCGGAGACCCAATCTTTCCATCTCCCATGCGGGGAGATGACGATGACCCTCGAGGATTGGGCGATGATTACTGCCATGCCGATCGATGGTCAAGCACTCACCGGGCGAGTGGAGAGGACCAACTGGCAGCAGAGGGTTACCACCCTCATCGGCGACTGCCCCGGTGCTAAGGGTAACCGTACATCCAGTGTATCGTTGCCCTGGCTCTCGGAGCACCGGAAGACATGCCCCGAAGGCGCCGATGAGGCGACTGTGGAGTGGTACGCGAGGGCCTACCTGTGGTATCTTCTCACGGAGGTCGTGTTTCCAGACAGCTCCGGAAACTCTGCCAACTGGTCGTATCTGTTCTTCCTAGCCGACTGGGATGCAGGGTACAGTTGGGGGACCGCATCTCTCGCCTACCTATACCGTTCGGTAAGAGAGTATCTAATTGCCTACCTACGAAAGTATGTCCATGACATTTTGTTATATCTGATCCTCATTTGATGTTTTGCAGCTTGACGACGCAACCCAGAGGACGGGAGACAAGTCCAATATGGGTGGCTTTGTCTGGGCCCTCTCCATTTGGATGTGGGAGCGGCTGCCGGTGGGGCGTCCGGAGAAGCTGCCAAGACGCCCATGGGGTGCCTATAGCGAAGACGGCGACGAGACTCGATACCCCACCGTAGCTTACGAGTGGGACGTTGTCAAACTCTACACAGGCCTAAACAAGACTTCATACAAGACCTACACCAACGAGATGGACGCTTTGACGCATACGCAGGTATATGAACTCGCTCACCACCTTTCTCTTTGATTCCACTTTTGACCGGGAGTGGGAACTTACCAATGTATATGTAATAGGTAAACTGGTGGCCGTATCATGACCGAGAGTGGGACTTCGATCTGAACGTGATGTGCGATGCGGACAGTGGTCTTTGGCGGTGCATCGTGCCTATGATCTGTGTGTACGCCGTCGAGTGGCACTTGCCACACCGCGTGGCCGCGCAGTTTGGGATGTATCAGCGTACCCCACCGGGCCCGCCGACCGATACCGGCGGCCACGCGCTCCACATGTGAGCGCGCTTGTTCTTCGTGCCCATGATTTCATTGCGTTCGACTTTATTATGATGTTTCTTGTTGCTTATGCCTTGCAGGCTGAGCCGGCAGAAGAATCAGTCGATCACAGACCGGGGAGAGGAGCATAAAACTCATGTGACGGAGTGGAACCGACGGAAGTTCCGTAAAGACGGGGACAGGAAAGTGATTGACTGGAATGCTTACGAGGGCCAACACATGAGGTGGTACGATGATGGCCAGAAGCACCGTCTTCGTCTCAAGCCTCGGTGGACGACGGAAGACATCGCGGAGCTGGAGAGGGATGACCCCGAGGAAGAGGCTTACCAGACCGGTATCAGAGACATGCATAGTGGATTTAGGGAGTTTGCACCCCTCATCAACAGAGTGGTAAGTTTGAACCGACGGTTGTATTTAAATTATTTTATTCGTCATCGTGACTGACTTATGCCGTTACAGTCCGGTGAGCTGAACAGATGCATCTTTGAAGCCTCAAATGCACTAGGTGATGCCCCCGGGAGCGTACAATCTGAGAACAAAGTGAGGGGGACGATGAAGGTACAATTTCAGCCTCCTCGGAACAGATGCATCTTGTTCACTTGCAATCATAAATCTGATACTTATTATGCCCTTGTTTCATTGTGAGTGCAGAAGTTCGTGAAGCGTTGTCGCAAGCTGGTAGGCCTGCTTGGGTGTGCTGGAGCTGGGTCGGTTGAAGCTTATCATCCTGCAGCCACACAGGGTCACATCAGCTCATCGAGCCATGTTCCCTCGTCGTCTAGGTTGGTTGAGGAGGAGGAGGCCACACATGAAGAAGAGGAGGAGGAGGCCTATCATGAGGAAGAGGAGGATGAGAGCAATGGGGAGGAGGAGTACGATGAAGATTACGGACCTCCACCAACTCAATCATCTCAACCATCTCAGCTGCCGAAGAGGAATCCGAAGAAGAAGGATTTGCTGAGTCCGGACCCTTTCCAGAGACCGGTTACTCGACGGCCCAAGAAGAAGACTGAAGAGACTCGTTCAAAGAGGAACGAGGACCGTACCTCCAAGAGGAGCAGGAGCAAGTAATTCTGCTCTTGGATACTTGGCTCTTGTAGTTGTCTAGTGGTTGATGAGGGGTGCTATGTGGAACTATGTGTTTGCTATTTGTGAAACTACGTGGAACTATGTGTTTGCTATTTGTGAAACTATGTGGAACTCCGTTTGCTAATTAGTTGAACTTCGTTTGACATGTCTATTTAGTTCAACTTTTATTAATGTGTATGTGATCCCCAAGTTTAATTGTTTGAGATCTGTTTTTTAGACTCTATATCATTGCTGTGATATTGTTTTTGAAAAGAAGCAAGCAATTAAACTTGCGAACAGGCAAACACAGGACCCTACCGCCAAGGACCCTGGCGGTAGGGTCAGACAGCCTACCGCCAGGCCGCTGCGATTTTTCGTTACAGAAGCTTTCGGAGGCAAAAACCCAAGCCAACCCGTGCTGGCGGTAGGGTCAGACAGCCTACCGCCATAGTCCCTGGTGGTAAGGTACTAATCCACGTTAGCATGTGGAGACGGCCGCCGTCCCCCTCCGTCGCACCCTATCGCCAGGGACCCTGGCGGTAGGCTGTCTAACCCTACCGTCAGCATCGCTGGCGGTAGCGAAAGGGTCAAATTCTGAAATTGTTTCCAACCGAGGTCAGATCCTGAATTGGTATGCGGGAAGGGTCAAAACACGAAATTTTGCCCCCTATACCCCCACCACTCATCAATGCCCCTTTGCTTTTGTAGTTTCGTTGTGCATTTGGTGTCCCCGGAACATGGCATTAGGTGGGGTGGCCTTTTTATAAAATGTACTACATCAAGCGAGCACACATCTCATGCTGATGCTAGCAGTAGTCATGGTCACGCACGCCACCATGGAAATGGCCGCAAGTCCAACTCAACCGGCGCTTGTGCTTTTGCCCTGTGTTGGAAGCAAATCGCGGTTCTGAGCAGGTCATCTTTTAACGGGAGATGATCATCATCTTTTAACCGCATGCAAAGCTGCGTCCGAGTTAGCGCAAAAAAAGGAGTACAGGCAGCAAAGTCCAAGAAGATCGAGCTCCACTCTGGACCAGCTCTAACGAGGGTGAACGCGACGGCGACGCGGACTGCAAAGCTCCGATGGTCCATGTGTCGGCCGCGCCCCACCCCACCACACCACACCGCGCCCCAGGACTCCGGTGCGGTTGGGGCCTGCTACTCCTACTCCGCTTTATTGGGACGTGGTGGTGGAGTCCTCTGGGCTCTGGCCGGCCCTGCCGTCCCCCCGGCGGCCATGCCATCTCCATCAATTATTGCGTCGCGTCCGTCGAGCAAGCCATGCCATGCCATGTTCTCCAGATATAGCTGCTGCTACATGTGCCGAGCGGTTTAATGGGGCGGAGTGGGATCCGCCGCGCGTACTTCTGGTGTTCAATGCTTGCCTGCCACCGGCCGGTACGGTACCGGGAGCATCCTATGACGGCCAAGTGTACAGCCGCGTACCGCCATTGATCGTGCGCTCGCAGAACGCGCCTGGTTCGTGCCGTGCTGTCGGTCGATCGCCGCAACGGAGAGGACGACGGGGACCAAGGCTGTGCCGTGCTGTATGTACACAAACGTCAGGCGAAGGCAGAGCGATGGGGTGGCGTCCGGCCGTCACGGGAGAGCGTGGAGCAACGAACGAGTGGTTCCTCCTCTCGGGTCTCGGCTGCGAACGGTGGCCCGGGCCCCATAGCCCATATAGCCCATAGCCCTGTCGTGCAGTCGTGCGTGCTGCAAAAGGCACATGCGATGGTTAAACTGAGACCAAGGCCGTGCCAACGGGAAACGAGCTTGCATGCACGATCATCACTGCTTGCTGATTAGCGAGAGAAGCAAGTGATCACCACGGTGCCAGTGGTAGTTTGATGTGGAGATCTATCCTCCTAACGTGGCTTGCCAACGCATGCAGCTTGTCGCCACATCTCTGTATTATTGTACTAGCACTATCTTGGTTCCCTTGGTTGTTATCCACGAAGGCCTCACATGCAACGCACCTGCTGTCACCAAATCCTAGACATCATATTCGGACAACGGGCACACGCCAATCGCCGTACACAAACGTCAGGCAAAGCTGGTGCACGTGCCAGCTTTAGCACAGAGACGTTCAACCTAAAGTGTAATGTAATGCCTCCGGTAGATCTGAGTGCATGCAGATGTGCGTTCTGAAAGCAAAAATATATAGAATGGATTTTTGGAACATGGGTGCATGGGAGGGTTTTATTTTAAATAGTTTAAGAATTTTATATAAAATTTAAAAAAATCCGTGTAAAGTTTGTTGATGAAATAAGTAAACACGTGAGCTATGTAAAAATGATAAAATGACGATATCTAAGTAGTGAATAAGTAGATGCACAGTTCATCTTTCCAAAATCACGATTTTGTCATTTATGTGTAACTTACATGGTTACTTATTTCGTCATCAGAATTTGCACATGTGTAACATTCATTCATATGAACATGTGGAATTATTTTTGGAATTTTTTACAGCTTCAAAATATTATTTTGGCACTATTTAAAAATATAAGGCTCCAATACACCCGTCCACCAAAATAACATTTTGCAAAAAATATAGTGCTATGAGCAAGAAAGAGCGGGAGAGACTAATTGACGCAGTGCTGGCAGAGGCGATGACAATGCGCCGCTCCATCTCCATCTCGAGTCGAGTCGGGGCTCCCCGCTGCCGTGGAATCAGCTGTCGGCCGCTCCCACGTGCGGGGCCTTTTGGACGCATTCCTGCGCTGCTACTCGCAGCCTTGATTAATCACCCTCAGCTACCTGCTGCTCCACGTTCGTTCGCCATAACTGGACGACTGACCATGAAATAGTAGTATTTTCATGATGTGACGATGGATTAATTATTCATGCCGACCATGATACTCACGGTAAGAGCATCTCTAGGTGACCTGTATATCGCCGACCCGCAAAACTCGTTTATAGTTCGCGGAAAAATGGTTTTGTGGGTCGGTGCGGGCGCCGGCCAAGCAGACCTCATATAGCGAAACTGTAAAACGGAATATTCATGGATATTCCGTTTTACAGTTCCGCCATGCGGTGTCTGCTCTGCCGGCACCCGCGTCGGCCCGCATATCAGATGCGTTTTTATCTGAATTTGACACATATGCTTCATATTCAGAATTACTAATTTAATATAAGAAAAATGTCAATATTACAATACAACAATCATTCAAATTACAATAATTATTCAAATCACCGAAGCAAACTAAATAATTCAATACAAAACTTGTCCCGAATACAAATCACACATGAATTGAATGAAATGAATGGAAAAATGGAATGTGTTACATCCCAGCCCTTTGCTACGGCCTCTAGCACAACTGTTGCATCACGAGACTTGCCACAATACATTCCCCGCCATGCCTTCAGACAGTTTTTCCAAGTCCAATGCATACAATCAATGCTTCCTAGCATGCCAGGCCAACCTCTTCTCTCACTAGATGCAATCAATTTTTTTTGTCTTCCTCGTTGGGTGCCCGAAAATATTTAGGACCAAAGACACTGATGATCACTTTGGCAAACCTATGCACTGACTCAATTGTCGTATCTTCACCAATGCGAAGGTACTCATCGGCATAGTCAGCCAGAATGCCGTATGCAATTACCCGCATAGCTGCCGAGATTTTTTGATATGCACTAAATCCCTTCAAGCCCGCGGCATTTCTTCTTTGAGTAAAATACCGACAATTGGCCTTGCAAGCTTGCACTATTTTTACAAAGAGGGATCGACGCATTCGGTACCTTCTCCGGAAGAGGTGCGGCGGATATGTTGGATTGTCCGCGAAGTAGTCTTGCATCAACATCTCGTTCCCGAGATGGCGATTTCGAGGAATGCAAAGACGGCCGACGGTCGATCCTCGCCGTCACTTTCAGTTCTCATCTTCGTGCTCCTTCACGGCGAGGGCCATCACCAACGCCTGCTACCGATAGTTGACAAGCAGCGTCTCAACATCCGAGTCGTCTGAATCCGACGAATCCTTGAGCAAAAACTTCCCGCAGGGGCTCAATTCCATCTAAATTCACAAATACGAACGCCACATTAACCAACTATTCATATCGCATCCCAAAGCACAAGCACAAGTACTCACCGGCGGCTCGAGGCGGTGGCTCGGCGGTGGATCCCGGGGCGGCGACGGCGACTAGGGGCGGCTCGGGACGGTGTCTCTGCGGCGGTGGATCCCGGGGCGGCGACGACTACTAGGGGCGGCTCGGGGCGATGGCTGTGCGGCGGTAGATCCCGGGGCGGCGACGGCGCCTAGGGGCGGCTCGGATCGGCGGATCCGGGGAGCCGGTGAAGCGGCTAGGTGGAACAGGGGAGGGGCGGCCCCCGCGCGCGATTCCGCCCGCAGATTTGGCCGGAATTGCCGGCGGCGGACGGGCGGAATCAATGGCGAGCGGCGGCTAAAGGGGGTGGGGAAATGGCGCAGGCTGAAATGTCCCTCCCGCCAACCGCTCTCCTAGGATACGTGGCATCGTCGGGTCGAGGGGGAAACCTGCGTTTTCGCGGGTTGGGGATGGGATTTTACCGCGCCCCTCTAAATTTTTTATGGGTCCGACGCGTTTGCGGGGTCTGGTCGGGCAACATTTTACGCCCCGACTTGTATTTTGGCGGTTATTTTGCGGCTTGGGGCATTTTACGGGGTCTGCTAGAGATGCTCTAATACTGTACGCTGCTACGCGTACCGCTGCCTCAGAGATGGCGACAAACATGACGAGTAACGAAGGATGTGAACGTGCCGTTGCGTGCCTCCTTATCTGTGGTTGGATGGTTAAAAAGACAGTCATAGCTTCAGTTCATTAGGGCTCAAATCCTAAACTTGACAGTGATTACCAACTTTACCGTCATTGTGTTGGACGATGGAGATGTAGGCGGGAGCAAGATGAGACAACTCAGTCACCACGGTAACTTCTACTCATTATAAGGGCATCTCTAATGTTGACCCGTAGAGCGGACACTGCATCCGTCCGAGGCCAGGGGACCAGTCCGCAAACACGGATGCAAGCGGTCATCCAAAGCTGTTCACCAGTAAAGTAAATTTGAAATTCAAATATGTCCATCAGAAAGCGCGGGCCGGATCTCACAGCAACGCCGGATCACATCATCACCGGATCAAACCAAAAAGGAAAGTATACTAAGTTTTATATGCCCGTGTTGGGGAACGTTGCATGGGAAAAAAAATCTTTCCTACGCTCACCAAGATCAATCTAGGAGATGAACATCTACGAGAGGAGAGATTGCATCTACATACCCTTGTAGATCGCTAAGCGGAAGCGTTAAGAAACGCGCTTGATGTAGTCGAACGTCTTCGCGATCCAATCATGATCTGTCTCGCGAACTCCCGATCTAGCGCCGAACGGACGGCACCTCCGCATTCAACACACGTACGGCTTGATGACGCCTTCACCTCCTCGATCCAGCGAGCGATGGTGAAGTAGTAGCTCAAGTCCTCCAGCAGCACGACGGCGTGGTGGCGGTGGTGGTGGAGAAATCTCGGCAGAGCTTCGCTAAGCACTACGAAGAAGAAGATGGCTATGAGGGAGAGGAGGGGCAGCGCCGCGGCACGAATAGATCTGTGTGGGTGCGGCTGCCCTCTCTCCACCTCTCTATATACAGGGGAAAGGGAGGAGAAGGGGGTGCCCCTAGATCCCATCTGGGGGGCGGCGGCCAAGGCAGATGGGGGCGCCCCTAGGGAAACCCTAGGGTGGCTTGCCCCCCAAGCTAGGTGGAGGGAACCCTAGAGGGGGAGCCCCACCTCTCCTGGTTACGTGAGTTGGGGTGAGGGGGGCGCACAACCCCTTAGTGGGCTGGTTTGCCCCCTCCCCTTTGGCCCATGAGGCCCCCCAACACTTGCCAGGGCCCCCGAAACCCCTTTCGGTCATGCTGGTCATCACCCGGTACCCCCGGAACAATTCCGGACTCCAATACCATTCGTCCAATATATCAATCTTCACCTCCGGACCATTCCGGAGTTAGTCATCATGTCCGGGATCTCATTCGGGACTCCGAACAACCTTCGGTAACCACCATAATGACTCAACTATACTTATATCATCACCAAACTTTAAGTGTGTAGACCCTGCGGGTTCAAGAACTATGCAGACATGACTGAGACACCTCTACGGTCAATAACCAATAGCGGGACCTGGATGCCCATATTGGTTCCCACATATTCTACGAAGATCTTATCGGTCGAACCTCGATGTCAAGGATTCTGCTAATCCCGTATGTAGTTCCCTTTGCCTATTGGTATGTTACTTGCCCGAGATTCGATCATCGGTATCTCCATACCTAGTTCAATCTCGTTACCGGCAAGTCTCTTTACTCGTTCCGTAATACAAGATCCCGTGGCCAACTCATTAGTCACATTGCCTGCAAGCTTCTTGTGATGTTGTATTACCGAGTGGGCCCTGAGATACCTCTCCGTCATACGGAGTGACAAATCCCAGTCTCGATCCATGCCAACTCAGCAGACACCCTCGGAGATACCTGTAGAGCACCTTTATAGTCACCCAGTTACGTTGCGATGTTTGGTACACACAAGATACTCCCTCGGTGTCAGTGAGTTGCATGATCTCATGGTCATAGGAACATATACTTGACATGCAGAAAATGATAGCAATAAACTTGATACGATCATATGCTACGTTCATAGTTTGGGTCTTGTCCATCACATCATTCTCCTAATGATGTGATCCCGTTATCAAATGACAACTCATGTCCATGGCTAGGAAACCATAGCCATCTTTGATCAACGAGCTAGTCCGGTAGAGGCTTACCAGGGACATGTTGTTGTCTATGTATCCACACATGCATTTGAGTTTCCAATCAATACAATTATAGCATGGACAATGAACGATTATCATGAACAAGGAAATATAATAATAACCACTTTATTATTGCCTCTAGGGCATATTTCCAACAGTTTCCCACTTGCACTAGAGTCAATAATCTAGTATTACATGGTAATGAATCTAACACCCATAGAGTTGTGGTATTGATCATGTTTTGCCCGTGGAAGAGGTTTAGTCAACGGATCTGCAACATTCAGATCTGTATGTACTTTGCAAATGTTTATGTCCTCCTCCTTGACCCAGTCGTGGATGGAATTGAAGCGTCGCTTTATGTGTCTGGTCCTCTTGTGAAACCTTGGTTCCTTGGCCAGAGCAATGGCACCAATGTTGTCACAGAGCAGAGTCATTGGGTCCAGTGCACTAGGCACAACTCCAAGATCTGTCATGAACTGCTTCATCCAGACACCTTCCTTTGCTGCCTCCGAGGCAGCTATGTACTCCGCTTCGCATGTAGAATCAGCTACCACGCTTTGCTTGGAACCGCACCAGCTTACCGCTGCCCCATTTAGAATATATACGTATCCGGTTTGAGACTTAGAGTCATCCGGATCAGTGTCAAAGCTTGCATCGACGTAACCCTTTACGACGAGCTCTTGATCACCTCCATAAATGAGAAACATTTCCTTAGTCCTTTTTAGGTACTTAAGGATATTCTTCACCACTGTCCAGTGATCCATTCCTGGATTACTCTGAAACCTTCCGGCCATACTCATGGCAAGGCTAACAACCGATCTTGTGCACAACATCGCATACATGATAGAGCCTATGGCAGAAGCATAGGGGATGACACCCATCTTTTCTCTATCCTCTGTAGTAGCTGGGCATTGAGTCTGACTCAACTTCACACCTTGCAAAACAGGCAAGAACCCCTTCTTGGACTGATCCATTTTGAACTTCTTCAAAATCTTATCAAGGTATGTGCTTTGTGAAAGTCCTATTAAGCGTCTCGATCTATCTCTATAGATCTTGATGCCTAATATGAAAGCAGCTTCTCCTAGGTCCTTCATTGAAAAACTCTTGTTCAAATATTCCTTCACATTTTCCAAAAGTTCTATATTGTTTCCAATCAGCAATATGTCATCCACATATAATATTAGAAACACTATAGAGCTCCCACTCACTTTCTTGTAAATACAAGATTCTTCGAAAACTTGTATAAACCCAAACGCTTTGATCACCTCAAAGCGAAGATTCCAACTCCGAGATGCTTGCACCAGCCCATAAATGGATCGCTGGAGTTTGCACACTTTGTCAGCATTCTCTGGATCGACAAAACCTTCCGATTTCATCATATACAACTCTTCCTTAAGGAAACCGTTAAGGAACGTTGTTTTGACATCCGTCTGCCAGATTTCATAATCGAAAAACGCAGCTATAGCCAACATGATTCTGACGGACTTAAGCATCGCTACGGGTGAGAAAGTCTCATCGTAGTCAACTCCTTGAACTTGTGAAAACCCCTTTGCCACAAGTCAAGCTTTATAGACGGTGACATTACCGTCTGTGTCTGTCTTCTTCTTGAAGATCCATTTATTCTGAATGGCCTTTTGCCCTTCAGGTAATACTTCCAAAGTCCATACTTTGTTTTCATACATGGATCCCATCTCGGATTTCATGGCCTCTAACCATTTGTCGGAATCCGGGCCCACCATCGCTTCTCCATAGCTCGTAGGTTCACCGTTGTCCAACAACATGACCTCTAAGACAGGGTTACCGTACCACTCAAGACCTGTACGTACCCTTGTCGACCTACGAGGTTTGATAGTAAATTGATCCGAAGCTTCATGATCATCATCATTAGCTTCCTCTTCAACTGACGTAGGTGCCACAGAAACATCTTTCTGTGCTGCGCTACTCTCTGGTTGAAGTAAAGGTTCAACAACCGCATCAAATTCTATCGTCCTCCCACTCAATTCTTTCGAGAGAAACTCTTTCTCGAGAAAGGACCCGTTCTTAGCTACAAACAATTTGCCCTCGGATCTGAGAGAGAAGGTATACCCAACCGTCTCTTTTGGGTATCCTATGAAGACGCATTTGTCCGCTTTGGGTTCGAGCTTTTCTGGCTGAAGCCTTTTGACATAAGCATCGCAGCCCCAAACCTTAAGAAACGACAACTTAGGTTTCTTGCCAAACCACAGTTCATACGGTGTCGTCTCCACGGACTTAGATGGTGCCCTATTTAAAGTGAATGCAGCTGTCTCTAACGCATAACCCCAAAATGATAGTGGCAAATCGGCAAGAGACATCATAGAATGCACCATATCCAATAAGGTATGATTACGACGTTCGGACACACCATTACGCTGTGGTGTTCCAGGTGGTGTCAACTGTGAAACAATTCGACATTGTCTTATGTGATTGCCAAACTCATAACTCAGATATTCTCCCCCTCGATCAGATTGTAGGAATTTAATCTTCTTGTTATGATGATTCTCATCTTCACTCTGAAATTGCTTGAACTTTTCAAACGTTTCAGACTTATGCTTCATTAAGTAAATATACCCATATCTACTCAAGTCATCGGTGAAGGTGAGAAAGTAACGATATCCACTGCGCACGTCAACGCTCATCGGACCGCACACATCAGTATGTATGATTTCCACCAAGTCACTTGCCCGTTCCATTGTTCCGAAAAACGGGGTCTTGGTCATCTTGCCCATGAGGCATGGTTCACATGTGTCAAGTGATTCAAAATCAAGTGACTCTAAAAGCCCATCAGCAAGGAGTTTCTTCATGCACTTAACACCAATATGACCTAAGAGGCAGTGCCACAAGAAAGTGGTACTATCATTATCAACTCTACATCTTTTGGCATCAATGTTATGAATATGTGTATCATCACTATCGAGATTCAATAAGAATAAACCCCTTACAATGGGTGCATGACCATAAAAGATATTACCCATATAAATAGAACAACCATTATTCTCTGATTTAAATGAGTAACCGTCTTGCATTAAACAAGATCCAGATATAATGTTCATGCTCAACACAGGCACTAAATAACAATTATTCAGGTTCATCACTAATCCCGATGGTAATCGAAGAGCGAGCGTGCCGACGGCGATCACATCAACCTTGGAACCATTTCCCGCGCGCATCATCACTTCGTCCTTTGCTAGCCTCTGTCTATTCCGTAGTTCCTGCTTTGAGTTGCAAATGTGAGCAACCGAACCGGTATCAAATACCCAGGCACTACAACGAGAGTTGGTAAGGTACACATCAATAGCATGTATATCATATATACCTTTGTTGACGTTGTCCCCCTTCTTGTCGGCCAGATACTTGGGGCAGTTCCGCTTCCAGTGGCCAGTTCCCTTGCAATAGAAGCACTCAGTCTCCGGCTTGGGTCCAGCCTTGGGTTTCTTCACGGGAGGAGCAACTTCTTTGCCACCTTTCTTAAAGTTTCCCTTCTTTCCCTTGCCTTTCTGGAAACTAGTGGTTTTATTCACCATCAACACTTGATGCTCCTTCTGGATGTCTGACTCAGCAACTTTCAACATCACGAACAGCTCGGAGACTGACTTGTTCATCCCTTGCATGTTATAGTTCAACACAAAGCTCTTGTAGCTAGGTGGTAGCGATTGAAGAACTCTGTCAGTGACAGCCTCTGGCGGGAGCTCAACTCCCAACTCAGCCAGACGGTTGTAGTTCCCAGACATTCTGAGTATGTGCTCACTGACAGACCCGTTCTCCTCCATCTTGCAGGCATAGAACTTATCGGAGGTCTCATACCTCTCGATCCGGGCATTCTTCTCAAAGATAAACTTCAATTCCTGGAACATCTCATATGCTCCATGACATTCAAAACGCCTTTGAAGTCCCGGCTCTAAGCTATACAACATGGTGCACTGAACTATTGAGTAGTCATCAACACGCGACTGCCAGGCGTTCACAACGTCCACAGTCGCTGGAGGGGGTGGCGCACCAAGCGGTGCATCAAGGACAAAAGCCTTTTGGGCAGCCGTGAGGATAATCCTCAGATTACGGGCCTAGTCCACAAAGTTACTTCCATCATCTTTCAGCTTAACTTTCTCTAGGAACGCATTGAAATTCAGGGGAGCTACTGCGCGAGCCATTGATCTACAACATATATTTGCAAAGGCAACTTTAGACTATTGTTCATGATAAATGAGTTCAATTAATCATATTACCTAAGAACATCCACTCAAATCAACATCCCTCCGGTTGTCCGAGTGTAACACGATCCAAATTCACCAACCCAAGTCCGATCATCACGTGAGATGAGGTGGTTTCAATGGTGAACATCTCTATGTTGATCATATCTACTATATGACTCATGTTCGACCTTTCGGTCTCTTGTGTTCCGAGGCCATGTCTGTACATGCTAGGCTCGTCAAGTTTAACCCAAGTGTTCCGCATGTGCAAAACTGGATTGCACCCGTTGTATGTGAACGTAGAGTCTATCACACCCGATCATCATGTGGTGCTTCGATACGACGAACTTTCGCAATGGTGCACACTTGGGGAGAACACAATTTTATCTTGAAATTTTAGTGAGGGATCACCTTATAATGCTATCGTCGTCCTAAGCAAAATAAGATGCATAAAAGGATTAACAACACATGCAAATCATAAGTGACATGATATGGCCATCAGCTTGTGCTTTTGATTTCCATCTCCAAAGCACCGGCATGATCTCCATCGTCACCGGCATGACACCATGATCGCCATCATCGTGTCGCCATCGGGGTTGTCACGCCAACCATGCTTCTACTACTATTGCTACCGCTTAGTGATAAAGTAAAGCATTACATAGCGTTTAATGATTGACACGCAGGTCATACAATAATTAAAGACAACCCTATGGCTCCTGCCGGTTTCCGTATTCATCGACATGCAAGTCGTGATAAACTATTACAAACATGATCATCTCATACATCAAATATATTTCATCATGTCTTTGGTCATATCATATCACAACATACCCTGCAAAAACAAGTTAGACGTCCTCTAATTGTTGTTGCATGTTTTACGTGGCTGCTATGGGTATCTAGCAAGAACGGTTCTTACCTACGCAAAGCCACAACGGTGATATGCAAGTTGCTATTTAACCTTCTACAAGGACCGCCTTTGTCGAATCTGATTCAACTAAGGTGGGAGAGACAGACACCCGCCAGCCATCTTTATGCAACAAAGTCACATGTCTGTCGATGGAACCGGTCTCATGTACGTGGACATGTAAAGTTGGTCCGGGACGCTTCATCCCACAATACTGCCGAATCAAGAAAAGACCAAGGAAGGAAGCAATCTGAATATCAACGCCCACAAACTCCTTTGTGTTCTACTCGTGATGTCATCTATGCATAGACCTAGCTCATGATGCCACTGTTGGGGAACGTTGTATGGGAAACAAAAATTTTCCTACGCTCACCAAGATCAATCTAGGAGATGAACATCTATGAGAGGAGAGATTGCATCTACATACCCTTGTAGATCGCTAAGCGGAAGCATTAAGAAACGCGGTTGATGTAGTCGAAAGTCTTCGCGATCCAATCACGATCCGTCCCGCGAACTCCCGATCTAGCGCCGAACGGACGGCACCTCCGCGTTCAACACATGTACGGCTTGATGACGCCTTCACCTCCTCGATCCAGCGAGCGATGGTGAAGTAGTAGCTCGAGTCCTCCGGCAACACGACGGCGTGGTGGCGGTGGTGGTGGAGAAATCTCGGCAGAGCTTCGCTAAGCAATACGGAGAAGAAGATGGCTATGAGAGAGAGGAGGGGCAGCGCCACGGCACGAATAGATCTGTATGGGTGCGGCTGCCCTCTCTCCACCTCTCTATATATAGGGGGAACGGAGGAGGAGGGGGCGCCCCTAGATCCCATCTAGGGGGCGGCGGCCAAGGCAGATGGGGGCACCCCTAGGGAAACCCTAGGGTGGCTTGCCCCCCAAGCCAAGTGGAGGCAACCCTAGAGGGGGTGCCCCACCTCTCCTGGTTACGTGAGCTGGGGTGAGGGGGGTGCACACTGTCCAGCCCCTTAGTGGGCTGGTTTGCCCCTCCCCTTTGGTCCATGAGGCCCCCAACACTTGCCGGGGCCCCCGAAACCCCTTTCGGTCATGCTGGTCATCACCCGGTACCCCCAGAACAATTCCGGACTCCAATACCCTTCGTCCAATATATCAATCTTCACCTCCGGACCATTCCAGAGTTACTCGTCATGTCCGGGATCTCATCCGGGACTCCGAACAACCTTCGGTAACCACCATAATGACTCAACTATACTTATATCGTCACCAAACTTTAAGTGTGTAGACCCTGCGGGTTCGAGAACTATGCAGACATGACCGAGACACCTCTACGGTCAATTACCAATAGCGGGACCTGGATGTCCATATTGGTTCCCACATATTCTACGAAGATCTTATCAGTCGAACCTTGATGTCAAGGATTCTGCTAATCCCGTATGTAGTTCCCTTTGCCTATCGGTATGTTACTTGCCCGATATTCGATCGTCGGTATCTCCATACCTAGTTCAATCTCATTACCGGCAAGTCTCTTTACTCGTTCCGTAATACAAGATCCCGTGGCCAACTCATTAGTCACCTTGCTTGCAAGCTTCTTGTGATGTTGTATTACCGAATGGGCCCTGAGATACCTCTCTGTCATACAGAGTGACAAATCCCAGTCTCGATCCATGCCAACTCAACAGACACCCTTGGAGATACCTGTAGAGCACCTTTATAGTCACCCAGTTACGTTGCGACATTTGGTACACACAAGGTACTCCTCCGGTGTCAGTGAGTTGCATGATCTCATGGTCATAGGAACATATACTTGACATGCAGAAAACGATAGCAATAAACTTGATACGATCATATGCTACATTCATAGTTTGGGTCTTGTCCATCACATCATTCTCCTAATGATGTGATCCCGTTATCAAATGACAACATGGCTAGGAAACCATAGCCATCTTTGATCAACGAGCTAGTCCGGTAGAGGCTTACTAGGGACATGTTGTATTCTATGTATCCACACATGCATTTGAGTTTCCAATCAATACAATTATAGCATGGACAATAAACGATTATCATGAACAAGGAAATATAATAATAACCACTTTATTATTGCCTCTAGGGCATATTTCCAACAGCCCAGTCACAGAAAAATATCAGTCCGGCGTTCCGTGCTAGAAATTGGATTTTTTTGCCCTGGCGGACCGGCAATCCGAGCCTCCACGCTCAATCTGTCGTTGCCGTCATCTGGGCCGACGCCACCTCCTTCTCCGTTGTGTCCGCCCTCTCCAACTCATCCTTCTGCCACTACAACATCTCGAAATGGATGGCTTGCACGATCATCGAAGCGTCTTCATCTAAATCCTCCATCTTCAAGGTGAGCATCTTCGCGTCCTCCGAAACGGCTGTGATCTTCACCTTCTTCTCCTCGAGCATGGTCTTGTTCTCTTCGAGCATGGCCTTCTTCTCTTGGAGCTTGAGCTTCTTGTCGGTCGCCACCATCAACATGTTAAACCTCTCGGCCTTGCATGCCTCCTTCATGTCCGAGCGCTTGACGTATGCCTTCTCCTTCTTCGTCAAGATGTTTTCGAACTTCTGCATCATCTTGGCCGCCGTACCTTCTCGTTCCGCCCTCTCCTCCTCCGATTTCTTTCCCCAAAACTCTCTTCTACCCTTCTTTGGCGGTACTTTTGTTAGGTCGGTTGGATCACCAGTTTCTTCCTCGGTGCCATGGACGACGGTCTTGGCAATGTATAGGTTTCACTTGGGTTGTCCATTTAACTTCGACCAACAATGCATGACCATGAAATTTTTCTTCTCCAACTTCAAGAACACACTACATGCATGAGAAGGCTACAAAATAAAACATTGTCAGCAATGCATATCCAGCTACAAAACAATGCATATCTGGCTACAAATCATGAATAAAACAATCATATTCGTCCGGCTACAAATCATCAACAAAGCAATGCATATCCGGCTACAAAAGAATGTATATCCGGCCGGCTACAAATCATCAACAAAAGCAATGCATATCCGGCTACAAAACAATGCATATTCGGCTACAAAACAACGCATATTCGGCTACAAATCATGAACAAAACAATGCATATCCGTCCGGCTACAAATCATCAACAGAGGAATACATATCCGGCTACAAAACAATGCATATCCGACTACAAATCATCAACAAAACAATGCATACCCGGCGACAAAACAATGCATATCCGGCTACAAATGATGTACACATATTGACAACTTACTTGGTCGGTGATTTCCGCACCACTTGGCCATCGTGCGATGAGTTGCCTCGAGTGCCTGCAATACGTGGACACGGCCTCTTGGATGGTGTACCATCGATGGTTGAGGGACTTTGATTCACGATTCCGGATGACCGCGTCAGAGTAGTGCTCGATATGCTTGTGTGCATGGAACCAAGTGTGAATGTTGGCCCAAAATTTGTGCCCTTTTGCTCCGTGCCATGGATCAGATCGAGGCAAGTGGCCAAAAATACATTGCACAACAGATCGTCCTCCTGCATGTTGAAGCTTTCTCCTTTACCACTCTTCTTTGGATCGACAGCATATCCATCCGGATCATCGTCCTCGCCGTCCTCCTCCTCCTCCTGCTGCTGTCCGACTGCCCAATCCCGTTGTTGTGTGTCCATGGCCGACTGGGTGAATATGTCGGACTGGGTGTAGCCTGGCTGCGTGTCCGACAGGGTGAACGTGTCGGACTGGGTGTACTGTGATCCCGACTGGGAGTACGAGCTGGCCTGGGTGGGCTCCAAGTCAACCACCTGCCCATCCTCATAGAAACCTCCTCCTCCGCCTCCCTCGTGGATGATGTCAAACATCTCCCTATTCGTGATGTCGTACGTGGGCTCGCCCGCTTTAGGCATACCAGCGAACAGGGTGCAGGCACCCGGCTGCTCCCTGCCCGGTGCACGCATCTGAACAAGCTGTGGCAATGAATACTCCAAGAAAAGCAGCGGTGTCGCGTTGACATCGACAATGTAGGGCACTTGCCTGGCCGCAGATGCCAAGGACTGCCTACCTAGGGGCTTGGCGGCGTAGTACACAGCCTTGTAATGCTCCTGCCATAGTAGCGTCTGTGCGGTCGGTGAGGATGGTGGGGCCCGACCTCCATGACGTCCGTGACAAGCACGCCGCCACCTCGTCCGCCACCAGCACGCCCTCCGCCGGCCTTCTTCTTCTTGAGTGTTTTCGCCTTTGCAGCCTTGGCTTTGAAGCGACGATTTTGCCATGTCGCCAAGTTGATCTTCCAAGCGAGCGTGATGCTCAGATCCTCCACCACCTCCGTATCAGATAGGGTCTCATCCGCCTCCATGCATCGACAACGGGAGGGAAGAAGAAAGTGGGCGGAAAAGGGTGGGAATTGGGTGGAGAACGGTGTGATGCAAGAAGAGAGTGGGCGATTTTGCCGTGGAAACAGTGCGACCAGCTACAAAAGTGCGGGCTCCACCTTAGTTTTGGGTGGCCCGGGGTGTCAGAGTCCTATGTGGCTTGTCTCCAGACTCCTGCAAAGCCCTTCCCCGCAGTTTGTGATGGGGAACGAAGCATGAAAATCAATTTTTTTCCTACGAAACACCCAAGATCCAATCTAGGAGATGTATAGCTATGAGAGGGAAGTGTGTCTACATACCCTTGTAGACCGAAAGCGGAAGCGTATATAACACGGTTGATGTAGTCGCAGTCTTCACGATCCAATCCGATCTAGTGTCGAACGGACGACACCTCCGAGTTTAGCACAAATTTGGCTCGGCGGCGTCCTCTCCGTCTTGATCCAGCAAGTGAGGGAGAGGAGGTAGATGAGATATGAACCAACACGACAGCATGGTGGTGGTGGTGGTAGCGGAATTCCGGCAGGGCTTCGCCAAGCGATGATGAAACATGGAGGAGGAGTAATAGGAGGGAGACGGGGCAAGCGTGGAAGGGTTGCTGCCCCCAATGCCTCCCCACCTTTATATAGGCATGGAGGGGGCTGGTGGCTTGCTCTCCAAGCCCCTAGGGTCGTACGCCAAGGGGGGAGGAAGGAAATCCCTCCTTTCCTTCCCCACCGATCGCTATCCCCTTTTTAGGGATCCTGATCTTATCCCTTCGGGATATGATACTATTACTTTTACGAGAGGATCTTGGTGTGCCTAGACTAGGGGAGTGGGGCCTAGCCCCACTACCCATGTCCATGTGGGTCCCCCATGCAGGTGGGCCCCCCTCCGAAACCTTCTAGAACCTTCCCGGTACATTACCGAAAAATCACGAACATTTTCTGAAACCCTGACAACAACTTTCCATATTTGAACCTTTATCTCGGGACCATTCCGGAGCTCTTCGTGACGCCCCAGATCCCATACAGACTCCGAAAAACCTTCGGACTTTCCACTATTAATATCTCATTACTACCCTAGCACTATCGAACGTTAAGCGTGCGACCCTACGGGTTCGAGAATCATGTAGACATGACCGAGACTCCTCTTCGGTCAATAACCAATAGCGAGACCTGGATGCCCATATTGGTTCCCACATATTCCATGAAGATCTTTATCGGTTGAAACACGATGTCAAGGATTCAGTTAATCCCGTATACAATTCCCTTTGTCTAGCGATATGTTACTTGCCCGAGATTCGATCATCGGTATCTCCATACCTAGTTCAATCTCGTTACCGGCAAGTCTCTTTACTCATTCTGTAATACAAGATCTTGTGAATAAACTCATTAGTCACATGCTTGCAAGCTTCTTGTGATGTTGTATTACCGAGAGGGCCCAGAGATATCTCTCCGTCACACGGAGCGACAAATCCCAGTCTCGATCCATGCAACCCAACAAACCCCTTCGGAAATACCTATAGAGCACCTTTATGATAACCCAATTTTGAAGTGACGTTTGATAGCACACAAATTATTCCTCCGGTGTCCGGGAGTGGCATGATCTCATGGTCTAAGGAACTGATACTTGACATGAAGAAAGTTGTAGCAAATAACTAAAGGATCTGATGCTAAGCTTACGGTTGGGTCTGTCCATCACATCATTTACCTAATGATGTGATCCTATTATCAAATGCCAACTCATGTCTATGGTTAGGAAACCTTAACCATCTTTGATCAACGAGCTAGTCTAGTAGAGGCATACTAGGGACACAGTGTTGTTTATGTATCCACACATGTATTTAAGTTTTCGGTCAATACAATTCTAGCATGAATAATAAACAATTATCATGAATAGGAAATATGATAATAGCCATTTTATTATTGCCTCTAGGGCATATTTCCAACAGTCTCCCACTTGCACTAGAGTCAATAATCTAGTTCACATCGCCATGTGATTAACACCCAATGAGTTCTGGGGTTTGATCATGTTTTGCTTGTGAGACAGGTTTTAGTCAACGGGTCTGCAACATTCAGATCCGTGTGTACTTTGCAAATCTCTATGTCATACTATACATGCTGCTACCACGCTGCACTTGGAGCTATTCCAAATGACTGCTCCACTATATGTATCCGGTTTGCGACTCAGAGTCATCCGGATCGGTGTCAAAGCTTGCATTGACGCAACCCTTTACGATGAACTCTTTATCACCTCCATAACGGAGAAACATTTCCTTAGTCCTCTTTAGGTACCTAAGGATAATTTTGACCGCTGTCTAGTGATCCACTCCTGGATCATTTTTTTGTACCCCCTTGCCAAACTCATGGCAAGGCACACATCAGGTATGGTACACAGCATGGCATACATTATAGAGCCCATGGCCGAGGCATAGGGGATGACTTTCATCCTTTCTCTTTCTTATGCCGTGGTCCAGCCTTGAGTCTTACTCAACTTCACACCTTAAAAAACAGGCAAGAACTCCTTCTTTGACTGATCAATTTTGAACTCCTTCAAAATCTTGTCTAGGTATGCTCTATGTGAAAGTCTTATCAGGCGTCTAGACCTATCTCTATAGATCTTGATGCCCAATATGTAAGCAGCTTTACCCAGGTCTTCCTTTGAAAAACTCCATTCAAACAACCCTTTATGCTTTCCAGAAATTCTACATCATTTCCAATCAACAATATGTCATCCACATATACTATTAGAAATGCTATAGAGCTCCCACTCACTTTCTTGTAAATACAAGTTTCTTCATAAACTTCGTATAAACCCAAAAGCTTTGATTACCTCATCAAAGTGTATATTCCAACTCCAAGATGCTTGCACCAGTCCATAGTAGGATCGCTGGAGCTTGCATACCTTTTAGCATCCTTAGGATTGACAAAACCTTCCGGTTGCATCATATACAACCTTTCCTTAAGGAAACCATTAAGGAAACGCTGTTTTGACATCCATCTACCAGATTTCATAATCGAAAAATGCAGTAGTTGCTAATATAATCCTAACGGACTTAAGCATCGCTACGGGTGAGAAAGTCTCATCGTAGTCAACTCCTTGAACTTGCCGAAAACCCTTTGCGGCAAGTTGAGCTTTATAGACAGTGACATTACCATCAGCGTCTGTCTTCTTCTTAAAGATCCATTTGTTCTCAATGGTCTGCCGGTCATCGGGTAAGTCTACCAAAGTCCACACTTGGTTCTCATACATGGATCCTGTCTCAGTTTTCATGGCCTCCAGCCATTTGTCGGAATCCGGGCCCATCATCGCTCCCTCATAGTTTGTAGGCTCATTGTTGTCTAACAACATGACCTCCATGACAGGATTACCGTACCACTTAGGGAAGTACGTGACCTTGTCAACCTACGATGTTTGATAGTGACTTGATCCGAAATTCTTGATCATCATCATTAGCTTCCTCTTCAATTGGTGTACGCATCACAGGAACACCTTTCGGCGTTGCGCTATTTTCCAATTCAAGTGAAGGTTCGATAATCTCAACAAGTTCTACCTTTCTCCCACTCACTTCTTTCGGGAGAAAACTCCTTCTCTGGAAAGGATCCATTCTCGACAACAAAGACTTGCCTTCAGATCTCTGATAGAAGGTATTCTGTGAAGACTCACTTCTCCGCTTTGGGTTCGAGCTTATCAGGCATAAGTGTCGCATCCCCAAACTTTAAGAAACACCAACATATGTTTATTGCCAAACCATAGTTCATACGGTATCATCTCAACAAATTTAGATGGTGCCCTATTTAAAGTGAATGTTATTGTCCCTAATGCATAGCCCCAAAACTATAGTGGCCAATCAATAAGAGACATCATAGAACGCACCATATCCAATAGAGTACGGCTACGACGTTCGGACACACCATTACACTGTGGTGTTCTAGGTGGCGTGAGTTGTGAAACAATTTTCACATTATCTTAAATAAAAAACAAACTCGCAACTCAGATATTCACTTCCACGATCATATCATAGACATTTTATCTTCTAGTCACGATGATCTTCAACTTCACTCTGAAATTGGTTGAAATTTTTCAAAATTTTAGACTTGAGTTTCATCAAGTAAATATACCTGTATCTACTCAAATCACTTGTGAAGCTAAGATAATAACGATATCCACCGCATGCTTCAACACTCATCGGACCACATATATCGGTATGTATTATTTCCAACAAGTCACTTGCCCGCTCCATTGTACCAGAAAACGGGGTTTTAGTCATCTTGCCCATGAGGCATGGTTCACATCTTTCAAGTGATTCCAAAAGTCCATCAACATGGAGTTTCTTCATGCGTTTTACACCAATATGACCTAAGCGACAGTGCCACAAATATGTGGTACTATCATCATTAACTTTGCATCTTTTGGCATCAATAATATGAAAATGTGTATTACTACGATCGCGATTCAATAAGAATAAACCATTCACATTGGGTGATGGACCATAAAAGATATTATCCATATAAATAGAACAACCATTATTCTCTGACTTAAATGAATAATTGTCTCGCAATAAACAAGATCCGGATATATTGTTCATGCTTAACGCAGGCACCAAATAACATTTATTTAGGTTTAAAACTAATCCCGAAGGTAGAGGGAGCGTGCCGATGGCGATCATATCAACCTTGGAGACACTTCCAACGTGCATCGTCACCTCATCCTTAGCTAGTCTCCGTTTATTCTGCATTTCCTGTTTCGAGTTACAAATAAGAGCAACCGAACCAGTATCAAATACCCAGGCGCTACTATGAACACTAGTATGGTACACATCAATAATATGTTGAAAGTGTAATTAATCCCCTGGTGGTTTTGGTAATTTGTAACAACATATACCTCATTGAACTAATGTCCATTCAAGGTAAATATTTCAGGATGTTCAATGATTGGCATGGCAAGGACTAGAGATGTGGACCCCTCAAAATGCTAAGGAATAGGATTGGCTAAAGCTCAAGACTCTACATTTTTGTTTAAGTGATCCAAGATCACATTGAGTCCATAGGAAAGCCAATACTATTAAAAGGGGATGAGGTGTTGCTTAATGATCTTGTTGCTCAAGTGCTTAATGATATTGCTTCAAAATCCTCAGCCACTTTCTCTATCCAAATATGTCCAAACACTAAATTCCAACTCAGCCCCACCGGTATTTCCTACCCGGAGCCACCGAGTTCATCTAGACTTAGCCAATACCAAAACCCTAACAATTCCGTTCCACCGACATGGATCTCGGTCTCATCGAGATGACCTTGCCAGCTCTTTGTGACTTGTTGCAATCACTTCGGTCCCACCGAGAATTGCAATCGGTCTCACCGAGATGGCTTGACTGATTCTATGTTGCCTTGTTGCTTCACTTCGGTCCCACCGAGATGATGCGATCGGCGCCACCGAGATGAGGTTTGCCCTAAGCCCTTGCACATCGGTCCCACCGAGTTGTTCCCGTCGGTCCCACCGAGATTCCTAATGTTCATATTTTTACACAGATTGGTGCCACCGAGTTTTCTGATCAGTGCCACCGAGATGGGTCATAAGTGTGTAACGGTTGGATTTTGTGTGGAGGCTATATATACCCCTCCACCCCTTCTTCCTCATTAAGGAGAGCCATCAGAACGTGCCTACACTTCCACCATTCATTTTCTGAGAGAGAACCACCTACTCATGTGTTGAGATCAAGAGATTCCATTCCTACCATTTGAACCTTGATTTCTAGCCTTCCCCAAGTTGCTTTCCACTCAAATCCTTCTTCCACCATAGCCAAATATGTGAGAGAGATTTGAGTGTTGCGGAGAATATCATTTGAAGCACAAGAGCAAGGAGTTCATCATCAACACACCGTCTATTACCTTTTGGAGAGTGGTGTCTCCTAGATTGGTTAGGTGTCACTTGGGAGCCTCCGACATGTTGTGGAGTTGAACCAAGAAGTTTGTAAGGGCAAGGAGATCGCCTACTTTGTGAAGATCAACCCGAGTGAGGCAAGTCCTTCGTGGGTGATGGCCATGGTGGGATAGACAAGGTTGCTTCTTTGTGGACCCTTCGTGGGTGGAACCCTCTGTGGACTCGCGCAGCCATTACCCTTTGTGGGTTGAAGTCTCCATCAACGTGGACGTACGATAGCACCACCTATCGTAACCATGCCAAAAATCTTCATGTCTCCATTGTGTTTGCCTTCTCCAAACCCTTCGCTTTACCTTCATATGCAATGTTTTACATTCCGCTGCTATACTCTTAGAATTGCATGTGTAGGTTGATTGCTTGACTTGTCATAATTGCTAAAATCTGCCCACAACTAAAATTGGGGAAAGGATACATTTTATTTGGTCAAGTAGTCTAATCACCCCCCTCTAGACATACTTTCGATCCTACATATGTATATCAAATATACCTTTGTTGACGTTGCCAGCCTTCTTATCTGCCAAGTACTTGGGGCAGTTCCGCTTCTAGTGTCCATTCCCCTTGCAATAGAAGCACTCAGTCTTAGGTTTGGGTCCATCCTTGGGTTTCTTCACGGGAGCGGCAACTGGTTTGCCATTATTCTTGAAGTTCCATTTCTTTCCCTTGCCTTTCTTGGAACTAGTAGTCTTTTTGACCATTAACACTTGATGCTCCTTCTTGATTTCTACCTCCGCGGCCTTAAGCATCATGAAGAGCTCGGGGATCATTTTCTCCATCCCTTGCATATTATAGTTCATAACAAAGCCCTTGTAGCTTGGTGGCAATGACTGGAGAACTCTGTCAATCGCTGCTTCATCCAGAAGATTAACTCCCAATTGATTCAAACGGTTGTACTACCCAGACATTTTGAGTACGTGCTCACTAACTAAGTTGTTCTCCTCCATCTTGCAGCTAAAGAACTTGCGGGAGGTGTCATACCTCTCAACCTGGGCGTGAGCCTGAAATAGCAATTTCATCTCCTGGAACATCTCATATGCTCCATGGTGCTCAAAACGTCTTTGGAGCCCTGGTTCTAAGCCGTAAAGCATGGCGCACTGAACTATCATGGAGTCATCATTTCTTGTCTGCCAGACGTTCATAACGTCCAGATTTTTGGGAGCGGATGGTTCACCTAGCGGTGCATCAAGGACATAAGTCTTCTGTGCAACAGTGAGGATAATCCTCAAATTACGGACCCAGTCCGCATAGTTGCTTCCATCATCTTTCAACTTTTCTCTCTATAGGAACACATTAAAATTCAGGGGAGCTATAGCGCGAGCCATTGATCTACAATATAATTTGCGATGACATTTAGACTATGTTCATGATAATCGGTTCAGTTAATAAAATTACTAGTGAACTCCCACTTAAATCAACATCCCTCAAGTTGTCTAAGTGTTACATGATCCAAATCAACTACCCATGTCCGATCATCACGTGAGATGGGGTCGTCATCAATGGTGAACATCTCCATGTTGATCGTATCTACTATATGACTCATGTTTGACCTTTCAGTCCTCCGTGTTCCGAGGCCATGTCTGTACATGCTAGGCTCATCAAGTTTAACCCAAGTATTCCACATGTGTAAAATCGGCATACACCCGTTGTATGCAAACGTAGAGTCTATCACACCTGATCATCATGAGGTGCTTCGAAACGATGAACTTTCGCAATGGTGCACACTTAGGGAGAACACTTTTATCTTGAAATTAAGTGAAGGGATCATCTTATAATGCTACCATTGTCCTAAGCAAAATAAGATGCATAAAAGAGATAAACATCACATGCAATCAATATGTCTGACATGATATGGCCATTATCATCTTGTGCTTTTGATCTCCATCTCCAAAGCACCGGCATGATCTCCATTGTCACTGGCATGACACCATGATCTCCATCATCGTGTCGTCACGTGGTTTTCTCCGCCAATTATTGATTCTACAACTATTGCTAACGCATAGCGATAAACTAAAGCAATTACATGGCGTTAAATCATTGACACACATGTCATACAATAAATTAAAGACAACCCTATGGCTCATGCCGGCTGCCTTACTCATCGACATGCAAGTCGTGAACTTATTAATAAACATGATCATCTCATACATCAACATATATCACATCATGTTTTGGCCATAGCACATCACAACATGCCCTGCAAAAAGAAGTTAGACATCCTCTACTTTGTTGTTGCAATTTTTGCGTGGCTACTAGGGCAAACTATAAGAACTGTTCATATCTACGCAAAACCAGAACGGTGATATACAAGTTGCCTTTTAACCTTCTACAAGGACCGCAGTTGTCAAATCAGATTCAACTAAGGTGGGAGAGACAAACACCCGCAAACACTACAAAAAAATACACTTCCGTGATGATACGTGTTTGTCACAGTAGGTCACGTTTTCTGTCATGCATGTACATCCATGACGATTTTATGACAGAATCAAGATAGTCATACCTGTGCTGTCGTAGAAGTGTTCCATGATAATACCAAAATTATCATCACGGAAGTATCCACCTCCATGACGATAAATGGCGCATCATGGAAGTGATTTCATCAAGGATAACTAACACGTGGCATCCACCGTAATGGGTCGCCGTTAAGCTATCGGGTACCAGTTTGGATCCGATAACCCGTTAACAGCCGGGACCAATGGGGATTTTCCACGTGTAAAATTCTCAATGGCCAGAGAAACCACGTGTCGGCTCATCGTTGGGACAGATGTCATCCACTCATTGGACAGGAGGCGCTTATGATACGTCGACACGTGGCACGACCCAATAGAGGCCCATTTCGGTGAAAAGGCTGGCCCATTTGACTTGGTCAAAAGGTAGCGGGCCGGCCCACGGAAAGCCTGTTAACGGCATGTTCGCATATAGCCCATTTACAGCCCGCTAACTCACGGCCCGTTATGGCCTATCCGAATTAGGCCCAGTAGCGTCATCTGGGCCGTCCAATATGATTCCAACCCGTTGTAACTTCTGGCCCATGTATGGCCCATGACGTCTTTCGGCCCATACGAGGCCCTTTGTAACTCTGGGCCCATTAAAGGCCCGAGGTGAAACTGGCCCATACTAAATAGTGTATCCCTTTATACCCATTAACGACCCATTATTCCGTTGGCCATTTCCAGCCCGTGTTAACTTTCGGCCTTCTAAGGGCCCATTTATTCTTGGGCTCATTTCCAGAATTCGGTTACTTACGGTCCGTTACTCGCCTGTTCTGCTTGTGGGCCAAATTCAGCCTGTGGTTACAGTCGGCCTGTTTGTGGCCCGTTAACCCGTTGGGCTGTTTTCATAACGTCATCAAATACGGCCTATTAACGGCCCGTTATGGTCGGGCCATAAACAAACGATTTCCACTCTAGCCCGTTTACGGCCCATTTTGCGGACCGTTATTGGTCCACGAATAGTACGACCCATGTTTGGCAAGACGATTATACGACCCGTAGAAGGCCCATTGATTATACGGCCCGTAGAAGGCCCATGGATCCTACGGCCCGTAGGAGGCCCATGGTCACTACAGCAGGTAGCAGGACCATGGTTACAACGGTCCGTATGTTGCCATGGTTATTGTGGCCTAGTTATAAAAATAGGTTATTGTGGCCACTAGAAAAAAGCGGAAAAAGAACTGCAGTGACTACAAGCAAACAACTAAACAAGACAATAAGGAAATAAATAAGCAAGCAACTAACGCTAGGCTATTACGGCTATTACACATATTACATCCACTGGGCATCAAAGTTCGCCACCAGTGCAAATATAGGGAACAAAGCAGCATATTACATACACTGGCCGTCTAAACTGGCCACCAGTGCAAATAAACGTGGCAGCAAAACAAGTCCATAACTGAAACAACTTCAGAAGAGCTCAAGAAACGTTATCCTGGGTATCCACCATGCTGGCAATAAGCTTAGCAAGCTTATTAGCTTTCTCCTGTTTGGCGCTAAAATCCTCCAACGCTTGCAGTTGCACCAGAAAGTATGCATCTGAATTCTCCAGGGACTTCCGCAGTCCATCGGCTTGTCGCAGCACAGCTGATCGATGTCTTTCAGCTTGTAGTTGAGACTCAAGAAACCGAACTGATTCAGACAGTGAGTTCGAATAGCTTGTGCTAGCGGTAGTGGCCAGTAACTCGAACACTACACCAAGACAGGACTTTGGGGTTGTCTCACTGTCTTCACGATAGTTTTCCTTAGCTGTTTTATCATCTTTGTTGGAGACCAACAAGGATGTCTCACTATCCTGAACCTTATCTGCATTACTTCCTTTACCATGGCTTAATAAGGTACTCTTCCCCAATATTCTGTCAGCATTCTAAAAGAAGAAACAAGCAGACACATAACAGGTTTGGTTCAAATCATACCAGTTCAAGACAAAGCAGCATTGAAAGAATACAAAGCGTGGGAAACTACACGGCACAACAAGATTTCAGATGGGTACCACGGGTCTACATGTACAACAACACTATTGACTCTATTGTGATGCTAGTAATGAGCATGATATGAGAAGTCAACTGTATACACAATTGAAATTGAAATCAACAGAGCTATTTATAAGAGCAAACCTGTTAAACAAACATGCTTAAACATACCTGTTGTGCCATTGGAGTTTCGATTGGATCCTTCAATTTAAAAATAAGTTTGTATGAGTAAATACAGTGATACAAGAGCAAAGCAGTATGCACAATAGCAATGGAATCTTAAATGAGAATAGTTGTTCTTTAGGTTTAAGCACTTGTTCTACACGAGCAGAGTACAATAAGACGCAGGCATATAGTACTTAAAAATAAAAAATGAGCTCATAGACCTTACCACATTCTTGGTTCGGGACCAGTACAGAACAAGGCGTTCCCAGTCATTGTCCCGTAAATGTGTCTCAGGAGAACGTAAGGGAATTTGATGAGTTCTTTGCCAGTGAAGTACGTTTTCTTCAGGTATTTCCGATACTGCCACCAAGCATTCTTGAAGATAGCAGAGGTATTAGCACAGGTTACCTCATCCTGAGTTTCCAAATCGGTCCTTCTCTATAGAGAAAAATGGGAACATTTGCTGTATTATAACCATCATGGAGGTAGAATGTATGGGACAAAGCAAAGTAATTGCCATGAATAACATTACTTACACATAACTCCTGGACGAACACCTGCAACTGGCATTTTCCTTCATCTTCAGTATAATATTTCCTTGATGGGAAGATACACACATAGGATTAAACAACATCAAATGCAATAGATGCTAAACTACGAATGGCTGGTTGTGCTTCCTCCACAGGAATAGGTGTACTAACTGGTGGAGTTGGGGTTCGCCGTGGTAGTACTGGCGCTTTGGGCACTGGAGCAGCCTTACTAACTGCTCTTGTTTGGGAGCTCTGTGGTGGAGATGGTGTTGTCTCAACAGGAACTGGGTTACTATCTGCTGGGTTTGGGGTTAGATTGGGTGAAGCTGGTTCTCTGTCCATCGAAGTAGAGGTACAATCTGCGAGAGTCTGGGTTATGTGTGGTAGGGCTGGTTCTCGTGCATGTACAACCGGGGTGCTATCTCCACCAAGAGGTAGCACTGTTTTATTTGAAGACCGTGTTTTTACTCCGCTAGATACTACCATCACCTGCTCCAATTCAAATGGCTGATAAACAGGAAACATAGTTGAATGTACATACCTTGTATGAGAGACAGATGCAATAGATAGTGTGGAAAAAAGAGGGCATGAAATAGTTCACATGTATATTGTTTAACTAAAAAGGATAGCATGACATAATTTCACATATATGATGTCTATCTAAATTGGATAGCATAGCATGACATAATTCAAAGATATGATGACTAACTACACAGGATGGCATGAGATAATTATATGATGTCTTCAGTAAACAGGTTCGCTTGACATAATTCACATACATGTATCTAAGTAATCAGGATCGCATGATTTAATTCACATATATGATTTATATACTAAGCAGATGGCATTCACATATATGATGTCTGAACTAAGAACATGGTGTTGAATATTGTGTATATGATGTCTAAACTATGCAATGCAATACACCATATGCATGATATGAGCAGTATAACCGTGCCAAGTTAGAGCATACACGTCGGTGGGGGAATAGGTCTGGTCATCTATCTCTGAATCCATCTCTGAGGAGCTATCGGGACCCAGCAAGAGATCTACTTCGACAGGTAGACCTGTCTGCTCTGAAGACCTTGTTTTCACTCCAGATTTTTCCATCACCCACTCAAATGGCTGATTCACAGGAAGAGTAGTTGAATGTACAAACATTGTCGACAACTGGAAATGTAATGAACAAAAGGATTGGCAAGATATCATTCAAATATATGATGCCTGGTTAAACAGGATGGCATTGCATATTTCATATATATTAAGGCTGGCTAAAAGAGATGAGATTGCATAATTTTCATATATGATATAGAAACTAAACATGTGGCATTACAGAACATGTCTAAACTAAGCAGATGGCATATATGATGTCGAAAGTAGGCACTGCAAGGCAACATATGCATGATATGACCAACATCACCATGCCAAGTTATAGCAAACACCTCGGGGGGTAAATAGGAGTGGTCAGCTGCGTCTGAATCTACCTTAGAACAGATATCTTCCTCTGGATTACTATCTGGAGGGGGGCGGGGAGGGTTTGCCATTGAACCCACCATGGAGCGATGTCTGCATGACATTGTATTGACGCGCAAAACTCTTCTCTTTTTCTCTACATGTTCAGCATGACTGTGTACAATATCTGACATGCATACGAAAAAAATATAGTGAGATTTTGTAAGGAGAGCAAGTAGAAATCTAGAGTGATGGTAACAACTAGTGGATGGATCCAAAAATAATGATAGCAGGCTGATGATAGCTTTAATTTAATAAAAAGACAGATGATGATTGCTTTACTATTTGTTTCCCACCCAAGATGAACAACATAGGCATACCCTAGGTGAACCAGATAATAGACAGAGATACTATTCATTGCTGCCTCGATATGTGCCCCACAAGTAATTTTAAAACTCAAGTTTGAACATTAATTTGGACCTGACTTGGAGTCTAAGAGGTGAACAGGACGATAAAGTAGCAGGTAATATTAAGCAATGCATTACATAAGTAGAAATGAAAGAGTGCAACCTCTTTTGTGGACCCGTGTACTCCTCAGGTTCATCTGCTGAGTCGATGATGGTGATGCAGTTGCGGTGGGTGCCGACGGCAGGGAAGGAGATCTGAGGCGGTGAAAGATGGTCAGGAGTCATGATGTCTGGTATGGTGGATGCTTCTGTCGATGGAGCAGCTCAGGTGAGGTGGACGACGTCACAGCAGGAGCAGGACAAACCACACAAAGTTTTCTTTGACACCTATCTGTAACTGAAGTAATTCTGTAAGGGCTCCTTTGGCTTGCAGGATTCTAAAAACGCAGGGATAGGAAAAGCACCGAAATAGGATAAGAATGCATGTGGGAAACAGAGCATTTCTAAACACAGGATTTCTGTCAACTTGGGTGTTTGGTTCACAGGAATTGGAAGAGCAGAGGAATGCAAAGAAACATGGCCAAATTAAAGTGAAACCATATGAAAGTGTGTACAGTTAGAATTTTATTCTGCCACTAAAGCACTTAGACTTGTTTTCATGCATAGGATTTTGAAAAGTAGGTCCAGGTGGATGTTTTGCTCCATTCCTTTCAACGAAATGCATGAATAATTGAATCGTAGAGTGCCATAGGAAAATTTCCTATTGCTATGTTTTTCCTTCACCTTTTCCTTTGAACAAAATAGCCCTAATGAATCGACATGAATGTAGAGTAATAAGTGATGTGACAAGTGTACAACCTCTTTGGCGTAGCCATGTCGACCTCAGCATCATTGGGTTGGTCGCTGAAGAAGTTGCGGCAGAGGTGGCTGTCGGAGGTGTGGAGGAAGATCTGAGGCGTCTGTAGACGGTGTCCAGGGCACTACTCTATTGTGATGGATGGTTCCGTCGTTGGAGCAGCTCTGGCGAGCCGTAAGACGTTGAGGCTGAAGCAGTACAAGACAGACATCGTTAATCTCAAGTGGGATTCTAATAGCATCTCCAATAGATGATGTAAAATACATTACCAAAATGTGATAGATGTAAAATTTACATCACCAAAAAACACCTGACTACAACAGATGAGGTAAAAACTGTTGACTCTGAACTTAACTGTCGAAACTGAAATTTACTGTGGAATCTGAATGTTACTGTCGAAACTAAACGCACTGGTAGCAGAGAGGCACTTCACATGTAGTTTAGGCCGCTCGACCACTAGTAGTAGAGAAACAGTGATCTAAATCAGCAGGCGATCCATGGGGAACACAGTAGCAGATAGCAGCCAGAGCAGCAGCGCCTAGAGGAGCAGCGTGAACTAGAGCCAGAGTAGCAACTTGTGTAGCTGCAGCAGCCCGTGTACCAGCATCAGCAGCGTGAGCGAGAGCAAGAGCAGAGCAGCAGCACGAGCGAGGGGGAGAGCAGAGTAGCAGCGTGACCGAGCGAGAGACGAAGCAGCAGCAGCACGAGTGAGCGAGAGCCGGAGCAGCAGCACCAGCGCGAGCGAGCGAGAGCCAGAGCAGCAGCAGCAGATCCGGCTGGTATGGCCGCCGCCGCCGAAGGAGCCTCGCACTAGGGGAGAGCCGCCGTGGAGATGTCACCTGCGGTGCCGGCTTCGAGGTAGCCGCGCCATGGGGGTGCGAGATCGAGCACCGTCGAAGCCGGGAGGTCGAGTTAAGGAGAAGGTGCGATGCGATGAGTGTACAACCTCTTTGGTGGCGCCGAGTAGGCCTCGGCTTCGTCCGAGGAGTCGGTGAGGATGCTGCGGTTCTGGTGGAGCAGGTTAAGGCGGCGCTGTGGGGATGGATCAGCCGCGATAGACGAGGCGATCGTCGGAGCAGCTCCTTGGAGGTGGAGGACAGGGCGGCTGAACCGGCGGGACGACGAGATCGACAATGAATCCTCATCCGGGGAGGTGGATGAGGGACGTCTTGCTGTTGCGGTGGACGACATCGTCGGGGAAGAGGCTCCGGCTGGGCAGCGGTGGGGTGGCGGGCGGAGGAGGGTGGGGTTTCGCGGCTGGAGCAGAGAGGTTATGGCGGCCTGGGATTTCGAATGGCGAAAAGGAGGTGATGGGAGGGGGGAACCATGACTTAGGGACGCGCTTGTCCAAAATGTAGGGTGTGTTACAAAAGTACCCCCACCGATTTGAACTAGCGGCCCTTTCGGCTCAGGGTTAGAAGGGGGATTTCACGTGTCGGGATTTGGCAGCTGGAGGGAGTTTTCGCGCGCGTTGTAATTTCGGGATAGCAAGGCGCGGGTTGTGAAGGCGCGAGTTTTGGGAGCACGATATCTGAATTTTCGGGATAACAAGGCGCGGGTTGAATTTGAGGGACAAGCCTAACGTGTAATTATGTACGTACCTAATCAATTTGCAATTCCCTCAATGAAAAAATGAAAAAAATAAAACTATTCGCACCACACAAAGAGAGAGTCTTGTCCCGTTTTACTGTACAAATGCTATTCAAAGCTATGAATCCATGCTATGTCCAATTAAATTTTTTCGCTGGCTGTATAATGCATGTACCTACTCATACGAACATTTTAGTTCATTCCAAATGTCTATACTACCGCTGCAATTCAAACTAAATTTGAATTCATTTCTCCATTTGAATAAGAATCTACAATCATGATTTTTGCCAACTTAAACCATCATTCGTATATTATCTTAACAATACACCACATGATTACTATAGAGATAGATATGAACTACGTGTACTATATGAACTCGAATTCAAAACTTTGAATACACTTGATGTTGATTCCAAATAATAGTACATTTGATGTACTAACTAGATCTTCATAATCTAAACCATGTATCAAACGTACACTGTGTTTATCACACAAAGTATAGTGCCCCGCCCCCTACATTATGACAAGTATTTAGCCCTGAGCTGCAAAAACCACACATTATCACAACTTCAAATAAATATTCTATATATTATATGTAGTATAACATGTTCATAACCACACCATGCGTATCACCGTTATATATATTCATGCATGCGTCGGTTTAAAACACTATGATATCTTCTTCAAATATCTGAATCCACTTTTTTATGATGAATTATGATCTCTGTTCGTCTTTTACACCCACACAATCCTTTTCTCTTTGTAGCTAGCGCTAACTTTCTCTCGTGCATGCACACGCCCGCCCCCCTCTCACCCTCCCTCAGCATCCTCTCCATCGCGCACATTCGTTATTTCTCTTTAGGTCGTTCACCCACGGTGTGTGTAGGCCCCCCGGCTCCTTCTTTCCGGCACACACCAGTCGATATACCTCTCTAGCCAAGTGTACCTACCACAAACACACACTTTCCCTCTTCTATTCTCACCGTCCATGCCCCCTATGTCCAATACGGTTCCATGCTAGTGCACACTCCCGCCCCTCTTTTCATCGATCTCATACTCTCACACTCCTCCCCCCTCGATATAGTAGGCCTCTCGCACCACCTCCTAGCTGCATCCCTCTCCCCCTGTCCATCTCTCTGGACCTTATTTGCTTCTAACACATGCATGCATGTATACCTACCGATCTCCCTACATATAGCTAGGTCAACTATAAATTTTTTTCCCCATGCACCGATCGACGTACCTCACTAGTTATGTCTCTCCCTTTCTCCGACACACGACGATTGATCTTCCTATGTAGTTATGTCTGCTTACCACAACCATATCGTCCCCCCTCATCATCCTTGCATACCTCCCGACCCGTCTCTCACACGCACGTGCATAGACAGGCAGACATCCCCTCTCTTATTGATATTGCACTCGTACCCTCCGTTTGTCTAGCAAGCCTCTCCCACCATTTGTGAGAAGAAACTCCACCACCAACCCTCCGACACTCTACCTTTGTCTCTCTCCCAACCTTATTCCTCTGCTACACATATGCATGGACGTCGATCGATCTCCCTCAATACATAGCTAGGTCTCTCTCCTTCTCACACATATACTAGTCGATCTACCTCTCTATAGTTAGGTCTCTGCCCCCTCCCCCCCACCCCCCACACACATCGATAGTCAAATGTTGTAGGTAGGTATCCATGCCACAGAGACAAACTGCACCTCTGCCCTCTCACATTCCAGTAGGCCAGCCGCCCTGTAGCTTTGACGTGGGCAAACACAAATTCGATGGCACTCTTTATCGATCGCGCACCCACACACTTCATCCCTGTTTTCGATTCTATCGATATCTCATGCCGATGATCTCTCCACTCTCTTCTCGTGGATCGCTCCCTCTATATATGATATATCCATGACTCTGTTTCACACACATTGCATATGTTACATTTTTTTGTTTGAGATACCATCGACACATTGCCTCTGTTTCGCACAAACCATCTCTCTCACACCCACCCACGTACGTACCTGCACTTAAAGAAGAGGTGCATGCACGACACACGTACTCACGTCTCGTTCCCGGCCACACCCGCGCGGGTACACGGTGGAGTTCATTTCTGTACGAAAAGGCAGCCCACGTGATAATTTGACGCGTGTAGCGGTTGTTTACTCGAAGGAGGGTCGTGTACCACGCATACACGGAACAAAGTTCGACTTGACGTGTTAGTATTAAATAAAGTTATATTCATCAATGGCACGTACAGAATATAAAACGATTGTCATTGGGAAAAAAGATATCCGCTCCACTATATACAATGGAGCCTGCCTGCCGGGGTTTGTCTCTCGTCACACTATCTCACACAAGGCGGCGGTGGCCTCTCTCTCTCACCGTTGGTCACTGATCCGGCCGCATCCCGTCTGCTGGCAGAAAGGGAGGATGTGCATCGTTCCTTCGTTCGACGGTGTCGAGGCAGCACGTCCCGTTCTGCGGTACCCGCCGTTCTCTCTGAGCAAGCTCCGACGCGGTAGGGCCTTCACCACTTGCTAACTGCCGCAGTAT
Source organism: Thinopyrum elongatum (assembly GCA_011799875.1). NCBI lineage: Eukaryota > Viridiplantae > Streptophyta > Magnoliopsida > Poales > Poaceae > Thinopyrum > Thinopyrum elongatum. The sequence continues at coordinate 394,565,765 of CM022299.1, forward strand.
GGGCAGATCCCGGCCGCCGGCGCCCTCCAAGTTACATCCCGACGACCCTCAGGTACAGCTTCCTCCGGCCTTGCTCCACTGCCCATCTTCCCACGGTGCTGCATGTTGAAAATCCTGCATGTGGATCTTCTTTAGTTCTTTGCTTAAAACGTATCTCGGCCGGCGTACTTTCCATCTTGCAATCTCGTCCTCAAACCATTTTTGATAAACCACCATGCTGCTATCTTTCCCTTATGACATGGAATATGCTTCTTTTTTGTCGGCGTATGTGTCTTCAACTCCTGTTATTGGGCAGTAATTGTTTCCATTCTACCTCTTTTTACAAACAGGGCTATCCATTTCACCTCGTTGCTATTGCGACCTTTTGGTGAACTGCACAAATCACTTTTTTCTTCAGAGTGTTTTGTGCAGTTCCGCCAAAATGTCACACGGGCAACGTTTTTACATTTCTGTGGGACTATAGAAAGGGAGATTGGTTTTGCTATCCTCCTCATCCAACTCCGTGCCCAATCTTCTCCAACAAGTAGTTAGTCCTAAAGAGAGATCGCAGAGGTGATCGGCTTCTATTTGTGTGTGTTATGTTTCATCATCTAGTTCCACTATTATTGTAATCACACTGACTGAATATCTTTGCAAACCGGGATGATCAGCTCGATTTTAGTGGAACTACACAAAATGATCGGATTGTGATGTCCTCCATACACCTCTTTCTTGGCTACAGAGATGCGTGAAACTAGCTGCCAACCAAGGAACACTGTGCCCAGGAAATGGAGCCATGCCTACGAACAACATCGATCAATTTTTTTTTATTTGTACACCTTCTCACAACTTTGTCTTCAGTTGTGATGTGAATATTGGCGCTGATCTGCGAACCATTGAGATGCATTAGCAGCCATGGTAGTTTCATTTGTATTTGATGGAATGTTGTAACGAGACAATATTGAGTCAAGAGGACACATGAATCCTAAGTTGAAACCTTTTTTTTTCTACGGGAACCAAAGTTGAAACCTTCATAGCATTACAGTACAATTTCATTATGCTGGAAAATTATGTGTACATATAAACAAATCCTGAAAGATTGATAGCAATGCCAGAAACAATTCAACTTCGTTACACCGACATGTGGGACATCCTTCATCCGGCTCCACCTGCCATGCAGCAATATTGAGTGCACAACTGCAGGGGAGATTCACCCCGGTCGTTGCGCCGCAGTAATAATGACTAGTGAGTAGTCAAATCACAGAGCCCCACCTTCGCCACAGTAAGTTGCTCGGACGAAGCAACCATCATTTCTCTCTTCGTTGAATCCGCTGGTACTCCAATATTCCCAGAGTAATGTAAGTTGCTCGGGCAAAGCAACCATCACTTCACCTTTCCCATAGTAAGTACTACCTCCTTTTTTTATTCTAGAAACCACCACACGCGAATATTGGACGGCAGCAGCACAACAAAGTGTACTAGAACTACTCAATTCAAAAATCGAAACCAACCAATGAACTACTGCTAATGGTGAGCGTTTGCTAGTATCATGTACTCCATCTGTCCATGTATATAGGGCTTAATGCGTTTTCTGAGACTAACTTTGGCCCTGTTTGGATCCATGGGTTAGAGTTAGTTTGAGCTAGTTGGGGCTCAAATAGCCCTAAAGTATCCAAACATGAGCAAAGCGCCTTTTTAGCGGGGATTTTCATCATTCTATGAAGGTGCAAAACCAAGTGTTACTACTACACCAAACAAGTTCAAAACGAGAAACTGGACGCACTCACGGCACAGCATGCCTGTCTCGTTTGGTCCGTCGGTCAAAGCTCTTCCTCTTCTTGGCATAACAATAGAGTATAGTAATTTTTTTTAGAATGCTCTTGGCATGTCGCTAACATGTGGGAGTGAGTGATGAGTTAACCAACCTCAATAGATGGCAAAATCGCCAGCCCGCCGCACTTTGAGAGAGACGAGGAGCGAGAAGCAATACGGGCTGATCAGCCCTTTTTGGAGACTAATAGACTACTTTTCATGTGTCCCGTCAACTCGCAAATGAGGAGAAGCTTGCTTACTACCTCTCCCTCGCTCACGTGCGTGCTCGGTGGCTCGCAGGACGAGGAGAAGCTTTTGCTTTACGATAGTGCGCTTAATACAGGCGGGGGACGTGCATCAGTTCATTCGGTGTCAGATTGCCAGAAGTATATATACTGTAGTACCATCATCATTGTTCGACTTCCGGAAGCGGCGAAGAGCCAAGCGCACGGTCACCTACTCACAGTATAACCGGCCGTGTTTGCACAAATTTTTTACGTACAATCTGAGTGGATTGCTCCAGTGGTCATCACACGTGAGCCAATCGATTCGCACCCTTCCACGCTCCATTTTGTCTTGTGTTCCTTCCTCCGTCCAGCACACTGACAAGTGGGCCCCATGCTCATGTATGCCAATGTGGTAGTCAATTATTTTGTCAGAGTCAGCTATCACACCCTTTCGATGCCACGTCAACGTACCCACTAGAAACAAGTTAGACTTGTTCGATTCAACCGCCTCCCTAGGTGTTTGGAGAGGAATTGGCCGGCGCGAGGCGGTTCTATAGGTGGGCAGGCGGCAAAAAACAGGGGAAAATGCGCGAACCAGCTAGACGAGGGAGGGAAGCTTCTACATTCACGGGGGACGTGGCATTGGCCATTGGGCGGCAACACGCGATCATCCGGGTACGCAATAAAGGATGCGAAGAGGCTTCCTATATCGGCAAGGACCAGCTTCCCTACCGATTGCTCATCCAATAGAACTCCCAAGTTAACTGTGCTGAGGCTGGAGTAGTCATCAGATGGGTGACCGAATGGGAAGTGGAATCGATGTTAAAACTAATGGGATGGGTTGCTATAAACGTTTAATTGTCTTAAATGTATATAGTGCTTCATCCTATTAGTTGAACCTCGAGGTCTTTGTTTTGTAATTTTTGATATTTTTTGTTTTTTGAACACATGTTAATCGAAGGTCTATCGCGTTACTTTTTGATAATTTTTGTTTTTTGAACACATGTTAATTGGCTTGAAAGAAGGTCTATCGTGTTACTTCATGACATCTTTCCAAAAAAAGTGATATGACTTTTGTCAACCTATAAGGCAGGTCTGTCAAATTAACCTCGAGGTACTTGTTCTCAAATTAACCTCTGGGTCTTGCAGGAGTACTTGTTTTTTGAACACATGTTAATCGAAGGTCTATCGCGTTACTTTTTGATAATTTTTGTTTTTTGAACACATGTTAATTGGCTTGAAAGAAGGTCTATCATGTTACTTCACGACATCTTTCCAAAAAAAAGTGATATGACTTCTGTCAACCTATAAGGCATGTCTGTCAAATTAACCTCGAGGTACTTGTTCTCAAATTAACCTCTGGGCCTTGCAAGAGTGCTGCAATGTGTCAGCGTCAATTGCAAGATGAACTAGCAAGCTAGCAGTGGAGTTGCCAACATGCTCAAAGTGCACGCAACATTGAGCAGAAAGAAGCATGCCCAGGAAATTAATGCGTGCTTAGGGAGGCCTTTGCTCAAAGAGCAAGTGTATATAAGGTACAGTCGGTAGGCTATAAGGACGAAGAGCGAGAAGCGATACGGGCTGCTGGATATACTATAACTAGGTGTCCCACGGAGGTAACATTACAACCAACTTACAACCGGTTTTACGTGTTTATAATGGTATTATCATTGGACTGCCATTTAGGATAAATGATGAGGTGGATGAGAGAGACAATAAGAAAATGCATGTCTTCTCTTGATTAATAGATGATCTATTAGCAACAATATGTCTCACCAAATATTTATCGTGTTATCAAAGATAAGACTAAAAATAACCCACTACAACATATTTTGATGTCTCCTGTAGATTACGTGACAGGCTTAAGATAAAATTGTCTTATCAAGCACTGTGCATGCTCTAAATAGTAACAAATTAACATTTGGGTAGTCGACAATAACATGTGAGATTATGAATATATCTTTTTGCAAATATATCAGAACAAAATGTTCTTTTTTTTGCCGGTAGAAAAGAATGTTCAATGTGACTGATTACCTCCATGCTAGTTTTGACTACTTTAATTTAAAAATGAACCACGTGTTTTCTTTGGTAACACAAAATTAGTAAGTAAATGGTGATTGGACACCATGTCCTGCCACGTACGTATGTGCAGCAAGCAAGATTTATTCATGTATACAGGGCAGGCTTGTACTCCCTATAAGAGTGTTTAGATCACTACTACTTTAGTGATCTAAATACTCTTATATTAGTTTACGGAGGGAGTACTTCTTAGAGAAAAGTAAAGAAAAGAAATGGGGAAGCTGACTATGACAGCATGTGAAGTTGTGAACCGACATGTTGTATGAGCACGTGCCCTGCAAGTCTCCACGGCTTAACATGAATGTTCGGGATGGTTCACAGATAGCGCGGTAGTTTCTGCGTTGCAGCGGGATGTGCAAGGTGGCAACAATCTGAGTGCTAAAGAGTTGATCCAATGGCTGGTTTTGTTTGGATTTTCCAACTATTGACCATTGGATAGAGTGAATCAATGGCTTACATTCAAAGTTATTCTCACACTATAGAATGGTATAGGAATGTGGAGAGATTTGGTTGATTTTATATCGCTGAATAATATAAAATATTATGAGTGCAGACGCTCCACCGCGAGGTTCCTTGCTCCTTCTCGGTCGTCGGGAATCTATGTTCTTCCACTCTTTTTTTGTTGACGTGAGCTTTGTTCATCCTTTTGCCAACACGCGGGACATCTAGCATCAAGGTGCATGTGTCATGCAAGAAAATGGAGATAAGCAGTGCGTAAGTGAGTCGTGCACTTCGATGGCACGTACTATGCAATATGTTTTCTCCTCAATGGCACGTGAATAGTGCACGTACTCAATGACAGAGCACGGGATGGTAGCCATGGACATGGTCGGCCCTTTTTGGAGAGAGTACTAAATAACTTTGACGTGTCCTGTCAACTCGCAGAACGATGAGAAGCTTGCTTACTATGCCTTCTCCCTCGCCCACGCGCGCGCGGTGGCTCGCAGCACGAGGAGAAACTTTTGCTTACAAGCGGTGGACGTGCAGCAGTTCATTTGGTGTCAGATTGCCAGAAGTACTACTGTAGTACCATCATCATTGTTCGACTTCCGGAAGAGGCGAAGAGCCAAGTGCAAGGTCACCTACTAACCTATAGTACAGTACTATAGCCAAAGCTGGTCCACCTTTTTAGAGCATGGTTAATTAATATAGGAGGCTCTTGCAGCGGCACATCATTTAGAGCAAGTACTCTCTCCGTTTCTTTTCTTTCATTCGTAGGAACTTAAAATGCAGGAATAGGAAAAATAAAGGATTGAAGTGGCATGCCCACTTGAATCCCATAGCATTAACACAGTGTTCCCCTAAAAAAACAGAGTGTTTGACACAGGAAAAACAAAGGAAGTGAAAAAAAGTTAGAGTGGATGCTAGATTGCCAATTAACACATGATTTCATAGGAAAAAATCCTATAGCATTCTGTCCTATGAATCAAACGACCAATGTAGGAAAATTATGAGGGGGGTCTCTCCAACAGTGTTCCTCGGCTCGCACCTAGCATCACGGGGGTCGAACTTGGAGTCATTCAACTGGTACACGTGGCATCTCAGATCTGGACACAAGGTGGCGTACACCGTCAAGGTCCATTAAGGATAATGGTGTCCTCAAAGCCGGACGTACACGGTCAAGGTCCACGGTCAAGGGGGTCAGGGCGGACGTGACCTCTCACTGCGTCCGCCATTGATGTGGCGCACCGGCCGAGGGCCCCGCCCACTGCACTCCCAGCAGTACCCGCCTCCTCGCCGCATTCAAACACCTACATTTAAACCCGCATGGAATGCGAGAAACCCACTCCGGCCACACACGTCCGTTCAGGAGCGGGATGCCGACCAAGCTCCTCCTTCCACCATTTTCTCCACTCTTTCGGCGGCATCCGACGAGCAGGAAGAGCAGTTCTCCGGCATAAAAGCTGTCTGGGTGGCCCGTCGAGCCCGGTAGTTACGAGCGAGGCAGCTCGCTGCTCCACCTACCTCGCCTAGCCCGTCAAAGCCAGTTGCTGCACTAAGCCAGCGCGTGGTTCCGCGGCTGGCCGCTCCAATACAGCTCGAGGAAGAGTGCCGACTTGCTCCACGCCGGCTTGTCGGGGAGCACGGCAGCATGGGCATCGTCGCTGCCCTCGACGCCGCCGCGTCGTACAGCGCCTCCAGTGCTTGCGACAGCGCCATTCGCCATCGACGCGTGCATAGCCGCGCCATGCAGGCAGAGAAAGAAGCCGCTGTGGATGTCGATGAGGTGACACGGCTACGCGGCTATGCGGATGTCGATGAGGTGACGACCAGCACGTCCCCGCCCGCCGCCATCATCGAGAAGAAGTAGAACACGGGAGGCCGCTGCCAATTGTATCCCATGAAGGCCACCACCGAGGCGATGCCGGCGAAAACAGCCGGTGTCTTGCACGATTCTTCTTCAGCCAGATGCTGGAGGAGGACAAAGAGATCGGCCGGCAACCATTTAGATTAGGTATATCTTTGTCGAAAAAAATTAGATTAGGTATATTAATTCTACCTTTAGCTCTGGACTAGCACAGCTTATTTAATGTAAATGTAATGAAATCCGTCATGTTTATATGAAATCCGGCCGTGTTTGCACGAATTTGCGTCCACGTTCGCGCTCTCGGGCGAGCGCTGTCTGTCGCTGGAGTGGGACGAGACAACGGACTCCGTCTCTGACAACCCCGCAAAGTGCGTCACCACCTTTGTGATGGTCAAGACGCGGCGAAAGAACGACGTCCTTCATACCGCACACTCGTCTAGATGGCTCGGTAGCTCATGAAGCAGCACCAACAACATGCCTTGTGCGTCTAGTACTCCATTGCAGTCATTGTTGCTGCATGCGCAACTCGGGTTGCAGTTGCAGGTGAGCATGGCGACGCTGCGTGGCCATCCATCAATAGTGGCCGGTATGAGGATGACATCGCCATGTGCATCCTATTTGTACTAAAAATCATGAATGAAGAGTATAGACATGTTTACGTACAACCTGAGTGGATTGCTCCAGTGGTCATCACACGTGTAGTGTCATCCAAAGCTTCATTTATTAGGTTATAGAGTCATTTTGTTTTGGTATGTGTGATGTTACTCATCATAGTAGAATGAGTAACTAGCTATAAGTTACTCAATTTACCTCTCTCCTCATTAACTAGTTGCCACATAGGCGAATTTGCTGAGTTGGACCCGATGTTACTCTTGAAGTTACTCCCACTGTGGTTAGTCTTAGGCCTTGTTCGGTTCAACCTCCTCCCAAGGGGTTTGGAGAGGAATGGAGGGGAATTTGGCTTGTACATGATTTAATCCCCCACAATCCCTGTTAATCCCCGTTAAAACCCCTTGAACCGCACATGCCTTTAAGGTTAAAAATGACCAGGATTACAGACGACAGGGTACAAACTTCAAGGATTTAAAGGTGAGGGTTTGTTTCCGACTAGCTCTACAACCTCAAGGTTTATAAATCGGACTTCACTCTCCCCTCACGCACATGCCCGGGTACACTCACGGTGGAGCGCATTTGCACACGAAAAGGCAGGTAACGTGACAATTTGAGACATCTAGTCGTCCACTTAATGTGGGGTCTGGGACCAAATGTCAGCCATACCAAGTGCATCCTGAACGCGGTGGCGCGGTTATTGATCGAGTTTCTTTTTACTGGTACGTTAAATGAAAAAAGATGGCTCCACGCGTATTCAATTTAAAACGATTGCTACGGAGAGAAAAACAATCACTACTCCACTAGTCCACTTCGGGACTTGCTTGCTAGGGTTGTTCTCTTCTTCTCACTCTCTCACCCTCTCCAGATCTAAACAAGACCGCGGTGTCCACTCTCTTTGTCTCTCTCTCTTCTCTCCAGTTGACATAGATCCGGCCGGATACCTTCCACTGGTGGTCGCCGGTGGCGAGGGAGGAAGTCGACGCGCGCCGTCTTCTCTTACCTGGCGCCGGCGTGGGAGGTCCTCCTCACCCTTGCTTCCCGCCGTCGAGTTGGCAGATCCTGCCGCCTGCCTCGCCACATCCCGTCGACCAGAGGTATAACTTATTTTAGAACCGGCAATGTACTAATGGCCCAGCTCCCCACGTCACTGCATCCCTTTTTTTCATCAAGTTAGGATTGCTCCCCACGTCGCTGCATCCTGCATGTGCATATTCTTCTAGTATTACAATGCTCCCCATGTAGCTATCTCAGTCGGCTTGTCGAACACTCGAACACCACCTAAATTTTTACTATTAGAGGAAAAAAGGTACTGTAGATACTAGCTAACGAACCGATCTCTTGGTTGGAAAGGGAAATAAAGATGCTGGCCTGACTGGTCTCTTGGTCGAAAAAGGACAAAAAGTGGGGGGTGTTGGGTCAACAATGCAACCGAGAATGAGCACGTCTAGATTTCTTGTGGTCACATAGGAAAGGTCACTGACGAGAACAAAAAATGCACAAATCCAGACATGCTTTGCATGTCTGCCGCACTCGGCAACACCTCTGCCTTACCACTTTATGCCTCGGTGGATGTAAAACGTGCTTGCGCCTCCCCTGTCCCTATGCCCTTACTGCTGCTGTTAATCTAACATCACCGGTAAAATGAAACAATGCCACTTTTAATGTGATGTCGCTGTTAAGTAATGCTGCTGTCAATCTATTGCCATTGGTAAAATGAATCAATGCCACCACCATTTTATGAAATGCTTCTGTCTTGCTTTATTTCTCATAAAGAGTGTTTTGGGCCATTACACTAAACTCTGACACCTGTAACATAGCTGCATCTCCATTGAACTGCACAAAATTTAATTGCATAATGGTTGACACGACGATGTGTTTCTCCTTTCCGTATGACCCTTTGTTAGAATGATCGTTTCCGTATCAAGGTGCTCCAGGTATTCCTACATTCATAACTGGGTAGAAAGACCAACGCAAGATGAAATAAGCTTATTCGTACATTGACTTGCTATTTGCAGTGTGGAACGAGCCTGTCATGTGTGGATGAGCAAACAAGCACTGCAGCCGCACCGTCAACGCAAGATAAAAGAGACCGAGCCATTGATGGCCTGACCGGTGAGTAGGGGTCGTGCAAACAGCGGTGCATTATTTTAGTGGAACTGCACAAAAAAGATATTGAGGTTAGTCGGACAAATTTTCTAAAGCCACACGGAAGGAATTGCGCTCATCGATTGCATAGAATTTCCTCCGTGCCATCATAGGAGATCCCAAGGTGGAAATCAACTAACCACCTATAAAATTATGCATAATCTTCCTCACGCAGGTCAGTATCCCCTTCGTCCAGATGATCGTGTTTTGTCATGCCGAGCTATTGATATGTGCTACTGTTTTGCATCACCGTTTAAGTACAACGCTTTCCTATCTTTTCACATTCAGGACAATGAAGATGATTTCAGTGGAACTGCAAAAAATGGTCTGATGTTGAGTGATCTCTATTGCCTCCTCTGTTTGCTGCAATGTGTCAGCGTAAATTGCAAGATGAGCCATCAAGCTAGCTGTGGAGTTGCCAACATGCTCAAAGTGCACGCGACATTGAGCAGAAAGAAGCATGCCCAGGAAATTAATGCGTGCGTAGGGAGGCCCTTTGCTCAGAGAAGCATCGATCGTTTTTTCTTTATTTCCACACCTTCTCACAGCTTTGTCTTGGTTATAGTCTTGTGAATCATTTAGATGCGTAAACATGCTAAACTTAAGTGCTTGTGAATGTTAGCTAGTATGCATACCGTATCTTGTGAAGCTTAGTTTAGTGTGAATGTTGACTAGCGTGTCAACCTTTACAATCTATGTATATTGTGGGCATGTTATTTAACCCCTCATTTTGCCGTGCTACGACCAGTGTGAGTGTCTGCATGCAGTACAACATCCTCTAATTTGGTGGATGCCAAGCCAGCCCGTGAAGGAGCTATATCTTTTTTTCAAGTTGAAAAATGTTACCGATGAGGAGCCATAATTAAGCTGGAGGTGTCTCTTTTTTTCTTTTGAATGGGCAATAAGCTGGAGAGCTGGAGAGTGTCTCTAATGGGCTGCCTCTAGTGTTAAGGCCCTCCAGTACAAAACACACAGGCAGCCGACTAGGCCGATACAAAAGCCTATCCATCTTAAAGCCCATTTGTTTTTGTTTTTTGCGAGGAGAAGCCCATTTTTCTTGAAGAGGGGGCGATACCAGAAAAACCCTCCTTCCTCCTCGCTTCCACAGCTTGCTGGACTTTCCCGCTTCCGTCTCCCCCAAATTCCCCCCGCTCCCCATCTTCCTCACTCGTACACAAAACCCCCGCTCACCTTTTTTCCTCACTCGTACAGAAAACGCCAGCTCCTCTTCTTTCTCGCTCCTACAGAAAACCCCAGCCCTCCTTCTTCCCCACTCGCACTGCCACTAGGCTTGTCTCTCGCTACTCTGCTCAAACCCGTGAGCTCGGCGCGACGCCCGCAAGGAAAATGGAGTCGGCTGGACCCAGCGCCAAGAAGATGAGGCTCCCGCCAGCGGTGACGCCGGTTGTAGATCCCGCACCCGGCAGTGCGGGGAGAAGCGGCGAGCCCCCCCCCCCCAACGGATCTGAGGAACCCGTAGAATCTCGGGTGGACCGCATCAGCGATCTCCCGGATGACATCCTTGGGGAGATCATCTCGCTTCTCCCCACCAAGGATTGCTGCCGCACCCAAGTCCTCTCAACTCGGTGGCGTCCTCTATGGCACACCACGCCCCTTAATCTCGACTGTCATTAGCTATCTATCATTCCTGATTTTGAACTCCTCAGAGCCATCATCTCCTTCCACCAGGGCTCCGTTCAACGCCTCTGCATCCCGACACGCTACCTACTGTCATACCCTGCACGGTGGACACCTGGCTGACATCCCCTGAATTCAAAAAACTCCAGCAGTTTGAGTTCTACCATTACCACAAAAATTACATACCATGAACCGAAGGCCAAGAATTTGTGCCCACACCACTGTTGTCTATCTCGTGGTTTTCCTCCTATCTCCACACCGCCACCATCGCCCGGTGCCATCTACCAGACGATCTGGTACAAATGCTACGACTCCCACTGCTAAAAAAACTTTCGCTTGTGGTGGTTTATCTGTCGGAGGCCTCACTGCACAGCATCATCCACTCCAGTTGCCCTGCCCTGGAGCGCTTGCTGATTGTTTTGGGAATAGAAATCCCTATCAGTTGTCTCCAAATAAAGTCGCCCACCTTAAAAGCATTGGAATTTGTTTTGAAGGACAGCAACTCATCATCGAAGATGCCCCTTCACTTCAAAGGTTGCTCCTTCATTATTGTTATATACCTTCGCAAATAACTGTCGTCTGTGCACCTAAACTGGAGACCTTGGGTGTAATTCCTAATCCGTTTAATTATCACAAGTTGGTGTTTGGCTCCACACTTATTCAGGTACCGTATGTTATCATCTACACATTTGTAATCATAAGCTGCATTTTTCATTTGTGCTCATAAGTTTTATATCATCTTGGAGTACACTTTGGGTACTAATATTATGTTATATGCTCAATGAAGAGTTCGTGCATGGATAGCCTATAAATGGTGCTGGATTCTGTCAAGATCTTATATATCGGAATGTTTAGTTATGATCTGAACACAATTACTGGCTTGCTGTGATGCTTTCCATGTCTGGAGAATTTGTATATAAAGGTGATGATTTCATGCACATTGAAAGCCGATATATTTTGTACTAGAATTAACCGTTCAGCTGTTGCTCTTTCGACATACTCTTTTTTTAGACCTTAACTGTATTTAATCTTCATGTCTACTTAGGCACTAACACATGGACAAAAACATATAACCAATCGGTGGCGTAATAAGCACCGGGATTTTCTCAGTTCTCATGACATTCGTTTGAGGACAATAACGATGGAAGGATATGCATCCAACCAGGCAAACAGAAGTTTGTCACATTCTTCCTGTTGAATGCGAGGTTACTATTGTCCATGAGGCTTAAGTTTTTGAACAAGAAATTTCTCACGGATGGATATGTTAAACAGCAAAAAAAAAAGAAGTTTCAGGTGGACAAATGGGCTTCTGAACGTGCTCGGCTTCTATTTACAACAACTTGTCGTCATGTTCCAGTAAAAAAATTCGCACAGGATGTTGATTTTATGGATCAGACCGATCCATTTGTTTGTGACTGACAAAAACAGTGCTTGGGTTAGATGTTATTGCCATGTTCAATCTGGGTTTTGTCTAAATTTCATGAACAATTAATCCTTTGGCTTTTGTACCATTTGTAAGCTTGAGTTAGATGTTTTTGCCCTTTTTAACTCGCCTGTGACTGTCATATTTTCATTGAAATAAGGCAAATGGCTTGCCATTTCCTTTATTAAAGAGAGAAATACTGTAACAACAGGGACCCAGCAGCTCGCCCATTAGTTTTATCAACTACGCTGTGCGGGGGCTGTGATCCATTAGCCCAGGCTTTTATTTAATCACATGACGAGCCCAGTTGGTATCTTTTTTCTTTCTGAAAATGGCTAGCCTAGTTCTTTTTTTTTGGACAATACCCAACCCAGGCCTACTTGTTTTTCTCAGCCCTGCTGGGCTGCAAATCTTTAAAGACGAGGAAATGTATTCGGCTTCCCCAGAAAATGGGCTATAAATAGTAAGAAATGGGCTGTAAATTTTAAAAACACAGAAAACCAGCAACTAGATACAAATTTCATTTTTTCAGGATTTCAAGATTTTAAATTTCATTGTTTTTTTTGCGGGAAAAACTTCGTTGTATTTTAATTTGAAATAAAATTATTTTTAATGTGACTCGAAATTTCGTGATTAAAGAGTTCGGACCTCACCGGAATATGCAAAATTTTGTTGAATTTTTTAGCAGTTGCGAGAATATGGTCTGTAATGCTAACAAAAAGAATATGGGCTTCAAAATATCCTTAAGAATTAGCAAATGGGCTGTAAGTTATTAAAAATAATGGCAAATGGGTTGTATGCTGTTTTCCACAGATTTGGAGGCTGACTTGTGGGCCTACTAGGTTGACGATGACCATGTCCTAATTTTGTTTTTTGACGCATACGCAAGGCTTTGTCAACTTAGTCAACACAGAGCAGTGACTGTTGGATGTCCATCCAACCGTCGTTGTGCTTCTTCAATCTTTGATCTTCCTGCTCCAGCCACCCAAACCAGCGCTGGCGGGACTGCCTGCTCCCTCCTTCCGTGGCCGGCTGTGCTGCCGCGCAGGCCTCACCGGCCCACCCTACTCCCACAGCTGGCCTGGCCATCCCTCTACCCACTCGCACCTCCTGTTATTTTCCGGTGATGACAGCCTCACCCCGCAACCGACCAGTCAGCCCTCGTACTCCCCTCAGCGTGGGCATCCACTGCTGTGGCTTCGCCGGCTTCGGGTCATTCCCTTCCTAGGCCTCGCCGTCGTCCATCGCGTTTTTTTACATGGGTCGTCCACCGCGTTGGTGCTCTCGGCGCGGCGTGGTCAACATGGTCAACAAACGACAGCCATCGGAAGAGGGATGTAAGTGGAGAGGCTGAAAGTAGGGACCCACATAAGCAAGTGCCTCCTTATTACGTGAAAAAAATGATTGCTCCTGCTGACAGCTGGGACCCACTGGCAAAATCTTTGCATGGAAGGAAGTGCCTCCTTATTATGCAAAAAAAATATTCCTCTCGATGACAACTGGGACCCGGAAGATTTGGTGGCTGACTTGTGGGCCTACTAAGCTGACGCGTACGCAGGGCTTTGTCAACTTATTCAACAAATGATTCTAGCAGCTGGACCATTGGATGTTAATCCAACAGCCGTGCTGCTTCTTCAACCTCTGATCTTCTTGCTCCAGCCGCCCAAACCAGCGCCGGCTGGACCGCCTGCTCCTGCCTCCCGTGGGCGGCAGTGCTGCCGCGCAGGCCTCATCGCCCCACCCTAATCCCACCACCGGCCAGGGCTTCCCTCTACTCACCCACACCCCGTGTTATTCTCCGGGGACAGCAGCCTCACACCGCAGTGGAACCAGTGAACCATTGTACTCCCCTCCGCGTGGGCATTCACTACCTCGTCTTCCTTGGCTCCGCATTGTTCCCTTAGCAGGCCTCGCCGTCGTCCACCGCCTTGGTGCTCTCGGCGAGGCGTGGTCAACGTTGTCAACGAACGACAGCCATCGGAAGACGACTGTACACGGTGAGGCTGACAGTTGGACTCACCACCTACATCTTCGCACGCAAGGAAGTGCCTCCTTATTACGCGCAAAAAAATGATTCCTCCCCCTGACAGCGGGGACCCACCACATATATCTTCGCACTCAAGGGAGTGCCCCCTTATCTTCCCTGATGGCTAGGACCCACCCAGTCGAACCGTACGTACATACTGGTCGATCGGTCTCTCTGCAACGATGAACCGTGCCCGAGCAAGTAGCGTCACGTGTAGTAGTAGAGCCCCCGACATAGCAGTTCAGGCAGTCCCTTCTAAACTGTGTACATGTACGTATAGCCAGATCACAAAAAATATGGCCACGTACGTACATACGGGCGGGGTCTCGAACGCCTACTCGCGTATGCGTACGGCCAAGGCTCGTGTACATGGAGAGGCAGCGGACGGCAGCAACGGCGTTGTGTTCATCGGGAGCCAACCGGCTTGGACGGAACAGCCGAAACGAGGTCTGGCTTACCGTAGAACGGAGGAAACGGCCTTTCTGTTCGACCGCATACGGTCAAAACGGGGTCCTGTTCATTGGGAAGGGTCTGGTGTACCGCAAAATGGAGGAAACGGACTTCTGTTCGAGTGCCTATGTTCAAAACAGGGTCCTGTTGATCAGGAGGGGTGTGGCGTACCGCGAAACGGAGGAAACGGACTTCTGTTGGAGCGCCTACGGTCGAAACGGGGTCCTGTTCATCCACCATCTACTACCTCGCTCCAGCCTCCACGGGTTACTGTTCATCCACCATCGACTTCCTCCAGGCTCCACCTGTTACTGTTCATCCATGGGCTACTGTTCATCCAGCCTCATCGGCTACTGTTAATCCAGCCTCCACGGGGTCCTGTTCATCCACCCCCAACCAGCTGGGGTGCGGCGGCCTCCTCGGTGTCCTATTCATCCAGCGGCAACGGCCTACTACCACGGGATCCTGTTCATCCAACCCCCACCGGGAACTATTCATCCACAGCCAACCAACCAGCTTGACTCACCACGTCTCGACTCGTTCTACGTACCGCGCGCACGGTAGCAATGGTCACTGTTCATCGAGAGGCAACCCAACACCGGCTGGCTACATCTCGCACGGGGCTCGATCGGCTTCAGTAAGCAGCAGCAGTGATCGATCGCTCAGGTTCAGTTAGCAGCAGCAGTGAAGGAATCGCTCGGGTTCAGTCAGCAGCGAATGAATCGCTCGGGTTCAGTTAACAGCCAAGGGATCGATCACTCGGGTTCAGTAATGTAGCTAGTGCGATTTCTCGGGTTCAGTTAGCCAACGCCTTGCACACACGCGTGTACACGAGAGAAACGCGCAAACCACAATGCATCGCTCGGCCCCGACCACCCATCGTAACCGGGAACTCCCTGATATTTTCCTCGTCCTCGCTTCTACCATGATTTTTTCCGTCATGGACGGCCCAAAGAATGTCATGCAGGTGCGTCCCCCGCCCGCCCAGGATGAAAGGCCCATTTTCTGTCATGATTTTTTGTCATAGAAGTAGGTGCCCACCACATCTATGATGATACGTGCTTTTGTCACAATTATCGTCATAGAAGTGTCATAAGCATGACAGGAAAAAAATTCGTTCGGGCCAAAATGTCACGGATGTGTCTTTTTTTTGTAGTGAAAGCCACTTTTATGAAATACAAGTTGCATGTCAGTCAGTGGAACTGGTCTCTTGTGCATGGACAAGTAAGGTTGGTCCGAGCCGCTTCACCCCACAATACCGTCGAATCCAAATAAGACAAAGGAAGTAAGCAATTTGAACATCAACACCCACAACTTCTTTGTGTTCTACTCGTGCATATACATCTACGCATAGACCTAGCTCATGATGCCACTAATGGGGAACGAAGCATGAAAATCAAAAAAAATCCTATGAAACACCCAAGATCCAATCTAGGAGATGTATAGCTATGAGAGGGGAGTGTGTCTACATACCCTTGTAGACCGAAAGCGGAAGCGTATATAAGACGGTTGATGTAGTCGTACTCTTCATGATCCAATTCGATCTAGTGCCGAACGGACGGTACCTCCGAATTTAGCACACGTTCGGCTCGACGGCGTCCTCTCCATCTTGATCCAGCAAGTGAAGAAGAGGAGGTAGATGAGATCTGAACCAACACGATGGCATGGTTTTGGTGGTGGCAGCGGAATTCCGACAGGGCTTCCCCAAGCACTGACGGAACATGGCGGAGGAGTAACGGGAGGGAGACGGGGCAAGCATGGAAGGGTTGCTTCCCCTAATGCCTTCCCGCCTTTATATAGGCATGGAGGGGGCTGGTGGCTTGCCCTCCAAGCCCCTAGGGTCATTGGCCAAGGGGGGAGGAAGGAAATCCCTCCTTTCCTTCCCCACCGATCGCTATCCCCTTTTTAGGGATCCTGATCTTATCCCTTCGGGATATGATACTATTCCTTTTACGGGGGGGGGGGGGGGTATTAGTGCGCCTAGACTAGGGGTGTGGGGCCTAGCCCCACTACCCACGTCCATGTGGGTCCCCCATGCAGGTGGGCCCCACTCCGAAATCTTCTAGAACCTTCCCGATACATTACTGAAAAATCTCGAACATTTTCCGAAACCCTGACAACAACTTTTCATATATGAATCTTTACCTCCCGACCATTTTAGAGCTCCTCATGACATCCCGGATCCCATTCTGGACTCCGAAAAACCTTCATACTTTTTGCTATTAATATCTCATTACTACCCTAGCACTATCGAACGTTAAGCGTGCGACCCTACGGGTTCGAAAATCATGTAGACATGACTGAGACTCCGATGGAGGTCGCCGTTGGATGGCTTCCGAGGCCCGGACAGCTGCGTCCGAATGGATATGGGCAGTTTAAGGGTTTGCATTGGAGATGCCCTAACAAAAAAATTTAGTCATGGATAAATCATCTGGCATCATCAGATGCTTTGGCATCGACAACTTTTTAAGAGCATCTCAACATGGACCCTCAAAATGCCAGAAAATGTCTGGATCCATGTGTCCGTACGATGTAAGCCATCAATGTGGTGCTGCATTTGTCATGTGTTCGGTCCGCGTGTAGGAATTTCTGCAAACTGGACAAAAATCAGGGGAGGTTTGCAGGAGTCTCGTACGTCTCCAACGTATCTAAATATTTGAATTATTCATGCTATATTTACACCATTAATTAATGGTTTGATGCACTTTTATATTATTTTTCTAGATTAACCTATTAATATAGTGCCAAGTGCTAGTTCCTATTTGTTGCATGTTTTTTTTACAGGAAATCAATATCTAGGAAGGTCAAAACACCCGGCCATTTACTCGAATTTTTTTCTGAAATATATGTGATTTTTGGGCGAAGGAATCAACGCAAAATGATGCCCTAGGGCCCCACACAGGCAGGTGGCGCACGTGTGGGAAGTCCTTCAGTCGGTTGGAACTCTTATTTCGCCGCAAGAAAGATAATTTCCGGAGAAAAATCCTGATGCGTCCATTTTGCTTCATTATTTCCTAAACTATTATTTGTCTTATTTTATTGTTATATTTAATATTATGATGCAATTCTAATGCCTTTTCTCTCTTCAAATGCAAGTTACATCAAGAGAGGGGGATTACTGGCAGCTGGATTTCTGACCTGAAAAAGCTACAACAGAGATAGTAATTCTCCAGATCTCAAAATGAAGTAAAAAGATCAAAGAATTATTTTGCAATATATAAAAATACTAGAATGAAGAAGTACTAGAGAAGATCCACAGGGGCCCACAATGGCAGGGGCGTGACCACCCCCCAGCCGCACCATCTGGGCTTGTGGGGCCCACGAGCATCCTCTCCATTAAAGCTATCTATGTCTCCATTAATGAAAGTAAAGAGAGAACCGCTAGGTTGAGAGCTAAGCGAGAATTCCTAGAAATGGTTATTCCTCCCGATTTTTATCGTAATCATGATGAAGATATTTAAATGATTGGTGTCCCACCCATTGAATCTTTGTTTAGTAATATAAAACTTGATGAAAAAGGGACTGGAGATTATTCAACTTTAGCTAGAAGGCGTCCCAATTGTTCGGGGTGTCTGGAAGCGCGGGTTTACTCCCAGAGGGGGGTGAATGGGAGATTTTTAGAAATTTGTCAAACTCCGATGAATTTGACAAAGACCAGAGTGAAGAAATCAAAACATGAGGAAACTAAATCATCATAGAAACAGAAATCACGCATACAATATACATATAGGTGAAGAACATGCAATCAGATGAGCATACAAGCATGAAGAAGATGAACTGAAGAAATGAAAGACATCATGACGAAAGTCTTCAATTCAAATTTGTCGGAAGGTAGATCACAAATTCTTCAGCAGCGGGATAACATAAGGTAAGGGTTGAGGAATTTGAAACCAGGTAGGCTCGGTGAAGACCCAACGATTTGGTAGACCAGTTCCAGTTGCTGTATCAGCTGTACGTCTGGTTGAGGTGGCTGAGACGAACTCAGAGGACACACAGTCCTCATCGTATTCCTCTTGAGCTAAGGTCACTTAGACCTCGCCCAATCACTCGTGGTAAGTCTTCAAGGTAGTCTTCCAAAACCTTCACATACTTGTTCACCGGCACACCACAATGACTCTTGGGTGCTCAGAACATGACGGCTAACCGTCTGGAAGAATGACAGTCTTCAAAGGTAACAGGCGTCGGATCACACAAATCAATCTCTTCAGTGATGCTCAATCACTTCGGCTCTGGTGCCTTTTTCCTCACTTAGGATTCTCTCAAAGTCGTCACAGGATGGGTTGCTCTCAAATGACAAGTGTCAAGTTCTCTCTGAGTAGCCAACCAACAAGTGGTTGCGGGGGAGGCTATTTATAGCGAGGGGGCAACCCGACATGAATTATCATAGATGCCTTTCTCAGACATGACCGTTGTTAGGATAAGGATCCACTCGACAGCTATACATTTTATCAAAACCTATACAATTTAATCTATCTCAATACCGAGGAGGGATTGACAACCCCTCTTACGCGTTGGGTTGCAAGTTTTTGTTGTTTGTGTGCAGGTGTTGTTTACATAGTGTTGCTTGGTTCTCCTACTGGATTGATAACCTTGGTTTCATAACCGAGGGAAATACTTACCTTTGTTGTGCTACATCATCTTCTTCTCTGCGGGAAAATACCAACGCAGATACAAGCAATCAGGAGGAATTTCTGGCGCCGTTGCCGGGGAGACATCATCAACATCTATCAAGTACCTACGCATAAACTCTCATCTCCTTGCAATTACTTTATTTGCTATTTGCCTCTCGTTTTCATCTCCCCGGCTTCTAAAAAGTTTTTACAACAACACAAAATCATTTTCCGTTTGCCTTTTGCTTGTTTGCTTCTTTGCTTGCTTTGAACCTATCATCATGAGTGATTTTGGTATGGCAAAAACAGATGATGGTAGAACTCCTAAAATTGGACGTTCTGCTAATCTAGATGCTAAAACTTTTGTTTTGGGACAAGGGAATTTTATAGGAAAAGGTGTGATCCAAGAATTCTTTAATTGCGTTGGAACTTTAACTTGTGATGATGCTCCTATACTTAAAAGAACAAAAACTTATGCGGAAGCTATTTTGGCACTTGTTCTTAAACTTGAGAAAAGATTTATTCGTACCCATCCTACCTTGCAAAGGTTGTTTTATGAGCTACCTGTCATAAAGGACCCTAGAGCTAAGAAGATAGCTACCCTTGTCCTTATGAATGAGTTTGATTACATAGTTCGGGAAGCTAGGGGAGATCTTTGTTTTTTATGGTATGAACCGTGAAAAACCAGTAATAGATGAGATCCTTTACAATAGTGATTATTTATTAAGACATTTGCTTGGCAATGATCACATCTTTCATGAGAATCTTAAAAAGGAAGTTCCTGTTTTGGATATGATCCAACAAGTTTTCAATGATGTTAATCAACAATATTCTTGGATTGTAGCCGGTAATCAAAGGGGATATGCAGATGGACAACTTGATAATGCTAAAGTTTCTATGGATGATGTGTTTCATGTTATATTTGAAAAACCTCATGACAAAAACACATCTATGAAAAATAAGAAGAAAAATGACAATACTCGAAACTATGCATTATGCCTAGCTAGGGGCATAAAACAATAGCGCTTGTTGGGAGGCAACCCAATGAATAAAATAATTTTTTCCCTTTTTATTTCTATTCTTATGTGTGTGCACAATTGTGCTTCTGTTACGATTGTGTTTTTTATGTTTTAATTAGTCTTTGTGCCAAGTAATGCCTTCAGGATAGTTTGGGTGATAGTTGATTTGATCTTGTTGGAAAACAGAAACTTTTATGTCTAGTAGAAGAATTTTTAAAGATCACTGAAGAGACAAAAATTCTTATTTTTTTTACAAAAGATTGATATAAAAATTGCATACGTTATCCTAATTTTTCAGATTTTTTGCAATTACAAAAGTATGGTTAAAGTATAGATTACTACAGACTATTCTGTTTTTGACAGATTCTGTTTTGGTTGCATTGTGTGCTTATTTTGATGAATGCATGGATTGTATCGGGGGGTATAAGCCATGGTAAAGTTAGAATACATTAGGTATAATGCAATAATTAAATATGAATGGGTTTGCAATAGTACTTAAAGTGGTGATTTGCTTTGTTATACTAACGGATCTCACGAAGGTTTTGCTAAGTTTTGTGTGATTGAAGTTTTGAAGTTTTGGGTGAGATCACGATGGATGAATGAATAAGGAGTGAAAAGAGCCTAAGCTTGGGGATTCCCATGGCACCCCAAGGTAATATTTAAGGAGTACCATTGAACTAAGCTTGGGGATGCCCCGGAAGGTGTCGTGGGTGGACACGATCACCTATGGGGCCATGAGCGCCTTGTGGTTCGGCATGGGGGAGATCATGTTGCACAAAGAGCAGAAGCCATGAAGCAGCACAACGATGGGACTCTGGTCATTTTTACCCAGGTTTGGGCCGCTGAGAACCGTAAAACCCTACTCCTGCTTTGGTGGATTGGATGGAGGGAACACCACAGCACACAGCGCTCCAGCCCGGCAAGATAGCCTCGGGGAGAGCTGCTACGCGTGTACAAGTATGAGAGGGTCCGAATCCCTTTCTAGGTAGCCTTGGACCTCCTTTTATAGCTCAAGGGGTAACCACAGTGGCAAAATAGTCATTATCCTGTGATTAGATAGCTAACAGTGCTATCATACCTAACTCTGGCAGTTAGGACAAAGTGCATTTAATGCACTGCTAGGTGTCGCGCTGAGGGTGAAACCCGGCAAGCCTGCCGTGCCGCTTAATCATCTTCTGCTTATTATCTTGACAAGTCTCTGGACAGGTGTCAAGTGGGTGTGATCTGTCTTCGAATGAGCTGCCACGTGCTTAGTGGAAGCCACTTAACCACCTGCGGGCTCGACACCGCACCGATAAGTGACTTGCATCGCTGTGCGGTGGAGCGGTGGTGCCTTGGCGGGATTTTTTGTCCTGGCGACCCCGGCAGGCCTGCCGGGGTTATTCTGGATTTACTTCCGGGGCAGTCTTGACCTGGCCGAGCTCTCCTGCTCGGCAAGGGAGGCCTTCCCCAGGTGGTATCTCGCTGTCTTGTTCTTCTTAATGCGCTCCTTGATCTCACGAAGAGTGGCTTTTCTGGCTTGGCCTTGGTTTGTATGCTTGTGTTGGTCGTGCGATCATTAGCATGCCTGTGTATGAGTCTGGTCAACGAACGTGGATGTTCGTTGCATTGACAGGAGCCCCCGGTCCTGGCCCATACGTGCCGCTGGGTATCATTGGGGTAGGCCCCAACAAATACACAGGCGGACACGTTGCTCAGGTCGCAGGGGGATCCATATCTTCTCTCTGGATATCTTTTTTTTTGCTTCTTCATTAACCTGTGAGTGAATCAGTTTTCGGTTTTTCCGCGAGTCATTCTGAACGACGTGGGGCTACCCATGTAATGGTTCATGGGCCGCCCACGTTCACGGGGGGGGGGGGGGGGGGTAACTGCCATTTTACTCACCCCACTACTATTGCCGTTTCCGCCACGTACGCTGCATGCATTGTGTAGGGTTGGTGGCGGAGGCGTAGGGCGCGGGAATGAGTGCCATGGGAGAAAGCTTGGCGCCACGGATAGGCGCAGGAGGGCGGTCTGAGATTCCGGACGTTGCCAGTGACGCTGATGGACCGGATTGGTCGACCGTGGCGGTTGCCACTGGGTAGTGGGGAGCCAGCCCCCTGCCACGCTCTGCTATAAAAAGGAGCGCAGAGGTGGGTGAAAGGACTCACCCACGCACCACCTTCTTCTTCTTGTTCTTGTACCCTCTTCCACCATGGTGAGAGGGAAAGGATGCGGTCGTGATTCTGCGGTGGCGACGAGGGCCTCTTCTCGGCAGCGTATCCCTGCCCTGGCCGGAGATGCGGGGGTAGAATCCAGCACACAAGGAGGTGCTGCTGGACATGGACGCAGTCGGCGAGGCCCTCGGGGCTGGGGAGGACGTGGTGGTGCACTGGTTGCTCCTTCTCCAGCCCCCTGGCTCTGATGGAGGGCCATGTCGGGGACACGCCGCTGGAGTTCATCGTCAGGCTGCGCGAGCCCCCGCGCAGCCGCCTTCGGCTCCCTACCCCTTTCGCAAGGGTAATGGAGTTGGAATAGCCGCACGGGTTGAAGTTGCACATGAGGGGTTGCTGTAACGGCAACATGCGGGCGGACATTGATTTCCCCGCACCTCATGTGATGCTTCTCCATCGCGGCTGGAAAACTTTCGCACGTGCCCATAGCTTGGCGGAGGGGCACGTACTCCATTTCAACTTAATGGATGCAGATCTGCTCTCCATCAAGGTCTTCGGACGTTCGGGTGCTCGCTTAGGGTGCTGCGCAGAGAGCTCAACCGACGACGAAAGCTCCTCTTCGAGCAACAGCGACGAAGAGGACACTGACGGCAACGACGACGGTGCCGAGCGGGAGGATGGGGGCTCGGAGTCCAGTTGAGCGCTAGACGCACCATCACCGTCAGCCAGGCGCCGGCGGCACCATCATCTACACCTGGCCTTCTCCCCGGCAGAGCGATTTCCGGGGGGTTTGGTGTGGATGCCTCCGCCTCCTCCAGCTGGGCCCCGGTAGGCTTCCCCGTGGACTCCGACTTCGTCTTCCCTGCCGGTGTCCCTCCTGCCGCATTCCTCTGGTCCTAGCGGTGGTGACCAGGGCATCGCCTAGCCGCTCCCTCCGTCCTCCTCGCTTCACACTCGCCCTCCCTATCTTGTCAGGCTACATCCCGCGGGCCCTGACGGGGTCAGGTTGGGCTTCTGCCTAGGCACCCCTTTTGCCCTCTTCACCTCCCTCTGTAGCTCCTAGGAGGAGAGGGACAAGAAAGGCATTATGGGGCACTTATCTTTTTTTTAATCTAAAAACTGTAGGCACTTGCCAAACTTTATCTTAAATTATGTACCCTTTCATCCATATTTGTACCCTGTATGGTTTGTAGTTGTTTATCCGCGTATTAATGAAAAAAGGTATGCTTGCCGGGCACTCGTGCATGTGTCATGTCCATGCTGAGGAATGACTCCTCTATACTCCCAAGTAAACAAGATTTTCCGGCAAGACACCTTGCCAGTCTCTTCCGTTGCTGCCGCAGGGCTCAGCCTGGCGGGTTAGGAGCATGGAAGAGAACCGGCCCCTCGTCAACCCTTTTTTTCAAATGCTACCGTGACCAGCCTGACTAAAGTAATCTTTGAATCAATGGATGGGAGCACAAATGTTTTAGGGCGACAAGGTTTTTCTACGCACAAGTTTTTCACACAGGGGCATGCGATGGAAGGTCAGAGGAACTTATCTGCGTTACGCTGTCGGGGATCGATACGCCAGCTTGTCCTCACTTCCCCCCTTTGGGGAGTTTATCCGCGATAGGAGCCCTGTTTGCTAGTACAGGGGAAAACAACAGCATATGATCTCATCTATATGATTTAAGGACTACAGCAAAGTCAGACTTAAATAAACATGCATGCAAGTTTTAGGCGCCAGCGCTTCGTTTTATTATCTTTGCATAGGGTCTGCGCCTGGCTTTGTACAAAGGGTTCCATGTGCATCGGCAAGGCTTGTACAAAAGGTGGCTGCCGGGAACTGAGCCCGGCAGCTGTGCCTTACGGGTAGAACTTACGAAGATGCTCAATATTCCATGAGTTTTGCACTTGGATGCCATCTTTGGTCTCCAGACGGACTGCGCCAGGTCTGGTGACTCGTACTACCCGGTAAGGGCCTTCCCACTTTGGCACCAACTTGTTAGAACCCTTGGCGGACTGAACGCGCCTAAGGACAAGGTCGCCTTCCTCAAGGCTCCGGGCGTGGACCCTGCAGCTATGATAGCGGCACAGGGATTGCTGGTAGCGTGCAGCATGCACAGTAGCCCGAAGGCGATCTTCCTCGAGGAGCACAACATCGTCATGCCGTAGCTGCTCTTGCTCTACTTCGTCGTGCTCAAGTACTCGAGGTGACCCGTATATGAGTTCCATGGGGAGCACTGCTTTTGCCCCATATACTAGGGAGAAGGTAGTTTGGCCGGTAGCTCGATTTGGTGTCGTTCTGAGAGACCAAAGAACCGCCGGCAGCTCATCAATCCAACGCCTGCCGCATCTCAGCAACTTGTCGAAAGTTCTTGTCTTGAGCCCTCGCAGCACTTCAGCATTCATCCTCTCAACTTGCCCGTTGCTTCGTGGATGAGCGATAGAGGCGAAGGAGACCTTACTCCCAAGGCTTTGGATGTACTGCATAAAGGCGCGGCTTGTGAACTGGGTGCCGTTGTCAGTGATCACTCTATTAGGAACTCCAAAGCGGCACACCAATCCTTTCAAGAACTTGACAGCTGATTGTGCGGTCACCTTCCTCACTGGCTCCACCTCTGGCCACTTTGTAAACTTGTCGATTGCTACGTACAAGAATTCAAAGCCCCCAGCAGTGTGGGGGAAGGGGCCCAAGATATCGAGCCCCCAGACCGAGAATGGCCAGGATAAAGGAATCGTCTGGAGAGCTTGAGCTGGTTGATGAATGTTCTTGGAAAGGAACTGGCAGGCTTCACACTTGGTGACTAGCTCAGCTGCATCTTGGAGGGCAGTGGGCCAATAGAAACCCTACCGGAAAGCTTTTCCGACCAGGGTTCTCGATACAATGTGAGAGCTGCACACGCCCTTGTGTATTTCTGCCAGCAGCTTCTGCCCATCTTCCCGGCAAATGCATTTCAATTTCACACCGTTTGGCCTTTTCCTGTACAGTGTGTCGTCGACAAACTGATACATATTTGACCGTCGGGCTACTTTTTCAGCTTCTTCTTGCTGGGAAGTTCTCCTGTTTGAAGGAAATGGACTATGTGATGTGCCCAAGTTGGAGCCTGTGGCTCGACAACAAGGACTAAAGGCACCTTCTTGTTCGTGAGAGCGCTCACCTCGACCGCAAGAACTTGTGGTTCTGCAGGAGGGTGCTGGTCACCAACCGAAGTAGGGTTGTTCCCGATAGCCTCTCTACCAACGGCTTTGGGAAGCCTTGCCAGGAGATACTTGCTGGAGTCCAACTTTCTCCTTTTTCTGCCCATCATTGAAGGGGACACTGATGGTTGAGTTAGGTGGAAGACAAAAGTTCCTGGTTCCACAGGGAGCTTTTGTGCAGCACACTTTGACAAGTGATCAGCAATGTTGTTCTCTGCACGTGGCACATGCTCTGCTTGTAACCCATCAAAGTGTTCTTCCAGCTTTCTTACCTCCTCTGCATATGCCTCCATCAACGGACTCTGGTAACCCTTATTGACTTGTATCACTACGAGCTACGAGTCTCCACGGATGATCAATTTCTTGATTCCCAACTCCACCGCAATTCTGAGTCCAGCAAGGAGCCCCTCATACTCAGTAGTGTTGTTGGTGGCCTTCTCCCGGGGAAAGTGCATTTGAACTACATACTTGAGATGCTCTCCGGTGGGCGCAACAAGGAGCACGCCAGCTCCAGTGCCCTACAACGAGAAAGCACCATCAAAATACATGATCCACTCCTGAGGCGCCTCCTTGCCGGGGATAACTGTCTCTGGTATTTCTTCATCTGGAGTAGCATCCATTCTGCAATGAATTCCGCCAATGTTCTACTCTGAATAGTTGAGATACTTTCGTACTTCAGGCCAAAGCTTGACAGCTCTAGCGCCCATTCAACTATCCTGCCGGTGGCTTCGGGGTTCCTTAGTATACGCTGCAGTGGAAAACAGGTGACAACCGTGATCTCGTGGGCTTGGAAGTAGTGGTGCAGCTTCCTCGAGGTCATGATGAGGCCGAAGATCTGCTTTTGCACCCCAGAGTACCTTGATCTGGCTCCTTGTAGTAAGGAGCTGACAAAGTAAACTGGTCGCTGTACCACTTTCTTCCTTACCGCAGTCTTGGGATTGCTCCCAACAGCTTGCCTTGCCTCCTCTTGGGGTATGTCATGTCTTGCCATAGGTTCTTCGGTTCCTTCCCCGGAAGGGTTAGTTGTCGCGACTGCTTCCTCGTCCACTTCCTGCTACGCCACCAGTGCTGCACTAACTACTTGATTCGTTGCAGCTAAATATAGCAACAACGGCTCTTGTGGTTTAGGCGCAACCAAGGTGGGAGCAGAGGAAAGGTAAGTTTTTAGGTCTTGCAGGGCTACTTCTGCCTCCGGGGTCCACTTCACCGGGCCAGCCTTTTTCAAGATTTTGAAAAAAGGCAAGGCACGCTCAGCAGATTTGGAGATGAACCTACTCAGCGCGGCAATGCATCTAGTTAAACGCCTCACGTCCTTGACAGTCTTGGGTGCTTGTATCTGCTCGATTGCTCTGATCTTGTCGGGGTTGGCTTCTATCTCTCGGTGAGACACAAAGAAACCAAGTAGCTTGCCGGACGGGACACCAAATACACATTTCCCAGGGTTTAACTTTAAGTTTATCTTGCGCAAGTTTGCAAAGGTCTCTTCCAAGTCTTGAATGAGTGTTGATCTATCCTTGGTTTTGACTACTATATCATCCATATAAGCTTCTACGTTTCTGTGCAGCTATGGTTCGAAACCGATCTGTACTGCTCTTGCAAAAGTGGATCCAGGGCTCTTTAACCCGAAAGGCATACGTACAAAGCAGTACGTGCCACATGGAGTTATGAACGCGGTTTTCTCTTCATCTTCTTTGGACATGAATATCTGATGGTACCCGGAGTACACATCCAAAAAGGAAAGCAGATCGCACCTGGAAGTGGAGTCTACAATCTGATCAATGCACGGCAGGGGGAAAGGGTCCTTCCGGCATGCCTTGTTCAAGTCTATGAAGTCAATGCAGAGCCTCCATTTCCCGTTTGCCTTGCGCACTACCACTGGGTTTGCTAACCACGTTGGATGCAGCACTCCTCTGACCAAACCAGCTGCTTCAAGTTTCTTGATTTCCTTGGCAATAAACTGCTACCACTCCAAGGCTTGCTTTCTAACCTTTTGCTTGACGGGCCGAGCATGAGGACAGACAGCGAGGTGGTGCTCGATTACCTCCCTGGGAACACCGGGGATGTCAGACGGTTGCCAAGCAAACACATCGACATTCACCCGCAGGAAGGTAACTAGCGCGCTTTCCTATTTAGCATCAAGGGTGGAGCTGATGGTGAATGTACCTTCAGTGCCATCCTGCCTTGCCGGAACCTTCTTCACAACAGGTGAAACAACCTTGGGTCTCTTGCTAGTGGAACTCTCCGGCAGGTCATCAACAGGCGTGGCGCACTCCGAAGAGGCGCGCTTCTCGGAGTCCTTGCCGGCATCTCAGCTAGCCTTCTTACCCTTCTTTGTATACTTGGCGGGAGATGGGGTGTTAGCTGCCTCAGCTGCTACCGCGTCCCGATACATCTAGTTCACACATATGATCGCATCTTTCTTATCTGACGGGATGGAAATGATACCCATCGGCCCTGGCATCTTCAAGGTGTTGTAGGCATATTAGGATGCTGCCATAAACTTTGCCAGAGCTGGACGACCAAGAATCCCATTATAAGACAGAGCAAGCTCAACAACGTCAAACACGACCCTCTCGGTCTGGTAGTTCAGTTCCCCGCCAAATGTCACAGGAAATGTGATCTTCCCTTTGGGCCGGCACCTGCCGAGATTGATTCATGTGCCCGTAGCCTTGAGTTCTTCATCAGGGATCTGCAGTTTGCCTACCACTTTAGGGGAGATCAGATTCAACCTAGCCCCGTCATCAACTAGCATCTTCGTTACTTTGACGTTGCGGATTGTTGGGGAGACCAACAATGGCAAACACCCTCCCGCGGTAGTGCGGTCAGGGTGATCCACTTCGTCAAAGATGATAGGCGTGCGGGACCACTTAAGTGGCCTTCGGGAATCCGCAGTTGGCTCCACATCATTGACTTCATGTGCCCATTCCTTGAGCTGCTGATGAGAGGAGTGCAAGGATGCACCCCCATCAATGCACATGGCCTCAGTTGCCTTCTGGAATTCTTGCTCCCTAGTTTCTTATTCATCCTCTTCATCACTCCCGTCATCTCCTTCTTTCTTTTCGTGGCCTCTAGCGGGATTTTCCTTCTGCTGCGGAGTCTTGCTGCGGTGGCCTCCTCTACTGCCACAACCTTTCCCGCCAGCACCCTCTTGGCCTCTCTCCCTGTCATGTTTCTCATATTCAGCCTTTTGCTTCTTGACGAGCTGCTCAACTTGATGACATTCTTGGAGGTCATGGCCCTTGGTGCGGTGGATTTTGCAGTACGGCCCGTCGGATTGCCCGGCCTTTTCCACTGCCACGGCCTCCCGGCAATCAGCGCATGCAGCAGCTCCCTTGCCGGGGGCCTCGGTCTTAGCCTTCTTGCTAGCACCAGGATCACCTGAGCTCTCAACGGCCAACACTGTCTTCTCTTTGCGCTTTCTGTTGCGCCTCCGGTTCCTCCCCTTCGAGTTGGTGGCACCGTCATCGACATCTGAGTCAATTTCGACGCCCGCCTCCTCTCCGGGGAGTCGCCTCCCTTCCTCAGTCCGAGCACACTTTTCCGCTAGGGTGTATAGTTCGTTGACGGTTTTGGGCAGCCGGACATTCATCTTGGCCCGCATCCTTCTGTTGCGCACGTTTGAATGGAATGCGGCAGTCATGGCTGCAGGGTGTATCTCTAGAATGTTACGATGCACTCGACTGAATCTCTATATATACTTACACAAATTCTCCCCTTCCTTTTGTGGAAGAACCTACAGATCACTGGGCTGTCCAGGCTCTTGGTGGCCACCTGTGAAGGCGCCAACGAACTCGTTGCATAAGTCTGCCCAAGATGAAATGGAGTTTTCTGGCAGGTGCATCAGCCATGATCTCACATTTGGCTCAAGTGCCAAAGGGAAATAGTTGGCGAACACCTTCTCATCTCTACCCCCGGCGACTTGAACAACAATCGTATATATGCTCAGAAACTCTGCTGGGTTTAACTGTCCGTCGTATTTCTCTGGCAGCTCAGGCTTGAAGACGCGGGCAGATGGCCAGCAGACCTGCCGCAGCTCACGAGTGAAGGCAGGGCACCCAACCTCGAAAGGCAAGTACCCGCCAGCATTGGGCGCGTGCTCGTCATCGTCTGGGCCATTGCGCCTGTCAGACTGACGGCGTGCCTCTCGGCACCGCTCTATGGTGACACGCGCATCTTCCTTCTGCCGCTCTTCCAGAACTTGCCGCTGATCATGACGGGTTTGAGGGTCAGACAAAGTCATCAACGTCTTGTCGGGATCGTCGACTCTTTGAGCTCGCCGAGGTTGTTGCTGGGCCTGCTGCCGCGGAGGGGATTGCGCCGTTGGTGCTGCCCCTCAGTATGGCCATCACCGTTTGCCGGCATTGTGATGGCTCCGCATGCTGTGATTTACCGGCCTCAGCAAAGCCAATTAAACTCTGGATGGTGTCCCTCCACTCATCCATCTTGTCAGCCGTTGGCGGAAATTTCAACAGGAGCTGGGCTCGCGTCATTGCTTCCCGGCCGTGTTTGGCATGGCCAACGAAGTGGACCGCGACGTTGCTCGACTCCTGGTAGAACCAATAGGAGCGTCGCCACGTTCTTGCCGTTGTGGACCGATTGCCAAGGCGGTCTGGTGGTGAGTGGGGCGCGTCTGGGGATCAACAGCCCCGCTCGGCGCTCCCCCTTGCCCGTCTTGCTCCGAGCAAGGTGTGCGCTTTGAGGCCGCGCCCGTGACAGGCGGAACTAGAGAATCGTGGCTTGCGCCTGGGTGGGTGTCACTGTTGCGACTGCGTCCGCCAGCACGGCAGGGAGGTGGAGATGGGGCGTCCCCTCCACCCGCAGTTTCCGGGCCAACCTCGTCAGGACGCTGCTGATGCAGCCCATCTTCGGCGTTCCTTGCTCCAACTTCGGCCGTGGGGGACACAACGGCGGCACCGCCTGCGCCGATTGTGTCGCCAGCGGCACCTGCCTCGCCCAACGTTGCCGCGGTATCGACGGTGTCAGTGGCTGTGTGCGAAGGGGCCTTCGAAGTGGAGGGATGCGCAGTCGCGCCGAGTTTCTTCTTGGGCGCCATGGACAGAAAAGTTGATGATGAAGACGATGATGAAGATCGACGCACTGTTCGCAACTTCTGGTTCGCGCAAGCGATTTCCCCCTACCTGGCGTGCCAAAGATGTCGTGGGTGGACACGATCACCTATGGGGCCATGAGCCCCTTGTGGTTTGGCATGGCGGAGATCACGTTGCACAAAGAGCAGAAGCCATGAAGCAGCACGATGATGGGACTCTGGTCGTTTTTACCCAGGTTTGGGCCGTTGAGAAGCGTAAACCCCTACTCCTGCTTTAATGATTGGATGGAGGGAACACCACAACACACATCGCTCAATCCCGGCAAGATAGCCTCGGGGAGAGCTCCTATGCACGTACAAGTATGAGAGGGTCCGAATCCCTTTCTAGGTAGCCTTGGACCTCCTTTTATAGCTCAAGGGGTAACCACAGTGGCAAAACAGTCATTATCTTGTGATTAGATAGCTAACAGTGCTATCATACCTAACTCTGGCAGTTAGGACAAAGTGCATTAAATGCACTGCTAGGTGTCGTGCTGAGGGTGAAACCCGGCAAGCCTGTCGTGCCGCTTAATCATCTTCTGCTTATTATCTTGACACGCCTCTGGACGGGTGTCAAGTGGGTGTGATCTGTCTTCCAATGAGCTGCCACGTGCTTAGTGGAAGCCACTTAACCACCTGCGGGCTCAACACCGCACCGATAAGTGACTTGCATCACTGTGTGGTGGAGCGGTGGTGCCTTGGCGGGATTTTTGGTCCTGGCGTTCTGGATTTGCTTCCGGGGTAGTCTCGACCTGGCCGAGCTCTCCTGCTCGGCAACGGAGGCCTTCCCAAGGTGGTATCTTGTTGTCTTGTTCTTCTTAATGCGCTCCTTGATCTCATGAAGAGTGGCTTATCTGGCTTGACCTTGCTTTGTATGCTTGTGTTGGTCGTACGATCATTAGCATGCTTTGTGTATGAGTCTGATCAACGAACTTGGATGTTCGTTGCACCGACAAAAGGCATCCCCTCTTTCTTCTAACGACCATCGGTAATTTTACTTGGAGCTATATTTTTATTCATCATATATCATGAGTTTTGTTTGGAGCATCTTGTATTATATGAGTCTTAGCTTGTTTTGCTTTTTAGTCTGTCACAATCATCCTTGTTGGACACACCTATATGAGAGAGCCATAATGATGCTATGATTTGTTAGAATTGCTCTATGTGCTTCACTTAAATTTTTTTGAGCTATGGAATTGCTCTAGTACTTCACTTATATCTTTTTGAGCACGGTGGTGGTTTAATTTTGAAGAAATATACTCTCATGCTTCACTTAGATTATTTTGAGAGTTAGTAAAATTTTGAAGAAATATGCTCTCATGCTTCACTTAGATTATTTTGAGAGTTGGAAAAAAATATTTTGAAGAAATATGTGCTCTCGTGCTACACTTAAATTTATTTGAGAGCTTGTTAGTAGCAATGGTAATATATGAAATTAGTCCCAAAGTGATAGATATTCAAGGGGGATATAGTAAAAACTTTCATGAAGATCATTGGATATTATAAACTTGATTCCTTGTAATAGTTTTGAGATACGGAGATAGTAATATATGAGTCATGTTGGTGAGTAATTATGCTTTAGTAAGAATATTGGTGTTAAGGTTTCTGATTCCCTATGGAAGCACGAAAGTCAATAGTTATGCAATGGAGTTACATCCTACTTGTGGTGCATTATTCAGTGTTAGTTATGTTTAATGCTCGTTTATGATCGTTTTCGTTTGTTGGTTGGTTGCTTCTCAATCTATTTGGTAGCCTTCATTTGTACTAAGAGGGAATACTGCTTGTGCATCCAACTCCTTTGTAGCGACCCGACCCGAATGGATCAAAGTCTCTGTGCTTAAGTGTCATCCCTGGATCGGTATGCTGACACACACAGTACTCGAGGATTTATAACAGAGGTAAATCACATGTATAAAGTAACGTAAATACTATTACCTCAATCCATATAGCGGAAGTAACAACAAGGTTGTGGATTCCCATCAACACCAACGGCAAAGTTGAGTGTAGAAATCGTAACCCTAACGTATCACTTACTCGTCGTAAGAATCCTGCAACATGAGACGTTGCAGCCCGAAATGGGTCAGTACATTGAATGTACTGGCAAGATAACACAGTAGAGCAATGAGCAGAATAAATACTATCACTACATGCATATATGGCTGGTGGAGGCTCTACGGTTAATATGTTTTGCGAAAAGCCAATTTTTTTCCTACAACAAAGGAATATATTTTATTTAACTATCATGGTGGTTGTTGAACATTGAGAAGGTAAATCCCCCTCTCAATCCCAATTAAAAGTAATTATTAATCCCAACAAATTAATTTAGAGTGATGGGATTCAATATGATAATCCAAGAACCAGATACTCAAGATGTCCATAACCGGGGACACGGCTAATCATGACTAGTTTGTACACTCTGCAGAGGTTTGTGCACTTTTCCCCACAAGACTCGATCTCCTCCGTTGGATTTCTCGCACTACATGGTGTTTGAGAAACGGATGACCGAGACACAGTCTTTCAGAAACATTTACTCTTTACTCTGGGTAGACAGTTACACCTACTTTCCCCTACATCTGCTAGCCTACCACTGAAAAGGTCATGTAACATACTCAACTATGCTAGAGCCCTAAAGCTTGTGGCTGCACACGGAAGTTTCTAGCATGAATAATCTTATGATCCCTTTGAGCCTGGGTGGCGAACCATAGGAGGATCACACGGTATAACCCCGGGATCTCCTAGGACAACACTGGTATATCCCCAGGTGTCCGGGCAAGCCACTGGTATAACTCCCCAGGTGCCCCAACCAATCCACCCAGATGTGTATTAAAGTAGCCACCTTAAGTTAACCATTAATTAACAATCTCACATCTGTCATGGATACACTCAAAACCCAATCCACGTCTACGAGCATAGCATGGCAACATAAGCATAGCGTGGAAGTAACTCCCAAGGGTTTTATAATAAAAGGGCAATAGGTTCTACCTCATCATCTACTTCCCAATACCCACAAGTTAATCACATCCTAGTCATGTAGTGTTTGAGGATAAAACTAATGCATAAAAACTGGGTATAGAAGAGTATGATCAAAGTGTGAACTTGCCTTGTACTGTTGATGAAGATCCTTCGACTCATAATTCCTGATAGTTCTACTCGTCACACTCCGTTCAATCTAACGTGAGCAAGCAATTGCATACATAAGCACTCATGCAAAAGAATCGAAGAAAAGATCTCGAAAAACTTCGAAAACTAGCAATTAACTCTTGCAACAGAAAACAATTTCTAACAGTACCAAAATTGGGTGGATTAGGTCTTATCAGAAAGTTTAGGTCAAGAGCTTCAATTAGCAAAAAGAATCAATTAAATCGGAGTTACGAAACTCAAACTGCGAAAGAAACAAGCTTTGATTACTAACCTGGACTAAAGTCAAATTTTACAGTAGCAAAAACTTGTTTAAGTTGGTTAAACAGAAAGAGGGCTTCGAGACGAAGATCTAGGCGCTTGAATCGCCTGATTCCGACAAACGAGCGAAAAGTTATACTAAAACGAAAATCGGATCAGAAATCGCGATCGAAAATAATCGCGAAAAATCCGAGAAAAAGAAAACTAACGAACAGGCTAACGAACGAACGTTCGCTGTCTGCGGTTAAACGGTGAAAACCGTTCGTTAAAACGAACGTACGGACGAACGTCAGCTAAATAACTAAACCGACGGAAAACCGATCTAAAAAGAATAAACCGGTATTTAAAAAAAACCGAACCTAGATCTAGGGTTTAAACAAACCGATCGGTTTTTCTCACGAAACCGACGGCGGCGGCGGGATTCCGGCGAGGCTCCGGCGGGCAGCGGCGGCGGCGAGGCGACGGGGCGGGGCGCGGCGCGGCGGCGCGATGCGGCGGCGGCGGCGTCCGGCAGCGGCGGCAGCGGCGGCGGCTGGCGCGGCGAGGGCAGGCGGCGCGGCGGCTCGGCGGCGCGGCGAGGGCAGGCGGCGGCGGGCGGCGGCGGCGGCTTGGGGCTCCAGGGGGGGCCCCGGGTCGGCTTTTTAAGGGGGAAGGGGGTGGCTTGGGCGAGGGGGCGACGGGGCGGAGGCGCGGCGGCGGCGGACTCCGGCACGGGACGCGAAGGCGGCGGCGGCCTGCTGGGCCGGCTGGGCTTCGGCCCAGTTCGGTCGGCCGAAAAGATTTTTTTTTTTAACTCAGACAGCAAGAGTAAAATAAAACGACAAATAATAAAAATGATATATAGCATATTATATATCAAAATTTTCAGAAAAATATTTCCTAAAATATGAACATATTTTCAGCGGCAAATAAATTTCACAAAAATTTAAATAAAGCAAAAAGTGCTACTGCTGCAATAAAACCTAATAAAAATCATTTTAAAAATACCAAAATGATTTCAAATTTATTTCCCTCTAATTTTATATTGAAGGGAATCATTTTACCCTAATTTCCATATATTTTATTTTTGGCTAAAAACAATTTGAATAAAAACCAAATAACTCCAAATTGAAAATAATTTCAAAGGGACTTTAAATTCGATTGTTTTAAACTTCCAACTCATATTTCATATAATTTGAAAAGTCATTTTATCTCCTCTCATGAAAATCATTGAGTGCTTGAAGTTTCTGAATTGGAAATATTTTTCCAAATGAAATTCAAATATTTTCAAACACCCTTTTCATTTAATTAAATGGAAGAAGTCATATCATCTTCACTCAAGGGTTTTGTATTTGAAAAGAATTTGAATTCATGGAGATCATAAATGCAAAAATGAAAGTTTGGGAAAGTCCTTTTATTCCCTCTCATTCAACTTTCAAAAAATTTCCAAATTTCACTCAATTTCACACAAGCAACCACACCACAATCAAACAATCAATCAAAACTATTTATTTAATATAACATTCCAAAATTTAGAATTTTGGGATGTTACATCCTTAAACCCAAAGTTGTGCCAAATGAGTCCACCATACCTACCTATATGCGGTATTTCCATGCAGTTCCAAGTAAATTTCTATGTGCCAACTCTAATTTTCAAAATGAATTTCATTTTTGTGTGCCCGTACCACTCATGAAGCGGCAGGGGGTGGCCAATATTTTCCATGCTAGGTATGTTATTCTCAAGATGAGTGTTTATTCACTTGTCATTGCACGAGAGTGTGGCAGGTAATAGGGATGCCCAATCCCAAAATGATTTTTTTACTTATGTTGTTCATAATAAATCCCTTGGAAAGTGTTGGTATGGAAGGCACCCGTGGATACGGCTAGCGATGGATTGTGAAAGAATGGTGGAAAAGGAAATAAACTTTATTTTATGTTTGGGAACCTGCTATGATTTACCTAGAATGGAAGATATTGGGAATTCTCAGTCATTTTTGTTGACAGGAAAAGCATGCCTCTCAAAACAATTTTATCTCTCAATTTAAGCTTTGAGCTCTGGCACCTCTACAAATCTCTGCTTCCCTCTATGAAGGGCCTATCTATTTACTTTTATGCAATTTTTATATTTATTGAGTCTCCATCTTCTCTTATAAAGCACCAACTAGGGAACACTATTACCATACTTATGCATTGGATATAGCTAATATTTGAGTGTGTTTCATGAATGGATCAATGATTGAGCATAATGGGCTAGGGATAGCTTTCTTTAGTGTTGATATTTTGAAAGACATGGTTGCTTGTTGATATGCTTGAGTATTGATGTCTTTATGTCAATTATAGACTATTGCTTTGAATCATCTAAAGTCCAAATGTCCATGCTACAAAAGAAAAGAATATGTGATGAACATGTTAGGCAGCGCTCCACATCAAAAATTATGTTTTTATCATTTACCTACTCTAGTATGAGAATGAATTAAGCTTGGGGATGCTGATACGTCTCCAACATATCAATAATTTTTTATTGTTCCATGTTGTTATATTATCAATTTTGGATGCTTTATATACATTTACTAGCAACTTTATATCATTTTTTGGGACTAACCTATTGACATAGTGCCCAGTGTCAGTTGCTATTTTTTTCCTTGTTTTTTACTTGCAGAATATCAATACCAAACAAAGTCCAAATGCCACGAAACTTTTTGGAGATTTTTTTCTGGCCAGAAGACACCCTGGGAGCCAAAGTAGCACACGAGAGGAGGCCCGTGGGGCCCACTAGGCACCAGGGGAGTCGAGGAAATACAGTTTCTGCCGCCGCAAGTTCCACAACCACGAGATCCAATCTAGAGGCCTTTTCTGGCACTCTGCCGAAGGGGGCAACAATCACGGAGGGGTTCTTCATCATCCTTGTAGCCCCTCCAATGATGCATGAGTAGTTTACCACAGACATACGGGTCCGTAGCTAGTAGCTAGATGGCTTCTTCTCTCTTTTTGATCTTCAATACAATGTTCTCCTCGATGTTCTTGGAGATCTATTTGATGTAACTCTTTTTTTTGCGGTGCGTTTGTTCGAATCCGATGAATTGTGAGTTTATGATCAGTTCTACCCATGAATATTATTTGAGTCTTTGCTGAACTCTTATATGCATGATTGTTATAGCCTCGTATTTCTTCTCCGAAATTTTGGTTTGGTTTGGCCAACTAGATTGATTTTTCTTGCCATGGGAAGAGGTACTTTGTGATGGGTTCGATCTTGCGGTGCTCAATCTCAGTGATAGAAAGAGACATGACACGCATGTATCATTGCTATTAAGG
Organism: Thinopyrum elongatum; assembly: GCA_011799875.1. Taxonomy (NCBI): domain Eukaryota; kingdom Viridiplantae; phylum Streptophyta; class Magnoliopsida; order Poales; family Poaceae; genus Thinopyrum; species Thinopyrum elongatum. The sequence goes on from CM022299.1 coordinate 394,603,205, forward strand.
GTAACAAGATGGGGTTTATTCATACGTGAGTTTATCTTGTCTACATCATGTCATCGTTCTTATTGCATTACTCCATTTTTCCATGAACTTAATACACTAGATGCATGCTGGATAGCGGTCAATGTGTGGAGTAATAGTAGTAGATGCAGGCAAGAGTCGGTCTACTAATCTTGGACGTGATGCCTATATACATGATCATTGCCTTGGATATCGTCATGATTATTCGCTTTTCTATTAATTTCCCAACAGTAATTTGTTTACCCACCGCATGCTATTTTCTTGAGAGAAGCATCTAGTGAAAACTACGGCCCCCGGGTCTATTTTCCTATCATAGTAAACCAAAAATACCTTGCTGCGATTTTTCTTTGTTTATTTTATTTTGTGTTTTAGTTAGATCTATTTATCAAAACCTATACAATTTAATCTATCTCAATATCGAGGAGGAATTGACAACCCCTCTTACGCGTTGGGTTGCAAGTTTTTGTTGTTTGTGTGCAGGTGCTATTTACATAGTGTTGCTTGGTTCTCCTACTGGATTGATAACCTTGGTTTCATAACTGAGGGAAATACTTACCTTTGCTATGTTGCATCATCCTCTACTCTTCGGGGAAATACCAACGCAAATACAAGTAATCATCCATCCAGAGGACGAATTCCTTCATCAATGACTGCCTTGCCCTTGCTAGGAACTGAGGAGATTGTGCTTTGAAGTACATCAACCTCTTGCAGAAAACTGAGATGATTCTACCCATCAACCCTGTAGTTGATTGAAGACCGGGATCTGATGAATCTCATGATCCATGGAGCATACGGCTTCGGATCAAAGGATGACTGGGCCACTGTGACCAAAGTCATCATGAAGAAATCATGTATGTTAATGGGAGTGCCATGTACGATATGAGATAGTAGATTCTTAATAACTCCCACAACTTCTTCAGTTGCAGAGTTGTGTCCTTTGATTGGACTGAGGGCCTTGGCCATAATGTTGTAGACAGTGCGAGGCACGTATAGCAAGTCCTTCACCAAGAACGTAGTCCTTTGAGCTTCTCCTGCAGCCAATGGTTTCATCAGTACTTGCATCAAATGATTGGGTAGCTCAGGTTCTTCATAGATCTTCTTAGCTTCTTCAAGGGGTGGATCTACTAGAAGATCACGAAGTAGTTCATCAACTGGTGCCTTGTAGTTAGTGTCTTCACTCATCCAGTCTAGAGCCCATGTCACAATGTCATCAGCATTTCCTGAGAAGTGCACAGTTGTATATAACTGAAGAATGAGTTCTTCATTCCAATTGCAGACATCCGAGCAGAAGCTAAGCAGCCCAGCATCGTGAAGAACAGCCAAAACTGGTCGGAAGCATGGAATGAATTCCATGTCCACATGAGGAATATGATGATGCGGGAAGATCTTGTTCTTCTCAAACAACAATGAAGCATAGAAGTTCATTTGCATCTTGGTCCAAAAGCGCAGATGCCTGATCTTGGTTGAGTCATATGGTGACTCGCCAATGAAGAAATTCTTCTCTTCGAAGAATTTGGCCTTATCGAACTGTGGCCGTCTGAGGCTTCTGCCAATCTTTGGCATGACCGGAACTGGTTGAAGATTCATTTTCTTCGGCCTTACATCAAACATTGGTCTTGGAGAGCCAGTTGAGTCTTGTGGATTTGTGACAACAAGTGATTTCGCAATTTCTTTAGCAGTAGCACTTGGAACAGTGTCAGTATCTGCTCAAGGAACTGATTCTTCATGCTGTTGGGATGTATTGATGACATCCACCATCATTTCTTGTTGTGCAGTCTCATCAGCTATTGCAGCTGGAATTTCTTCATCAATGATTTGAAGAGAAGGCTGTCTTTCTTTAGAACTAGTGTGAATTTCTTCGGTATGCACGGGCGACTGAGGGACTTGTGTCAGAGGTGTGGTGACGGGTGAATTGGGATGTGCTGCTTCCCAAAATTCATCATGGAGTACGGGTGTGGTAGCACCGTCAAAGTCCACATTCTCTTCGGTATCTTCACTGCTTCCAGATGAAGCAACATCAGTTTCTTCAGTCAAGGGAGCTTGGGAAGGCTTCCATGATGACACATGATGAAGTGAAGCGTCTGCTTCCACTTCAATTTCTTCATCCATTTGCTCTGTGGTACCAGCAGAATGGGTATCATTTTCTTCATCATCATCAGCCGAAGGAATGACGTATTCCACCCCAAAAGGAACAATCTGACGATCTTCAGTGGTACGAGCAGGGGGGTGCTGATGAAATTGGAGTTGCATCTATTGGTATGGATGATGACAATGGGGCCATCTTCAGTTTCTTCACTGATTCAATAGGAGTAGGAGGAGCTGAAGCCCTTCGTTTCTTGGTTTCCTTCTCAGCAGCCTTGGTCTTCTTCGCTTCTGATGCAGAAGGAAGAGTGATGATCTTCAAAGATGAAGTCGTTGGAGGCGCCATTGCTAAGGAACTTGGTGGAGCATTTTTTTCAGGCACGACTGATGTAGTCGCCCTCGCAGTTTCTTCAGGCGCAACTTCTTCAGTTGCCTTGGCTTGGTCTTGCGGAGGAGGTGAAGGCACAGATTCATTGGCCTGTGCAGCTTGCTGGGAGCTGAGGAACTTGACAGAGGTGCTTGGCCATACTTGGCAGCCTCCCTTCTGTTGTGGTCTTCAACCACTTTGTTGGTGGCAGAGATGAATCTGTCTTTGACACCACAACAGTAATTTGCTTGACGCTCATATTCTTCAGACAGCTGTTGGATTTCTGATTGGAGAGTCACAAGCTGCTGAGGAGATATGGAAAGCATGTTTTTCCTCAACTCCTTCTCTTTCTGTTGTTGTTGTTTCTTCACCAGCTTAGCTTGAGCAATCTTGTGCTTCTCATTCAGGATGAATGCAGAGAGCACATGGCTTGGACCTGGTGGCAAGTCAAGATCATCAAGTGGAGTATCAGGTTTCTTGCACCATACGTCAATGAAGTCTAGAAGCTTCTTGGAGTCAAACGAAAGTGGAACTGAAGAGTTCTTGGCGATGGCAGCTTGCTCTTGTCTTCTTCTGAGGAAATCAGCAAGTTTAACCTCATCTGCCATCCCATGTTCATCAGCTTGAGGCACTACGGCCTTGCTCTTGGGAATTGGCCTGGTGCCACGGCCAGCAGTGACCTTTGTCTTCAGCTTGGGCATTGATGAAGATATATGCCCACTAGCTGAGGCACTTGATGCAGCAATGGTGGCTGTTGGAAACCCTTCGGTGCGCTGGCAAGATGCGAGCACAACCGGTGTTGAAGCTTTTGCTGTAGCCACTGATGAACTTGAAGCTGGTGGAGGCACTAAAGATTTTGCAGTCCTCGGCACTAAGGCCTTTGAAGTAGTCGGTTTGGCCACTGAGGGCTTTGGATCTAATGGCTTGGGCTTGTGTGCAGGCTTCTTCTGCATAGATTTTTTTGGTGCACTAGCACTGCCACTGCCATTTGCAACTGCTTCAACTGATGCCTTTGAGGCCTTGTTGAATTCATTAACAGCCTTCTTGGCTTGTTTGGCTAACTTGGTGTGACGCCTTTCCCATTCTTTGGAGAATTCTTCACCCCTTCTGATGCTGGTGCGGTCAGCTTCTTGATCAAGAGCTAGAGGTGCCCTTTTGCATGGAGGCTTTACAGCAAAGTCCTTCATGTACTTGAGAGTGACATATCTGTACTCTCTCCATTCATACATCCAGTACCTCTTGATTTTCTTCGTGTTTTGCGCTTCTCCTTAGTTTCCTTGCCATGAATTGTTTCATCGGGTGTACAGTAGCCTGAGTACAAGTGTTCAGGGATCTCGAATTATGTCAGTTCCTCTTTCCTCTTGCCTCCCTTCTGAGGCTTTTGACTGCTACTTCTTGAGCTTGCGTTGATTTTTCCCTTGAAGAGGAAAGGGCGATGCAGCAAAGTAGAGATAAGTATTTCCCTTAGTTAAGAATCAAGGTATCAATCCAGTAGGAGGCACAAGCAAGTCCCTAATATATGCACCTGCACAAACTAACAAACACTTGCACACAACGCGAAAAAGGGGTTGTCAATCCCTTCACGGCCATGAACAAGAGTGAGATCTAATAGAGATAGGTATAAAAGATAAATAAAAGAGTAAACTAAAGTAAATATAAATAAATTGCAACAAGGTATTTTTAGGGTTTTTGGTTTATAGATCTGAAAATATATGATGAAAAATAGACCCGGGGGCCATAGGTTTCACTAGAGGCTTCTCTCTTGAAGAAAACATACGGTAGGTAAACAAATTACTGTTGAGCAATTGATAGAAAAGCGCATAATTATGAAGACATCTAAGGCAATCACTACTGCAGGATGCTGCTAACGCGACACTACAATCAGAGACCCTTCGACGAAACTGTGTGCGATGCAATAATCGCAAACGGTGATGTAAAAAAAATCGTCAAAAAAGATGCAAAACATTTGCGATGGCGGATACATCAAACACGGTTCAGAATTTAGTTGCGTGTGCGATGCGGGGCATACGGTTTAGTTCATTGAACTGTTTGCGATGAGGCAAAAGAATAGAAACGGGCAGCCAGATCCAGGTGTGTGCGATATACGGCATACAGTTCACTCGGGTGAACTGTTTGTGATTAGGCGGAACAAGAAAAAAGATTAGCCAGATCAAGGTGTGTGCGATAGAGGGCAAACAGTTCACTCGGATGAACTATTTGTGTTGAGCCAAGAGAACAGAAATGGTTCAATTTAACAAGATGTGTGTGATACGCGGCAAATAGGTCTGTAATCAGAAATGTGTGCGAAGACCGATAATAACACAGACGATTGCTGCTAATAAGACATGTGTGTTGTGCGTTGGGATTGCATACAGAACAACAACATATATATATACAAACTTATAAGGACATGGTTGCATAACCAAATTAAACATCCAATTACATAGGTGGCTACTACACACATGACATTTGCACACACCAAAGTAAACTATTACATGCATAATTACATAGGTGGCTACTACACACATGACATTTCCACACACCAAAATCAACTATATATTACATGCATAATTAACTAGGATAAACGATCATCTGATCATCATCTACTTCTTGTGACGCTTGCCGCTACTGCTCTACTTGTGGCTCGATCCAGCCTCGTCGATTTCGGTAACGAGGCACTTCCTCATGTCAACGGTCCGCCTGTGCATCTCGTAGCATGTGTACACGCTCTTGGCGGTGAACCTAAGGTGAGGTTCATCCAGTTGCCGCATCTAGGCCCCGTGCCAGGATATGAGACTTGTTCTCTTGGCATCCTGCTTCATCTTTTCATAGTAGGGGTCGATGATGGCCGAGGCGAGTTCAACCAGGGAGTCCTTCTTCGTGCTGCCCCAGACCCTATAGTGCTCACAGATTTCGACAAGGTTCTTGCAGGCCAAGCCCGTAACCCTGAGCGCTTTTACATCGTTGGTGGTTTCCACCGTAGCGAACTTGTAGTTGGTGCTGTTGACAAACCTGGCAAAACGGTCGCAAGGCTCTCTGGCCATGCAGTAGTGGTAGATGAGGACATGATGGCGCACGCACAACTGGGCGGTGGCAACCTTCTGATCTTTGCCGGGAAGACCGGCGGTGTACTCGAGGTCAATGCCGACCACCTTGTACTTGTCTCCAGCAAGCAATTGCTCCACGGTGTTGATGTAGTCCTCCACCACGGCCGGGTCAATGGTGTACACCACCGTGAGATCCGTCTCCCTCGCGTGGGTCTCGACTTTATGCTCGCCGAACTCCATTGGAGCGCCGCTAGATATCCTCTCTGTATGTGTCGTCGTGGGTGTGCTTGTTGTGTTGCGGGGCGAGATCGAAAGGTTGAAGAGACTAAGGTTATAATGGCCACGGGAATTAATGGGGAAGCCGGACGGACTAGAATATCCACACGCCCGGATGGCAGTTCTAATTTGCAGTGCGTAACTCCATCGTGCCGCACGTAACTGCATCGTGGCGACGCGCGCGGCGCAACCGCATGCATATGGGCCCTAACGTGATCGTGCGCAGGCCACAACCACTGGCAGAGCGCGCGTGCACGAACGCGAGAACATCGCTCCACGGTGCCTCAACGGCGAGCAACCATATATATGCATATAGCAGTTGAACACGCAATGAAAAGTTGTCCACAAGCCGAGCGTTTGGAGGTACGCGAGCAGAGTGCGCTGACGGACAGCAGAGCGCGTCGACGGACAAGAGTAGAGCGCACCGCGGCGCCTAACGGTGAGAACAGCGTGCTGCGGCACCTAACGGCAAGCAGATCATGCCGAGGGATGCAAGCAGAGGCCGGCACAGTGATACGTGGCAAATAAGAAGAACTGTGTGAGCGATGGTGGAGACATCAAACACGAATCAGATTAGAGTTGCGTGTGCGATACATGGCATACAGTTGATCCATCCGAGTTGTTTGTGATGGAATAAGCCGTGTGTGTTGTGGGCAAACGCTTGCTGGTATATAACCGTTTGCAATTGATGAATTCATCACCGACGGGTTACCTAGTGTGGTCCGTGTGCGATGTGATATGCTCTGTCTACAGAACATCTATGCTCTGTGTACAGAAGAACAACATATATATACTTGTAACAGGACATGATTGCAAGACCAAATTAAACATCCAATTACGTTATATAACAAATACCATAAATATTGCAAGGTTCCAATTCCAGCATTACAAGGCCCAAATTCAAAGATTACAAGGTTCAAACTATTCAGACACATAAAATTCATCTTCTTCAGAATCTTTTTCATGCATTATTTTTGCGAAAGGATCAGCCACCGAGAAGTCATATAGCAGCTCGATACAGTGACTTCCGAATAATCTGTCATATGAAGTTACAAATTGAAATTCAGCTTGTGCAGAGCCTTTTCCATTCAGCTGTAGACGCCTGCGCTCTTTAGCAATCCATTCACTTCTGCACAGTAAATATAGGGCAAACCTCATTACCTTGAGCAACCTTGCTTTCTCAACAAAGAACCTGGCGACTTTAATTTCTGGTGTGGTGCCTCTGTACTCGTTAAAAGTAATTTCTGTGAGATGAAGATCAAGGCATTCAATTGGATTGTTATATTCCCCAACATTTTCTATTTTCGGGCCTGCTAGTATCTGCAAACGAAGACAACATATTAGTGCATAGCTGTAGATTTGAACACTTCAGGCCTCTTTGATTTGCAGGATTTCTAAAATACATGAAAAGAGTGAAATGCCACCTTCAATCTTTCATGATAAACTTCTATCATGAAAGCATGTCGGGCGAAGGAATAAAACGCGTTCAACACTAGCATCTCAAAAAATATATGTATTGAAATCCTCCAAATTTCCTTTAGAAATCATTCTACATTTGTCATTGTAATCATGGGTAAAAGTAACAAAAAATTGAGCTCCGTTGTGGTTAACAATTAACAGGAAAGGAGCATCACCTCGATGTATAGCTTCTCCGTGCAAGGAAAGCATATAAGGAATCTAACAACTTCATCCAGATCGAGGCCGACAGATTGTAGTGCCAAGATCTTCACTGTGCGCAGAGGCCGGGTCAAGGTTGTGGGAATCATTTTCTGGATGACAGGCGAACATATAGATCAACAACAATTAGATAAAATGTGTTGTCCAATAATATATAAGAAGGAGAAGAAGAAGACTATTCTATCTAAATAGATAATGATCCAGTAACAAGTTCGTTGAATTTAGCACACGAATAGCCCAACACTGTCAATTTCAGTGCGTGAATGACCATGATTCTTGCTGGACCTAATTTCTCAAGTACATACAATCTCTCGAGGAAAGGCGCATTCTCAATGACAATATCGTGAAACACCTCAACTGACAGCCTTGCGCGGTGCCAGCAATGCACATAAATCGCACGGACATTCGTCGAGGTGATGTCGAGGCTACTAAACCCATCCATCGCATGAAGACGAAGGTACTCGTGCGCTGTACACCCAACGAGCAGGCGCTCCAAATCCTCCTTCGAGATGTGGACAGCAATGTGCTTGAGGTGCTTAAGTTTAGGGAGATGAAGAGCGCGCGCGACATCGATCCGGGGGAAAATGCACCGCCTAAATGTAGCGCGGCGCAGCGTGGGCGCGAGGTGGAGCACGGACGGCGGCAGCGAGCAAGGACGTCTAGCATGAAGGCTGAGCTCCTCGAGCCAATCCAGGGCTGGGGATAGGAACCAGTAGTGCAACCTGAGTTCGGTCTTGTTGTGGGGATTGAGCATGCCGATAGCAAGGCGTCTGACCGGCCCAGGGTGCGTGGCGAGGACGTGGGACAATGCATCCAGGCGTTGCTGCTCCCCGCTGCAGAACTCGTGGTCGACGATGATGTCCAGGGGGGTGGTGTGCCAGAGGGGACGCCACTGCTGTGAGAGGACAGTGGTCCACACGCCATATTTGATGGGGAGGTGGGATATGATGGTTACCAACATCTCGTCGGGGAGGCTGCTGATGAAGTCCATGTTCGCCGGAGGCTCTTGCGGTTCTGGCTCGACCCGGCCCTGCTTGTTGGCCGGCTCGTCCTCCATCTCGCAGCAGGCGGCGATCCTCGGCGGCGGTGCTTGTAGATGAGAACGAAGGACTGTTCTACGTACCTTCCCGAGGCAGACGAAACAAAAGTCCAATACCAGCAATAAATTGCAGCGCTCACGGCGTGCGCGGCGGACTGCTCACAGTCGTCCTGTCTAATCAAACAGCTGCCCGCGGTAGTAAATGGTTAGTTGAACACCACGGTTGAACTAATACGACCATTTGAGATAATAACGTGGTGGCTATTCGTTAAAAATGCCTAGGAAAATCAATGTATAAAAAGGCGAAACGAACCTTGAATAATTTCATATGTTTAGCACAGTTGCAAGTTGCCTCTGTAAAATAAATCAAGGCGGGAAGATACAGCGTATGTCATTTCACACACAGATCATGTGACCAAGTTCCCTCTCGGAACCATGAGGCTTCTTGATAGAAGCTCTGATTTGTATGAAAGAAAATATGGGTCAAAGCGTAGTTGAAAAGGGCAGCAATATCTAACCCCAGCTTACAGAAGGTACAAAAGCACGATGATTAATTGTTCATCAGGTTTACACAAAATCCATATTGAACATGACAATAACAACTAACTCAACCAAAGTTTTCGGCAGTCACAATCAAATGGATCGGCCTGATCCATAAAATCAAGATCTTGGACCAGAAAATCTACTGGTACATGAAGACAAGTTGTAAATAGAAGCCGAGCACGTTCAGAAGCCCTTTTCTCCACCTGAAACTTCTTTTTATGCTATTTAACGTGTCCATGCGTGAGAAAGTTTTTGTTAAAAAACTTAAACCTCATGGACAATAGTACTCTCGCATTCAACAGGAAGAATGTGACAAAGCTACTGTTTGCATGGTTGGATGCATATCCTTCCAGCGTTATTGTCCTCAAACGAATGTCATGAGAACTGAGAAAATTCCGGTGCTTCTTATGCCACCGATTGGTTATACCTTTTTGTCCATGTCCTTTAGCCTAAATAGACATGAAGACTGAAAACAGTTAATGTCTAAAAAAATAGTACAGCTGAACGGTTAGTTCTAGTAAAGTATATCAATGTGCTTGATATCATCACCTCTATATACAAATTCTCCAGACATGGAAAGCATCGCAGCAAGCCGATAATCATGTTCAGATCAAAACACCACGTACTAATATGTAAGGTCTTGACAGAATCTAGCACCATTGATAGGGTACCCATGGACAAACTCTTCATTGAGCATAGAACATAATATTAGTAGCAAAAGCGTACTCCAAGATTATATAAAGATTATGCGCACAAATGAGAAATGCAGCTTATGATTACAAAAGTGTTGATGATATAAAACTTACGCACATAAATGAAAAATGCAGCTTATGATTGCAAAAGTGTTGATGATAATATACAGTACCTGAATAAGTGTGGAGCCAACCACCATCTTGTAACCTTCAAACGGATCAGGAATTACACCCAAGGTCTCCAGTTTAGGCGCAGAGACCATAGTTATTTGCGAAGGTGCATAACGATAATCAAGGAGCAGCCTTTGGAGTGAAGGGGCGTCTTTGATGATGAGCTCCTCTCCTTTAAAGCAAATTCCAATGCTTACAAGGTGAGGCGACTTTATTTGGAGACAACGGATAGAAATTTCTTTTCCAAAAACAAGCAGCAAGCGCTCCAGGGCAGGATAGCAGGAGTGGATGATGCTGTGCAGTGAGGCCTCCGACAGATCGACCACCACAAGCGCGAGTTGTTTTAGCAGTGGGAGTCGAAGCATTTGTACCAGATTGTCTGGTAGATGACACCGGGCCAGGGTGGTGGTGTGGAGAGAGGAGGAAAACCATGAGATTGACACTGGTGGTGAGGGCACAGCTACAACGCTTGGTGGACAGCTATTTGCATAGTAATGGTAGAACTCAAGATGTTGGAGTTTTTCGAATTGACGGGATGTCAGCCAGGCGTTCACCGTGCAGGCTATGTGCAGCAGGCAGCATGCCGGGATGCATAGGCATTGAACGGAGCCCTGGTGGGAGGAGATGATGGCTCCATGGAGTTCAAAATCATGAACGATAGATAGCCGGCGATAGTCGAGATTAAGAGGTGTGGCGCGCCACAGAGTGCACCACCGAGATGTGAGGACCTGTGTGCGGCAGCCATCCTTGGTGGGGAGAAGGAAGATGACCTCCCCAAGGATGGCGTCCGGGAGATCGCTGATGCGGTCCGCCCGATATTCTACGGGTTCCTCAGATCCAGGGGGGCGTGGCCGCTTCTGCCCGCGTTGCCGGGTGCAGGATCTACAGCCGGCGGCGCCGCTGGCCGGAGCCTCATCTGTGTACATAGCAATCTAGAAGAAAAAAAAGGCAGAAACATACATGTAGGACATTCAAAATCAATTCTCAAGATCTGGAAGAAAAAAGGGCACAAACATATATGTAGGACATTCAAAATCAATTCTCAAGATCTGGCTATGAATTATTAGCACACACGCTAACCCTAGTCGGATTATAAGCAAAAAAATCATTTGTACAGATCAAACAATTAATCACTAACCATAGATACCATTCAAACAATCAATACACTACACGGATCTAACGAATCTTACTCTGATTTCATGGACTGGGTGAACATAACCAAAGGTTTCTGTTCCCAAAAAAGGGGGGGGGGGACAAACCGGTTTTCCGTCGGAGTCAGAGTCATTGCTGGAGTAGCTGTGGACCTCCGGCTCCGGCTGGGGAGGCACGACGACGGCGACGAAGTCAAGGTCATGCTGCTACCCGCGCGAGACCTCGTCGGCGGCGACAGCACCTCTGCGCCCAGCTTCATGCGTTGCGTGGGTGCTTCACCAGCCCCGCCATCGCCACTCCCACCGATGGTGCGCTTCGGCAAAATCCTAATACACTCCATGCGGCGGTGACAATTTTGGACGGGGTGTGCAGCCGCCTATTATGACCAGCGGATCGAGCGCGCCATTAATATGGAGCAGTGGGAGCGAGGTGGGCGGCGGTCAAAGGGCTGGCTCGCCTCCCGGTGAGCCTGCGCAGCGGACTGCTGGCACGCCTACCATCATTTCACACAGCTACTAGCACGCCCCACGGTGAGTGCATAGCGAACACGCGCATGCCTCGGCCTCCCGATCTGCCTGCTAGCATGCATCTCGTCAACTCCTGCATGCTCGTACGGCACATGGGACGCGTGCGCGGCACGTATTATATTGATTTTTCCTTTTTGATGATTAATTCTGCCGCTTTATTGCTTAACCAAAGCACGACACTTACATTGTTGGTCTAACGCACACGGTTCGAATAAAGAGTTCGTTTGTGATATTGGTTGATAATTATTTATAATTTCCTATATGTAAGAAGATTATATCAAAACTTGTCTCAAATTTGAAAAAAAATATCACAGTCTATTGTTGTCCATATGACACCACGATAAGTTTCATGAATTTCAACTTGGTTTTGGATTTATTGGATTTTAAAATCAAGATTCTCGATGTTATAAATTTCTTGCATGGGGACTAAACATGCACCCAGGGACACGTACACATATGATTTTGCAATCCATTTTCGTGCACTATCACGGGTCTCATGTAGTTCTAATTTGATTTTTGCACATTTAAATCCCTGGGAAATCAATCAATGTATAAAAAACGGACAAATGTTATCTATTTTTTTCAATTTTCAACACTAAACTTTTTTGGTCGCATGTTCGCTGCAGAAAAAGTTTGACATGCATCTTTGGGCCACATGCACGCGGTGGTCCTAGGACACTCACTCGCGTGGGCCCGCGAGGTCGCCGTCCAGAACTATGACATGCGATGAGAGAGGTTAATTTGACCAACAAGGATGGTCATTTTTTGGTTTTTGTTATATGTACGGTAGGAGTATATATATAGTAGGCGTTGAAGAGGGTGGCCGGGGGCAATACTACGCGTCATATAGGACACTCACTCGCGTGCGATGCTTCCATCCGTGGGCCCGCGAGGTTGTCCCCAATCACTTTGACCCAGCAAGGAGGTTTCTTTTTGGGTTGTGTTGCAGTAGGAGTATATAGTACGCGTCGAAGAGGGGAGGAGAGGGCCGGGGCAGCACATATTACACACACATCATGAATCGATCTCGCTCCGTGCGGGGACTTTTCGGTTTCTGAGGCAGGTGCCGCAAAGAAGTTGTGCATAATGGGTATTAAAAACATCACCAACACATTGGGCCACATGCAGACGATGGTTGTCACTCATTCGCCTGCGAATCTTCCCTCCATGGGCCAGCGAGGTCGTCGTCCATCTAATATATGACACAACAAGAAAGGTAATTTGACGAACAAGGAGGATTATTTTCCGGTTGTGTTATGGTACGTAGGAGTATATATTACGCGTCAAAGAGGGGAGGGGGGCAACATATATATACTACGTATCATGAACCTCGGTTCGTGTCGTGGACTTAACACGGCAGATGCCCTAGCAAAAGGACTTAGGTGTGGAACCATCGCAACTAGGTTAGCTTGAAGGGGTTGAACGGGACAAAGGACACAGAAAGTTTACCCAGGTTCGGCCCCTCTCAATGAGGTAAAAGCCTACGTCCTGCTTTCAGTTGTATTGCTGGAGTTTTGATTACCAGGGAGCGAATACGCTTGACCTAGCTTTCGATTGATTGTTTTCTGAGTTAAGCCGCCGCCGGGTCACCCCTTTATATACACAGGTTGATGCCCGGCGGCTTACAGAGTCCCGGCCGACTCATACACAATGTGTCCAGCTCGGTATCTAACTAAGCTTACCTTACAATACAAGTTAAACATACGGCGGCTCACACCCGTGGGCCTCAAGCCGTCCCCGGGTCTTGGGCCTTCAATAAGCTTGCTCTGTGAACCGCCATCTTCATATCTTCTTGGGCCTCTTCATCTTAAGCCGCCAGTGGCATGACCCGGCCCCTCCTAGGCGGGTCATACCCAGTAGTTATATCCCCAACATTAGGCCGCAGGTTGATTTGAACTTGTTCACATCAATCTTCAACACTTGTCTTTAGCAGAATCTTCCATCGTCAACTTTCATGAATTTGCTATAACCCGCCATGACACCAGCTCACAGAACCGGGGTAACCCGCCATGACATCAGGCGCATTAATTACGCGCAAACCCAGAATATCTCAACAGATCTTTATTTTTAATGGACCTTCCAAAAATTGAGGCGTCTTTGTAGCCACATAATCATTTTTTCAACCTCCTCGATTCCCGCGCATGCCATTTATCCACCTCCTTATAAATAGGGATAGGGGGCCCCTGTCTTCACTTTTACCTTGCCCCCTCGTCTTCATCTCCTTCCTCACGACGCCTCTGCCATACCGAGCTCTGCCGCCGCCGTCCGCCTCCAGCGTCTTCAACTCCGGCCGCTGCATCAACCTGAACAGACCAGATCAACGCGGCGCACTCCCGCTGCCCATCGGCGTCGACAGGTACCCCTCTTGCTTCACATCAGATCTGCACTAGGGTTTGCCCAGTTCATCGGAGTTCATCGACGTTCCTCTTTTCCTCTTTAGATCACATAGTTAGATCTGAACATAGTGCCAAAGTTATGCGGTAATGGTTTTAGCATTCGTTTCCAATAGTAAAAGATACCCCTCTGTACAAAAATCTCATTTGGGCATACGAGTTCTTCTGCTGCCATCACCTTAGGTTTAGAACTTATTTCATTTTCTGAACTGTTGTAGATCCAAAATTATACCGTCGATCTGTGGAATCTGTTTGTCCGTCACTTAGCAAATCCTCACTTATCGGTCTAAAATATGGCAACTGTTTGGGCAGCTTAACTGACAAACCGTAACCCGCCATGTACCATTAGTCCCCTTGTTAAGCCGCTAATACGTGTTCACAATTCGTATGATAGAGCACTGCCTTCCGGTTTAATCATGTCAACCTTTATAACACTTACTTTTCTATCATTGGCCGGCTTAACAACATAAACTTAAACCGGCAATATTTTCCTTTCAGGCCTTCATCCTCAAAATGACCAAAACTGTCACCTCATGCAACTGGGTTGCTTCCACTGTCACAGAAGAAATCCTTACTGAATTTGTAAACGAAGGAATCCTGGCTAAAAAGAGTGTGATCCACTGGAGGGTCCCAGGAACCGAGACCACCCCTGAACCAAAAGAGGGTGAAGTTGTAGTCTTCACTGATCACATGCTCCGGGGGTTCACTCCACCCGGCTCAAAATTCTTTCGTGATGTGCTACACTTCTTTCAACTTCATCCGCAAGATATTGGGCTCAACTCTGTTTCAAACATCTGCAACTTCCAAGTTTTCTGCGAAGTATATCTTCAACAGGAACCCACTGTAGAGCTGTTCAGGGAATTCTATTACTTGAACCGCCAGACTGAGTTCATAGATGGGCCCAGCCTAGAACTAGGCGGCATTTCAATCCAAAGGCGCAAAGAAGCTACTTTCCCTGCCGCTGCACTTCCCAGTCATCCCAAGGACTAGAACCAGACTTGGTTTTACTGCCAAGACACATCTCCAGAAGGTGAAAATCCTTTGCCGGGTTATTGTTCGAACCGACTTAGCAACATGCACCCCCTCCCTGACCGGATCAGCACAGCAGAACGAACCAAATATATGCCCATTTTTGGAAAAATTAGAGCATTAATGGCCAATTGCTTAACTGGAGTTGACCTAGTTCGATGTTGGGTCGCATGGAGAATTTTACCTTTAAGCCGCCGGACCAGCTTAATGTGCGAGTACACTTGTGACACCAACGATCCACAACGCCACAGCCGAGTGCAATTGGACGATGACAGCCTCAACAAGATGGTCAAGACATTGCTGAGCGAAAGCTTGGCCACTTGCAGCAAGACGGGCTGAACCCTTTTTGCACCCTCAACAAGCCGCCAGCTGTGAGTATTTGTGAACAGTTTTCATTAACTCATTATCTGTCAATCTGCTTTTTCATTCTTACTTGAATCTCTATAGGCTGACTCCCCCTTCTGGAAGAAGAAGCTTCAAGATAAACCGGCCAAGAAGACCAGGACCAAAATCTTGGCTAAGAAACATGCCAAGAAGAAATCAGAAGTAGTTGATCCGTTTACTCTTGATGAAGAGTCGGAGGTAGAGCTTGATTCTCTTGGCTCCTTTTTTTTTCATCTTATTCACATTGATCACTATCAGGATGATGTGGAAGGCAGCCACGCAGATGGTGAAGAGGTAACTATCCTTTCCTCCGACTCAGAACCTCTGCCAAGACAGAAAATTCGTCAAGCAAGCCGGAAAGTAAGGTTTTCTCACCCTTTAGCTTACTTGGATCCCAACTTTATTTTGAAGAAGCAGCAGCATGAAGCTCGCCGCACAACCCGGAACAGTGGTGGCGGGATTCTTTCTTCCGGCTTACCGAACACACCGGCTTCCCGCAAGCGTCGTCCAGAGGTTTCACATATTTCCGACTTAGCTTACCCCAAGGCGGGTCTTTTTCGCCAACCTCTTGACCCATCTGATTCAAACTATCAGGGGACCTCTCATTCTTCCTCTGTCGACTCAACTGGGACTCAAATTCCCTTGTTCAAAACTATTCCTGGGTAAGAAATACTTAAGCCTGTTTGTCTTAATACCTTATTCCATTGATACACTAATCTCATCATGAGTTGTTATTGTCAGCGCCATGGCTAAGCCCAGCAAAAAGCTTAAAGTTAACAAGCCGGCTGAAGACCCCAAGGCTACTGACCCGGAGAAGCAGACCGTGTCTGAATCCATGCCTCGAACTTCAGAAACGGCTATGGATGACCCGCCACCAGAAGAGCCCCTTGTTACTATGGACACCCTGAATGCTGACGAAGAAATTGCTAAACCGCCCAGCCCCGCTCAGCCGGCTCAAGATACTGAAGATGTCATAGTCACTGGGACGGCTTATGCAGCACCAGGTAATCCCACCGTCTTATCCAAGCACAGCACCAAGGAAGAATTTTCTGCTGTTGACAAGGGCAAGTGGAAAATGGACTTGGAAGGCTATGCCCAGTTCAATGCTCAAGAGATTTATTCAGGCTATCTAAACCGCCTTCACACCAGCCGTGACTTTGAAGCCGGCCTGGTCAACCTTATGAAGGAACGTTTTGAGGTAACCACTACCATCTTTTCCATATATCTCTGCCAGTCGCCAAGTCTACTGGATATGATAGAATTGAATATACTGTAGACTTCAAATAACCTCTTTAATCTTTCATTACTTTCATAGCGTCTTGGGAGTTGCAGAATCAAAAACGAGTAGCCCTCAAGGGCCGGCTTTAAGCTGCATAGCTAAAACCGGGACTTCAAATTGTAGCTCGACTTCGCATATGTAGCCCCCAAGAGCCGGCTTAAACTGACAAGTTAAGCCGGGACTTCAAATTGTAGTACTCAGTTTTGCATGTAGCCCCCAAGGGCCGGCTTATTCAGCATCTATAAGCCGGGACTTATCACCATAATTGTGAACAAAATCCAAGTATGTAGCCCCCATGAATCGGCTATATTTATAACAGTGTAGCCGGGTCATCACATAATTGTCTTCAAGAAAAGAGCAATGTGCATTAGCCCCCAAGTGCCAAGTAAAATACTTGTATTATGCTTGGGACTTATAAGATGATCATCATAACATCATACTGCCTGCCTTTTTATGTGACAGGCTGAGTTGAACACGAAGGAATCTCAAGTCATTGACCTGAGGCAAAACATTCAGACCCAGCAATCTGAGACTTCCAAGGCCAAATCAGAACTGAAGACCGCTTTGGAAAACATTGAACAACTGAGAAAGGACTTCAGTGTTGAGAGAAACGGTTGGGAAACCGAAAAGGCAGCTCTACAAAAAAGAGCAGAAGATGCTGAGGCTGCCCTTAAGCCGGTTACTGATGAATTATCCGGCTTAAAACATCAAATCAACAGCATGACAGCCGCCATCTTTGGTAAGTGATAATATATTTCAATCTTTCATCATCCATGCCTTGAACAATCATTCAGCCGGCTTATCAATCTCTTTGGCAACGCAGGCTCCAGAATCTCCCACTTTGGCTCAGATATGCGCATGAAGCTGAAAGCTGCCTATACTCTTATAGAGCAATTATACACTGGCGCTCAACGAGCTATCTCTGCCTCCACCCATAAGAAGCAACCGCCTTCCCTCATCAAGGAAATGTTGGAGAAGCTATCTGTGCTGCCGCAAAGAATTGAAGAATTAAAATGATCAGCCGCCAGAGCCGGTGCCATCACGGCCTTGAGTCGGGCAAAGGCATGGCAAGCAGAGCTTGACCTGGCAGAACTAGCCACCGGCTGCCCGAGCTTAAAAGAAGATGGGTCTCCCTTTAGTGCCGAGGACTTCACAAAAATAGTAAGGGAGATGCGTCCCTTTGCCAGCAAATTGGCCCAAGAGACTGATCTCTCCAAATATCATCCGGTTTATGATGCTGAAAATGCCAAAGTGAAGGCGCCGGTGTATGAGGTTGTGGACCTTATCCCGCCAATGCGTAAGCACACCTTCGCTCCTGACATTGACCCGTCAACTCTTATCGATGATGAAGCTGTTTTCAAAGCTTTGACTAGGATCGATTGGTCATCGCCTAACTTTGAGACGACAGAGGAGGAAGAAGAATCGGCGCAGGATGACCCGGAAGCCTCAACCCGCCAAGAGCAAACCAACTGATGCAAGAGCCGGTTTACCATCCACATCATTAGATGTTGTGTGCATCAAAAACACTCCATTCTTTTGGGCCGTTCAGTGCCTTGTAATAGGTAGTTGAAAATGATGATCTGCCATGCCATCGTGCATGTTTATGTATAATACTTTTAAGCCGCCGATCCGATGTTGAAGATGTGCCACTTATGCTCATAATATCGTCAATCATGCAGATCATGTTTATCATATTACCTGCACACACAGATAACATTTGCCCTGGCGGTTTACCCCAGGGCGGGTCATAATACCCCACGGAAAATCCACTGGTGACTGTATAGTCCATAACCGGGGCAGGATTATACAAACCTCGTACTCATAACAAGTAAATATCGTACCTGTGATATTTGTTCATACTGCCGGCTTACCACGCCATATACAGTAAGGGTAATAGCTCAGCACCCTGTTCCATTTATTCATACCGCCGGCTTACAACGCCATACGCAGCAAGGGTAACATCTCAAGGGCTTAGAGCGCAGAACTACAAGCGTATAATCAAAACACACTGGAGACTTATCGTCCAGAACCAGGCCGGGTTATCAAAACTCCGGATATACTCAAACATGAGTTATAAGGATCAAGGCTACATGGCCTAAATCAACTTCAAACCATATATCAATATGGCACAAAAGATGAACCCAAAAGATATTCAAAGCAAAGATAAATCAAATAAAACAAGGCTTTCATAGGCTGCCAATCCTCAATATCAAGTGCTTTTCAAGGGCCGCACAGCCACTGAGTTAATCCTTCATTCAACCCTGTAAACCGGGCCTCGCATGACCAATCGCCGTTTTAACTTTGACATGTTCAGGGTCTTTTTAAGATTGACTGTCAAGAGTATGACGAGTCATTCCAGGATTACCTGGTCAGAGTGGCAGGTATACAAAGGCAGGATAACCCGGATTTTTGGTGAATACACCTGATGTCCAAGCCTATTACACGGGACAACAAAGCTCTTTCATTAAACAAGAAGCCCCCAAGTAATCTTTCAACCCAGGCGTATAAGCCAGAGCAATAGGGTAGTCACAACTATGCTCAATGAGCAGGAAGCCCCCATGTTATTTGTAACAAGGCATGCAAGCCGGATCAAGAGAGTGATCATAGCTATGCTCAGTGAGCAGGAAGCCCCCAAGTGATCTTATGAATTGACAATAAAGACTCAGATTCTCAGAAAAGAAACGACAGAGGCCCTGAATTTTCAGGGATGCCAGCTTTATTATACTAATCATAATATATACATTGGTAAAATATGTACATCACAAGAGCTGGTGGCTCAGGTGTAATAGGGCCGAAGATGAGCAATGTTCCACGGCCGGCGGGTCTCCTCCTCCGACGTGCGTGAGTCCTTGTCGTCTCGAACATCGATAAGGTAGTATGACCCGTTGTTCAGATTTTTGCTGACCACAAAGGGCCCTTCCCAAGGTGGGGATAACTTGTGCATGTCAGTTTGATCCTGGATGAGCCGGAGCACCAAGTCACCTTCTTGAAAGGTCCGGGTTTTAACCTGGCTGCTATGATAACGACGCACGTCTTGCTGGTAGATCGCTGAACGAGCAGCCGCAAGGTCACGTTCTTCATCCAGAAGGTCAAGAGCATCCTGACGTGCTTTTTCATTATCAGCTTCAACATAAACCGTCACACGGGGCGAGTCGTGACGGACGTCACTAGGGAGAACCGCCTCTGCTCCGTAAACCATGAAGAAAGGCGTGTAACCCGTAGATCTGTTGGGGGTAGTATTGATACTCCATAGCACCGAATGCAATTCCTCAACCCAACAACCCGGCGTCCTCTGCAAAGGGACCATAAGCCGGGGTTTTATTCCTCTCAAGATTTCTTGATTGGCTCTTTCAGCTTGACCATTGGACTGGGGGTGGGCCACAGATGACACGTCAAGACGAATATGCTCTTGTTGACAAAATTCTTTCATAACACCCTTAGACAGATTGGTACCATTATCAGTGATGATATTATGAGGGCATCCAAAACGAAAGATCACCTTTTTAATGAATTGAACTGCCGTCGCTGCATCACACTTGCTGACCGGCTCAGCCTCAACCCACTTTGTAAACTTGTCAACTGCTACCAGGAGATGAGTCTTTTTATCTTTGGATCTTTTAAAAGGTCCAACCATGTCCAGCCCCCAGACTGCAAATGGCCAAGTAATTGGAATCATCCTCAATTCTTGAGCCGGCATGTGAGCTCGTCTTGAAATTTTTTGACAGCCATCGCACTTACTAACCAAATCCTCTGCATCAGCATGAGCCGTCAGCCAATAGAACCCATGACGAAAAGCCTTAGCCATGAGAGACTTAGAGCCGGCATGATGGCCACAATCTCCTTCATGAATCTCTCATAGAATCTCACGGCCCTCTCCAGGAGAAACACAACGCTGAAACACCCCTGTAACACTGCATCGGTGCAACTCACCATTGACAATAGTCATTGACTTAGATCGCCGGGTTATCTGCCTGGCCAAAGTTTCATCTTTAGGTAACTCGCCTCGAGTCATATAAGCCAAATATGGAACTGTCCAATCAGGAATAACATGGAGAGCCGCCACCAACTGTGCCTCCGGGTCAGGAATAGCAAGATCTTCCTCCGTAGGCAATTTAACCGAAGGATTATGCAAAATATCAAGGAAGATATTAGGTGGTACCGGCTTATGCTGGGACCCTAGCCGGCTTAATGCATCAGCAGCCTCATTTTTCCTGCGATCAACATGCTCCACTTGATAGCCCTTGAAATGACCAGCAATAGCATCAACCTCTCGGCGATAAGCCACCATGAGTGGGTCCTTGGAATCCCAAGTGCCTGAAACTTGCCGAGCCACCAAGTTTGAGTCGCCAAAACACCTCACCCGGCTTAGATTCATCTCTTTAGCCATCCGAAGACCATGGAGCAAGGCTTCTTACTCAGCTGCATTGTTAGTACAAGGGAACATCAACCTTAAAACATAACAAAATTTATCACCTCGTTGGGAGGTCAAAATAACTCCAGCCCCTGAGCCTTCCAACTGCCTGGATCCATCAAAATAAATAGTCTAATATGTGCTATCCGGCTTTTCTTCAGGCATCTGCAACTCTGTCCAGTCATTAATGAAATCCACAAGTGCTTGAGACTTGATAGCTGTCCGAGGCACATACTTCAAACCATGGGGTCCAAGCTCAATGGCCCACTTGGCTACCCGACCTGTGGCTTCTCTGTTTTGGATAATATCTCCCAAGGGAGCAGAACTGACCACAGTGATGGGATGACCAAGGAAATACTGCTTCAACTTACGACTAGCCATGAACACGCCATAAACTAGCTTCTGCCAATGTGGGTATCTCTGCTTAGATTCAATGAGTACCTCACTGACATAATAAACCGGCCGCTGAACCGGATATTCCTTGCCTGATTCCTTTCTTTCCACAACAATTGCCACACTGACGGCTCGGCTGTTAGCAGCTACATATAACAACAAGGGCTCTTTATCAATAGGAGCTGCAAGGATTGGCGGCCCAGCCAACTTCTTTTTCAATGCCTCAAATGCCTGATTAGCAGCATCACTCCAGACAAAATGATTTGTTTTCTTCATCATCTGATACAGAGGAAAAGCCTTTTCGCCCAAACGGCTTATAAACCGGCTTAAAGCCGCAATACGACCTGCCAGACGCTGGACGTCATTAATACATGCCGGCTTAGCCAAAGAAGTGATAGCCTTGATTTTCTCCGGGTTAGCTTCTATGCCTCTTCCAGAAACCAAAAAATCCAACAGCTTGCCTGCTGGCACACCAAAGACACACTTGGCCGAGTTAAGCATCATCTTGTAGACCCGGAGATTGTCAAAGGTCTCTTTTAAATCATCTATCAAAGTCTCTTTCTTCCTGGATTTCACAACAATATCATCCACACAAGCATGAACATTGCGTCCAATCTGTTCATGCAAGCAATTTTGAACACACCGCTGATAAGTCGCCTGGGCACTCTTGAGCCCAAAAGGCATAGACACATAGCAGAAGGCTCCAAAGGGAGTGATAAAAGCTGTCTTCTCCTGGTCCTTAACTGCCATTTTGATCTGATGATAACCAGAGTAAGCATCCAAAAAACTCAAACGCTCACAACCCGCGGTAGCATCAATGATCTGATCAATACGAGGGAGAGCAAAAGGGTCAGCCGGATAGGCCTTGTTAAGGTCTGTGTAATCCACACACATACGCCAAGTGCCATTCTTTTTAAGTACCAGCACCGGGTTAGCCAACCACTCAGGATGAAAAACTTCAAGAATAAACCCAGCCGCTAAGAGCCGGGCCACTTCCACACCAATGGCCTTGCGCCTCTATTCATTAAAACAACAAAGGAATTGCTTGACCGGTTTAAATTTTGGATCAACATTGAGAGTGTGCTCAGCGAGTTCCCTTGGTACACCTGGCATGTCTGAAGGTTTCCATGCAAAGATGTCCCGATTCTCACGGATGAACTTGATGAGCACGCCTTCCTATTTCGGATCCATATTAGCATTGATACTGAACTGCTTAGATGAGTCACCAAGAACAAAGTCAACCAGCTTGGTGTCATCTGCCGACTTAAACTTCAACAAGGGATCATGCTCTGTGGTTGGTTTTTTCAAAGATGTCATATCTGCCGGGTCAACATTATCTTTATAGAACTTCAACTCCTCTGTCGCACAAACAGACTCAGCATAAGCAGCGTCGCCTTCTTCACATTCCAGGGCTATCTTCCTATTACCATGAACCGTGATGGTGCCCTTATGACCCGGCATTTTGAGTTGTAGATAAACATAACAAGGCCGCGCCATAAACTTGGCATAAGCCGGCCGCCCAAACAAGGCGTGATAAGGGCTCTGAATCTTGACCACCTCGAAAGTTAACTTTTCAGCCCTGTAATCGTGATCATCACCAAAAGCTACCTCCAAAGTTATCTTACCCACTGGATACGCCGACTTACCAGGCACCACCCCGTGAAAGACAGTAGAAGACGGCTTAAGATCCTTGTCAGTTAAATTCATACGACGAAAAGTATCATAGTAAAGGATATTGATACTACTGCCTCCATCCATAAGTACTTTAGTAAACTTGTACCCTCCAACCTGAGGCGCAACCACCAAAGCCAATTGACCCGGATTGTCAACCCGGGGCGGGTGATCCTCACGACTCCACACAATAGGCTGTTCAGACCATCGCAAGTACCGAGGAACTGCCAGCTCAACCGCGTTCACCGCTCGCTTATGGAGCTTCTGATCTCGTTTGCATTGGCTTGTGGTAAACACATGATATTGACTGCTATTCAACTGCTTCGGATTACTCTGATAACCAGACTGTTGCTGCTGATTCCCTTGACCAGATTGCTGATTAAAACCGCCTTGATTGCCTTGGCCCTGAAAGTCGGAGCTTGAGCCGCCATGCCCAAAACCAGGTCCGTGAGAGCCGGATCCTGACCCGCCATGCGGGCTATGGTTATTCTGGAAAAAACTAGAATTTATATATTCCTTCATGATGAAGCAATCTTTCCATAGATGGCTGGCCGGCTTATCCTGTGTACCGTGCTTTGGACAAGGCTGGTTCATCATCGCCTCAATGTTGAACTTTGGCCCGCCGAACCGAGGCGCTGATGACTTCCCCTTGCGATGCTGATTACTATTCTTCGTATTGGTGTTCGCCACAAAATCTGAACCACCGTCCAACTGCTTGCGCTTACCATTGTTACCTTGACCCGCTGGACTATGCTGCTGTCCCTTTGCGTTGCCATTCTTCTTCCCTTTCCCAACTTTCTCCTCATCGGACTCGGGGTCCTTGGTGCTATCAGAATCAGCATATTTGACGAGAGCCGCCATGAGCTCTCCCATATCATTACAGTGGCGCTTAAGCCGCCCCAGCTTCTGCTTAAGGGGGAGGAAACGGCAATTCTTTTACAACATCAGGACGGCTGAACCGGCGTTGATACTGTCTGACGAGTGAATAATAGTTGATATCCGGTGCACCCAATGGGTGGTTGACTCGCCCTCACCCTAGACGCAAGAGTCTAAATCAAGAATCGACATAGGTTGCTTGCACGTGTCTTTGAAATTTTGGATAAAACGCATCTTCAATTCAGCCCATGAACTGACGGAGTTAGGGGGCAATCCCTTCAACCAAGTGCGCGCCGGTCCATCCAACATCATAGTGAAGTACTTAGCACACGCAGCATCACTAACATCCAACATCTCCATGGCCATCTCGTAACTCTCAATCCAAGCCTCTGGGGGATGATCCGCTGTGTAATTAGGCACTTTGCGAGGGCCCTTAAAATCCTTGGGCAGGCACTCATTACGTAAAGCTGGCACCAAGCATGGCACCCCAAGGGTTCTAGAGGTTACTCCTGCCTCCATGGACGCCGATGGGTAAACCAGAGATTGTTGATGAGCGGTCAACTGAGCCGCCAGCTCAGCCTTCCGACGTGCCCTGCCCTGATCTACCAAAGTCTGAGCATCGTTACCAACACGCGGCGGGTCATGCCTACGAGGCTGGTTATGGTGCCGCTCACTGCTTGAAACTGATGGCGAGTCAATATGTCTGCTATAACTCGGGCTTGGCCGCGGGGTTGAATGAATCCATTCCCGACTATACGAATAAGCCGCCTGCTGTGCCACCGCTGTCTGAAGAAGCTCTCCGGCTCTCTGTATCTCCATCGCGGCTGGTGACTTGCCTTCAACAGGGAGAGCCGCCAATCGCGTAGCTGCCGCAATCATATTGTCCAAGGGGTTAGAATAATGACCCGGCGGGGTTGGGACATGCTGAGGCGGGGTCGAATTCAAATGGGGCGGGTCTGCAGCACGTGGTTGAACCATCGCTCCCGTCCCGGTCGCCTCAACAACCCGGTTCCCCACGGGCGGGTTACTAGTCCCAGCCCTAGGTGTGTTGAAAAGATTCCTTGCATCGTACTCCGGAGGTAGACGACTCTGGTGCCTCCTTCGCAGAACAACATTAGATGCATTCTGATCCACGCTTAACCGAAAGTTCTCTGCTTGAATCCGTTGAGACGCAACGTCCAGGGTGGCTCGTTCTGTCGCCATCCTAGTATTCTCAGCATTAAACTCCTCCTTGGCTTGAGCTATATCATCTCGTAGCTTCGCAACATCCACCTTATGCTGTGCTTGATGATGACATGTACCTGGGGTAGGGTAATAGGCCTGACCTAGACACCCTTCCCAAGGACATTACCTTAAAGTCAGGGATATTCAAAGGACAATACCATTCACTCGACCAGAAGCATTCCACTCAGAAAACCCAATTCCATTCGACCGGAGTGTACTCACTCGACCACATCAGAAATCACTCAGAAGACAGAAGATCTAAAGTCACTCAGAACGGCAACGGTCAGGCGTTCACTCCGGAGTCTTAATGATCATTTATATGCCTTTATAGCTAGCATTACCAGTAACGTCCCATCTTTATGTACCTTAAATCATGTGTAACTGAGGGCTGGAGGGGTCTGGCGAACTCTATATAAGCCACCCCCCTCCTCAGGCACAACGGTTCGCACCCCCTGTAACTTCACGCATAATTCAGTCGACCGAGCCTCCGGGCACCGAGACGTAGGGCTATTACTTCCTCCGAGAAGGGCCTGAACTCGTAAATCTTGTGTGCACAACCTCACCGTAGCTAGGATCTTGCCTCCTCATACCTACCCCCTATTCTACTGTCAGACTTAGAACCACGACAGTTGGCGCCCACCGTGGGGCAGGTGTCTTAGCGACTTTCCGGTGATGTTGCGATTTTTTCCGATTCCCATCATCATGGTTTCTGATGGAGGTTCGGCTGAGGACCGCGAGATCCGTCTCGGCGCGCTCGTCTTCATCGTCGACGACTCCGCCTGGCTCCAGGAGGCCCCCCTCGACGTCGAGACACTCCCCGTCCGCAGAGCAACGCACTTTCGCGCGTGTGTCCGCGGCGTCCTTCTACGGCAGCCGTCGACCCAGTATCGGTCGGCTCCCGCAGTAACTTCGTCCCCCGCCATTCGTCGTCGCAAGCGATCCGGTCGGTCGCGGCTTTAGCGGTGGGTGAAGCATGCGGTGGCGCGTCAGTCGGCCACCCCTCAAGTCGCGGCGATCGAGCCCGATGAATCTCTCAACGACCTGTTCGATCTGTCGACTGGCTCCGTCGAGACCCTGTCCGAGTACGACAGCAGCGACCCTGCAGCAGAGGTCCTGATGGTCGACACACCGCGCGGCCCACCTGGCATGCGTCGCAACGGTGGCGGCGACGGCGGTGGCGATCCATCGCATGTTCACGAGGAATATCACCCCGAAACCCTCTCTTCACAGCGGAGGGAGGAACTCCACCGCCGCAACGAGGAGGCACTCCACACGCCCATCGTCGGAGAGACCTCTGAGGCTCGGGCCTTGGAGGCAGCGCGCTTGGCCACTTTGGCTGAACGCACTCGACTGGAGAATCTTCAGCATGCACTCGACGAACGTGCTCAGCAGCAGATTCCTGAGTCCAGTCAACAGCGGCAATTGTTCCCGCCTCAACCTCAGGTATACCGCACTCCTATTCAGAATCTTACGGCCGCAGCTCGTATAGCAAAGTCCATCCAACCATCCCAGTCGGAGGCTGGACGAGGTTTGATGCAGATCCGGGCTCTGCTCCGGGCAGCAGGAGAGCAAAACACTGCAGTATCTCAGTCGCGTAACAGAATCCATAGCAGATCTGTGGTGGCCAACACAGTCCAATCAGCTCACAGCCCAAGATCGCCTCCGCGGTGTGAGGGACGTGGGCATCGCCAAGAACAGTACTTGGGTCGGAACCACGAGTAGTACGATCATCGGCTCGGCCGTGGTGACCACCGTCGAGTGCCTACGCCCCCTCTGAGAGGCGGATCATATGTGCCCCGGCGTTATGATGACAGGCGCCCGTACAGTGAAGAGCGGAGGGTGCCAGTCGACCCAAGAGAACCAGGGTTTGATGCGAGGTCAATTTGGTGCAAGGTTTGGTCGACAGGAACCGAGCACACAGAGAAGGGCAAGACAGAGATCGCTCGAGTGGAAGCAGAGTACATGTTTCAGGCCCCGAGTGTTTTAGCAGAGCCATCAGAGCTGCTGAGATCCCCCCCAACTTCAGGTTGGCGACTGGGGTTAGTAAGTTCACCGGTGAGTCGAAGCCTGACACTTGGCTGGAAGATTACCGGGTAGCTGTTCAGATCGGTGGTGGAAATGATGAGGTAGCTATGAAACATCTTCCTCTCATGTTGGAAGGATCGGCCAGAGCATGGCTGAATCAGTTGGCTCCAGGCAGTATATTCAGCTGGGAAGAGTTAGCTCGAGTGTTTGTCAGGACATTCGAGGGCACATGCAAACGACCTGCAGGGTTGACAGAATTGCAAAATTGTGTACAGAAGCCGAATGAAACTCTGAGGGATTACATCCAAAGATTGTAACACCCGAAAAATTTAATCATGTTTTTTTCTAAATAAAAATTTGGCTAGAAATAAAATTTTGAATTATACTAGGTCTTTATTTAATTTCAGAACCCTTTCTGTTTTCCGATTTCAAAATTCTTCCCTCCATATAGAAATTTTTGGAAATAATATTGTGGCTTTGTTAGTTTTATTAAAACATTTCATCTATATTTGTATAACAGTAGGAATTATTTTCATAATGAAACTCTGCCCAAAACAATTCTTTAAATAGCTTTTTCAACCTTTAAATGCCTCTGTTGCACAACAACCAATTTAAATAATTCTTTTTAATTTCCACAAAAATTATGGGAGGTTATGTGATGCCCATAAATCACTTTTATTCAAAAACCTATCTTAGTATTTAGAAAATTTTAAGCAAACCAACCTCTTTTCAATTCTGTCCTGAATTTGAGTTTCTACTACAACCCCAATTTTCCTTGCTCCATTAATTCTGAAATTTTTCCCACTTATAGTTCTCCCGACAAAACCCTTAAGTCCAGAATATCAGCTCCATTTGCATCATTTAAGTCCACCAAACATCCCTTTGCAATCTCTGTCCAGAACTGAAGTTCTTCAAAACTTGCACTTGCAAGCTTTTCATTTTGTCCAACTAACCTTTCCATCCACCTTAACATTCAATGAGGCATATCCCTGCCAAGTTTCATAGCCAACAAAATTCTCTAGCTGCCTCTAGCATTTCATCAAATGGTTTGGGTGCATGGTTGAGATTGCAAACTTCTGAAACTAGCAGTTTCAGTTAACTTTTCTTGTCAAACCAGCATCTCCATTGTGCCTAGCATCCACAGAAGCATCACCCAGACAAGTTCCAATTCATTTGGATTAGTATAATGCCAGAGCGGGACCGGCATGGCCACCCCCTGTCCTCGCGTGCTCACCACCTCGCAGAGCGGCCGCATGGCAGCTTCGGCATCGCCCTGGCGCCGCTGCCCTGCTACCGCCCCAGCTCATCCGACACCTCCACCAGCTTCGAGCACACTCCCAGGACCTCGCCGACATCCTTCCCTGGCCCCTATTGCCGTCCATCACCGACCAGAGCCGCCGCCGCGGTCGCCGACTCGGGCACGGCATCGCCCGAGGCGCCTGGCCCTGCCAGCTCGCCCTCGCCTTAACTGTGGTCGCCGCCGCCGCCACCGACCTTATCCGCAGCCCGCCGACCATGTTCATCGCTTCCCCAACCACCTTACCTACCTTTAATGGCCGCCATCGTGGTATCCCCTTCGGGAAGCCACAGGAGCCGACTTGCTCGAGCCATAAAAGTCACCCACGGCCTCTCAACACCCACACCACCTCACCCGCTCTCCCTACACTCCCCTAGCAGGAGCCCTCGCCTCCCAGAGCCTCAAAATTTGCCCCGTTACCACCACGGCCACCGGCGTGCCTCGCCTAAATTCGCCCCACCCCGGCCACCTCCTCCCTCCCTAGCGCCACCAGCTGAGCACCACTGCCATCCAGGGCCTCCGCCGTCCTCCCTTTCCTCCTCTCCATCACCACAGCAAGCCCCGAGCTCCACCCGTCACCATGCTCCGCCTCCACCATCGTCCTCCCACCCCCGAGCCTCCTCGTCGTTGCTACGGGTACCCACCGGCGCGGCTCGTAGCGCTGCATCCATCCCCGCCATCCCCGCAAGCCCGCGCCTACCGGAGCGGCCGCAGCGCCGGCGACCAGAGCCCTCTGTTTCCCTCCGGCGAGAGAAAGAAGAAGGGGAAGGAAGGAGGAGAGAGAGAGGAGCCACGGGCCCCACTTGTAAGAGAGAGAAGAGCGCGGGACCCGCTCGTCAGCGACACCAGCGCGCGGGCCCAGACCAGTAAGTGGAGACGGATTACGGTGAAACTCGCGTTCCAGTGGAGAAGGCGTACCCCGTGCAGTCGCCATCGTCGTCATCGCCTGGCTGGCCGTTGTGGGCCGACCCAGTGGCTTCGCACGGCTAAAGAGCGCTCAGGGTGTTCTTCTGCCTCTTTCTTTTTCTTTTTCAGCATATTTCAACTAATTTCCACAGTGACCATTTCGAGTCCAAATCCAGTGATTCAAATTTCTAAATGCTTCTAAATTCATGCTCTATTTCTCTAGATTAGATGAACATTTTTCTCAAGCTTTGTTCCCACTGGATCTATTAAAAAGTTCTTTTCCTTGTTTATTCCAGCTTAGAAATTCCATAAGTAATTCATACTAACTCCAAATAATTTGTTTCTTTTTCTGGTATTTCTAATTTTTCATCTAGTTTATTTTAGTACTTATTTCAAAAATATTTGAAACAATTTTTAGCACTATTTTTGTTTTATGTGGTGATTTAAATATTTTTGAAAATAGGAAATGGAGGGAAGATAAAGTTTTCAAAACTTTTGGAGTGCACCCAATATATCTGCATGCTCAAGGCAAGCATCTTGAACAATTGATATGGTGAATGCATGGTAGATTATTTGCTAGAATAATTTGAACATGACTATGTTGAATTCAAATTAACTTGGCATATTGCTAGTAGTGCTTGCATGGTTTGAATTTGGGTAAAATTTGCATGTAGTGTTGGCATGTTTCATCGTACCGTGCATCGTGTGTTGCCATGACTAACTTGCAGGAGCAGGCATAAGAGAAATACCGTTCCCGGCAGGAGGATGATCACGTTGGAGCATGATCATGCCTTGTTTGTTGTGCATGTTGGAGCATGCAAGGGTTGTGGCCCTGTTGATATTGCTGTTAAAAGAATACCTTGTTGTGCTAACCGTTGCAGGAAACTTAATGCCTCCTTAGTCGACCGTAGATCGAGTCTTGTTCCGGTAACCCCCATACTTGTTTCGTGCTGCCACAGGTTTCTGCCACGGGTAGGGTATGGTTCAGTAAGTTGATAACCCCTTTCCATGCACACACCGTACAGAGGGCCACGATGAGGGTTTCCAATGGCCATGGACTAAATCCTGTCATCGGGTCAGGGGGCATGGGTGTTTCCAGTTGTGACTGAGAGGGGGGCACCCCTTGGAATCCGCGCATATTAATAGTGATCCCATGCAAGACGTTGGTCTCTCCGTCTCAGAGTTTTTCTTGAACAATGCTTTGGGTGATTCCTGGCATCCGGAAAGTTAATCTGGTGTGTGCTGGTCAGGTGTGTTTTCAACCCAAAGACCGTAATGGGAATTAGTCAGTGTCACGATACTGACTAAAGAAATCCTTTACTTGTGGGTAAAGAGTACACCCTCTGCAGAGTTTAAACCTATTCGAATAGCCGTGTCCACGGTTAAGGGCTACAGTCTGGGTTGGTCAAGTGTCGGTCTTAGTGTCGGTCTTCGGAGGAAAATAATTAATTGGGCCTGAACTATTTTGCAGGATATTGTTATCATCACTAACGCCGTCATGTTATTTGAATACTATTGATGTGAAATTTTTTATGGTTATGCATATTATTGTGAACTAACCTGTTTCTCTTATTTTAATTTTCCTGAGTGTCTCAGGGGCTGGCTAGACTACCCCGGGCACTCAATTTTATTTTCAAGACCTCTCGTGGCGTCCCTCGAGTTAACAGGCGGTTTATCACGCCACTACTCTTACGGACACCCGATTGGCATTTCTCTTCAAGTCCGACCGTGGCGTCACTTGACACCCGACTGGCATTTCTTTTCAAGACCTCTCGTGGCGTCGCCTGAGTTCTCGGATGGTCCTGTCTCGTCCGATTTCTCTTTTAGACACCCGTTTGGCATTTCTCTTCAAGACCTACCGTGGTGTCACTTGACATCCGACCGGCATTTCTTTTAATTTGTTTTCCTTTGAATTTCCTTGTTTATCGCTAACAATTTTTATATATTTTCACATGCTAATATTTTATCATGCCATGATTTAATTCCTGTCAGCATGCATTTTATATAGTCCATCATGAGCATACGCATAAAGTTTGGTTCATCATGATCTTATATTTTAACTGCTGCTTCGGTATATCTTTTGTTCACAATGTTTGCGAGTACATTCCAACGTACTCACAGGCTTGTCCCTGGCTATTTACTTGGCCATGTCAGGATTTCTACGAGGAGTACCACAACGACGACCGTGCAGAGCCTAGGATAGCAGCCATGCGGGATAGGAATTATCCGGGTCAGCTGTTCCTGTGGGAATGGAGCCCCATCGACGTTGGAGAACCACGAGTTAATTCTGTCATCCACCACCAGACATCATTGTTGTATCATTGGACCTTTATGGTCTTGTATTCAACTCTTGTAATAGCTTGGTAATCTGTAACAAGGACGTGTCCACCAGTAACAGTAATTCTGGGCTGGTGATGACACGAGGGGTAAATTTCTGGGATGGTGTGTCCCGGCCCCGACAAAGATGGACCACTTTACATCACACAGTAGAAAATGTATCCCAACACCAAGCAGTTTGCGCCTTCAAGGAGGGCGTTCGGTATCGAGAGCTTAACGTGAAATTTGGTCGGACAGGAGATATGTCTCTGACCCGAATGATGGAAATAGCCACTCGGTACGCTAATGGTGAAGAAGAGGATCGACTCCGCAGTGGAAAGGGCAAGCCAGTCGCCCAAGACACCGGAGGAGGTCGGAAGCAGAAACGCAAAGCCGAGCCAGCAGGCCCTGGTGAAGCTGCAGTTGTAACTCAAGGAAAATTCAAGGGGAAGCCCAAAGGGCCCTGGATCCCCAAGAAGGTGAAAGATCAAGCAGGGAATGATGTGTTGGATTTGCCATGTCACATTCACACCAAGAAGGATGAAGAGGGTAATCTGATTTATCCCAAACATACCACTCGACAATGTCAGCTCCTAATCCAGCAGTTCCGAGAGAAACAGCCCAATGAGAAGGAAAAAGAGTCTGACAAGGATGAGGACAAGGAAGAAGATGATGACGGTTTTCCTAACGTTAATTCCACTTTGGTGATTTTTGCTGACATTGAAAGCAAAAGTCGACTGAAAGTCATCAAGAGAGAAGTAAACATGGTTGCTCCGGCAACGACGACATATTTGAAATGGTCAAAGACTCCCATTACATTCGACCAATCTGACCACCCACCGCATGTTGCCACCCCCGGGAGGCAAGCGTTGGTGGTCGACCCAGTCGTTGGGGGCACCCGACTGACCAAAGTCCTGATGGATGGTGGCAGCGGCTTGAACATTTTGTATGCTGAGACCCTCCGTGGGATGGGCATTCCGATGTCCAAGCTCAGTGAGAGCAACATGCGATTCCACGGTGTCATTCCAGGAAAGAAAGCTGATTCACTCCGCCAGATCGCTCTTGATGTGGTTTTCAGTGATTCAAAGAATTACCGTAAGGAGAAGTTGACATTTGAAGTTGTGGATTTTCACAGTGCCTATCATGCTATTCTGGGCAGAACTACATATGCCCGTTTCATGGCTCGACCGTGTTACGTGTACCTCAAGATGAAGATGCCTAGCCCCAGGGGCATGATCACAGTCACTGGTAATCGGCAACGAGCAGAAGAGTGCCTCCAGAAGGGTTCTAAGATAGCCGATGAACAGATGGCAGCAGTAGAAATGGAAGAATATAAGAAGACTGCAGATCCGACTGATTTGTTGCGTGCTAAGAAGCCTGCTTCAGAGTCTGCATTTCAGTCGTCCGGTGAAACAAAGCCTGTTTACATTCACCCGACCGATCCCAGTGCTGCTCCGACTCATATCTCAACAACACTCGACAGCAAATAGGAAGAAGCGCTCATCTAGTTCCTCCGTGAGAACTGGGACATCTTCGCATGGAAGCCGTCTGACATGCCGGGTGTACCAGGGGACTGGCTGAGCACCGTTTGCGAGTCGATCCAAAGGCAAAACCTGTGAAAGAGCATCTCCGTCGGTCCGCTGTGGAGAAGAGAAAGGCAATCGGCGAAGAGGTGGCTCGGCTTCTGGCGGCTGAGTTCATCCGCGAAATTTACCACTCCGAGTGGCTCGCCAATGTTGTCATGGTTCCCAAGAAGGACGATTCACTTCGTATGTGCATTGATTTCAAGCATATCAATCGGGCCTGCCCGAAAGATCATTTTCCTCTCCCCCGCATCGATCAGATAGTCGACTCGATTGCGGGATGTGAGCGATTGTCCTTCCTGGATGCATATTCCGGGTACCATCAGATCCGACTGTATGGACCTGATGAAATAAAAATAGCTTTTATCACCCCATTCGGGTGCTTTTGCTACGTCACCATGCCCTTTGGTCTCAAGAACGCTGGTGCCACATTCATGCGCATGATATAGAAGTGCCTGCTAACTCAAATCAGTCGGAATGTGGAAGCATACATGGATGACATCGTGGTTAAGTCGCGTAAAAGTTCCGACCTGCTGACTGACCTTGCTGAAACCTTTGCCAATTTGAGAAGATATGATATCAAGCTTAATCCGTCGAAGTGTACATTTGGAGTTCCAGGTGGAAAGTTACTCGGTTTCCTCGTTTCCGAACGTGGGATCGATGCAAACCCAGAGAAAGTTGGTGCAATCCTCCGAATGAAACGCTCTGTGCGTGTACACGATGTTCAGAAGCTTACTGGTTGTTTGGCCGCTTTGAGTCGATTCATCTCTTGTCTCGGTGAGAAGGCATTGCCTCTTTACCGACTGATGAAGAAATCTGATAAGTTCGAGTGGACTCCTGAAGCTGACGCAGCGTTTGCAAAGCTCAAAGCCCTGCTTTCCACCCAGCCGGTGCTTGCTGCTCCAATCAGCAAAGAGCCTTTACTACTTTATATAGCAGCCACTGGACAGGTTGTCAGTACAGTACTCACGGTCGAGCGGGAAGAAGAAGGTAAAACCTACAAGGTTCAACGCCCAGTGTATTATATTTCTGAAGTCTTAACCCCATCCAAGCAGAGATATCCACATTATCAGAAGCTTGTCTATGGAATTTACTTGACCACAAAGAAGGTTGCACATTACTTCTCAGATCATTCGATTACAGTCATCAGTGACGCTCCATTGTCAGAAATTTTGAACAACAGAGATGCAACTGGTCGAGTGGCAAAGTGGGCGATTGAACTCCTTCCGCTGTATATCAAGTTTGAGGCAAAGAAAGCGATCAAATCTCAAGCAATAGCAGATTTCCTCGTCGAGTGGGTTGAACAGCAGCTACCGACCCAGATACAGTCGGAACATTGGACTATGTTCTTCGACGGGTCCAAGCTGTTGAAAGGTTCAGGCGCTGGAGTAGTCCTGGTATCTCCACAAGGCGACAACCTCAGATATGTTCTCCAGATTCACTTTGATTCCTCCAACAATGAAGCTGAATATGAGGCACTCCTGTACGGGTTGCGTATGGCCATTTCACTCGGCGTCCGTCGCCTAATGGTTTACGGCGACTCAGATTTAGTGGTTAATCAAGTGATGAAGGAGTGGGACGTCAGGAGCCCAGCTATGACTGGTTATTGCAATGCGGTGAGAAAGTTAGAAAAGAAGTTTGAAGGGCTAGAGCTCCACCATATACCCCGACTGAAGAATCAAGCAGCTGATGACTTGGCGAAAATAGGTTCCAAGCGGGAGCCTATTCCCAGCAATGTGTTTTTGGAGCATATTCACGCACCATCAGTTCAAGAAGATCCCTTCACTGAAGAGCCCCCACAGCCTAAGAGCTCCACTGATCCGACTAAAGTTGAAGTCCCAGCTGTGGTCGACTTGATCATGGAGGTTTTAGTCGTCATTCCCGATTGGACAGTGCCATATATTGCATATATTCTCAGGAAAGAGCTTCCAGAGGATGAGGAAGAGGCTCGTCAGATTGTCCGTCGATCCAAAGCCTTCACGGTAATGGGTGGACGGCTCTACAGAGAGAGTGTTACTGGGGTCGTTCAGAAATGCATCACTCCAGAAGAAGGCCGAATGATCCTCAATGATATCCACTCAGGGACCTGTGGTCACCATGCGTCCTCTCGGACCATCGTGGCCAAAGTATACCGAGCAGGGTTTTACTGGCCACGGGCAAATGAGATGGCAAAGGAAATAGTTGACAAGTGCGAGGGCTGTCAGTTCTACTCCAACATGTCCCACAAACCTGCTTCAGCCTTGAAGACTATTCCACTCGTCTGGCCATTTGCTGTTTGGGGATTAGATATGGTCGGACCTCTGAGGAATGGCAGTAGTGGCTTCACCCATGTGCTTGTAGCAGTCGACAAGTTCACTAAATGGATTGAAGCTAAACCTATCAAAAACCTGGAAGCAAGTACTGCTGTCAGCTTCATCAGTGGGTTAACATTTAGATATGGAGTTCCGCACAGCATCATCATGGATAATGGGTCAAACTTTGATTCAGACGAGTTCCGAGCTTTCTGCGCTTCCCAAGGTACTCATGTCGACTATGCTTCAGTCGCCCACCCTTAGTCGAATGGACAAGCAGAAAGAGCGAACAGTTTGATTCTCAAAGGGCTGAAACCTCGATTGATGCGCGACCTCAAGCATGCAGCCGGCGCTTGGGTAGATGAGCTACCGTCAGTCCTTTGGGGATTAAGAACAACACCAAATCGGTCGACCGGTCGAACCCCCTTCTTCATGGTCTATGGGGCTGAGGCTGTGTTGCCGAGTGACTTGCTTCACAATGCACCCCGAGTAGAACTTTTTTCAGAAGCCGAAGCAGAACGGGCTCGAGAAGACGCTGTTGATCTTCTGGAAGAAGAAAGAGAGATGGCCTTGATCTGATCGACCATTTATCAGCAAGACCTTCGTCGATTATATGCCAGAAATGTGAAGGGTCGAGCATTTCAGGAAGGGGACCTTGTGCTCCGAGTGGACCAACAACGGCCTCACAAACTTGCCCCGCTTGGGAAGGTCCCTTCATCGTCACCAAGGTGCTCCACAACGGAGCGTATCACCTCTACAATGTGGAGCAGAATAAAGACGAGCCACGCGCTTGGCATGCGGAGTTACTCCGCCGTTTTTATACTTAAGTGTTCAGACTGATGAGATGTAATAAGGAGTACCTTTCAGTTCGTTTATCAAAGACAAGGTTTTACAGTCTCCTAAATGATTGTTGTTACTAATACATGTGTCCAGAATCCCCCAGAGGGTGGCTTAGCCGCGAATCCGATTCGCCTAAGTTTAAAAAAAAATCCTACCGAGTGATGAGCAACCCTCTCACTCGGGGGCTTAGCTGCAGTCCTGTACTTGCCTAAGTTTAAAAAATCCTACCGAGTGATGAGCAACCCTCTCACTCGGGGGCTTAGCTGCAGTCCTGTACTCGCCTAAGTTTGTAAAATCCTACCGAGTGATGAGCAACCCTCTCACTCGGGGGCTTAGTTGCAGTCCTGTACTCGATTAAGTTTAAAAAATCCTACCGAGTGATGAGCAACCCTCTCACTCGGGGGCTTAGCTGCAGTCCTGTACTCGCCTAAGTTTAAAAAATCCCATCGAGTGAAGAGCAACCCTCTCACTCGGGGGCTTAGCTGCAGTCCTGTACTCGCCTAAGTTTGAAAAATCCTACCAAGTGATGAGCAACCCTCTCACTCGGGGGCTTAGCTGCAGTCCTGTACTCACCTAAGTTTAAAAAATCCTATCGAGTGATGAGCAACCCTCTCACTCGGGGGCTTAGCTGCAGTCCTGTACTCGCCTAAGTTTGAAAAATCCTACCGAGTGATGAGCAACCCTCTCACTCGGGGGGCTTAGCTGCAGTCCTGTACTCGCCTAAGTTAGAACACGCTCCATCCTGATCCGTCAGGACAATGAAGTGCAGGTCGACTGCGACCTTTTCTTCAGAGCTACACCACAAGTACAATGTGTGCTCCATCCTGATCTGCAAGAATGACGAGGTGCAGGTCGTCCGCGATCCACTCCTCAGAATTGCATCACAACAACAAAAGTCTGTTCCGAGTGAAGGTACAAGTTCCACTCAGAAATAAAAACAAGCATATTTAAGGGAAAACTAAGTTCGGAAAAACCCCCATGAGGTTCTGGACCGCAGATTAAAGTACTCGGGCATCCGGCCCGAAGGAGTTTAACGGTTACAAAACCACTCGGCATACCGAGGCAAATTAATCGGATCATAAAAATTTTGTTCACTCCGCAAGAGGGCTGGCAGGCTCGACGAACTCATCCAGGTCGATTCCATCTGCAATTCGGGTAGCAGCACCAATAAAAGTCTCCATGAAGGACTGGAAGTCAAGTTTCTTGGTATTGGCAACCTTCATTGCTGCTAGCTTCTCTTCTTTGGCTTCCTTGCAATGAACACGAACCAGGGACAGAGCTACGTCGGCACCGCATCGAGCAAAGGACTTCTTCCATTCCTGCACTCGACCAGGAATCTCATTGAGTCGAGTCATCAAAGACTCGAGATAATTTTGGAGCGTTTCCCTTGGCCAGAGCGCCGTGTCGATCCGCGACACCGCAACCTTCAGTCGAGCAAGGTAATTCATGGCGCTGGCAAGGCGAGACTCCAGTCGGAGCACGTTCATGGCAGCTTCATCTTTAACAGGGGAGTTGATGGGGTCTAAGCTTGTCTCGACTCGTCCAGTCTCTTCCTTGAAGTTTTGATAGAATTCTGCACTCACAGAGAAATAATGAGTCGGCAGTTATATGTTGAGTCAACGAAAGCAAATCAATCGGACAGGGAAAAGTACCTTCAAGCATGAGGAATAACTTCTTGGCGAGTCCTCCCAGATAATTCTCTAGCTCGTCCCTCTTGCGGGTGATGTCTTCCACTTTGTCAGTCAGGGTCGCTTTATCCTTCTTCAGTCGAGTTACCTCTTTGTTGGCTTCATCGAGAGCAGCCTTCAGCTTGGTATTTTCTCCCTCCAACTTTCCGACTGAGGCCAGCTTTTGGTCAGCAAGTGCCGTTTTTTCTTCTGTTGTTTTCTTCGCAGCCGCAAGGTCAAGGTCCTTCTTCTCCAAAGCCTGTCTCATTGTTTCTAGAAAGAACAACATTCGAATCAGAAA
The DNA here is from genome assembly GCA_011799875.1 of Thinopyrum elongatum. Lineage (NCBI taxonomy): Eukaryota > Viridiplantae > Streptophyta > Magnoliopsida > Poales > Poaceae > Thinopyrum > Thinopyrum elongatum. The sequence goes on from CM022299.1 coordinate 394,641,682, forward strand.
AAGGAGGAGAAAAGATGGCAAGAGAACCAGTCGACAAGTTTCCCTTACCAGCAGTGTCATCCTTAGCCTTCTGCAAGTTATTCTGAGCCAACTCCAGATCAAGATTGAGCTGGATCTGCTTCTGCTCCAAGTCAGCGAACCGGGCTCCAAGATCACAAGATTTCTGTGTTCAGAAGATAGTCAGTCAGCAAACACAAAGATTGGTTGCTTCCGAGCAATAAAGTAACAAGTTCAAAGAGTTCTAAGACTACTGCCGAATCAAACATTCAACAATAATCTCGGGGACTACACCCAGTGGGTGCACTCAGCGTGCCCCCACTGGTTCGACTTTTCAATTGACTTGGTCCGTCCAGTCAGGAAAAAAAAACACCCAGTGGGTGCACTCAGCGTGGCCCCACTGGTCCAGGTTCCACTCGACATGATCTGCTCAGACCGAGTGGAAAAGTTCTGTTCAAAGACCCCCGCCGAATCAAACATTCGACGGCGGTCTCGGGGACTACACCCACTGGGTGCACTCAGCGTGCCCCCACTGGTTCAGAGATTCAATCGACACAACCTAGTCGACTCAAGTGGAAAGACTACTCAACAGAAATTAAAACACCCAGTGGGTGTACAGACTGACAATGGGTGTGCAATTAAGGTTCCAAAACGCTCATCCACGGACGTCTTGCAGATAATAAAGCAACAGTTTCTAAATATCATATCCTAACAGAACAAGCGTCAAGATGGAGTTCAGTCGAAAGTAAGTTAACCTGGACATTGGCCTGGAGTGCTGAGCTGGCATCATAGGCAGCTTGACTGGCCTCGCGCACCACTTTCATCTGCTCCATCATAATGCCTGCCTGGCGTATGGCTTCCTTGGCAGCACTCACTTGGTCCTCTAGGACGTGATGGGCGGTGAAAAGTGGAGATGGTGGATCAGCTGCAGCAGCTTGAGAGCTTGAGGCATGAAGTTGCACAGATGAAGCAGGGGCATGTGCAGTCGACGCTGAAGTACGACCACTCGACAAGGGAATCGCAAAAGTAACAGAAGCACGGTTGAGGTCCCCGGGCTACTGGATAGCTGGTTCTGCCGCCGACGTCGACTGAGGCGTCTTGCTAGCTGGTACCTTTTTGCCCAAGGTCCTGCTCCTCTTTCCCACGAGCTGCTGTGGCACATCTTCATCGTCATCTGGAAGTTCAATAACATTTTGCGGAGCTGCAAAAGAATCGACCACAAGAGTTCAGTCGACTGTAGAAGTGGTTAGCAAAGAAAAGACAAGATAACAGGAGTCATACCCACATTGGATGTGACTGCGTCCTCCATCTCCTCGTCGTCATCATATTTGTAAGCAGAAGTCCCAGAGGTAGCAGCACTGTGAATTTCAAGGTTCACTCGGTCAAGCAAGAGAATGGGTCGACAACTGATATAAGATTCTTGGAGCAAAGGGTGAAAATGAAACACTTACGCAGAGGCAACGGGAACATCAACCTTGATCTTGGGCAAGGCCTTCCGTGGCTTTGACGGCGCAGTCTTGAGCTGCTTCGAAGCCTTCTCAGTCGGCACCGGAGAAGATGTCCGAATGCGCTTCGAAGTTTGTCCAGTCGGTGCCGCCACTTTACCTCGGATACTTGCTGGGTCGTGCTTCTGCTTGGAACGCTTTTCCACGCGAGGTGGAGAATCGACCTCCTCACCACTGCTCGAGTCTTCGCGCTCTTCGTCACTCTCGTCATCAGAGTTCCAATCGCCGCTGTCACCTCCGCTCTCCTCTCCTTCCTGGATCTGTTCCCCGTTGGGCATCGAGTACATCTCAGTATATATCTGCAGAGCAAAGAATCATACAAATATCAATCGGATTGAAGCTTAAATAGGAAATCAGAGCAAAGGACATTCGGCACTGAAGATTGTACCTTATCCGGTTCGTTGGTCTTGTCGAATGGTGGGACCCTCTTGGACCCCCTGGGGTTATCTTTGTTACCAGTGATGCCTTGCAGCCACCGCTCCACTACCTCCCCGGTGACCTCCTCCGGGTGGATCCGAGTGGTGTCATCAATACCCGAGTACATCCACATGGGATGATCACGAGCCTGGAGTGGCTGGATGCATCGACTGAGAAATATTTCAAGCAAGTCCATACCAGTCACCCCATCGCGGACTAACTAGACTACTCGGTCAACTAGCATATTCACTTCTGCTTTCTCCTCTGGGTTCACTTTCAAAGTAGAGGGCGGCTAGACTCGATCCATGGAGAAGGGAGGAAACCCAGTCGACTGACCAGGAGTCGGCTGGTCTTTGCAATAGAACCAGGTCGACTGCCACCCTCTAACTGAATCGGGGAGTGTCATAGCCGGAAAAGTGCTCCTACCCCTCATCTAAATTCCCAGACCCCCGCACATCTGGATCACATGTGTTTTCTCATCACTCGGATTGGACTTTTTTACAGCTTGAGAGCGGCATGTGAATATATGTTTGAAAAGAACCCAGTGCGGTCGATAGCCCAAGAAATTCTCACACAGGGAAACATATGCAGCAAGATAGGTGATGGTGTTGGGGGAAAAGTGGTGAAGTTGAGCTCCAAAGAAATTCAAGAAAGCCCGGAAAAAGGGATGTGGAGGCAAGGAGAAACCGCGGTCGACATGAGTCGCGAGGAGGACGCACTCACCCTCTTGCGGTTGTGGCTCGGTCTTGTTCCCCGGCAATCGCCAGGACTGGTGGGCAATCAAGCCCCCTTCAACCAGATCCTCCATGTCTTCCTTCCGGATCGTGGATCTGATCTAGTCGCCCTGGATCCAGCCAGGCGGCAAGCCGGACCTAGATGACGACCCGCTCCGACTCGTCTTCTTGCCCTTCGTTGCCGCCGTCACCTTCTTTTCTCGCTCCAGGGCCGCCGTTTTCTCCTTTCCCATCACAGCAGGCTGCGCTTGGACGGGGCGGCGGCATCGAAGGTGGTGGCGAATGCGGTGGAGAAACAGAGGAAGAAGAAGGGGATAAAGAGCACAGTGCCAAACGCACCGGCCCGGACGCCTTATATGGACTTGTCACCGAGTGACTGACTCGTGGGCCCAAGCAATCCCCTCGAATCCCGCAGCAGTCGCGCACTCGGTACGTGGAGAGAAAGGTGGCGCGAGGATCGAGGCGTCCCTACCAAATCTGTTCCGTTTACTAAGGGCCTCTCCGTCTTGCGCGCTTCTCCAAATTTCGAATCCCGTGAGAACCGGGCACGACAGTGCAGTCAATCGCGCCAAAGATCTCATACCATGTCCACAATTGAAGCTTATCAACAAAATTCACTCGACAATTTAGGAATGGATCAAGGCAACTGAAAATGAAGTCGAAGTCGTTTCGTGGTTCATTAATCTAAGCAAAACGCTCCCGAAGCGTGAAAACTGGGTCGGAACCATCTTCAACTCCTTTTGTCACTCGAACCCTGAACCATTCGGGGGCTAATGACGATGACATGTACCTGGGGTAGGGTAATAGGCCTGACCTAGACACCCTTCCCAAGGACATTACCTTAAAGTCAGGGATATTCAAAGGACAATAACATTCACTCGACCAAAAGCATTCCACTCGGAAAACCCAATTCCATTCGACCGGAGTGTACTCACTCGACCACATAAGAAATCACTCAGATGACAGAAGATCTAAAGTCACTCAGAACGGCAACGGTCAGGCGTTCACTCCGGAGTCTTAATGATCATTTATATGCCTTTATAGCTGGCGTTACCAGTAACGTCCCATCTTTATGTACCTTAAATCCTGTGTAACTGAGGGCTGGAGGGGTCTGGCGAACTCTATATAAGCCACCCCCTCCTCAGGCACAAGGGTTCGCACCCCATGTAACTTCACGCATAATTCAGTCGACCGAGCCTCCGGGCACCGAGATGTAGGGCTGTTACTTCCTCCGAGAAGGGCCTGAACTCGTAAATCTTGCGTGCACAACCTCACTGTAGCTAGGATCTTGCCTCCTCATACCTACCCCCTATTCTACTGTCAGACTTAGAACCACGACAACCTCTGCAGCTAATAAGGTCGCCAAAGCCTCCAAGAGCTCAGATAAAACTTGAGCCGGCGGGCGCGCAGAGTTACTTGCCCCGGCCGCTGCCGCGGCCGTTGAACCGGAAGTCATGGCTGCAGCAGTTGATGAATTGAGCACCGGTTGAGTGCCGGCCATGAAGATCGCGACTTTGTTCGGCGGCTCATTGGGGTCCGGAATACTATCACCATAGGAATAGTCCCCCAAGCCGGCCGTCTTGTAACTGATACATTGAATCGGTCTCGCCGGTTGAGGACTCATCACCTGAGTAGATGTCCGTCTCTCCACCGGATATAGTTCCTTCCTCAAGATCCGCCCCCTGGATGCAACCAACAAAGGCGCCCTTTTATGGCGGGTTGAAACTTGGTAGGTTGTGCACACTGAGCCGTCTCGACGATGTCGGTGCAGGTGTCCGGCTCAGGCTCCGACTCACCGATCTTGCCAATGAAGACATGGATTCCGCCGAAGGGGTCCCGGTACCCGTACTCGATTGAGCCGGCCTCGGGGCCCCAGCCTGCGTCGTCGATGTAGAGCTTGCCGCGACGACTCTTGGTCATCCGGCCCACGGCGTATCCCTTGATCCCTGCGAAGTTGCCCTTCAAGAACTCAAAACCACCGTGCACTGACCCCACGGTGGGCACCAACTGTCGTGGACTTAACACGGCAGATACCCTAGCTAAAGGACTTAGGTGTGGAACCATCGCAACTAGGTTAGCTTGAAGGGGTTAAACGGGACAAAGGACACAGAAATTTTACCCAGGTCCGGCCCCTCTCAATGAGGTAAAAGCCTACGTCCTGCTTTCAGTTGTATTGCTGGAGTTTCGATTACCAGGGAGCGAATACGCTTGACCTAGCTTTTGATTGATTGTTTTCTGAGTTAAGCCACCGCCGGGTCACCCCTTTATATACACAGGTTGATGCCCGGAGGCTTACAGAGTCCTGGCCGGCTCATACACAATGTGTCCGGCTCGGTATCTAACTAAGCTTGCCTTACAATACAAGTTAAACATACGGCGGCTCACACCCGTGGGCCTCAAGCCGTCCCCGGGTCTTGGGCCTTCAATAAGCTTGCTCTGTGAACTGCCATCTTCATATCTTCTTGGGCCTCTTCATCTTAAGCTGCCAGTGGCATGACCCGGCCCCTCCAAGGCGGGTTATACCCAGTAGTTATATCCCCAACAGTTCGTGTGGGGAACTTAAAGGTTTCCGAGGCAGGTGCCACATCAAAGTTCTGCATATATATTAGGTATTCAAACATCACAACCACACATCTCCATACATGTGTTTGGCCCACAAGCAAGCGATGGCGGTTGTCCTGTAGCACTCACTCACGGGGTTATCGGCGAGATGCTTCGTCCATCATCGCTGTGTGCCCGCTTGGTCAATCACTTCGACCGACAGCGATAGAGGTTAATTTGACTTATAATTAGGAGGGGATTAAATTTTGGTTCGTCTTATACGGTTCGGTACATGCAACTATACTTCGCGCGCATGTGTACGCACGAATCCCTCCCACTGGGTCGAAGTGGGGGGAGCACGCGACGCGTCATGAACCAGATCTGTGTGGGGACTGTGCGATTTTTTACGCATGCATGCGCCACATCAAAATGTTGTGCTTTTGGTATTCAAACATATATGCATGCATCACGCCTGTCCATACATATGTTTGGGGCACATACATGCAGTGGTTGTCTTTGGACACTCTCCCTCGCTTGGTTATCATCGACGGCGTATATATTCATGGGCCCGCGTGGACGTCCATCACTTCGACCAACAACGCGAGAGAGGTTACCAGGGTGGATTCTTCTTCTCTTGGTTCGTGTTACCGTATAGTCGTACGTCGATCATGGTGAGATTCGAGACCTAAGTTCAAGGGCTTGCATACACATGAATCCCTATATATATAGTATACTACGCGTCGTGAACCCTCGCTCCGCGTGGGTACTTTCCGGTTCCAAAAGCACGCTACCACATCAAAGTTGTGCATTGGGTATATTCAAACACCACATGACACTTCATACATATGTTTGGGCCACATGCATGCAGTGGTTGTCTTCAGGCACTCCCTCGCGTGGTTATCGGCGACAAGCTAGCCTATTTTGTGGGGCCGCATGTGGACAATGCATGACTTTGACCCAACAAACAAGAGAGCTTATACGACCAAGGTGGTGATTCTTCTTGGTCAGTCTTACAATACGCCTTGGTGACATGCCCCTCCCACCGACTCAAAGTGTGTGTGTGGGGGGGGGGGGGCACAGCACTACTTCGTACTAGATGAACCTCCGTGGGGTCGGGGATGTCCGGTTAATTTGCGATGCACATGTACCACATCAAATTTGTGATTTGGTTATTTAAATATCATACCACATCATTTTCACACACACACACACACATCGGGCCACCCGCAGGTGTGGTTCGTATGTGGTCTCACCCATCTAACGCCAGAAGAACACATCTGTGGGCCCGCACACGGTCCACATTTGATCGGAAGCAAAGGGGGGAGGGGGTTGACCATGATGTACTCCTTTCGGTTTTGTGTGTACGCTAGGATTCCCCTCCCGGCAACACAAAGTGTGTGTGGGGGGGGGGGGGGGGGGGGGGGGGCTAGCAATAATAACGTGCGCTTTGTGCGACACGTGCCACATCAAAGTTGTGCATTGGGTATTTGAACATCAAACCACCCTTTTCATACATATATTTGGTCCACATGCAAGTGTGTTCGTGTTCTCACCCTTTCCCACATTTTTTGGCCAAATTTATAAACAACAGACGATTCGGATGCAGCAACCGTCTGCAATCGGGTACGAAATAGACACGGTTCCCTAGGACTACCCGTGTGCCACGCCCCTCCCCCTGTCACCCACATGCTCACAGTAGATTGGGCTCCACGAGGATTCCCTCCCCCTCTCGAAAATATCTACCCCCTCGCAATCTCGAAAATATCTACCTGCGTAGATGGTTTTTCTGTTTGATAGCACATGATTAGCATGTCTGGACCGTGTGCGATGTCTGTTACTCCCGCTCTGCTTCAATCAGTAGATCCAAATTTTTAGTAGCCCCGGCATTTTACTCCCGCCTGCATCCCTCGCAATCTCAAAAATATCTGCTCCGCTGGAGTGTTTTTCTGTTTGATAGCACACGATTATTATGTTTTAACCGTGTGTGATGTTCGTTACTCCCGCCCCGCTCTGCTTCAATCCCTTGATCCAAATTTTCGGTAGCCCCGCCATTTTACTCCCGCCTAGTAAAATTTTCAGTACCCGCGGCATTTCCTCAAACACCACCTTGGACCCCCTCCACACACACCCCCCAAATCCCCTACTCACACACATACACACCACCCCTCCCTCGCTCCAAACCTATCTAGGTCGCCGCCGCCACCGCCGCGGCGCCGCCTCCATCGTCAACCTCTATCGGTCTGCCCGTGCAGTTTACCCACCGATATACATACCATCGCTGCCCTGCGTTTCTTAGATGACTCCTGCGAAACGCCCCCTTTCCCAGAGATCCCCATCCCCACCCCCTCCCCCACTCCAGAGTGTCGTAGCCTAAGCCCGACTACGCTTCCCGGGGAGCTCGAGGAGCGAATGGCCCAAAAGAGCTTTACCGCGGCCTCTTCGCCCGACATCGGCGAGGTGGCCGCTGAGGAAGCTGGCGACGATGACTAGAACTGGATTGAGCCTTTCAATCAGAGGGCTAGAGTATTCTGGCATGTCGCGGACGCCAGCTACGACATCGAGGTCATCGACACCGATGGCTTGACGCGGGTTATGTCACAGGTTAAGTTGCCCACCCCCAACCCTTCGGATTCGATAGCCGTCGATCTCATCGATGGCCCTGCCGCTGATCTCCTGCGGCTCGTTATGAACAATTTGCCATCCTTCATTGCCATGGAGCCCCTTTTGTCATTTCTGAAGGACACGTTCTGCGACGCTGGCTTAGGATCCTCAGCTGGCAAGTCAGACTGAGGGAGTCATGGACTAAGGGGTCCTCGGGGCGACGGCCCAACTAGTGGAGCCGTATAATGATAGGAGATCTACGAAGCCGTGGTGTGCCCTCCAAGTTAAGAAGGCGCAGGATCTCTTTAAATTCCTTATTGTAATCTATCTTTGGTAACCCTACCGGTGTCTATATAAACTGAGGGTTTTTAGTCTTTAGGGCTAGAGCTACATTCATAACCTCATCTCCTTAGGGTTTAGCTCATGCTGACCTCGAGGTAGATCTACTCTGTAAACCACATTATACATCCAATACAATCAAGCAGGATGTAGGGTATTACCTCTTCGAGAGGGCCTGAACCTGGGTAAACACTGTGTTCGTCGTCCCTTGTTCCCCATCGATCCTAGATCCACAGCTCAGGACCCACTACCCCGAGGTCTGCCGGTTTTGACACCGACATTGGTGCTTTCATTGAGAGTTCCGCTATGGGATCGCCATATGAATCGATGGCTCAACTGGTCGTTGGAGACCACACCCGCGCCGAGGGCTTCCCCGCCCCTGGTCAACTCTTCGTCTTCGGCGGCATATTAGTGCGCATCGATCCCACTAGTCGCCTCATCCAGATCGAAGGCTTCACCCCCGGTGAAGGGTTCATTGGTTCAGGGGCATCGACCCCAGGACCGGCAGACTCACAAAAATCTGGTATCTCTCAGAGTCCAGCCCTGAAGCCCGACCCCGACAGACCTCCCACAAGATCTCCCACCGAATCGCCGGAGTGTCCGGTACCCCCATGTGGCCAACCGGCAGACCACTTGGCGAGTCTTTTCCGTGCAATGGGAATCTTTGTTATTAGGCCTACGGCCTACGATGGGATCGGGCTTAAACCCGGCGACCGAGAAATCAACACCCCTCCGGTCACGCACCTCGTCGCCACGGTCGAAGAGGCCTAGGAGGGGCCACAGCCCTGCAAGCTAAGAACGGTGTACACTCGAATCTCCAGCTCGGAGTCAGACACAAGCTCAGATGTACGTCCGGACTCAAGCCCCAACGCTAGATCCGGCCTCGAGCCGATCCAGCCGCACACTAGTCCGGATCCGAGCGCTGCACGACCAGAACCGGACATGACTCAACAACCCATCAAGGATAGTCCGGGTCCACGGCAGGAGGGAATTCTCGAAATTTTCCCACCCACCCACCACACGGAATACTCTCCGGAATCGGGAAACCCAGACATATGGGACCTCATGTATGTCAAACAGCTGCCAAATGAGACAGTCCACCATTATTGGGCTAGATTTCTCCTGGTAAAGAACAGGACGGCACCTTGCTGTGACAAAGAAATAATTAAAGCCTTCCAGTTTAACTGCAGAGACGAGGGCCTCTTAAACACCCTCGCGCGTCGCTGAATTCAAAACTTCATCGAACTATCAAACATGGTATGCAAATATTGCGCCATGGAGGACACGTGGAGGGCGCAACAAATGAACATGGGGCCACAGCCCGCCACGCATCACGGAAAGCCTCGCTTTAAACGAGCTTACACAAATCGGTCGCCGGAGCGCGAGCCTAATGAAAAGAAAACTAGGCCCAAATCGGTGTTAGATGAGTTGCTGGATAAACCATGCCCAATACACTCAGTCTTGCTAGACGCGAACCCAACCCACAGACTTCGGCCCTGTTGGGTGGTAAGACAAGTGGCCAAATATGGCGAGCCGATCTTGGGCCTTACACCCCCAGATAAACAGTCCTCGGCTTCACCACAGGACCACAATGTCCTTACGGTATACGAGACGTTTGCCTCAAACAATAAAAGGAAAAAGGCTCTTCGAGAGCTCAATCAAATATATCAAGTGATGGCCACACAGCCATGGGCAGCCATGCCTATCACCTTCAACGAGAAGGACGAGCCAAGCCCCCGTAACAACCACGCACCGGCCGCACTGGTCCTCGACCCCATCGTTGATGGTTTCCGGCTGACAAAAGTGCTGATGGACGGAGGCAGTGGCCTCAACCTCATTTATGAGGATACTCTAGACAAGATGCAGTTCAACAGGTCTCGCATCGAACGCAGTCATACCACATTCCGAGGTATAATACCTGGTAGGGAGGCACACTGCTCGGGACGCGTAACCTTGGATGTTGTGTTCGGCACACCCGATAACTACAGATCTGAACCCTTACTATTTCACATTGTGCCCTTCCGTAGAAGATACCACGCCCTTCTAGGACATGAGGCATTCTCAAGATTTCAGGCCATACCACATTACGGGTATATGAAACTCAAGATGCCAGGGCCCAATAGGGTGATCTCTCTTAAAAGCGACCCAAGCAAAGCCTTGTGAGCCGAAAACAAGACGGCATCCCTCGCCCTAGAGGCACTATCCGAAGCCCTCGCGGCCGAAGAGTTGACAGCGCTACGCACTACAGTCGACAGGGATGATGTGGTTCTCAGTAAAAGACAAAAACCCACATCATTCAAGCCAGCAGACGAAATAGTAAAATTTCAAGTGCACCCAACAGATCCCAACAAAACGGCATCCATAGGAGCACAGCAGGATCCCGCAGTCGACGAGGCGCTAAGGACATTCCTGCGTGAAAACTGGGATATATTCGACTAGCACCCATCAGATATGCCAGGAATCCCACGCAGGCTAGCAGAGCACAACCTCAACATTTTAAAAGGCTTCAAGCCAGTGAAACAAACCCTACGCCGATTTTTCGAACCCAAACGGCAGGCCATGGGCGAAGAACTTGCAAAACTGCTAGAGGTCGGATTCATCCGAGAGATCAAGCACCCCGAGTGGTTAGTAAATCTGGTTATGGTACCCAAGAAGGATAAGTCCTGGCGGCTCTATGTCGACTTTAAAGACCTCAACAAGGCCAGCCCTAAGGATCCATTCCCCCTGCCAAGGATAGACCAGATCATCGACGCCCCAGCCGGACACGACTCGTTATGCTTCCTCGACGCATCCTCCGGATACCATCAGATTAAGATGAAGGAGTCCGATCAGGCAGCAACCACATTCTTCACCCCTTACGGGCCTTTCTGCTTCAACACCATGCCGTTCGGACTAAAAAATGCGGGAGCCACATACCAGCGCATGATTCAAACATGCCTCGAAAACCAAACTGGCAGAACAGTCGAGGCATACATGGACGACGTGGTTGTCAAAACCAAACACATCGACCAACTGATAGACGACCTACGCCAAACCTTCGACAACCTGCGGGCCTACGACATACGGCTCAACCCGGAGAATTGCATCTTCGGGGTCCCTGCCGGAAATCTACTCGGATTCATAGTTTCCCATAGAGGAATCGAACCCAATCCAGCCAAAATTAGAGCGTTGTCTCAGCTCGCAATACCAACAGAGCTTAAGCATGTCCAGAAGCTAGCGGGATGTGTGGCCGCCTTGAGTCGCTTCATATCTCGCCTCGGAGAAAAGGCATTGCCACTCTACAAACTGCTCAAAAAGACAAAGAACTTCCAGTGGACAGATGAAGCAACCATGGCACTCGAGGAGATTAAAACACTCCTCACCGGCAACCCTATCCTGACCGCACCCGGCGTCGGTGAACCCATGCTACTATACATTTCAGCCACCAATCAGGTGGTCAGCGCGGTGCTCGTCGTGGAGCGGGAATTCGAGGGCCACAAGTTCCAAGTCCATAAGTCGGTCTACTACATGTCCGAGGTGCTTACGCCATGCAAATCACGATACCCGCACTATCAAAAGATAGCCTACACGGTTTTCATGGCATCTCGAAAGCTACGTCACTACTTTCAAGAATGTTCGGTCACAGTGGCATCAGAGGTCCCCTTGAATGACATAATCAATAACAGGGACGCCACAGGCTGCATCGCCAAATGGGCCATCGAGCTTCTCCCCTTCGAGATAACATACAAGCCACGCCCGAGCCATTAAATCTCAGGTGCTGGCAGATTTCATAGCCGAATGGACCAAGGCGGAACTACCCCGGGAGTATTCTACATACTCGCACTGGACAATGTACTTCGATGGCTCAAAGATGTTAGCCGGACTGGGGGCTAGGGTCATCCTAATCTCCCCCACCAGCGACACTGTTCGGTATGTCCTCCCCCGATCGAACATGAGGCCATGTTGGATATAATGAAGCATATGGGCTTTAATGATAAATGGCTAGACTGGATCAGGGCTATTCTCTCATCTGGCAGATCATCACTTCTACTAAACGGCGTACCGGGACGCCAGTTCCACTGTAAGAGTGGAGTGAGGCAAGGTGATCCGCTATCCCCGCTAATTTTTGTGCTAGCGACCGATCTATTACAAGCTGCAATTAATGATGCTTTTGATCAAGGTGTAATCAACCTCCCTTTTCCATGTGCCACCCAAAAAGAATATCCGGTTATCCAATATGCGGACGACACAATTTTGGTCCTTCCTGCATGTGAAGTACAAGCATCAGCGATCAAGAACATCTTGTCTGAATATGCCACTTCCATTGGTCTGAAAATTAACTTTCACAAATCAACTCTCATCCCAATCAATTTTGATGCCTCCCTAAGTAACAACTTCGCTCAGATCTTTGGGTGCAGGGTTGGCAAAATGCCGTTCACTTATCTAGGGCTACCATTGAGATCGACGAGGCCCTTAGTTCAAGACCTAATGCCATTGGTATGTAAAGTGGAGAGACGTCTTACGGCTACACTAAACATGATTTCTTATGGAGCAAAACTATCACTACTCAACTCAGTGATCACCTCGCTGACAATATTTGCCTTGTGTACTCTCAAACTACCAGTAAGTATCATTGAATTATTAGACAAGATCAGGCGCAAATGTTTGTGGACCAAAAAGACGGAACAAGGAGACTCCTGCAACTCTCTGGCATCTTGGAGCATGATTTGCAAACCAAAGAACTATGGAGGTATGGGTATACTGGATCTGATAATACAAAGCGATGCCTTGTTGCTCAAATTTTTACACGAATTCTATAATCATTGGGACCTACCTTGGGTGGAACTAATTTGGAACACCTATTATACCACGAAAATACCACATGTAACTGATGTTTGTGGTTCCTTTTGGTGGCGGGACATCACAAAGCTCATGCCTGTCAACAGAGGTATCACCAAAGCAACAGTACAGGGAGGGCACAATACTTTATTCTGGAAAGATCTCTGGATGGAAGATGTTCTTGCTGATAGCCACCCCAGAGCCTTCTCTTTCACAAGAAATGAAGACATTTTAGTTCAAGCATTCCTCACGACTATAACACTGGGGGAAACGTTTCAACTACCATTCTCGGAGCAAGCACATGCAGAACTGATAGAGCTACAACAATTGATGATCCCAGTAAACTTGACCCAGGGGAATGAAAAATGGACATGTACTTTGGGTAATGGAGAGTACACGGCCAAGCGATACTACTCACACTACTTCAGAGAGACCAGTGCTCATCAATCATACATATGGCTTTGGAAATCAAAAGTGACCATGAAAATCAAAGTTTTTGGCTAGCTTCTCCTCTCAGACAGACTCAACACAAGAAATATGCTCAAGAGAAGTCATTACAACACTGGAGATAACTACAACTACCTCCTATGTGATTCACCAATCGAGGAAACCCTAGAACACCTCTTCTTCACATGTCCATTTAGCTTGCATTGCTGGTCGCACCTTGGCATCAATTGGAGATTACAAGACACAAGACTTCAATGGATAGAAAACGCAAAATCCACATGGACAAGGCCCATGTTCATGGAAATTTTCTTACAGGCTGCTTGGAGCATCTGGAAAGAGAGAAACAACAAACACTTCAGAGGGATCATACCTTCAAAAACCTCATGGCTAGCTCGGCTGAAAGAAGATCTCTCCCTACTTTGTTATAGGGTTGGAGAAAAACATAAAGCCTTTCTGAGCTCTTTTGTAATTAGTATTTCCTAACTTAGTCTTCCTTTGTTTTTTGTTTATCTTAACCCCCCAACTTTTCTCATGGCGATGGATGTAAGGTTATGACTCTGTAAGACCTTTTTGATACTTTAATTTTAAAACACAGTAGGAGCCTCTCCTACTGTTTCAGGTGTCAAAAAAAATAATGTACACGGACTCCAACAACACAGCCGAGTACGAAGCGCTACTTCATGGTCTTCGTATGGCCACATCAATGGGCGTGCAGCGCCTCGAGGTAAGAGGAGATTCAAACTTGGCGATCTCTCAAGTCAACGGCGAATTTGACGCCAAAGACCCCAAGATGGCGGCGTATAGAAACGTGGTCCTCCGGATATCAGCCCGATTTGAGGGCCTAGAATTTCACCATGTCGCTAGAGACAGCAATCAAGCAGCCGACGTCCTCGCCCGCATGGATGCCAAGCGCGATCTGGTTTCCAAAAACACCTTCCTCGAGCGGCTCCTTAAGCCCTCCGTGGTGTGGCAGGACGACATCACCGGTGCACTATCCAATGAGCCCGCCCACAATGCCTCGCCCGAAAATGAACAAGACGATCACATCATCGGCGGCTCCGCACTCGAGGAAACACCTTCCGCACACGAAGTAATGGCAGTAATCCCACCCTGGACAGAGCCCCTGCTAGCCTACCTCACACAACATCAGCTTCCGGAGGATCAAACCGAAGCACGACGCATAGTTCGGCGCTCTAAAGCATACAAGGTCCATGAGGGTGAACTCTATAAGAATAGTACCACAGGAGTTTTACAAAGGTGCATCTCCGAAGAAGAGGGGCAGCAGCTCTTGGCAGAGATACACGCGGGCATGGGCAGACACCACGCGGCAGCTCGGGCTTTGGTCAGCAAGGCTTTCTGAGCAGGTTTTTTCTGGCCTACCTCCCGTGAAGATGCCCGGACATTAGTCCAACATTGCGTCGGATGCCAGCTGTTCGCAAATCAACGCCACATGCCCCCCACAGCTCTTCGGACGATACCGATCACATGGCCTTTTGCGGTCTGGGGTCTCGACATGGTCGGGCCACTCAAAGGGGGGACAAACAAAAAGAAGTACCTATTGGTCATGGTCGACAAATCACCAAGTGGATCGAAGCAAGACCCGTCACTTCGGCAGAATCCGGACCAGTCGTCGACTTCTTATCCGATGTCATACACCGTTATGGTGTCCCCCACAGCATAATTACCGATAATGGTACCAACTTCAGCGCCCAGGAAGTTAAAGACCGGTGTGGTAAAATGGGCATTAAGCTCGATTACGCCTCGGTGTACCACCCACAGACCAACAAACAAGTCGAACGAGCCAACGGACTCATTATGAGCGGCATTAAGCCTCGCCTAGTTCGATCCCTTGAACAATCAGACTGCCATTGGGTCAAGGAACTCGATTCCGTACTATGGGGGCTGCGCACTACTCCTAATCGGTCAACCGAATACACACCATTTTTTATGGTATACGGTGCGGAAGCAGTTCTCCCATGCGATCTTATCCATGACACGCCTAGAGTGCGCATGTACGAAGAAAAGGAAGCCGAGCTCGATCGGCAGGATGATCTGGATGCTCTGGAAGAAGAATGGGACATAGCTCGAGCTCAGTCCGCATTCTATCAGCAGCAAGCGCGATGTTACCACAACCGTGAAGTCCGGGCGAAGACACATAACGTGGGAGACCTCGTCCTTCGACTCCTCGAGAAACAAAAGAATAAACTATCACCCAAATGGGAGGGACCGTACATCATCGATGAAGTACTCATTGGAGGAGCATATCATCTTTGCCGCCTGTCCGATGACTGCCTCGAGCCGAACCCGTGGAACGCAGCCCGGCTGCGGCGTTTTTACGCCTGAGCTTGACATACATCTCCACATTTTCCTTCTTTTATTTTCCCTTCTTCTCTCTTTTTGACATGCTGCTAGTTCAGCTAAACCGAACCATACCAAGCTCATTTTATATACATCACTGAATGTAACACCCAGCAGTGCATGGGGGCTCCCTTAGAAGAGCCGAATAAATGTATAAATCGCATTCGTACGGATTGCGTCCTTCTCACACATGTTAAGCCAACATATGCACTTGTTCGACTTAAGATCTTTGCCAAGCTGGGTTGCCTAGCTCCTGTGCTTACCCCTATGTTCCCGATTGTTCGGCTAGGGCGTAAAGGGAGCACCTCTGCGATTGTTACGACCGGGTCATCCGGGACCGTACCTCAGACGGGTGAAGCCGAAAGCTAGCATTCTTATAGAGTACAACAAGTCGGCCTAAGGGAAGTGAATATAGCCTCGAGCTTACTACCAGGGTTCTTTTTCAAATCCATTGGTGTCCATTGATCCTACGTATCCGGACTATAATTTTACCCGATGAAAGGAACCCTTGGAGGAACTATTTTCATCAGAAGATGTTTCTTATGTTAAACAGTAATATAACATAGCTCTCCGCATATGTTTCGTCTATTTAAACTGGAGGGCCGGATTGCCTGGTTCCCGAATTGTTGCCTTGTTTCCCATGGCACACAGTACGGAACACTCCCCGATCTCTGATCGGGGAGGCAGAAGCCGATGGCCGGTTAAGACAACATTCTTTCAAAAAATAACAATAAGAACGCGGATTGAGCACGGTCAACGTAAAGTACATAGATACACAGAATTGACAAGATTACTCATTCTCGACATTGTCTATAAATTGTTCTAAAGCACAATCCTTTTGAGAATAGTGAGCGGCTGGCATCACCTCATCGTACACCAAGCTCAATGGTATCTCTCGGCCGTCAGGACCCATAGGACCAACCCGAGCCATATGCACCGGGTCTAGCTTGGTGAAACGGGTCTTTACCATAGCCCACGCCTCGCGTGCTATTTCTCGACAGGCCGAGATCTTCCATAATTCGAACCTTCGTCAAGCCCCTTTAAAGCGACTGGCTAGTTCAGCCATACTCTCTGGCGGCACATCTGACGGCCATAATGCCTTCACCATGCTCTTCATGGCTTTCCAGACCCTTTCATATGTCTTCGACAGCTCCTTTACAAGATTCCCGTCATAGGCGCTGACTTCTTCCTCGGGCCGCCCAGTCAGGAGACCTATCAAGCAGGTGTTGCATATTGTCATTACAACGCCAATGACACTGGACCACCATACTAGTCAGAGCAGTACTTACCAAATATGCCACCTTTTAGCTTCTGGTTCTCCTCCAAGACTTGTGCCAGCTGGGTTCTTAAGCTTTCAATTTCCTCGGTTTTTCGCCGGTTCTCTTCCTTGAGCTCATTTTTCTCCTCCTAACTTCGCGTCAGCACCCGTTTGCCAACCTCTAGCTCCCTCCGCAGCTCGCTTGCAGCTCCTGCTACTATACGGAGAATACGGTGTTAATGCATAAAATACAACGTATACCTGCGCAACAAGTCTTTTCTGCTTACCGGACAACTCGCTGCTGGCTTTTCGAGCCGCATCTAGCTCGGCCTTGGTATCGACCAGCTGTGTCCGACTCACTTTAAGGTCCTTGGACAACTTTTTGTTCTGCTCTCTTGTGGCCTACAAAAATAATATCATTAGACACCCTTAACTCGGCAATCCCGCCCAAATTAAGGCTTGGGGGCTAGGTGGTTAGGGAACATGATATGCTTTCAAGCTATATACCTGCACCATGGCGGCAAAAAGACCGGCGATCCCTTCAAGACCTGCCCGGGCCGCTCCAAGGTACGCATCCACTGAATTAAAAGCACTAAATTCCTGTTCGGCAAAGGCAGTATGACGTAACGTCTTCCTCCAGCGGCGATGAATTATTACGCTCTCGACTTCGGAGTTGGTGACTGAAACATCGTCGGAGTCCGCCGGAGGCGCGCCGGCCGCCGTATGTTCGGGGGAGGCTCTGGCTTGTGCCGAAGACTTGGGACTGGAGTTGCAATTCGGCGCACCCGGGGAACCTTCGGATTGGTGCAGAGGCATACGCCTTCTGCAAAAGTTGAGCAAGTTTTAGTAAAAGAGTGCTAAAATCAACCCTCGCTGCAATTCCAAAATACGTTACCACTGGGCTGAGGGGGCAGGTGTGTCTGCTTCGGCGGAGGCTTTCCACTTTGATCTCCCATTAGGGGCTGAAGTTGGCGCGGTCCGCACTCCTCCCAAAACGGTCTTACGCGTAGTGCGGCGACCCTTGGGAGCAGAAGTCAGCACGTGGGGAATAGCGCGAGATGAGCGCCCTGTTCGGGTAAAGGTCTTCTTTTCACTTACTGTGGAGGAGGGAAGAGCCCTGGGGTGATCGGCTGTCACAGCAACC
Source organism: Thinopyrum elongatum (assembly GCA_011799875.1). Classification (NCBI taxonomy): domain Eukaryota; kingdom Viridiplantae; phylum Streptophyta; class Magnoliopsida; order Poales; family Poaceae; genus Thinopyrum; species Thinopyrum elongatum. The sequence goes on from CM022299.1 coordinate 394,659,841, forward strand.
TTGACGCCGTCAAGGCTCTCCTGGTAGAACACCCCGTCTTCAAAATCAATCGACGTCTCCGGGTCGTCATGATACCCTGGATCGTCATCACGGGAATAGTCCTCTGGTTGAGGAGGAGGGCAATTACTGGACGCAACCTAACGCCTCCATCCCTGTTCAGTTATGATCGGTTAGAATTTGAGCGTAATCTGTGAGTTCAAAATAATGGACTGCGGCTTACGCAGTCCGCCGGATTGTATCCAGAGCAGCCTTCCCGAATACTCATACGAGTGAACTCCGCTTCCTCTCCCTTGAAGGGATCGGCCAATATTTTGGCCAGAGCCGCTTTGTTGTCTGGCCCTTGTCATTGGTAATGGGTTACGTCGTTGGTCCCATTGTAGCACCATAAAGGATGACCCCACTGCTAGAGGGGTTGCACGCATCAGGTAATAGCAATGGCCATTACTTCAACCATGGTCAGCTTGCTGCTAGTTAACAGCCTCATCTTGGCTGCCAGCGCACGCACCTCCTCACTGTCCTGTTGGGAAGGGCCTCTGGACCGCCAGTTGAACCATTTTATAGGCGGGTCGTTTGAGTATTCGGGCAACCCTTGCCGAATTGGATTGGTGAGGGGAACATCGTCGATATAGAACCACTCTGAAGTCCATCCTTCGGGATCCTTCTGAGGGGTCCCAATTGGGTACCCTGTCCCAGCTATCCGCCATACCTCGGCGCCACTCACCTCAAATATAGATCCCTCCCGGAGGCGAGGGACAAGGCGGAAATACTTCCTCCACAAGTCAAAGTGGGCCTCGCAACTCAAAAATATCTCGCACAAGGCTACAAAGCCGGAGATGTGCAAGATGGACCCTGGGGTGAGGTTGTGAAGCTGAATCCTGTAGAACTCCAGCAGACCCCGTAGAAAGGGATGAATAGGGAAGCCCAAGCCTCTTAGAAGGAAGGGCATGAGACATACCCTCTCCTCCTTACTTGGGGCGGGAGAGTTCTCAGCAAGGGCGCAGCCATCGACGGAGATGAGTCCGGCGCGGACGGAGACCAAATCAGCCGGAGGGAGGAAGCACTACGTCTGCAAGCACCTCAGATGGAGGTGCGAAACTGATCAGCTCGACCAATCGCCTGGGAGTGGGCCGTGGGGGCACGAGGATGAACCTGGAAGGTCAGCCATGGCGTTGGAGAATATTTTCGGTGTTGTTTTTGCGAAGGGGGGAGGTAACTATTCCCAGCACTTTTGGATCTATAAATAAGCGTCCCAGCGTGAAGCCAGAAGGACGGGTTCGTGGAAAGACGGCGTTGGGCCACATGCCCTCTGAAGATTCCAGAGGATAATCCCCGGCGTTGGAGGCAAGTTTGGGGCTACTGAGGGAGTCTTGGACTAAGGGGTCCTCGGGGCGACGGCCCATTGTACATGGGCCGGGCTGGTGGAGCCTTAGAATGATAGGAGATCTACGAAGCCGTGGTGTACCCTCCAAGTTAAGAAGGCGCAGGATCTCTTTAAATTCCTTATTGTAATCTATCTTCGGTAACCCTAACCCTACCGGTGTCTATATAAACCAAGGGTTTTTAGTCTTTAGGGCTAGAGCTACATTCATCACCTCATCTCCTTAGGGTTTAGCTCATGCTGATCTCAAGGTAGATCTACTCTTTAAACCACATTATACATCCAATACAATCAAGCAGGACGCAGGGTATTACCTCTTCGAGAGGGCCTGAACCTGGGTAAACACTGTGTTCGTCATCCCTTGTTCCCCATCGATCCTAGATCCACAGCTCGGGACCCCCTATCCCGAGGTCTGCCGGTTTTGACACCGACACAGACCTCATCGACGGCGACCACGAGGAGGAGCCAATCTGTGACAAGTGAGGAAACCCATGATTTGTTTTCTCGAACACCTTTTGTAGTGAGAACCTGTCCAGTATTTATTGCTATATTTGGTTGTTTGCATTGCGCCTTGTTTATTTCTACGGTTTATGGTTGTTCGGTTGTTTGTAGTTAGCATATGTCTAGTTTCAATTGCCATATTTGGTTTTTCATAGTATGCCTTGTTTATTTCAGCTATTAACAGTGTGGTGTTCTATATGTGCTAGTATGAACTGTGCAGTTCAATTTCATCAATACCAATTTAAACAATAGCTCTATGAATGACTATATTTGGTTGCTGTTAAGCATGTTGAACTCCCTCCGAATCTTTTTAGTTCGCATATAAGATTTGTCTAAAGTCAAGCCTCGTAAAGTTTGACCAACTTTATAGAAAAAAATACCAACATTCACAATATGAAATCAATATCAGTACATGTGTCATGACTTAAATTTTCATATTGTATAACTTTAGCATGGTAGATGTTGATATTTTTGCATATAAATAAGGTCAAACTTTATGAAGTTTGTCTTCAGACAATTATTATATGCAGAGTAAAAAGGACTGGAGGGATTATTTACCACGCCTTTCCATTTGATTTAATAATGGCACTGTTTGGATACTCTAACTTAGCTAGAGGTTAGAGTTAGTTTCTAGCTCATGACAGTTAAAAGGGAGAGAGAGAGATTGGTGGAATAGTTGATTGTATTGCTTGAGCCTCATGGGCATATATATAGGAGTACATGGTCATCTTGGAGTACAAGTCAAGGTAGAATAAATCCTACGCTATCCTACTTTTCCTAAATAACAATGATACTCAACAATGACTAACCCTGAACTAACTCTAGCCAAAGAGGTGTTTGGATGACAGTGTTAGATTGACAATAAATGCACTAGGAGAACTAGCCCCAATCAACACCTCTTGGGTGGGATAGTTGTTTTGGGTGGGTTAGACGCAACTAGCTCAAACTAGCCCTCATGTTTGGATATTTTAGGGTTATTTGAGCCCAAACTAGCTCAAACTAACTCTAACCCATGGATCCAAACAGGGCCAATAACTAGTGTACTTAGACCTGCACAATACAAGTTTGAATGACTATGTTTGCTTGTTTTTAAATATTAGGCCTGTTGCGGTTCATAACACACCTTTCCACTTCTTGTTTTTAAATATTAGGTTTTTAACAATTTGGTCTTGCACATGTAGGTCCTGCTGTCAGAGGTTTTGACCCACTGTTTGACCCTTTTTGCATATGTGGAAATAAGTTGTCCACTGTTTGACTCAAAAAGATTGTTACGATAAAGAAATTAGCGACAAAAAACAACAAGATCTTTGTCTGCACAATGAAGAAGACACCAGTTCACTATATGATGGTACTAACTGCTATACCTTGTCTTTTTAATTCCTTTGCGCCATTTCAAATCTAGAGAAGATATTTATGCATATCCTTGTTTTCAGGCATTTCCAAAGCAGTTCACTGATGCTTACCTCTCAAACCACCTGTATGGTCAGGAGGCGAGGAAGGTATTCATACAACACCCACAGTTCAAAATTGAAGTGTTCCTGAAGAGGACGAAGGATGGACAGGCACTGGCCTAAAGTTGCAAAGACCTTCAACATCAATGAAGGCTCAATATTCGCCTTTCGCTTCAGCAATTTTCCAGATGAGATCCATCTCTCTATGTACCGTCTATGATGCTAATTTTGAAAGGTTATAGATGTTGCATGTGAAACTTGGTGCTGGTGCAGTTGTGTAATGGGGTAGCTGAGTGCTGTAGCTATATGATGTTGTACTCTGATGTATTTCAATTATGAAATCCTGCTTCCTTAATATGAAAATGAAATATATTGTGTGCTTAATATGAAATGTCAATTAGATTAATAAATGGATTATTAATAATAGGGCAATTAGCCTGCGAATGGCCAATCAGACTGCTAATTGGGTTTTTCTATTGCAAATGGTTATTGAGAAAACACAGTGGGCGATGACCTCAGGCAACGCACACGGTTTCTAGGAATAAACCGTGTTGGATCAATGAACAATCACACACGACATCCTCTTGAAAACTGTTTGCGTTAGGCTACCTTGCGCAAATGTTTACCACATAAAAAGTGTGTGTGATGGACAGCCTTTGCCACACAGTTTCTTCTACGCGCCGTGTGTGATGCATTTAATAACACAAACGATAAAATTATTAATATCGTGTGCAATGGCAACGCTATCACAAACGATTTAATGGGGAAAATTATGTGTGATGTACCTGCGAACAGAAACGTTTTCCTTGGAGTGACTGTGTGGGATGTATATACGAACGGAAACGTACTTCTTGGATTAACTGTGTGGGATGTACATACTAACGGAAATGTATTCCTTGGATTGACTGTGTGGAATGTACATACGAACGGAAATGTTTAGCCAGGACTGACTGTGTGGGATGTACTTACGACCGGAAACGATTTGGCCTGTATAATTGTTTTTTTAGCACAACTGTACGTATAACCGTATTTGATCGCTCGCCCGTCGCACATGACCTCATTTTGCCGAGCGTGTGTACCAGGAGGGCCTATCCCCGATGGTTTCTGGGTCGTGTGGGAAGGACCCCCCTATTGCAGTCACTCACTTGGTGACGGTTCAGAACGCCGTCGCGGAAAGGGGTTAAAAACCGTTTGTATAGCACCTCATTGTACCAGTGAATGATCATGAATATAGGCATCATGTCCGTGACAAGTAGACTGAAATGATTCGGCATCTACTACTATTACTCCACACATCGACCGACTGTTGCCTGCATCTAGAGTATTAAGTTCATAAGAGTATCTAGATGACATGATGTGGAGGGATAAACTCAAGCAATATGACATAAACCCCATCTTTTTATCCTTGATGGCAACAATACAATACGTGCCTCGCTACCCCTTCTGTCACTGGGTGAGGACACCGCAAGATTGAACACAAAACTAAGCACCTCTCCCATTGCAAGAAAAAACAATCTAGTTGGCCAAACCAAACCGATAGTTCGAAGAGAAATACAAAGGTATATTAAGCATGCATAAAAGAGTTCAGAGAAGACTCAAATAATATTCATAGATAATCTGATCATAAATCCACAATTCATCGGATCTTAACAAACGCACCGCAAAAGAAGATTACATAGAATAGATCTCCAAGAACATCAAGGAGAACATTGTATTGAAGATCAAATAGAGAGAAGAAGCCATCTAGCTACTAGCCATGGACCTGTAGGTCTGTCGTAAACTACTCACACATCATCGGAAGGGCAGCAAGGTTGATGTAGAGGCCCTCCGTGATCGAATCCCCCTCCGGCGAAGTGCCAGAAAAGGCCCCAAGATGGGATCTCACGGGAACAGAGGCTTGCGGCGGTGGAAAAGTGTTTTTGGAACGCCCTCTGGTGTAGGGGTATATTTGAGGATTTATAGTGCGAAGATTAGGGTTGGAAGGTCTATGGGGGGGCCACAAGACCTGGGGGCGCCCCCCCTAGGGCGCGCCCCTACGGCTTGTGGCCACCCCGTGGGGCTTCTGGTCTCCTCTCCAAGTCTCGTGGGTTTCTTCTGGTCCAAGAAAAATCACCGTAAAGTTTTATTCCGTTTGGACTCTGGTTGATATTCCTTTTCTGTAAAAGTCAAAAATAAGGAAAAATAGAAACTGGCACTAGGCTCTAGGTTAATAAGTTAGTCCCAAAAATAATATAAAATAGCAGATTAATGCATACAAAACATCCAAAACAGATAATATAATAGCATGGAACAATTAAAAATTATAGATACTTTGGAGACATATCAAGCATCCCCAAGCTTAATTCATGCTCATCCTCGAGTAGGTAAATGATAAAAACAGAATTTTTGATGTGACATGCTACCTAACATATATATCAATGCAATTTTCTTTATTGTGGCAAGAATATTCAGATCCATAAGATTCAAAACAAAAGTTTAATATTCACATAAAAACAATAATACTTCAAGCATACTAATAAAGCAATCATGTCGTCTCAAATAACATGGCCAAAGAAAGTTATCCCTACAAAATCATATAGTCTCGCTATGTTCTATCTTCACCACACAAAATATTTCATCATGCACAACCCCGATGACAAGCCAAGCAATTGTTTCATACTTTTAATGTTCTCAAGCTTTTTCAATTTTCACGTAATACATGAGCGTGAGCCATGGATATAACACTATAGGTGGAATAGAATATGGTGGAGGTTCTGAGGAGAAGACAAAAAAGGAGAAAGTCTCACATCAACTAGGCAAATTAATGGGCTATGGAGATGCCCATCAATTAATATCGATGCAAGTGAGTAGGGATTGCCATGCAACGGATGCACTAGAGCTAAAGCTCAAAAAGAAACTAAGTGGGTGTGCATCCAACTTGCTTGCTCACGAAGACCTAGGGCAATTTTGAGGAAGCCCATCATTGGAATATACAAGCCAAGTTCTATAATGAAAAATTCCCACTAGTATATGAAAGTGACAAAATAGGCACTACTGCAGGATGCTGCTAACGCGACACTACAATCAGAGACCCTTCGACGAAACTGTGTGCGATGCATTAATCGCAAATGAGATGTAAAAAACCCGTCAAAAAAGATGCAAAACGTTTGCGATGGCGGATACATCAAACACGGTTCAGATTGTAGTTGTGTGTGCGATGGGTGGCATACAGTTCATTTCACTGAACTGTTTGCGATGAGGAAGAACAACAGAAACGGGCAGGCAGATGAAGGTATGTGCGATATACGGCATACAGTTCACTGTGATGAACTGTTTGAGATTAGGGAACACAACAGAAACAGTCACCCAGATCAAGGTGTGTGCGATATACAGCATACAGTTCACTCGGATGAACTATTTTTGATTAGGCAACACAACAGAAACGGTTCAACTGAACAAGATGTGTGTGATATGCGGCAAATAGGTTCCTAATCAGAAATGTGTGCGAAGACCCATAATAACATAGACAATTTATGCTAATAAGCTGTGTGTGTTGTGGGCAAATGCTTGCTGGTATACAATTGTCAGCGATTGATGAATTCATCACCGACGGGTTTCCTAGTATGGTCCGTGTGCGTTGTCATTGCATACAGAACAATAATATATGTACTTATAAGGACTTGATTTCATAACCAAATTGAACATCCAATTACATAGGTGGCTAGTACGCACATGACCTTTGCACACACCAAAGTATGTTCCAAAATGCCTAGAAAACTCAAATGATGTATAAAAAAGCAAAATGAACGCTGAATAATTTCATATATTTTTAGGACGACACTCCTATAGTTGCATGTTGCCTCTGAAAATAAATCAAGGCGGGAAGAGACATCGTATGTCGTTTCGCACACATATAGGTGACAAGTTCCCTCTTGGAACCATGAGGCTTCTTGAGAGAAGCTCCGGTTTGTAAGAAGTTTATACCAAAACTTGTCCCAAATTGGACTATTTTTTTACACAGCATGTTGGTGCCATGTCATAACACCTTGCCATGTTTCATGATTTTGAGGCGATTTTTGGATTTACAGTAATTTTAAAACCAGGTTTCTCAACGTTTACTGCCGAGTCGGCACCGCGCTGGATAGGCTTTTTCCTCGTGGGTCCCAAATGTCAGAATCCAAATCTGTCACTACCATGTAGCTTTTATTATTAAGAATTACATCCCATTTGGTGTGCTAGCTGAAAATAAGTTTGGTGGGTGCTGGCGGGCGCTAAGAACTTGCGGGTTTAGTAATGAACAAAGATCAAAGCCTAGTATGAAAGAAAATATGGGTCAAAGCCGAGTTGAAAAAGGCAACAATATCTAACTCCAGCTTACAAAAGGTACAAAAGCACGAGGATTAATTGTTCATCAGGTTTACACATAACCCAGATTGAACAGGGCAATAACATCTAACTCAACCAAAGTTTTTGGCAGTCACAATCAAATGGATCGGTCCAATCCATAAAATCAAGATCCCGGTACAAAAGATCTACTGGTCCATGATGACAAGTTGTTGTAAATAGAAGCCGAGCACGATCAGAAGCCCTTAGGTCCACCTGAAACTTCTTTTTATGCTGTTCAACATACAGTTCCGTGAGAAATTTCTTGTTGAAAAACTTAATCCTCACGGACAATAGTGCCCTCGCATTCCTCATGAAGAATGTGACAAAGCTAGTTTTTACATGGTTGGATGCATATCCTTCCACCATTATTGTCTTCAAACGAATGTCATGAGATCTGAGAAAATCCTTGTGCTTCCTCTGCATGGTTAGACCTTTTTCTCAAAGTCCTAGTACCTAAATAGACATGAAGATTGAAAATAGTTAATGTCCAAAATAGAGTATGTCGAAGGAGCGACAACTGAACGGTTAATTCTAGTACATTATATATGGGCTTTCAATGTGTGTGAAATCATCACCTTTATATACAAATTCTCCAGACATGGAAAGCATCGCAGCAAGCCAATAGTGGCGTTCAGATCAAGACACCCTATATAAATATATAAGGTCTTGACAGAATCCAGCACCCCTAATACGCCATCGGTGGACAAGCTCTTCATTCAGCATAGAACATAATATTAGCACCGAAAGTGTACTCCAACATGATATTTAACTTATGCGCACAAATGAAAAATGCAGATTACAAAAGTGTACATGGATAACATACAGTACCTGAATAAGTGTGGAGCCAACCACCAACTTGTAACCTTCAAACAGATCAGGAAATACACCCAAGGTCTCCAGTTTAGGCGCAGAGAACACAATTATTTGCGAAGGTTTATAACAGCAATCAAGGAGCAACCTTTGAAGTGAAGGGGCATCTTCGATGATGAGCTCCTATCCTTCAAAACGAATTCCAATGCTTACAAGGTGAGGCGACTTTATTTTGAGACAAGGGATATGGATTCCTTTTCCAAAAACAAGCACCAAACGCTCCAGTGCAGGGCAGCTGGAGTGGATGATGCTGTGCAGTGAGGCCACCGACAGATCAACCAACACAAGCGCAAGTTTTTTCAGCAGTGGGAGTCGAAGCATTTGTACCACATTGTCTACTAGATGGCACCGGGTCAAGGTGGCAGTGTGGAGAGAGGAGTAAAACCATGAGATGGGCATCGGTGGTGAGGGCACAGATGCAGCTCTTGGTGGTAACCTATCGCTGTAGTAATGGTAGTACTGAAGCTGCTGGAGTTTATCGAATTGATAGGATGTCAGCCAAGCGGCCGCCGTGCAGGGTATGTCCAGCAGGTAGCATGCCGGGATGTAGATGCGTTGAATGGAGCCCTGGTGGGAGGAGATGATGGCTCCGGGGAGTTCAGAATCATCATCGAAAGATAGCCGACGACAGTCGAGATTAAGAGGCACGGCGCGCCACTGAGTGCACCACCGAGATGCGAGGACTTGTGTGCAGCAGCCATCCTTGGTGGGGAGAAGGGAGATGATCTCCCCAAGGATGGCGTCCGGGAGATCGCTGATGAGGTCCGCCGGAGATTCTACTGGTTCCTCAGGTCCAGGGGGGTGTGGCCGCTTCTGGCCGCGCAGCCGGGTCCAAGATCTACATTCGGCGGCGGTGCTGGCCGGAGCCTGATCTGTGTACATACCAATCTAAAAGAAAAAAATGGCAGAAACATACATGTAGGACATTCAAAATCAATTCTCTAGATCCGGAAGAGAAAAAGGCACAAACATATATATAGGACATTCAAAATCAATTCTCAAGATCTGACCACGAATTATTAGCACCCACGCTAACCCTAGTCGGGTTATTCGCAAAAATCATTTGTACAGAACAAACAATTAATCACTAACCCTATACGGATACCATTCAAACAATCAACACACTACATGCATCTAACGGATCTTAATTACTCTGATTTCATGGACTGAGAGAATATAACCATAGGATTTGTATTCCAAAAAAATTAGAGAGGGGGGAGTAACCAGAGAAAACACATGATATGTTTGCCGCACAAATGGGTATATAGATGACTAACCGGTTTTCTGTCGGAGTCGCAGTCGTTGCCGGAGTTGATGTTGACCTCTGGCTCCTACTGGGGAGGCACGACAGCGCCGATGAAGTCAAGGTCATGCTACTGCCCGTGCGAGACCTCGTCGGCGGCGACGGCAACCTCTGTGCCCAGCTTCACGCGTTGCGTGGGTGCTTCACCAGCCCCGGCATCGCCACTCCCTTCGATGGTGCGCTTCGGCGGCATCCTCATACACTCCAGAGTCCAGATGTTGGTGACCACTGTGGACCGGGGGTGCGGCCACCTATTATGGCTGGCGGCTCGGGCGCGCCATTAATATGGACCAGTGGGAGGGAGGCGGGCGGCGGTCAAAGGCTGTCTCACCTCCCGGTGAGCCTGCGCGGCGGACTTCTGGCATTCCTACCATCATTTCACATAGCTACTCGCACGCCTCCCGGTGACACTGCGCAGCAAAAATGCCTCCCATCAATTCACACACCTGTACGCACGCCTCCCGATCTGCCTGCGTGGCGGACTGCTCGCATGCGTCCCGTCAACTCACGCCTGCTCGCACGGCACATGGGGCGCGTGGCAGCACGTATTTTTTTTTTGTTTTTTGATGATTCATTCTGCCGCTTTACTACTTAACCGAAGCATGGCACGGTCTAATGCACATAGTCTGAATAAATAATCTGTATGAGATATTGGTTGCCAGTTATTAACAATCTCCCGTTTGTAAGAAGATTATATCAAAACGTGTCTCAAATTTGACGAAAAAAATACAATATCACAGTCTACTGGTGTCCATATATGACACCACGATAAGTTTCATGAATTCAACTAAGTTTTGGATTTACTGAATTTTAAAAATCAATATTCTCAATGTTTTGAAATCTCTTGCATGGGGAAACATGCACCCAGGGACACACATATTATTTTGCAATCCATTTTGGTGCACATGTAGCTCAAATTTGATTTTTGCACATTAAATCCCTAGGAAAATCAATCAATGTATAAAAACGGTCAAATGATCTCTGTTTTTATTTTATTTTAACACGACACTCCTTTGGTCGCATGTTCACTGAGAAAAAGTTTGGCATGCCTCAGAGTGGCTGTGGTGGTGCGGGATGTGTGTGTCTGTGTGTGTGTGGGGGGGGGGGGGGTCTGGCAGTACACTACGAGTCGTGAGCCTCCGTGTGGGATTATTGATCATTTTGTGAGTCATATATGCCATATCAAAGTCGTGAATTGGTTATTTAAAGCATTACACAACCCTTTTATACATACATGTTCGGGCCACATGCATGCATTGGTGGTCCTCTCGGACACTCCCTCGTGCGGTTATCAGCGACGTGCCCATTCGTTAGCCCGCAAAGGTTTTCAGTTTCCACCGACAACGAGAGGCATTTGACCAAAGGTGGATTCATCTTGGCATGTGTGTTACGGTGTGGATCATGGTGAGATTCCATATCAAAGTTCGGGCACATGCGTACATATGAGTCCCTCCCACCGGCTTGAAGTGAGGGGCTACGCATCGTGGTGTAGTGCATTTCTGGTTTGCGAAGGATGTGCCATGTCAAAGTTGTGCATTGGGTATTCAAACATCACATAACACATGGGCACATGCACGCAGTGGTTTTCCTATGACACTCACTCACGTGTCACTCTCTCTGTGGGCCCGTGAGGTCGTCGTCGATCAGTTGAACGTACAGCGAGAGAGAGGTTAATTTGACCAACAAGGATGGTTCTTTTTTGGTTTGTGTTATGTATATGCACGGTAGGAGTATGTAGTACATGTCAAAGAGGGGGCAACATGAATAATATATATATATATGCGTACGTCATAACCTCGCTCCACGTGGGGATTTTCCGATTCCCGAGGCAGGTGCCACATCAAAGTTGTGCATTGGTATTAAAATATCACGCAATACCATGCAAGCCGTGGTTGCCCTATAGGAACTCATTCGCGTGTGGCGCTTCCATCTGTGGGTCCACGAGGTTGTCCTCCATCACTTTGACCCAACGAGAGAGAGGTTAATTTGACCATCAAGGAATGATTCTTTTTTGGTTTGTGCCATACAGTATAAGTACATATATACCACGCGTCGAATGGGGGCGTACGTATAGCACATACCACGCATCATGAACCTCGCTCTCTGTGGGGACTTTTCGGTTTTCGAGGTATATATGTATATGTGTGTGGTGCCACATCAAAGTTGTGCATTGCGTATTCAAACATCACACAAACACCTCTTTGGGCCACATGCAGATGGTGGTATGTAGTGCTATATAGGATGCTCACTCCCGTGCGTTCGCGAGTTCGTCGTCCATCACTTTGACCCAACGAGAGAGAGGTACATTTGATGAACAAGGAGGATTAATTCTTGTAGGGTTGTGTTACTAGGTGTATAGTACGTGTCGAAGGGGGGTGGGACCAGCATATACTAGGTGTCACATGAACCTCACTCTGTCTGGGGACTTTGCGGTTTTTTAGGCAAATGCCACATCAAAGTTGTGCATTAGGTATTCAAAACATCACAACCACACACATCTCCATATATATGTTTTGGAACACATGCAAGCGATGGTTGTTGTCCTCTGGCACTCACTCACGCGGTTATCGGCGATGCTTCCATCTGTCGGCCCGCTTGGTCCATCACTTCCACCGATAGCGAGAGAGGTTAATTAATTTGACTTAGGAGGGGGATTAATTTTTTGTTTGTCTCACGATATAGGTCATTATGTGAGATTACATATATATAATAGCACATGTGTACACATGAATCCATCCCGCTGGATCGAAGGGGGGGCGAGCACACGACACGTCATGAACCTCTTGCTCTGTGTGGGGACCTCTGCGATTTTCAACGCGTGCACCACATCAATGTTGTGCATTGGGTATTTAACACATATGCATGCATCACACACCTCCATAAATATGTTCGGGACACACGCATGCAATGGTTCTCTTTGGACACACTCTCACTCGCTTGGTTATGGGTGGTAAGCCTATATATATTCGTGGGCTAGCGTGGACGCCCATCATTTCGACCAACGACGAGAAAGGTTACCAGGGTGGATTCTTCTTCTTTGGTTCGAGTTACCGTATAGTAGGTCGATCATTCCAGGCCTAATTAAGTTTGAGCGCATGCTACGCGTCGTGAACCCTCGCTCAGTGTGGGGATTTTACGGTTCCAAAGCATGGCGCCACATCAAATTTGCGCATTGGGTATTCAAACACCACACACACCACTTCCATATACATACTTGGGCCACATGCATAGAGTGGGTTTGTCTTCAGACAGTACTCCCTCGCGAGGTTCTCGGCGACAAGCTAGCCCATTTTGCGGGGCCGTGTGGACGTCCATCACTTTGACCAACAACGAGTGAGAGAGGTTGTACGACCAAGTTGGATTCTGCTTGGTCCATGTTACAGTACGTCTTGGTGAGATGCCCTCCCCCCGACGTGTGTGTGTGGGGGGGGGTGGGGGGCTACTTCGCACTACCTGCAACCTCCGTGGGGTCGGGGAAGTCCGGTTAATTTGCGAGGCACACGTGCCACATCAAAGTTGTGAATGGTAGTTAAATATCACACCACACCCTTTTCATACATATAGTAGGGCCACCCGCAGGTGGTTCGTATGTGGTCTCACCCATCTCGCACCACAAGCACACATTTGTGGGTCGGCACACGGTCCACCTTTGTCGGGAAGCGAAAGGGGAAGTTTTACCATATATATGATGGACTCCTATAGGTTTTGTGTTACGTAGGGTGAGATTTCAGACCTAGCTATTTGGGGGCATGCATTCGTAGCTAGGATTCCCTTACCGCTGACACGAAGTGGGGTTCGTAGGGGGTGTCTGACTAGCAATACTGTGCTTATGTGCGACAGGTGCCACATCAAAGTTGTGCATTGGGTATTCGAACATCAAACCACCCTTTTCATACATATATTTGGTCCACTTGCAAGTGTGTTCGTGTTCTGGCCCTTTCCCACATTATTCTTTTTGCCAAATTTATAAACAACACACGAGTTGGATGCAGAAACCGTCTACGATTGAGGATGCTACAGACACAGTTCAGTCAGACTACCCATGAACCACGCCCGTGCCCCTGCAGTCACTCACATCAGCACAGTAGATTGGGCTCCACGAGGCTTGCCTCCCGCTCTCGAAAATATCTACTGCCTCGTAATCTCAAAAATATCTACCGCCTGGAAGGTTTTTATGTTTGATAGCACACGATTAGTATGTGCAGACCGTGTGCGATGTCTGTTACTCCCGCTCGGCTTCAATCCCTTGATTCAAATTTTCAGTAACCTCGCCTTGTTACTCCCGCCTCTGCATCCCTCGCAATCTCAAAAATATCTGCTCTCCCTTGATCCAAATTTTCAGTAGCCCCGACATTTTACTCCCGCCTCTGCATCCCTCGCAATCTCAAAAATATCTGCTCGCCCTTGATTCAAATTTTCAGTAGCCCTGCCTTGTTACTCCCGCCTCTGCATCCCTCGCAATCTCAAAAATATCTGCTCTCCCTTGATCCAAATTTTCAGTAGCCCCGACATTTTACTCCCCCTCTGCATCCCTCGCAATCTCAAAAATATCTGCTTGTCCTTGATCCAAATTTTCAGTAGCCCGACATTTTACTCCCGCCTAGTTAAATTTTCAGTTGCCGCGGTATTTCCTCAAACACCACCTTGGCCCCCCCTCCACACACACCACACACACCCGAAAACCTCCGCTCACACAGACACACACCACCCCTCCCTCGCTCGAAACCATTGGTAGGTCGCCGCCATCGCCGCCGCCACCTCCATCCTCAACCTCTGCCTGTGTGCCGGGGAGCTCGAGGAGCCAATGGCCCAAAAGAGGTTTATCACGGCCTCTTCGCCCGACGCCGGCGAGGTGGCCGCCGAGGTGTCCCTATCGTCCTTCATGAGCTCTTTATCGATCCGCCGTCACCGGTCGCCCGATCTACCCGCCGCCGTGCCCCTACGCTGGTTCGAGGACTTCTCCATCCTCCCTCGGGCCCGGCCGTCGACGAGATCCTACCTCCGGGTCCGGCAGCGGCGGTGGGGGACGTGGGTCACCGAGATTACGGATCGGGAGACCCACACCCGCCGGTGGCTCGGTAGCCTCCACACGGCCAAGCTCGTGGCCATGGAGCACGACCGCTGGCAGGTCCGCTACCACGGTGCGGTGGCTAGGCTCAATTTTCCCTTCGGCACGTGTCCGGTCGACCTCGTCCCGCCGGAGCCAGGGGTGGTGAGCTCGGCTATGGCGTGGGAGGACCGCGAGGCGTGGGAGCGCCTCGAGGCCGAGGCCGCCGACGAGGCCTACATGCAAGAGCTCCGCCAGCAGCACCCGGAGTTCATGGAGGCAGAGCGGATGATCTTTGCTGGCGCGGAGGGCAGCAAGGTTATCGTGCTCTCCTCCGATGATGAGGTCAAAGGCGGCGAGGATGGCGGCGTGGAGGGCATCGAGGTGGGCGGCGAGGACGAGGAGATCGATGTTGACGAGTGGAGGAGTGTCTTCCCCAACGACCTCGGCGATGGCACCGGCCCAGACCCGGCTCGCAGCACACCGTACGTGACGAGGAAGGATTGGCTCGACCTCCACTTTGACCGAAAGTAGTTTAGTTTAGTTAAAATTTATGTTTTATGTTCGGTTATGCAAAACTATCTATGTTTATGTTTGAATGCATGCTACTTTCGGTTGAACCTGCTTTGAACTTGATCAAATTGAAGTTTACAACGTTAAGTTTAGGGGATCGACTAGAAACGGCCAATAATTGCTGGAGTATATATATACTCCACTAAGGGTTTTAGTCCATTAACTTTTAGGGGATCGGCTAGAGATGGCCTTATGCCTTGTTAGTTTCAGTCCTTCATAATGTGATGCTCTATATGTGCAAGTATTTGTCGTGCAGTTCAATTTCATCAATAACAGTTTCAACAATACCACTATGAATTACGATATTTGGTTGCTGTTAAGGATGTTGCAGTTAACACGCCTTTTCGTTTTTTAACAATAACTAGTGTACTTTAGACTTGCACAATACCAGTTTGAATGACTATATTTGCTTGTTTTTAAATGTTATGCCTGTTGCAGTTAACACACCTTTCCACTTCTAGTTTTGCTTAACTAGCATGCTTAAACCTGCACACTGAAGCTATCATTTGTAGATTATGTTGTCTACCATGGATATATTTGGTTGATGTTTAGCCTGTTGTGCTTAACATGCCTTTATATGTACTCGTACAGGACAATATTGAGAACAGCTGCTGTTTTCCATCGAGGTTAGTTTCATCGCATTGCTTATATATACTCACTGTTCAGGATATCGGTAGCTGGTACCATATAGCCTGGGGGCTGATAAGGGAATAATCATCGAATCGGACATTTCACTGAATATATCTATAACCCATTTATCGGTAGGTTAACTAGGGTCATATTTAATATATCTGAGGCTACATAGCAATATGCATTGTACTGAATGACTAAATATGCAATCCCAGGCTACATAGCAACAAGGAAGAGTGTTACCTTAATGTTCTGATGATGTCTAGATATACATGTAATAATATCTTATATAATGGAATGGAGGGAGTGTTGTACTACATCATTTTCCAATTGTTGTTTACTACCTCCGTCCTGGTTTATTGGTCCCCTTTGTAATTTGTGCCAAATTTTGACCAAAAGATTTAACTAGCAAAATGTCAATGCATGTCAACAAAAATTATATCATTGGATTCGTATTTGAATATAGTTTTCAAGGATATAACTTTTGGTGACATGCGTGAACATTTTGTTAGTTAAATCTATGGTCAAAATTTGACACAAAATACAATGGGGACCAATAAACCAGGACAGAGGTATTAGCTTCTAATATTAACTTGGTGCTTTTAGGTACATATGTCATTGCCAAAGATCCACACTTCGACCCTTTCTGCATATGGGGCAATGAGATATTCATGAACCAGCGTCAAGTGAGGAAACTGATAAAGATTGTTATTAAAATGGGTCAAAAGATGTCAATAGAACTATTTGTTTACACTTTATGCAAGACAACAGTGAACTGCAGGATGGTAAGTAAGAACTCTGTACCCTTCTTTTTACTGCCTGTAATGAGTTGTGTTAGATGACAATGTCTGAATCTTTTTCCTTTGGAGTGGATCCTGAAGAAGTTTACTCAAGATTACCTCTCAAACTACATGATTGGCGGCCGGCCATCACAAGGGGTTGGACTAGAGTCGTGCGTGCCTTCTGCATCGAGGAGAGCACAATAGGGCCATTCCGCTTCACCTTGTTTAGCAACCAGAATGTCTCTCGCCTCTTTCTTTACCATCTATAATAGTACAAGTATACAACCCTGGTTCATCATTCTTTATTTGGTGCTTATGTAATTCTTGAACCTGATGGATATGAATAAAGTTATAGCCTACTTTCAAATTCAAATTAGGTACAATTTTAAATAGCAGCAATTAAATTAGGGTGAAATTATGCTCTGCAGGTCATTACGAAACACACGGTCTATAAAGCACAGCGTGTGTGTTATACATCATAATCCGACACGGTTCACGGAGAGGAAATGTGTGTAACCATGCACATAGTTGCAGTTTGCAAAGCATGTGTGATGTCAGACAATATCACAAACGGTGCGGGAAAACTAAATGTGTGTGATTGTGGACCTATCGTACACGGTTTACAATCATGAACTGTTTGTGATGTGCCGGGCATCGTAAACATAGAGCCAGTTTGGTACGTGCCTGGAATGTGCCTGGTTTTAGGTAAAACCACAGAAGTCCGACTACGATGGTAATGCCAGCACAAACGAGTAGCAAGGATGGAGCGTTAGGGATATTTGAGATATCAGAAATAGTTTTATAGGGACAACTGTATGCATCAAGGCCCCCTATCCCCGACAGTTTCTGGGTCGTGTGGGAAGGACCCTCCTATCGCACACACTCACTTGGACGGTTCAAAATGCCATCACAGAAAGGGGTTAAAAACTGTTTGTATAGCACCTCGCTGTACCAGTGAGGAGACTCTCTATCATGTAGAACATGGTGCTACTTTGAAGCAGAAGTGTGGAAAAAGGATAGTAACATTGCCCCTTCTCTCTTTTCTCTCATTTTTTTGTTTGGGCTTCTTTGGCCTCTTTTATTTTATTTTGGGCTTCTTTGGCCTCTTCTATTTTTAAGTCCGGAGTCTCATCCCAACTTGTGAGGGAATCATAGCTTCCATCATCCTTTCCTCACACGGGACAATGCTCTAATAATGATCATCACACTTTTATTTACTTACAACTCAAGAATTATAACTTGATACTTAGAACAAAATATGACTCTATATGAATGCCTCCGGTGGTGTACCGAGATGTGCAATGATCAAGAGTGACATGTATAAAAAATATGAACGGTGGCCAAGCCACAAATACTATGCCAACTACATGATCATGCAAAGCAATATGACAATGATGGTACGTGTCATAATAAACGGAACGGTGGAAGTTGCATGGCAATATATCTCGGAATGGCTATGGAAATGCCATAATAGGTAGGTATGGTGGCTGTTTTGAGGACGGGTATATGGTGGGTTTAATGCACCGGCGAAAGTTGCGCGGTACTAGAGAGGCTAGCAATGGTGGAAGGGTGAGAGTGCGTATAATCCATGGACTCAACATTAGTCATAAAGAACTCACATACTTATTGCAAAAATTTATTAGCCATCAAAGCAAAGTACTAATATGCATGATGCTAGGGGGATATATTGGTAGGAAAAGACCATCGCTCGTCCCCGACCGCCACTCGTAAGGAAGACAATCAAAAAATAAATCATGCTCCGACTTCATCACTTAACGGTTCACCATACGTGCATGCTACGGGAATCACAAACTTTAACACAAGTATTTCTACCAATCCACAATTACTCACTAGCATGACTCTAATATCACCATCTTCATATCTCAAAACAAATGCAAGGAATCAAACTTCTCATATTATTCAATGCTCTTTATATGAAAGTTTTTATTATATCCCTCTTGGATGCCCATCATATTAGGACTAAATTCATAACCTAAGAAAATTACCATGCTGTTTAAAGACTCTCAAAATAATATAAGTGAAGCATGAGAGTTCATCAATTTTTATAAAGTAAAACCACCGCCGTGCTCTAAAAAGATATAAGTGAAGCACTAGAGCAACTACCTAGCTCAAAAGATATAAGTGAAGCACATAGAGTATTCTAATAAATTCATGATTAATGTGTGTCCCTATCAAAAGGTGTGTACAGCAAGGACAATTGTGGCAAACTAAAAAGCAAAGACTCATATCATACAAGACACTCCAAGCAAAACACATATCATGTGGTGAATAAAAATATAGCCTCAAGTAAATTTACCGATGGATTGAAGACAAAAGAGGGGATGCCATCCGGGGAATCCCCAAGCTTAGATGCTTGGTTGTCCTTGAATATTACCTTGGGGTGCCTTGGGAATCCCCAAGCTTAGGCTCTTGCCACTCCTTAATCCGTTGTCCATCAAAACTTTACCCAAAACTTGAAAACTTCACAACACAAAACTCAAGAGAAAACTCGTAAGATCCGTTAGTATAATAAAATAAATCACCACTTTAGGTACTGTTGTGAACTCATTCTAAATTTATATTGGTGTTATATCTACTGTATTCCAATTTCTCCATGGTTCATACCCCCCGATACTACCCATAGACTCATCAAAATAAGCAAACAACACATAGAAAACAGAATCTGTCAAAAACAGAATAGTCTGTAGTAATTTGGAAATTTCGTATACTTCTATAATTCCAAACATTATGAAAAATTAGGAAAACCTGTGCAATTTGTATATAAATCTTTTGTAAGAAATTCAGATCAAAAGCACATTTCTGTGATTTTCTAAATTTCTGGCAATGAGCGCAAAAGTTTCTGTTTTTCAGCAAGATCAAATCAACTATCACCATAGACCATCCCAAAGGTCTTACTTGGCTCAAACATTAATTAAAACACCAAAACACAATTACTACATAGGTAATAATGTATATTTATTGAAAAACAGAACCAAAAACAAAAAACATAAAATAAAATTGGGTTGCCTCCCAACAAGCGCTATTGTTTAACGCCCCTAGCTAGGCATAAAACATAGATCTAAGTATTATCATCTTTGGTATTTAATTCTTTCCTAATCAAATCTTCCAAAACCTTTCTTAGTAAATCTTTCTTTTCATGTTCTTCCTTTCTAGTGGGAGAGCTTAAAGCATGGAAAGGACTCCGATTAGTGATTTTAACATTCATAATTACATACTCAGAATCATCACCAAAAATATATTCATAAGGAACAAGTAATTCATTCTTAATGGGTTTTCTAGATATATCTTCAATCCATTCTTTATTAGACCCTTCATCAATTCCTTTAGTAACCCAATCAAATCAATCATAAGCATCAATGTATAAAGCTTGCATAATTTTGGGATAAGGAACTCTTTTTCTTCGATTTTCACTAAAAGCATCATAATCTTTAGATTCAAAACCACGTAAAGTTTCTCTATCATAAAGAATCTCTTCTATTTGAGGATGCTCAATATTCATTTTATAGAAGGCAAACATTTCTCTAGCTTCTCGGACTACATAATCAAATTCATCATAAGGATAATGGTAGCAAGTTTCTTAGCTTTGGGATCTAAGATATTGGGGAGTTCATAAAACATCTTTTGTAAAGCAGGATGGATGTGTAAAAATTCTCTTTCCAATTTAAGCACAAGCATAGAAATAGCATCCGCATAGTAATTGGTATTATCAAGGATAGTTCCCCTACTCATACACATAACTCCCACGCAATCAAAAAATTCTTGAATAAAATTCTTTCCAATAGTATTACCATCACCAACATAAAAGATTTTTGTTTTAAGATTGGTGGGAGTGTTGGTTTCAGGAGGATCATGATTAAGAACAAGAGATTCAAATTTTCCTCAAGATTATTACTACTCTCTTCAATAAAAACCTCCCCAGATTCAGACATGATGGTAAAGCAAGTGATCTAGCACACAAAAAGCAAACGAAAAGGCGAACGAAATAAGGGCGAATAAAAAGGCAAATATTTTTGTGTTTTTCTGAAAACATTTTAGAAGTGGGGGAGAGGAAAACGAGAGGCAAATGGAAAATAATGTAAGTGCAATAGATGAGAGTTTATGATGGGTACTTGGTAGGCTTGATGTAGAACCTCCCCGGCAACGGCGCCAGAAATTCTTCCTGCTACTTCTTGAGCTTGCGTTGATTTTTTCATTGAAGAGGAAAGGGCGATGCAGCAAAGTAGAGATAAGTATTTCCCTCAGTTAAGAACCAAGGTATCAATCCAGTAGGAGGCACAAGCAAGTCCCAAATATATGCACCTGCACAAACTAACAAACACTTGCACACAACGCGAAAAAGGGGTTGCCAATCCCTTCACGGTCACGAACAAGAGTGAGATCTAATAGTGATAGGTATAAAAGATAAATAAAAGAGCAAACTAAAGTAAATATAAATAAATTGCAGCAAGGTATTTTTAGGGTTTTTGGTCTATAGATCTGAAAATATATGATGAAAAATAGACCCGGGGGCCATAGGTTTCACTAGAGGCTTCTCTCTTGAAGAAAATATACGGTGGGTAAACAAATTATTGTTGAGCAATTGATAGAAAAGAGCATAATTATGAAGACATCTAAGGCAATGATCATGAATATAGGCATCACGTCCGTGACAAGTAGACCGAAATGATTCTGCATCTACTACTATTACTCCACACATCGACCGACTCCTGCCTGCATCTAGAGTATTAAGTTCATAAGAACAGAGCAACGCTTTAAGTAAGATGACATGATGTAGAGGGATAAACTCAAGCAATGTGACATAAGCCCCATCTTTTTATCCTTGATGGCAACAATACAATACGTGCCTTGCTACCCCTTCTGTCACTGGGCGAGGACATCGCAAGATTGAACCCAAAACTAAGCACCTCTCCCATTGCAAGAAAAACCAATCTAGTTGGCCAAACCAAACCGATAGTTCAAAGAGAAATACAAAGATATCTTAATCATGCATAAAAGAGTTCAGAGAAGACTCAAATAATATTCATAGATAATCTGATCATAAATCCATAATTCATTCGATCTCAACAAATGCACCGCAAAAGAAGATTACATCGAATAGATCTCCAAGAACATCGAGGAGAACATTGTATTGAAGATCAAAGAGAGAGAAGAAGCCATGTAGCTACTAGCTATGGACCCGTAGGTCTGTGGTAAACTACTCACACATCTTCAGAAGGGCAGCAAGGTTGATGTAGAGGCCCTCCGTGATCGAATCCCCCTCCGACGGAGTGCCGGAAAAGGCCCCAAGATGGGATCTCATGGGAATAGAGGCTTGCGGCGGCGGAAAAGTATTTTTGGCGTGCCCTCTAGTGTAGGAGGGATATTTGAGGATTTATAGTGCGAAGATTAGGGTTAGAAGGTCTATGGGGGGCCCACAAGCCCTGGGGGCGTGCCCCTACGGCTTGTGGCCACCTTGCAGGGCTTCTGTCCTCCTCTCCAAGTCTCGTGGGTTTCTTCTGATCCAAGAAAAATCACCGTAAAGTTTTATTCCGTTTGGACTCTGTTTGATATTCCTTTTCTGTAAAAGTCAAAAACAAGGAAAAAACAGAAACTGGCACTGGGCTCTAGGTTAATAAGTTAGTCCCAAAATAATATAAAATAGCATATTAATGCATATAAAACATCCAAAACAAATAATATAATCGCATGGAACAATCAAAAATTATAGATACGTTGGAGACGTATCATTGACCGTCAACCATTTTCTTCAACTGAGGTTTCTGAGCTTTTGATGACTCTGAAGATGTTTGAAGATTTTCCTGAAGCAACGCTGCAAATTAATTAATTAGATGAGAACCTAGAGATTCATCGGCAGACATTTGTACCTGTGAACAGAGTATAGTTGCGAGGAAAGTGAGAAGAGTCACATGCGTTCTCAGATATTTTTCAAAGTAAACCAGTTGAGGAAATTGACCCTTATCGTCTTGATGAATTTCACTAAGTGTTCTTGACTTAGATTCCAGAGTTGTACATATTGAGGCAATTTGCACAATTGAGGAATCTAGAAGTAAAGCATAGCTTAGATGGAATACTCAAGATTGGCCAAAAGGAAGTGCTGAAGAATTAAAGAAAAAAATAGCACTTGAAGATTTTTAAGCAGTGAAGAGATCAAAATGGGTGGTAAAATTAGCATTTAATTACTCCAAAGATGAACTCGATGAACTGGATGAAGGAACGAAGGAAATCATCAGTTCAGATATTCCGCGCCCTAACTCGGTGACGAAAAACCTATACAATTTAATCTATCTCAATACCGAGGAGGGATTGACAACCCCTCTTATGCATTGTATAGGGGTTGTCAACTCTTCTTCTCCGGCAGCGCTAGGGTTTGGGAGTGAGAGCGACGTGAGCGAGGAGCGAAGTGAAATTAGGTTGGCGGAGTCAAGGCTACTTATAGCCGTGGTGAAAACCGAGTGGTCCGAAGATTTTGGACGGATAAGCCCGTGACCATTTACATCTCTGTGACACGCGTCACACATGCATTTTCACATGTTTATCCACATGAGTGAAGCGCGGGATGAAGTTACTGTGGCAACCGCCAAATAGACTTTTGAGAATTTTTAAAATGTGTTTGCAATTTCTTCAGCCATCAAGGACATAGTGAAGACTTTGAACGGTGTCAAGTAAAACTCATATGAAGAATTTGTGAACAGAGTAGGTTGAGCTTAGCATAGAGGGGAGCGGGTTCGATCACATCCACATAGGCGAAGAACACAACTTGAAAAATTAGCAATATGTGGATGCTGTGGACATAAAAACTCAAGAATATATATATATATATATATATATCAGCTCAAATTCCTCATGCTGGTGTTTCCAAGTCGCCGATGCCAGAGCTAGCACTCTGAAGCTAGTAGACATGTGGCAGGTTGAGGACCTAGAGAGAAATCTACAATGTATCGATCACCTCTCCTAAAGCCTTCAAAGACTTTGAACTTAATAGATTCCATTAGCACAATGCATCTATATTTGCCAAAGATGACAATCATATCAAGATCACAAAGCATTGAGACAGACATGAGGTTGTATCCTAGGGACTTGACCAGCATCACTTTTTTCATGTGTCGATCATTTGAGATAGCAACCTTACCTAGACCCAATACCTTGCTTTTTCCTTTGTCAGCGTATGTGATATTCTTCAGATGAGACGGAGTAAGGGGAGCATCAGTGAGGAGATTCCTGTCACCAGTCATATGATTGGTGCAGCCGCTGTCCAGAACCCATTCAGTAGCTTTTGGTGTGTCATCGTGTAGAAGCATTAGTCTCACTTACAAATTCATATACTTCTGTTTGAAGAATATGATGATCAATTTTGTCAGTGAATTTCATCAACAGAACACAGCAGCATAGGGATGTGTGAAATGAGGAATTCATTTCATCATGATTAGCTTGCATCCCAACAAGCATTATGTCAGGTCTTCAGCAAATTCATCAGACAGTTATAGTGTCTAAAGACCTGACCCTGCAGAAGAGATTAATTCTTCTTAACCACCCACATCTAAATGGGTGGCTGAGAAGCAATGTAGCGCAAAGCATTGATAGAGAACTTGGGTATTGACGAATATACATTTCTCTTCACAGGAGGGGTATAGTACTCGAAAGAGTATGCAGAGAAATTCTTAGCAGTTTTGTACACATAGTGATTTGAAGAATAATGCACATATTCATCAGAATGTTGTTTGTTTCCCTGCGAAGAAACATTAGTGTGACCATGAGTTGGCATGCGTCCATTTGATGACTTTGGTGCATGTGAAGAATTTGCCCTGGGGTTTCTCTTCTTCTTTGGTGGTGTCATGATGACATTCACCTAGAGATTTTGAAGAAGACTTTTGGCCACCCAGATTTCCTTCACTAGGGGACCGTTCCTGTAGTTAGTACCAACAAATCTAGCAAATACTTCACCATTCCAATTTTTGAATAGTTTGTAGTTGGAGTCAAATGACTCATCCGAAGAATGTGGAGTATCACAGTTGTAGCCAGATAGAGTGGATGGATCAACCAGAGGTCCTTTTGCAGCAACCCATGTGGTTTTTGGATACTACTCAGGTTTCCAAAAAGATCCATCTGCATTAAGCTTTCACTCAAAAGCAATACCCTCTTTCCTAGGGTTCCTGTTCAGAATCTGCTTCTTGAGCACATCACAAAGAGTTCGGTGCCCCTTGAGGCTTTTGTACATGCCAGTGACGTACAATTCCTTTAGACCTGCATTTTTCTCAGTAACATTTGTGGTCTCCTCGGATGAGGGGATTGAGACCACAGAGACATTTGAAGATATATCAGTAGTTGAAGCATTTGAACATTCAGCTAAAGAATTTGCAGTTTCACATTCAAGGCATTTTAAGCATGGAGCAACAAATTCTTCCTGAGCAATGCTGATCTGTTGAGCGAGTAACAAATCATTGTCTTTCTGAAGATCATCATGAGACGCTCTCCGCTTCTCGAGTTCTTGCTTCCTTTGAAGAAAATCATAGGACAGCTTCTCGTGTTCGGCTGAGAGAGCCACATGACGACTTTTTCAAGTTCGTCATACTGTGACTTTGGACATCTAAGGTCTCAGACAAAGCTTGACCACGATCCATTTCCTCATCTAACAGATCATCACTTTTGTCTAGCAGTTTTTGCATCTTTTCCATAGCAGTTTGTTGTTCAGTTGCTATTTTAGCCAGTTTCTTATAGCTAGATTTTGCTTCACACTCAGAGTCATCATCACTTGAAGTATTGAAGTAAGCTTCCCATCAGATTACCTTGGCACCTCTTGCCATGAAGCAATAGGTGGGAGTGTAGTCATCAACGCAGTCCTCAGGGTTGGTAGAGTCACCGTTTTCTTCATGGTCAAAGATGGACTTGCTGACGAACTCCATAGCGAGGGGCAAGCTTGCCCCCCTAGAGTCGGACTCCTCCTCAGATTACTCAGCTTGCCCTTGATCAGATTCTTCCTCAGAATCCATTTCCTTCCCAATGAAAGCACGAGCTTTGCCGGAGGTGATTTTCTTCCGTGATGAAGATTTTGATGAAGACTTTGAGGACTTCTTGTTCTTGTCATCAGAGTCGTCATCCCTGCTATACTTCTTCTTCCTTGATCCCTTTTGCCAGAGGGGGCAGACAATGACGTAGTGGCCTAGCTTCTTGCATTTGTGGCAAGTTCTCTTATTGTAGTCTCGAGCAGAAGCTTCTCCAGTGTTCTTCGAGTCATACTTTGAAGACTTTCCAAAGCAATTCCTCTTGGAAAACTTCTGGAACTTCCTCACAAGCATAGCCAGTTCTCTGGCAACTTCCTCTGCACTATCAGTACTGCATTCAGACTCTTCTTCTTAAGATGAAGAAATTGCCTTGGCTTTAGCTTATGCCTTTAGAGCGCGGGGTCATCCATAGCTGGGACCATACATATCTCTCTTCTCAGCTTGCTGAAATTCATGAGTATTGAGCCTCTCAAGAATATCAGCTGGATCAAGTGACTTGTAATCAGGACGCTCTTAAATCATCAGTGCCAAGGTGTTAAAGGAGCTGTCAAGAGACCTCGGCAATTTCTTCACTACCTCATGATCAGTGATGTCAGCAGCACCAAGAGCGTGAAGCTCATTTGATATATTAGTGAGGCGATTGAAGGTTTGCTAAACATTTTCATTGTCGAGCCTCTTGAAGAGGTTGAAGAGATTGCGAAGCACATCAACTCACGAATCATGTTGGGTGGAAACTCCTTCACTGACCTTGGAAAGCCTATCCCAAATAAGCTTTGACGTTTCCAGTGCACTCACCCTGCCGTACTGTCCTTTGTTGAGATGTCCACATATGATAGTTTTCGCTTGAGAGTCGAGTTGCTTGAATTTCTTCACATTTGCAGCATTGATGCTAGGAGCAACAGTGGGGATGCCGTTCTCAACGACTAACTAGAGATCGTTGTCAATTGCCTCAAGATGCATGCGCATCTTGCTCTTCCAGTAAGGATAGTCTGTGCCATCGAAGATAAGGCACACAGCGGATACCTTGATCATACCTGCGGTCGACATAACTAAAACTCCAGGTGGTTAAACCAAAATCACACAGAACTAGGGAGCACCTTGCTCTGATACCAATTGAAAGCACAGGTTTACTCCCAGAGGGGGGTGAATGTGAGATTTTTAGAAATTCATCAAAATCTGTTGAATTTGACAAAAATCAGAGTGAAGAAATAGAAACATCAGGAAACTAAATCATCACAGAAATAGAAAGCATGCATACAATATACATATAGGTGAAGAACATACAATCATACGAGCATACAAGCATGAAGAAGATGAACTGAAGAAATGAAAGACAACATGATTAAAGTCTTCAATTCAAATTCGTCAGAAGGTAGATCACAAATTCTTCAGCAACGGAATAACGTAAGGTAAGGGTTGAGGAATTTGAAACCAGTTAGGCTCGGTGAAGACACAACAATTTGGTAGACCAGTTCCAGTTGCTGTATCAACTGTACATCTGGTTGAGGCGGCTGACACGAACTCAAAGGACACACAGTCCTCACTGTATTCCTCTTGAGCTAAGGTCACTTAGACCTTGCCCAATCACTCGTGGTAAGTCTTCAAGGTAGACTTCCAAAACCTTCATAGACTTGTTCACTGGCGAAATCCTAACTCCTTAGCCTGACCAAATTCGTCAGCGACCAGATAAACTTCGTCACTGTTGCTAGCAAATTCGTCGGCTGTTCCGGAGATTTCCAAAGGCTTCACTCGAAGCGGCTTGTGTATGTATAGGTTTGAGCATCACTTTGGAAATGTGAACTATGATTCACCTCGACCCCCTTTAACAGTACGGTTTTTCCTATGACTCAAAATGAGAAGAAAAAATACGAAAACAAAAGTCTTCAAGCTTCAAAGTCTTCAGATCAATTTCTTCAAAGGTCGTACCATTTTCATCACCCAGTTCTTCACTTGAAGAAATACATTTTTAGGGGTCGTCTTCCATGGGTTAAACCAAATCTTCAAGGACTATAACTCATGTTTACACTCACAAACGCATTAGTCCATCAACCCATTTGTCTTCAATACTCCAAAACCACTAAAGTGGCACTTGATGCACTTACAGGGTGATGATCTTAATGATAAAAATAATAAAAGTGGGTTTGGAGAGGTCAGGACTTTAACTAGTGATGTGCCCACTACTTTGGATTACAAGGACTTTAATTATGATAGTTGTTCTTTAATTGAGTGTATTTCCTTGTTACAATCCATGATAAATTCACCCAATGCTTATGAACAAAATAAAGCTTTTACTAAACATATCGTAGAAGTTACGATGAAAGCTCATGAAGAAAAGCTAGAGTTGGAGGTTTCAATACCTAGGAAATTACATGATGAATGGGAACCTACTATTAAAGTAAAGATTAAAGATTATGAATGTAATGCTCTATGTGATTTAGGTGCTAGCATTTCTACTATACCAAAATCTTTATGTGATGTGCTAGGTCTTGTTGATATGGATGAATGTTTCCTTAATTTGCACTTAGTGGATTCAACTATTAAGAAATCATTGGGTAGAATAAATGATGTGTTTATTCTTGGTAATAAATTATGTGCCTGTAGATTTCATTGTGATTGATATTGAATGTAATTTGTCTTGTCCTATAATACTTGGTAGGCCTTTCCTACGAATCATAGGTCATATTATTGATATGAAAGAAGGAAACATAAGGTTCCAATTTCCAATGAAAAAAAGCAATGGAACACTTCCCTAGAAAGAGAATTAAGCCACTATATGAATCTATTATGAGGGCCACCTATGGGATGAAAAATTCAGGATGACAATACTTGAAACTATGCATGACGCCTAGCTAGGGGCATTGTCGGTGTCAAAACCGGCAGACCTCGGGGTAGGGGGTCCCGAGCTGTGGATCTAGGATCGATGGGGAACAAGGGACGACGAACACAGTGTTTACCCAGGTTCAGGCCCTCTCGAAGAGGTAATACCCTATGTCCTGCTTGATTGTATTGGATGTATAATGTGGTTTACAGAGTAGATCTACCTCGAGATCAGCATAAGCTAAACCCTAAGGAGATCAGGTGATGAATGTAGCTCTAGCCCTAAGACTAAAAACCCTCGGTTTATATAGACACCGGTAGGGTTAGGGTTATCGAAGATAGATTACAATAAGGGTTTAAAGAGATCTTGCGCCTTCTTGACTTAGAGGGCACACCACGGCTTCATAGATCTCCTGTCACTATACGGCTCCACCAGTCCAGCCCATAGTGTTCAGACTGGTGGAGCCGTATAGTGATAGGAGATCTATGAAGCCGTGGTGTGCCCTCCCAGTCAAGAAGGCGCAGGATCTCTTTAAACCCCTATTGTAATCTATCTTCGGCAACCCTAACCCTACCGGTGTCTATATAAACCGAGGGTTTTTAGTCTTAGGGCTAGAGCTACATTCATCACCTCATCTCCTTAGGGTTTAGCTCATGCTGATCTCGAGGTAGATCTACTCTGTAAACCACATTATACATCCAATACAATCAAGCAGGACGTAGGGTATTACCTCTTCGAGAGGGCCTGAACCTGGGTAAACACTGTGTTCATCGTCCCTTGTTCCCCATCGATCCTAGATCCACAGCTCGGGACCCCCTACCCCGAGGTCTGCCGGTTTTCACACTGACAGGCGTAAAACAATAGCGCTTATTGGGAGGCAACTCGATGGTTATCTTTTATTTCCCTTTTTCTTTTCTGTTTTTGAGTGTTCACACAAT
This sequence comes from Thinopyrum elongatum, assembly GCA_011799875.1. Classification (NCBI taxonomy): domain Eukaryota; kingdom Viridiplantae; phylum Streptophyta; class Magnoliopsida; order Poales; family Poaceae; genus Thinopyrum; species Thinopyrum elongatum. The sequence goes on from CM022299.1 coordinate 394,689,517, forward strand.
TATGCTACTGCTATGATTGTGTTTATGTTTTAATTAGTGTTTGTGCCAAGTAAAGCCATTGGGATGATTTGGTTGATAGTTGACTTGATTCTATGAAAAAACAGAAACTTTCACGCCTAGTTCTATAATTTTTAAAATTCATTGGAATGTGATAAAATTTTGATTTTTTTACACATTATTGATATACAAAATTCCCACGTTGTCCTAATGTTTCAGAATTTTTGGAGTTACATAAGTATTGCGTTTGTTCATATCATTACAGGTTGTTCTGTTTTAGACACATTCTATTTTCGTTGCATAGTTTACTTGTTTTAATGATGCTATGGATTATATCGGGGGTATAAGTCAAGGAGAAGTTAGCATAAAGTCGGTATTATGCAATAGTAAAATATGGATGGGTTCATAACAATACCTAAAGTTTATGATTTGCTTGTTATACTAACGGATCTCACGAGGTTTCTGTTGAGTTTTGTGTGCTGAATTTTTCAAGTTTTGGGTGAGATCACGATGGATGAAGGAATAAGGAGCAGCAAGAACCTAAGCTTGGTGATGCCCAAGGCACCCCAAGGTTATATTCAAGGAGAACCAAGCATGTAAGCTTGGGGATGCCCCGGATGGCATCCCCTCTTTCGTATACAATCCATGGGTATATTACTTGGAGCTATATTTTTATTCATCACATGATATGAGTTTTGCTTGGAGTGTCTTGTATTATAGTAGTCTTTGCTTTGTTTGCTTTCTAGTTTGCCACAATCATTGTTTGCTGCATACACCTTTTGAGAGGGACACACATTTATTCGTGATTTGTTAGAATACTCTATGTGCTTCACTTATAACTTTTGAGCTAGGCAGTTGCTCTAGTGCTTCACTTACATCTTTAGAGCACGGCGGTGGTTATATTTTAAAGAAATAGTTGCACTCTCATGCTTCACTTATATCTTTTTGAGAGTCTAATAAATAGTAATGGCAATATGCACATGTTATGAAATTGGTCCTGATATGATAAGTATTCAAGAGGGATATAATAAAAACTTTCATGTAGATCACTGAATATGATAAGTTTGATTCGTTGCAATAGTTTTGAGATATTGAGATGGCAATATGCGGGAGGTACCAGTGAATGATTGTGGTTTAGTAAGAATATTGGTGTTAAGGTTTGTGATTCCCGAAGCATGCACGTATAGTCTCTAGTTATGCTAAGAAGTTGGAGCATGATTTATTACTGATTGTCTTCCTTATGAGTGGCAGTCGGGGACAAGCGATGGTCTTTTCCTACCAATCTATCCTCATAGGGACATGCGTAGTATTACTTTGCTTCGAGGGCTAACAAACTTTCGCAATAAGTATGTGAGTTCTTTATGACTAATGTGAGTCCATGGATTATACGCGCTCTTACCTTTCCACAATTTGCTAGCCTCTCCGGTACCGTGCATTGCCCTTTCTCACCTCGAGAGTCGGTGCAAACTTCGCCGGTGCATCAAAACCCTGTGATATGATACGCTCTATCACACATAAGCCTCCTTATATCTTCCTAAAAACAGCCACCATACCTACCTATCATGGCATTCCCATAGCCATTCCGAGATATATTGCCATGCAACTTCCACCGTTCCATTATTATGACACACACCTTCATTGTCATATTGCTTTGCATGACCATGTAGTTGACATAGTATTCGTGGCTCAGTCACCGTTCATCATTATCATACATGTTACGCTAGTATCATTGCACATCTTGGTACACCGCCAGAGGCATTCATATAGAGTCATATATTTCAACTTTATCGAGTTGAAAGCAAATAGAAGTGTGATGATCATCATTATTAGAGCAATGTACTAGTGAGGAAATAAAAAAAAGGCCAAAAAGGGCCCAACAAACAAAAAAAGAGAAAAAGAGAGAAGGGGCAATGTTACTATCCTTTTCCACACTTATGCTTTGAAGTAGCACCATGTTTTTCATATAGAGAGTCTCCTATGTTGCACTTTCATATACCAATGGGAATTTTTCATTATAGAACTTGGCTTGTATATTCTGATGACGGGCTTCCTCAAATGCCCGAGGTCTTCATGAGCAAGCAAATTGGATGCACACCCACTTAGTTTTCGGTTTGAGCTTTAATACACTTATAGCTCTTACTGCATCTGTTGCATGGCAATCCCTAATCCTCGCATTGACATCATTTGATGGGCATCTACATAGCCTGTTGATTAGCCGCGTCGATGTGAGACTATCTTCCTTTTTTGACTTCCCCTTATTAATCTCTATCACCACATTCTATTCCACCCATAGTGCTATATCCATGGCTCACGCTCACGTATTGCGTGGGGGTTGAAAAAGCTGAAGCGCGTTAAAAAGTATGAACCAATTGCTCGGCTTGCCATTGGGGTTATACATGATTAATACTTTGTGTTAAGAAGATGGAGCATGACAAGATTATATGATTTTGTAGGGATAGCGTTCTTTAGCATTTTTATTTTAAAAGGCATGATTGTTTGTTGGTATGCCTGAGTACTGATGTCTTTATATCAAATTATAGACTATTGCTTTGAATCATTCAGATCTTAATATTCATACCACTGTTCAAGATATCTTCCGATATTCCGATAAATCAGCCGATTTATCGCTTACCGATGTCTGACCGATAAGATAAATCGGCCGATAAATCAGCCGATATGGCAGTAAATCGGTCGATATGCCGATAAACTGGACGATTTACCCCTTATCATGGGTTGACCGATAAGTTCCCGATAAGCGATATCCCAACATTGATTCATACCCTAAAAAAAGATCACATGATAAACATGTTAGGTAGCATTCCACATGAAAAATTCTGTTTTTATCATTTACCTACTTTTGCGGATGCTTGATAGGTCCCAATGTATCTATAATTTTTTATTGTTCCATGCTATTATAGTATCAATCTTGGATGTTCTATATAACTTTTTATGCTATTTTATATCATTTTTTGGGACTAACCTATTAACCCAGTGCCTAGTGCCAGTTGCTTTTTCTTCTTGTTGTTGTTGGTTTTCCAGGAAATCAGTAACAAACGGAGTCCAAACGCTACGAAACTTTTTGACAATTTTTGTGTGGACAAGAGAGACCCTAGAAGCTTCGGGAGGAGACCAGACGGCATGGCAACAAGGCGCGCCCTGTTGCCTTGTGGGCCCCTCGTGGCTCCGTCTTACCTAATTCCACATCTATAAATTCTCTAAAATCAGGAAACCAACAGAGAGCTACCCAAGACACTTTTTCCACCGCCGCAAGTTTCTGTTCTTCGTGATCCCATCTAGAGGCCTTTTTCGGTACTCTGCCAGAGGGGGAATCGATCACGAAGGGCTTCTACGTCATCCTTGTTGCCCTCCTATGATGCGAGAGTAGTTCACCACAGACCTACGGGTCCATAGCTAGTAGCTAGATGGCTTCTTCTCTCTCTTTGATCTTCAATATAATGTTTTCCTCGATGTTCTTTGAGTTCTATCTGATGTAATCTTCTTTTGCGGTATATTTGTTGGGATCCGATGAATTGTGGATTTATGATCTGAATATTTATGATAATTAATGGAGTCTTTTATGAACTTTATTATGCATGATTGTTATAGCTTTGTATTTCTCTCCGGTCTATCCATTTGGTTTGGCCAACTAGATTGATTTATCTTCAGTGGGAGAGATGCTTTGTAATGGGTTCAATCGTGCGGTGCTCTATATCCTAGTAACAGTAGGGGACAAGACACGTATTTGTATTGTTGCCATTAAGGATAAAACGATGGGGTTTATTCATATTGATTGGGTTTACTTTGTCTACATCGTGTCATCTTGCTTAAGGTGTTTCTCTGTTTTTTCACGAACTTAATACCCTAGATGCATGCTGGATAGCGGTTGATGGGTGGAGTAATAGTAGTAGATGTAGGCAGGAGTCGGTCTACTTGTCTTAGACGTGATGCCTATATACATGATTATTGCCTTGAATATCGTCATAACTATGCGCTTCTCTATCAATTGCCCAACAGTAATTTGTTCACCCACCATATGCTATGTGTTCAAGAGAGAAGCCTCTAGTGAAAACTATAGCCCTCGGGTCTATTTTTATCATATATTTAAAAAACAAAAGTATCCTTGCCGCAATTTTTTATCTTTTATTTTGTTTTGCAATTTATCTATCTACCTATACAAGATTTGATCCTTGCAAGTAATGACTTCAAGGGGATTGACAACCCTCTTGCCCGTGTTGGGTGCAAGTATTTGCTTTTGTGTGTGCAAGTGTTGTTCATGAGGCTTCGCATGATTCTTCTACTGGATTGATACTTTGGTTCTCATTGAGGGAAATACTTATCTCTACCGTGCTGCATCTCCTCTCCTCTTCGGGGAAAATGCCGACATAGCCCACAAGTAGTAGCGCGCCCTGATGTCTTTTGGGCCCCTCGTGGCTCCGTCTGACCTAATTTCAGCGCTATAAATTCCCAAATATTGCAAAACAAAACCAGAAGCACCAATGAAATAATTTTGACGCCGCCGCAAGTCTCTGTTTTTCAGCGATCCCATCTGGAGGCCTTCGCCGGTACTCTGTCGGAGGGGGGATTAATCATGGAGGGCTTCTACATCAACCTTGCTGCACCTCCGATGATGTGTGAGTAGTTCCCCACATGACCTATGGGTCCATAGCAGTAGCTAGATGGCTCTCTCTCTCTCTCTCTCCGATCTTCAATACAATGTTCTCTTCGGCGATCGATTCGATGTAATCTTTTGTGGTGTGTTTGTTGGGATACGATGAATTGTGGGTTTGTGATCAGATTGTTCATTGAAAGTAACTGAGTTATTTCTGAACTTTATTATGTGTGATTGTTATAGCTTTGTATCTCTCTCCGATCCATTCGTTGGTTTGGCCAACTAGATTGATTTATCTTCAGTGGGGGAGGGGCTTTGTGGTAGGTTCAATCTTGCGGTGTCCTTGCTTTGTGACAGGAGGGGTAGCGAGGCACATATTAGTATTGTTGCTATATATTAAGGGTAAAACGATGGGGTTTGATCACATTGCTTGGTTTTATTCTGTCTACATTATGTCATCATGCTTAAAGCATTACTCTGTTTGTCATGAACTTAATACCTAGAGAGGCAAGCATAGAAGCGCTCTCGAAGTCGAGTAATAGTAGTAGATGCAGAATCATTTCGGTCTACTTGTCACAGACGTAATGCCTATGTACTGATCATGCCCTGAATAACATCATAACTATGTGCTCTTCTATCAATTGCCCAACAGTAATTTGTGTACCCACCGTTTGTTATGTTCTTGAGAGAGATGCCTCTAGTGAAAGCTATGGCCCCGGGGTCTATTTAAATCATATTACTAAAACCCTAAATACCTTGCTACTCCCTCCGTTCCTAAATATTTGTCTTTCTAAAGATTTCAACAAGTGACTACATACGGAGCAAAATGAGTGAATCTACACTCTAAAATATGTCTATATACATCCGTATGTGGTAGTCCATTTGAAATCTCTAAAAAAGACAAATATTTAGGAACGGAGGGAGTACAATTTATTTACTTTTATTTTCTTTTGCAATTTATATATCTCCTACTATCATATTCGATCCTTGCAATTAACGAGTACAAAGGTATTGACAACCCTCTTGCCCGTTTTGGGTGCAAGTATTTGCTATTGTGTGTGTAGGTACTCCTAAAGGTCATTTGCGTGGATCTCCTATTGGTTCGGTAAACCTTGGTTCTTTACTGAGGAAATTACTTTCTTCTACTATACTATTTCACCCTTCCTCTTCAGGGAAATCCCAACGCCTATCACAAGTAGCATGTTTCTTCTCAAAATGTATCTCCATCTCATTTGTACCACAGATGTTTCTCTATGATGTCCTTCGAACTTCAGAGGGGAATACAACATTCCTCTTGGTACTCCATGGACTATTTCTCTCTGTGTGCACTAGCAAACAAATCATTATGTTGTTGTTTCTGTCAATAATCTCCAAAACACACAGGGGCAGACACTTGCACCAACAATCTCCCTCTTTTTGGATGATTGTTGACAAATAGAAGACATCAAAGAGTATAGATGAGAGTAACCGAAATGTGCGGAAAGTAAAAGTTTGGAGTATATCCGAAGATAAAGTACGCCCCCCCCCCCCCCCCAAATGTATGCATCTAACTAAAAATTTGACAATCTGAAGTTCTGCATATGTTAGAGAGCAAGGGGTGGGACATAAATCTTCGGAAGTGAGTGTCATTGAAAATATGAATCGATTGAAGAAAGGTTGATCAAAGCACTGTGAAATCTGAGTGGAATAAGTCCTGCAAAATAGAGCCTTTGAAAAGATTTGATTCAAGAATACAAATAATTTGAAATGATTTGTCGCAGAAACAAGGAGTGAAGTTTTCCTCAAACAATCACTCATAAATTTCAGATCCATCTCTGAAGTGTTTTCTCCTGCAAGTTAGATTAACGAAGAATAACAAAGCAAGAGAATCGAATTATTTCAAAGCATATCAAATCCATTTCTGAAAGATTTTATCCTGTAAATTAGATTATCGAGAATAAACAAAGCAAGAGAAACAATTCAATGAACATTTTTGGTACGGTTCCACCTGCAAAACAGATAGATAACAATAGCATTGTTGGGGGTTTATTAACATTACATGCCGAGATGTTCACCAACACCACATGCGGTGCTATAAAAGTTCAATGACCGAACTGAAATAGTTCAAGACACGAATGAAAACCAAATGTTCAAAGAAGTAAATGACGAATGAAAACCAAGCCCCTGGCAAAAGACCCACACATCTAGACTCTCGATGAACATCTCCCCATTTTTTCAACAAGTCACAAAAAAAGGAACACGATGAAGTACTCGTTCGAAGAACCAGCAGAGCTAGAATTGTCTGGGGAAACAGATCCAACGATAGTAGAAGCAGAAGCTTGAGGAGCTCAGCTTTGGCTTCACGAGTGTGAGCTGATTTTCCTTCGGGCGCGGCTCATCGGGGTAATGAACAGAAGTGACTTCAGTCTCATCTACTTCATCATCTGGTTCGAGAAATAGCATGTCAGTTGATTAAGATCTCTGTGGCAGCATTGGAGTTTGTCTTCGCAAGCGAGGAACCTCAAACATGTCCAGATAGTCATAATCTTTCTCGATGCCCTTGGCATGGAGCTGGTCTCAAGTGTAATGCTTTTGAAGAAGAGTCCAGCTGCGATTCTTCTCTTCCTTCACCAAAAGCAACGCTTGGTGAGCATAATTGTGCAAGAGATTATTTTGATCATTATATGAACTTTCTTCTTTCGATCCAACTTGATATGCTTCTCCAAAGTTTGCTGAATTCAAAGGCAGATCTCATATAGCGAAGGATTTTCATCGTTCGGGACTTCAACAACAATCTGTTTAACCTTCAGTGCATTAGCTGGAGCATTCTCTTCAGGAACAGTAGGAGCTTTGCCTTTGCCATTGTCCTTGGTCATTCGAAGAGTATCGCGAACAGGAGGGATGTAAGACTTTAGGATACAGGGGCAAAAGTATCGCTTCCCAGTAATCTGCTCAATAGCATACTGAACCCATGGAGCATAAGGTTTCAGGGCTTGAGGGGCTTGAGCAGCATATGCCAAGTTCCGAATGAATAAGTCTGGCAGGTTAAAACGAATTCCTATCGAGACGGCCTGAAGTGCATTTAGGACAATCCTTTCGATCTTGTCGGGCCTGTTGGTTGGGTTGATGGAGTTGCAGAGAATGTGGAATAGGACCAAATTGTCATAGTTCAAGTTCTTCGGACTTGATTCATCAGTGCAAGCATCTCCAACAAACGGGGAACCAGTTCGAATGAGGTAGATAACCGTCCCGTCCTGTCCGGTCACGTCTCTTCGACATCAAACATTCGCGAAGACTGGGACGAGGCACGGGCGGTGCTCTCAGGTGACGCGTCATTTCAATGCCGTCTCTAGTGACCGGCCGTGTTTGCTATGGGCCGACATGAATGCGGCGCAAGGAGCTGAGATGCGATTGCATGAGAGAGCCCGTGCATGGGAGATGTTTTTGGGTGGGACCAAAGTGTCGTGCGCGTACCTCGCGGCGCCGGACGCCCCCAAACCTCCTCCTGATTTGCGTACGGTTCACGGATTTGAGACAAAATGTACGCGCCTTGATCCGGATGTTTGCGGCGTTTTAACGTCTGCTTTGGAGATGCTCTGAGTTTAGCAAAATCTACCTCAACGGCACAGACAGTGAAGTGGGGCATTTCGCAGAAAAACAGTGATCTACCCGCCGCGACCACGCTTGTTTCTCTTCCTCTCCTTGCTACAGCGCCGCCCCGCAAAGTGCGCGTTGGTGACCCGACCACGCGAAGCATCCAGAGCTCTGCTCGCCACTGCCACCTCCATGCCCCAGCCCCGCCACCATCTCTCCACCTCGAGTCCCCAACCCTAGCCAACCGGCCCAATGCCTCCCCGTCGCCTCCTCCTCCTCCTCCTCCTCCTGGCCCTCGCCTGCTCCGGCGGGGCCGCCGCCGTCGATACCGCCCCCGGGAACGCCACCTCGTCGCCGCTCGCCTGCTCCGAGCTGTCCCGCGTCTGCACGGCATTCCTCGCCTTCCCGGCGGCCGGCAACGCCAGCGTGCTCCAGTCCATGTTCGACGCCTCGCCCGCCGACCTCACCTCCGACCCCGTCGCCAGCCCGGGCTACGCCTTCGTGCGCAAGAACTGCTCGTGCCTCGCCTCCCGCACTTACCTCGCCAACACTACCTACACCGTCCCCTCCGCCGTGCCCCTCAACGCCACCGCGGCCCAAGTGGCGGCCGCGGCGTACGCTGGCCTCGCCGTTCGGCCGCCGGGTGGGGCGTTTCAGCGGCCGCCGCGCCCCGGCGCCGTGGTGGCGCTCCACCTGATCTGCGGCTGCTCGTCCGGCCCCTGGAACTACCTTCTCAGCTACGTTGGCGCTGACGGCGACACTGTGGAATCGCTGTCGAGTAGGTTTGGGGCAAGCATGGACGCCATTGAGGCCGCCAACGGCATGCCCGGCCCAGACCCCATCAGCACGGGGAAGGTGTACTACATTCCACTCAACTCGGGTGAGCCAATGTTCAGTGATCTTTGAGCAAAAGCTTATACTATTTGACATATTTACAGTTCCTTTAACTTCTGTCGGCTTGTCGTGTGGTAGTTGCAAGCATGTTTCTCTAATTAATTGATCGCTACGATTTTCTGATTCTTTGGATTATGAGTCTGTGCGTGCGAACATAGGCTGCATATTTCTTGTAGCTGCACTGAATTGTCAACTGTTTCATGAAGAAGTTAGATTGTTTTGTGTCAAAACAGATATTTCTGACAGTGAATATTTTATACACTTGTGTGTTCTTTAGCGAGGTCAAACATAACAGCTAGAACTGGGTGTGCACAGTTGGTTTCCTTCTTTAGATGATTAGATCCTTTCTGATGGGAACTTAAGGTCTAGGAATGCGATGTTTACCTCAAATTGTACATTTCCTGTTTGGAAATGTTTGTCGAAATAATCTCATGGTCAAGTCAATTGCCTTCAGATAACATACTAAATGGACTAATGACCCCTTCAAGATTTGGTAACACCTTTAGATGCGCATCTAAGCTATTTACAGTGGTGCACAAGGGACACACATTATAGCATTGAGTGATTTCAGTTAACACCATCATATGCCTAATTTGGTTTTCTTTTTAGACGATGGAAGGATCATTCTCCTGGCCTCTGCATCATGCGATACTCACATACAAATTTTATTCAGGCGAAAGGTGTCGTGCCAAAGTGTCTTAATTACAACTTACTTAATTGTGTTACCAAATAATTATATAGGTTCAGTTATTCAATAATAGCATCGAGGGGGCATGGACGAGAGTGTACTCCATTTCTCCAGATCTTAAATGATGAGCTTCTTAATATGAGGCAATATCAGCGATTTCAGCTCATATGCCTGCCACTTATTTTTCTAATTTTGTGGACTTAAGTTTATTTACTGTATATACATTTACATTTAGCAGTATTATTTTCCTCCTCCTGAAATAATTACAGTCGTATTTGGTGTCATCAACTTTCTCACTGTTCTTTTTTATTTCACTATAAAAAAAACTAGGGATGTAGGATCGGACCTCCGTGGAGTCATAAAAGTCACATTATCACAAAAATTGTCTTCTACATAAAAGATGTACAATGGCAATTTTATATCTGAGTTATTTCCATTTAACAAAAATCGTGTGATCGATTTTTCTTGTTCAGTGGTAACAACTCTTACAAAAGGCAAGTATCAGATTACAGATATAAAGAATTTAACTTCCTCTCCTCTACAGTGTAATGCAATTTTTGAAAGGAAAATTTTAATTAATTTTATCTTGCAAAATATCTGCTTCAATCTGTTTTTACCTAATTAGTGTATATAACTTGCAGTTCCTGGCCAGCCTTATGCTGCAATGTCTTCTGCCCCTGTTCCTGCACCAGCACCCACTCAAAATACTTTGCCAGGTACTTAATATAATTCATTCCTTAATGTTTTGAGTAGCTTATTTCAATATTTCTGGATCAATATTAGTATTGATGTTCATTTGCAATACTTGTGCCCTCATATATTTGATCTTTCTGTTTCAGTTTTTTAGCACATTATTCATGTCATTATAAGGCTGCTATAGTTCTCTTCAAGCAAAAATGTAATTCTTTTATGCAAGTTAAAAATGTAAAATTTGGTAACTAGGAGTATGTCCGATCAACATTTTTCTTATTGTAATATACTAACCAAGTATTCTATGACGTACAACTGCAGAAACATCAGATCATCATTCAGCAAAATTCCCTTATGGATGGGTTATTGGGGGCATGGGAGTTGCACTTGCTTTGATTGCTATCGCTCTCCTTGCACTTCTGATGTGCAAATCCTTCCACTACAATCACCAAGGTTCAAATAATCAGAGAAAGAGTCCAAACCAGCCAATGCCTCATAATTTTCAACTACTTAAGAGCGGTAGTTTTTGTTATGGTTCTGGACGATATTTCTGCTGCCAATTTGGCAATGAGAAGCAATCAAGAAAGGGTGGTGAGGATCATCAAATCAATGTTCCAAAAGGTCAGCACACCTTCTGTTAACCCTACTTGGACTCTCATCATTATAACACTTTCGGAACATGGGTTTCACAAAGTTCATATGTGTGGATATATTTGGTGACACTAAATGGAAGATAGTTTATAGAAGTGGTATTTTATGAGTAACAGAATACAATTGGTAATGTAGTGACATGCAACTTAAGTCCCTGATGGAGTCGTGTTAACCCGAGGGACTTCGTAGAACATCTGTGTCAGTGTTTTTGTTTGCATCGTTTGCGACCTGTCCTACAGTGGTTAAGCAAGCACACAACTTTCATAACCTGTTCAGTCACGCATGGCTTCAACTAACCAAATACAAATGAGCATCTGTGCCCAAGTACTCTGTCCAAATAAGACCCAAAAAAACTAGAATGTTGGATAGAAGTTCACAGTTAATACCATTTTAATGACTTGGCATGACAAGCTATTGCTAGCACGGGCTAATTTAGATTACTTTTATTTTCCCTTTGCTCCTACCATACATAAGCTATTCTGACTTGTGAGTTTATCTCTATTGCAGGTATGGTAGTAGACGTGTTTGATAAAGAAAAGCCTATTGTGTTTACATATGAAGAAATACTTGCATCGACCGATCTTTTTTCTGATGCAAATCTGCTGGGACGTGGTACATATGGCTCTGTCTACTATGGGGTTCTTCGAGATCAGGTCTGAGATACGAGGCTCCAAGCTGACCATTTCTATGGAATACTGGTCCTGTGACATACCTTGCCAATAACAAGTGATATTTACAGGAGGTCGCTATAAAGAGAATGACATCAACTAATACTAAAGAATTCATAGTGGAGATGAAAGTTCTTTGTAAGGTTCATCATGCTAGTCTGGTATGTCATTTTACAGTTCTCACAAAATGCTCAATCTAGATTATATATTAAGTATCTTGTTATTTTTAAACTTTAATTTGTGACCCATGTTTTGTCAAAGGTAGAGTTGATTGGCTATGCAGCAAGTAAGGACGAGCTGTTCCTGGTTTATGAGTACTCTCAAAAAGGTTCACTAAAAAACCATCTTCATGATCCTCAAAGCAAAGGTATACTGTTATCTGGTATACTTGTTTTATGTAAGGTTACTTAACCTTATATATTGTGACTTCTTCATAAGGTATTTATAAATTTACTAATGTGTAACCCCTACCTTTGGTGTTTAACTGTGCAAACTTTCACATGTACTGGTTCCAACACCTTTGACATTGTATTTTACCTTCAAATAACTTCTGCAAGCTTACTGCTTGAGGGCTGTTGATCTTGGTTTTTACTGCTAATTTCTTGAGCTAATTTGTTTTTGTAGCCTTATTTTAACTTTTCCCACACGGTTATCATTATTGATCGATATTATTTTAATCTTCCAGGTCACACACCACTTTCTTGGATTTATAGGGTCCAAATTGCTCTTGATGCTGCTAGAGGACTGGAGTACATTCATGAGCATACAAAAGATCATTATGTTCATAGAGACATCAAATCAAGTAACATCTTGCTCGATGGTTCTTTCAGAGCGAAGGTTAATTGTTGATTTCACTTTTTTCTTGCATCAGTTATACCAGTTTATGGGCTGACAAAGAATTACATTTTCTGTGTCTGTAGATTTCAGATTTTGGTCTTGCAAAACTGGGAGTAAGGTCCAATGATGCAGAGGCTTCTGTTACCAAAGTTGTTGGTACTTTTGGTTATTTGGCCCCAGAGTAAGCACACCTTGCTGGTCGGCTGGCTCTGGTTTAAGAAATTTTTTTTTACTGTAGTTTTGATATCTAGCCATATTTCGTTGTTCTTGTAGATACCTGCGGGACGGCCTGGCAACTGCGAAATGCGATGTTTATGCTTTCGGGGTCGTACTTTTTGAGTTAATATCTGGAAAGGAGGCGATTACAAAGGTCGACGCAGTTGGTGGAAGTTCAAACTCGGAAAGGCGTTCCTTGGCATCAGTTGTAAGTTCTCTAATACACAAGTAGTCATCGAATCTGCAGCTTGTGGGTTTGGAATTATCTCGCTGTCCAAGGTTTACATTGGTATTTCATCCGACTTCTTTTTACACTTCGAGTCCAAAAGATCTGAGCAGCTCTGGTTTAACTGGGCAGATGTTGACTGCACTAAGGAATTGCCACGATCCAACGTGTGTGGGGAGCTTGAAAGACTGCATTGACCCTAATCTGATGGATCTGTATCCTCATGACTGCATATACCAGGTATGGCCAGTTGGCCACTAAACAACACTAGATAGCCTTTTGCCTGCACATTTCACACCACCTTTGCTTCAAAGCTAAATCTGTCGCTCTTAGCGCTCTAAATTATCTTTCCCTTGTAAAGATGGCTATGCTCGCGAAACAATGCGCTGATGAAGATCCTGTTCTACGGCCGGACATGAAGCAGGCAGTGATCACCCTGTCGCAGATACTGCTTTCGTCCATCGAGTGGGAGGCGACGCTGGGTGGGAACAGCCAAGTGTTCAGTGGTCTTGTGGCCGGGAGGTGATGACCCATCCTGCAAAACTGGCTTTGCTTGCTTGCTGCTCTGTGCTCTTCGTGTGTTCTCCTTCCTCTGATCTGCCTGAGAGTATTGTTGTCCTAAATTTCACTGGCACCTTGTCCGGTCGAGCAAGTCGAGACTTGAGAGTATCGAGCACAGTGAGATATATATTTCGTGGTTGGTCGTACAGAATGTAACCATGCATGTATACCCGAGCGCTTCTTCCAGTGTTACTTCGCTTGCTGTGCTGAATCGCGCCTGCTTACTGCTTGTCTTCTCTCTTTTGGGAAAATGTCTGTCTATTGATTCAAATATAATGTGAGCCTCGGCCGTAACTGGTGTTGCCCAACAGTGACTAGCTTTCATCTAAGGAAGTGAATATCGAGATATATCTTCGTGCCATCAACTTGGTGTCAAAGCTCTTATATAGAGTACAGGTCTTCGCTCTTTCTTCAGTCAGATTAGTCACTGCCACTGGTCACGGGTGCATTGCCCGTTGGGAATAGAGAATCTAACAAGCTTAGCCCTTGATGGTTTTTTTTTTGGGGGGGGGGGGGGGGGGGGGGGGGGGGGGTGGTGGGGGGGGGGGGTGGTGGGGTGTGGGGGGTTGGTGTTGGGTTTTGTTGTTTTTGTTTGTTTGGTGGTTTTGGTGGTGGGGTTGGGTTTGGGGTGGTTTTGGGGTGTTGTTGGGCTGGTGTTGGTGTGTTTTGTTGTTGATGTGGGTTTGGTGGGTGGGGTTTGGTGGTTGTGTTTTTTTTCACACTCTGAGAACTCTGCACTGCAACGGTTGTGCAAGCAATTTTGCACAAGTTGTTTCTTTTGTTTATATTGATGACAGCCGACCACCTTCCGGTTTCCTGCCCCATTCTTTTCAGTGATGTGTAGTATCTAACTAGTGGGTCACGCGCGCTTGCCGCGCCGAGAATGCATACGATTGACATGCTGGAAATACAGAAGATTGGCACAAACAGGTTGTTTCTCGATTGAGTGGTTATGCGCGTATGAAGATAGGCCATACGGCTTGGAGTTTATCGTATCATCTTTGATCCATGCTGCACAAGAGCGTCAACCACTTTATTACATACCCGTGGGTAATACGTGTCAAAAAAAGAACACATGGAAATGCAGAAAAGCTAGGGTTCTAATATCCCTGAACAGAACTCCGCTCGGGTCAAAATCGTGGTTTTGTGTGTTGATTACCTGAACCAGTAGCTCGGCGTCCGACTTGTCGATGCCACATGCCTTTTGCATACTTGTTCCAGTTGGGCCTGGCTGAGCATATGCAGGCAAAAATTCATCATCTGCATGTTGATTGGTTGCCTGCATCCCCTCTTTCTGTATCATAACAACACCTCTACGCACTGTGTTCGGTTGCTCGCATTGGCTGTACTCATACTAATGCAGGTTGTTTGGTTGCGTGCACGGGTATGATTAAAACTTAACAGCTAACCATAACACACAATGTCATGGCGATTGCGATGAACGATGACGAGGACACACAAGCAACTAGTAGGCCGCGCCGCCGTCGGACTCGACACCGAGGCCACCGTCCACTGCCGCAGGCTTGCCCGTGCGGAACGCTGGCCTCTTCGGGTCGACGAGCAAGCCTCCCGCTGTCGTGGCGAGCAGAGTCTCTGGAGCTCGTCAATGGTCGATAGGTACCGAGCAAGGGATGGGAACAACCACCAGCAGAAGAGCGCGGTGGACTGGCCGCCGCCGGCATGTACTACGCTGTCGCGCTCTTCTGCAGGTTGGATACGCCCTGGCGCGGCTCGCCTTGCCGCGCTCCTGCCCATCGTTGCGCTCTTCTGCAAGTCATTGAGTGCGACGTAGGAGCGGATGATGTTGAGTGCGTGGCTCGGGAGCGGTAGGTCGGCCCGGTCGTAGCCGTGGTCGCCGCACACGACGATGGCTGGCCGGACCTGCTTCACGATGTGGAGGGAGGCCGGCGTTGGCCTGCAGGTTTCTGTGCCGGCCGTTATGTGCACGACGACGGTCTCGTCGGGCACCGCCGATTGGCCCGGGGGTGTCGAGAGGCTGAAGGGGTCGAAGGCGACGACGGTGAACTCGAACGGGATGCCCAGCTCAGCGGCGAAGCGCGTCAGGCTCTCCTGCGTGAGCTCGGCCTCGTAGTGGTGCTGCTGGCGCAGGAGCTGCTCAGGCACTCCGCCTTCGCCGCTGAGGCACCTATGGCGGCGCCAAGCTGCATCTGTCCAAGGCCAGGACGCCGCCACCCGCATTGGTGGAGGATGTCGCCACGAGGAGGGCGAGAGGAACGACCAGGTGGAGGAGATTAAGGAGTGTCATTAAATCAGATCACACGTATGCATATGTACACTCCATGAGGAAGAGCTAGATCTACTTGTCTATGATCGTCGAAACAGAAATTGTGCAACACGAAAGTCGTGTGAAACTGTAAAGTGAAGCTACTCGTCAAAGGAAATTTTAAACGGTCGACCGTGCGCGACGAATTTGACAAAAATCATCCAAAATAGCTTCAAACATGAACACAAAATTGAACATTTATGATCGACGAAACTACGAACCGATCGCAAAAATGGAACCATAACATCGATGTGCATCTTTTTCATGTAGAGTTTATCTCAAATTGGAGCACCGTTGTGTAGATTAGAAGGGGGAGAAAGAGGATTAAGAAGAAGGTTAGTGGACATCCTTGCATCCGGTGGTGCATCTAGTCCCACCCATGTGCCCTCTATATGTCTTCTCAGCCTACATTTGATGCAGCCCAGGTAACCAAATTGATCACTTTCTTTTCGCGTGAGCCTGGTTAGGGTGGATGAAGGCTGCCAAACACATTCTAGGTAACCTGCAGACCATGTTGTGGTCATCAACAGACCATGTTGTGGTCATCAACATTAGAAAGAATTCCAGCCCTGCTGTCCTGAAGCAGGTTTCATGGGGCGTATCCGCGTATAAATAGAACTAATGGTATCACTAAGTGATGTATCTCTTTTGGTCATAACAATATATAGAAACAATTGTTCAATGAAAAATTTCGTTTTGTAATTTTAGCAATAAATTCCTCTATGTAGTTGCATCATTTTTGCCTACATATATGAACTGAATGGATAAGACCAACAATAATTGAACGAATATTATAACTGCATGATATAATTTCTTAGATGATAATCAACAAAACATATTCCATCTTTTCTTCAACTTATAACGTTACAATTAAGTGGTAGTCCCTTTGTAAACTAATAGAAGAGTGTTTAGATAACTAAAGTAGTGATCTAAACGTTTTTATATTAGTTTACGGAGGGAGTACTATTTATATCAGATTGTTCCTACAAAAGAGAAGGAGAACGGCAAAAATGATGTTTTGAATAGTTTCTAATGTGTATGACATTCGTAAAATCAGCCCCCTGCTTTAACAAGTTGGCTGAGAACGGTTGCAATGCTGATTGTTGTTCTGAGTTGGAAAAGTTAGGCACCAAAAAAGTCTCACAGAGTCAAAGTAATAACTTTTTTTAGGGCAACACAGTAATAACTTTTGAAGGAAAGGAATCACATTCCATCGAGTATTCCGTCGACAGAGTTGCAATAAAGCTAAGACTGCCTTTGGGGCTGGGGGCTGCGTACGTTTGGTACTACACCGCCGCCGCCGCCGCCACTGGAAGAACGAAGTGGCGGACAATTGGAGACCTACCTAACAGCAACTCTAACGTGTCGACCCAAATAAATACGCGGTTTGTCCACTTGGGTCGGCCAGGCGGACGGGCGCATCCGCTTTTTTATTTAGGTCTACTGGTGCGTTCAAGGGGAGACATCCCTAAATTTGCCCGCGACCAAAAAAACAAAAATGATTAATACGTGGCACAGATAAACATAATAAAAACTTAATTAAATATAAGTGACCAGTCAACCGTCGGCCAAAGTCCACTCAAAATATAATTAAACATTAATTCAAACATAGAAAAAAGTCCGCGCCCGCACGCTGCCCTAGACGTCCGCCTTGCCCTTGCCCTTGCCGTCGCCATCGCCGCCGGTAAGGTCGATGAAGACGGGAGGCGGCCCAACCCAGCTGAACGCGGCTTGATAGGCCGCCAGGACTGCCTCCTCTGGCGTCTGCTGCGGCGGCGGCAATGCGGCGACGCGGGCGCGCTCCTCCTCCTCCTTCTAGCGGCGGTCCTCCTCCTCCTCGCGCTCCCTCTGCATGCGCCGCTCGCCGTCGGCGCGCTCCTCCGCCAGCGCGCGCTGCCTCCAATGCTCGAGGTACGCGGCCTCCTGCGTCGGCGTCGCGCCGAGCCAAATGGGGGGGGGCGACCCACTCTATCACGTTGGCGGGTGTTCCAGACGTACCGCTCGGCCGGCTCGGGCCTAGGCGTCGGGGAGGGGGGGGAAGGTGAGCGTCGGCGGCACCACGCAGTCGCCGGCCGCACAGAGGGCGATGGCCTCCGCCAGCCTCGCCTGGTAGTCCGCCTCCTCCGCTTCTGCCTTCAGCTGCTCCTCCTCGATGGAGGTCTCCGAGGCCGCCGCCAGCGCCGCCTGGTAGGCAGCCTCATCCTCCCGCTCCTCCGGCTTGACGACTGGGGGAGGCGGGGGGTTGACGTGGTGGTGCTGCACGCCGAGCCGCCGTTGCTCCTCGTGCTCGAGGGCAAACCAGACCTCCCAATGAGGAGAGTCTACCGCGTACTCTGGCATCCGTCGTTGCTCCGGCGTGAGTTGCGTCTGGCGCCTGCGCACCTCCTCGACGTGCGCCCGCTGTGACCGCGGCATCGCCGGCACCGGGATCCGCTGCGGATCGAGATGCCAGTCGTGCGACAGCGTCACGTCGGGGTACGGCAGCGGCTGCCTGAACTCCCAGTGGCACCGCGCTTGGTGCACTGAGATGTGCAGCCGCTGCCTCGCGGGGCGGGCAGGCGTCGACGGCGGCGGAGAAGGAAGAGCGCAGGAGGAGAAAGCGTCGGGGGTCAACTTGCCCTTGCTCTTGCCGGAGCCGATGAGGAAACCCATGGCTAGGATTTGGTTGCCGCCAGCGAGGAAGCACGCGGGGACGGCTAAATGTGGACGGCAGTGGAAGTGGATGAGGCCGCTGAAGGAAATATGCCCTAGAGGCAATAATAAAATTGTTATTTTATATTTTCTTATTCATGATAAATGTTTATTATTCATGCTAGAATTGTATTGATCGGAAACCATAATACATGTGTGAATACATAGACAAAACACCGTGTCCCTAGTAAGCCTCTACTAGACTAGCTCGTTGATCAAAGATGGTTATGGTTTCCTAACCATGGACATGAGTTGTCATTTGATAACAGGATCACATCATTAGGAGAATGATGTGATGGACAAGACCCATCTGTTAGCTTAGCATAATGATCGTTCAGTTTTATTGCTATTGCTTTCTTCATGTCAAATACATATTCCTTCGACTATGAGATTATGCAACTCCCGGATACCGGAGGAGTGCCTTGTGTGCCATCAAACGTCACAACGTAACTGGGTGATTATAAAGATGCTCTACAGGTATCTCCGAAGGTATTTGTTGAGTTGGCATAGATCGAGACTAGGATTTGTCACTCCGAGTTTCGGAGAGGTATCTCTGGGCCCTCTCGGTAATACACATCATAAGCTTGCAAGCAAACGACTAAGGAGTTGGTCACGAGGTGATGTATTACGGAACGAGTAAAGAGACTTGCCGGTAACGAGATTGAACTAGGTATGAAGATACCGACGATCGAATCTCGGGCAAGTAACATACCGATGGACAAAGGGAATTACGTATGTTGTCATAACGGTTCGACCGATAAAGATCTTCGTAGAATATGTAGGAGCCAATATGAGCATCCAGGTTCCGCTATTGGTTATTGACCGGAGAGGTGTCTCGGTCATGCTACATAGTTCTCGAACCAGTAGGGTCCGCACGCTTAACATTCGATGACGATATAATATTATATGAGTTATGTGATTTGGTGACCGAATGTTGTTCGGAGTCCCGGATGAGATCACGGACATGACGAGGAGTCTTGAAATGGTCGAGAGGTAAAGATTGATATATAGGACAATGGTATTCGGACACCGGAAGTGTTTCGGGGGTCACCGGGTACTTATCGGGTCACCGAAAGGGGTTCCGGGCACCCCCGGCAAAAGAT
Organism: Thinopyrum elongatum; assembly: GCA_011799875.1. Lineage (NCBI taxonomy): Eukaryota > Viridiplantae > Streptophyta > Magnoliopsida > Poales > Poaceae > Thinopyrum > Thinopyrum elongatum. The sequence goes on from CM022299.1 coordinate 394,709,205, forward strand.
ATGGGCCTTATGGGCCAAGAGGGGAAACACACCAGCCACAAGGGGCTGGTGCACCCCCCCATATGGGCCGGCCAAGGTGGAGAAGGAAAGGGGAAGGAGGAAAGGAAAGAAAGGGAATAGGATTCCCCCTTCCTTACACCTCCCCCCCTTTCCTTCCCCCTCCGACAAATAAGGCGGGGGGGGGGGGGGCATTTGGGAGGACCCCAAGTAGGATTCGGCCTACTTGGGGCGCCCTCCTGGCTGCTCCCTCCTCCCCTCCACCTATATATATATGTGGGAGGGGGGTACCTAGCACACCAGATAATTGCCTAGCCGTGTGCGGCACCCCCCTCCACCGTTTACACCCCCGGTCATATTTTTGTAGTGCTTAGGCGAAGCCCTGCGAAGATCACTTCACCATCATCGTCACCACACCATCATGCTGACGGAACTCATCTACTACCTCGACGTCTTGCTGGATCAAGAAGGCGAGGGATGTCACCGAGCTGAACGTGTGCAGAACTCGGAGGTGCCGTACGTTCGGTACTCGATCGGTGGAACGCGAAGAAAGTTCGACTACATCAACCGCGTTGTGAAACGCTTCCGCTTACGGTCTACGAGGGTACGTAGACACACTCTCCCCCTCGTTGCTATGCATCTCCATGGATAGATCATTGCGTGTGCGTTGAATTTTTTTTGTTTTCCATGCAACGATTTCCAACAGTGGCATCATGAGCCAGGTCTATGCGTAGATGATATGCACGAGTAGAACACAAAGAGTTGTGGGCGGTGATAGTCATACTGCTTACCACCAACGTCTTATTTTGATTCGGCGGTATTGTGGGATGAAGCGGCCCGGACCAACCTTACATGTCCACGTACATGAGACCGGTTCCACCGACAGACATGCAACTAGTTTTGCATAAAGGTGGCTGGCGGGTGTCTGTTTCTCCTACTTTAGTTGAATCGAATTTGACTACGGCCGGTCCTTGAAGAAGGTTAAAACAGCAAACTTGACAAAACACCGTCGTGGTTTTGTGCGTTGGTAAGAACGGTTTTTGCTAGAAGCCCGTAGCAGCCACGTAAAACTTGCAACAACAAAGTAGAGGACATCTAACTTGTTTTTGTAGGGCATGTTGTGATGTGATATGGTCAAGACATGATGTGATATATGTTATTGTATGAGATGATCATATTTTGTAAAAGTTATCGGCAACCGGCAGGAGCCTTATGGTTGTCTCTTTATTGTATGAAATGCAAACGCCATGTAATTGCTTTACTTTATCACTATGCGTTAGCAATAGTTGTAGAAGCAATAGTTGGCGAGACAACCACGACGCAACGATGGAGATCAAGGTGTCGAGCCGGTGACGATGGAGATCATGACGATGCTTTGGAGATGGAGATCAAAAGCACAAGATGATGATGGCCATATCATGTCACATATTTTGATTGCATGTGATGTTTATCTTTTATGCATCTTATTTTGCTTAGTACGGTGGTAGCATTATAAGATGATCCCTTAACCAAATTTCAAGGTAAAAGTGTTCTTCCTGAGTATGCACCGTTGCGACAGTTCGTCGTGTTGAGACACCACGTGATGATCGGGTGTGATAGACTCTACGTTCACATACAACGGGTGCAAGACAGTTTTGCACATGCGGAATACTTGGGTTAAATTTGACGAGCCTAGCATGTACAGACATGGCCTCGGAACACTGGAGACCGAGGTCGAACGTGAATCATATAGTAGATATGATCAACATAGAGATGTTCACCATTGATGACTACTCCATCTCACGTGATGATCGGACATGGATTAGTTGATTTGGATCACGTATCATTTAGATGACTTGAGGGATGTCTATCTAAGTGGGAGTTCTTAAGTAATTTGATTAATTAAACGTAATTTGTCATGAACTTAGTCCTGATAGTATTTGCATATCTATGTTGTAGATCAATGGCCCGTGCTACCGTTCCCCTGAATTTTAATGCGTTCCTAGAGAAAGCTAAGTTGAAAGATGATGGTAGCAACTACACGGACTGGGTCCGTAACTTGAGGATTATCCTCATTGCTGCACAGAAGAATTATGTCCTTGATGCACCGCTAGGTGAGAAGCCCCCTCCCGCTAATGTAGACGCTTTGAACGTCTGGCAGACGCGGTCTGATGACTACTCTATAGTTCAGTGTGCCATGCTTTACGGCTTAGAACCGGGACTTCAAAGACGTTTTGAACGTCATGGAGCATATGAGATGTTCCAAGAGTTGAAGTTAATATTTCGAGCAAATGCCCGGGTTGAGAGATATGAAGTCTCCAACAAGTTCTATAGCTGCAAGATGGAGGAGAACAGTTCTGTCAGTGAACACATACTCAAAATGTCTGGGTATTATAATCACTTGACTCAACTAGGAGTTGATCTTCCAGTTGATTGTGTCATTGACAGAGTTCTTCAATCACTGCCACCAAGCTACAAAGGCTTAGTGATGAACTATAATATGCAAGGGATGAACAAAACAATTCCCGAGCTCTTCGCAATGCTTAAGGCTGCGGAGGTAGAAATCAAGAAGGAGCATCAAGTGTTGATGGTTAACAAGACCACTAGTTTCAAGAAAAAGGGCAAGGGAAAGAAAGGGAACTTCAAGAAGAATGGCAAGCAAGTTGCCACTCCCGGGAAGGAACCCAAAGCTAGACCCAAGCCTGAAACTGAGTGCTTCTACTGCAAAGGGACTGGTCACTGGAAGCGGAATTGCCCCAAGTATTTGGCGGATAAGAAGGATGGCAAAGTGAACAAAGGTATATTTGATATACATGTTATTGATGTGTACCTTACTAATGCTCGTAGTAGCGCCTGGGTATTTGATACTGGTTCGGTTGCTCATATTTGTAATTCGAAACAGGAGCTACGGATTAAACGAAGATTGGCTAAGGACGAGGTGACGATGCGCGTCGGCAATGGTTCCAAGGGCGATGTGATCGCCGTTGGCACGCTACCTCTACATCTACCTTCAGGATTAGTTTTAGACCTGAATAATTGTTATTTGGTGCCAGCATTGAGCATGAACATTATATCTGGATCTTGTTTAGTGCGAGACGGTTATTCATTTAAATCAGATAATAATGGTTGTTCTATTTATATGAGTAATATCTTTTATGGTCATGCACCCTTGAAGAGTGATCTATTTTTGTTGAATCTCGATTGTAGTGATACACATATTCATAATATTGATGCCAAAAGATGCAAAGTCGATAATGATAGTGCAACATATTTGTGGCACTGTCGTTTAGGTCATATTGGTGTAAAGCGCATGAAAAGACTCCATGAAGATGGGCTTTTGGAATCACTTGATTATGAATCATTTGATACTTGCGAACCATGCCTCATGGGCAAGATGAATAAAACTCCGTTCTCCGGAACAATGGAGCGATCTAATGACTTATTAGAAATAATACATACCGATGTATGCGGTCCGATGAGTGTTGAGGCACGCGGCGGGTATCGTTATTTTTTGACCTTCACAGATGATTTGGGCAGATATGGGTATATCTACTTAATGAAACACAAGTCTGAAACATTTGAAAAGTTCAAAGAATTTCAGAGTGAAGTGGAGAATCATCGTAACAAGAAAATAAAGTTTCTGCGATCTGATCGCGGAGGCGAATATTTGAGTTACGAGTTTGGCCTTCATTTAAAACAATGTGGAATAGTTTCACAACTCACGCCACCTGGAACACCATAGCGTAATGGTGTGTCCAAACGTCGTAACCGTACTTTATTAGATATGGTGCAATCTATGATGTCTCTTACCGATTTACCACTATCGTTTTGGGGTTATGCATTAGAGACAGCTGCATTCACGTTAAATAGGGCACCGTCTAAATCCGTTGAGATGACACCGTATGAACTATGGTTTAGCAAGAAACCTAAGCTGTCGTTTCTTAAAGTTTGGGGATGCGACGCTTATGTCAAAAGGCTCCAGCCTGATAAGCTCAAACCTAAATCGGAGAAGTGCGTCTTCATAGGATACCCTAAAGAAACAATTGGGTACACCTTCTACCACAGATCCGAAGGCAAGATCTTTGTTGCCAAGAATGGAACCTTTCTAGAGAAGGAGTTTCTCTCGAAAGAAGTGAGTGGGAGGAAAGTAGAACTTGATGAGGTAATTGTACCTTCTCTCGAATTGGAAAGTAGCACATCAGAGAAAACCGTTCCTGTGATGCCTACACCAACTAGAGAGGAAGCTAATGATGATGATCATGAAACTTCGGATCAAGTTACTACAGAACTTCGTAGGTCAACCAGAACACGATCTGCACCAGAGTGGTACGGGAATCCTGTACTGGAAGTCATGTTACTAGACCAAGGCGAACCTATGAACTATGAAGAAGCTATGATGAGCCCAGATTCTGACAGATGGCTTGAGGCCATGAAATCTGAGATAGGATCCATGTATGAGAACAAAGTAAGGACCTTGGTGGATTTGCCCGATGATCGGCAAGCCATAGAAAATAAATGGATCTTCTAGAAGAAGACTGACGCTGATGGTAATGTTACTGTCTATAAAGCTCGACTTGTTGCAAAAGGTTTTCGACAAGTTCAAGGGGTTGACTATGATGAGACTTTCTCACCCGTAGCGATGCTTAAGTCCGTCCGAATCATGTTAGCAATTGCCGCATTTTATGATTATGAAATCTGGCAAATGGACGTCAAAACTGCATTCCATAATGGATTTCTTAAGGAAGAATTGTATATGATGCAACCAGAAGGTTTTGTCGATCCTAAAGGTGCTAACAAAGTGTGCAAGCTCCAGCGATCCATCTATGGACTGGTGCAAGCATCTCAGAGTTGGAATATATGCTTTGATGAGGTGATCAAAGCATATGGTTTTATACAGACTTTTGGTGAAGCCTGTATTTACAAGAAAGTGAGTGGGAGCTCTGTAGCATTTCTGATATTATATGTGGATGACATATTGTTGATTGGAAATGAAATAGAATTTCTGGATAGCATAAAAGGATACTTGAATAAGAATTTTTCAATGAAAGACCTCGGTGAAGCTGCTTATATATTGGGCATCAAGATCTATAGGGATAGATCAAGACGCTTAATAGGACTTTCACAAAGCACATACCTTGATAAAGTTTTGAAGAAGTTCAAAATGGATCAGTCAAAGAAAGGGTTCTTGCCTGTGTTGCAAGATGTGAAGTTGAGTAAGACTCAATGTCCGACCACTGCAGAAGATAGAGAGAAAATGAAAGTCATTCCCTATGCTTCAGCCATAGGTTCTATCATGTATGCTATGCTGTGTACCAGACCTGACGTGTGCCTTGCCATAAGTCTGGCAGGGAGGTACCAAAGTAATCCAGGAGTGGATCACTGGACAGCGGTCAAGAACATCATGAAGTACCTGAAAAGGACCAAGGATATGTTTCTCGTTTATGGAGGTGACAAAGAGCTCGTCGTAAATGGTTACGTCGATGCTAGCTTTGACACTGATCCGGGTGACTCTAAGTCACAAACCGGATACGTTTTTATATTGAATGGTGGAGCTGTCAGTTGGTGCAGTTCCAAGCAGAGCGTCGTGGTGGGATCTACGTGTGAAGCAGAGTACATAGCTGCTTCGGAAGCAGCAAATGAAGGAGTCTGGATGAAGGAGTTCATATCCGATCTAGGTGTAATACCTAGTGCATCGGATCCAATGAAAATCTTTTGTGACAACACTAGAGCAATAGCCTTGGCGAAGGAATCCAGGTTTCACAAGAGAACCAAACACATCAAGAGATGCTTCAACTCCATTCGTGAACAAGTCAAGGATGGAGACATAGAAATTTGCAAGATACATACGGATCTGAATGTAGCAGACCCGTTGACTAAGCCTCTTCCATGAGCAAAACATGATCAGCACCAAGACTCCATGGGTGTTAGAATCATTACAATGTAATCTAGATTATTGATTCTAGTGCAAGTGGGAGATTGAAGGAAATATGCCCTAGAGGCAATAATAAAGTTGTTATTTTATATTTCCTTATTCATGATAAATGTTTATTATTCATGCTAGAATTGTATTGATCGGAAACCATAATACATGTGTGAATACATAGACAAAACACCGTGTCCCTAGTAAGCCTCTACTAGACTAGCTCGTTGATCAAAGATGGTTATGGTTTCCTAACCATGGACATGAGTTGTCATTTGATAATGGGATCACATCATTAGGAGAATGATGTGATGGACAAGACCCATCCGTTAGCTTAGCATAATGATCGTTCAGTTTTATTGCTATTGCTTTCTTCATGTCAAATACATATTCCTTCGACTATGAGATTATGCAACTCCCAGATACCGGAGGAGTGCCTTGTGTGCTATCAAACGTCAAACGTAACTGGGTGATTATAAAGATGCTCTACAGGTATCTCCGAAGGTATTTGTTGAGTTGGCATAGATCGAGACTAGGATTTATCACTCCGAGTTTCGGAGAGGTATCTCTGGGCCCTCTCGGTAATACACATCATAAGCTTGCAAGCAAACGACTAAGGAGTTGGTCACGAGGTGATGTATTACGGAATGAGTAAAGAGACTGGCCGGTAACGAGATTGAACTAGGTATGAAGATACCGACGATCGAATCTCGGGCAAGTAACATACCCATGGACAAAGGGAATTACGTATGTTGTCATAACGGTTCGACTGATAAAGATCTTCGTAGAATATGTAGGAGCCAATATGAGCATCCAGGTTCCGCTATTGGTTATTGACCGGAGAGGTGTCTCGGTCATGTCTACATAGTTCTCGAACCCGTTGGGTCCGCACGCTTAACCTTCGATGACGATATAGTATTATATGAGTTATGTGATTTGGTGACCGAATGTTGTTCGGAGTCCCGGATGAGATCACGTACATGACGAGGAGTCTCAAAATGGTCGAGAGGTAAAGATTGATATATAGGACGATGGTATTCGGACACCGGAAGTGTTTCGGGGGTCACCGGGTACTTATCGGGTCACCGGAAGGGGTTCCGGGCAACCCCGGCAAAAGATATGAGGCTTATGGGCCAAGAGGGAAAAGACACCAGCCACAAGGGGCTGGTGCGCCCCCCATATGGGCCGGACAAGGTGGAGAAGGAAAGGGGAAGGAGGAAAGGAAAGAAAGGGAATAGGATTCCCCCTTCCTTACACCTCCCCTCCCTTTCCTTCCCCCTCCGACAAATAAGGCGGGGGGTGCCACTTGGGAGGACCCCAAGTAGGATTCGGCCTACTTGGGGCGCCCTCCTGGCTGCTCCCTCCTCCCCTCCACCTATATATATATATATGGGAGGGGGGGCGCCTAGCACACCAGACAATTGCCTAGCCGTGTGCGGCACCCCCCTCCACCGTTTACACCCCCAGTCACATTTTGTAGTGCTTAGGCGAAGCCCTGCGGAGATCACTTCACCATCACCATCACCACACCGTCATGCTGACGGAACTCATCTACTACCTCGACGTCTTGCTGGATCAAGAAGGCGAGGGACGTCACCGAGCTGAACGTGTGCAGAACTCGGAGGTGCCGTACGTTCGGTACTCGATCGGTGGAACGCGAAGAAAGTTCGACTACATCCACCGCGTTGTGAAACGCTTCCGCTTACGGTCTACAAGGGTACGTAGACACACTCCCCCCTCGTTGCTATGTATCTCCATGGATAGATCATTGCGTGTGTGTAGATTTTTTTTTGCTTTCCACGCAACGAGTCCCAACAGTGGCATCATGAGCCAGGTCTATGCGTAGATGATATGCATGAGTAGAACACAAAGAGTTGTGGGCGGTGATAGTCATACTGCTTACCACCAATGTCTTATTTTGATTCGGCGGTATTGTGGGATGAAGCGGCCCGGACCAACCTTACATGTCCACGTACATGAGACCGGTTCCACCGACAGACATGCAACTAGTTTTTCATAAAGGTGGCTGGCGGGTGTCTGTTTCTCCTACTTTAGTTGAATCAAATTTGACTACGGCTGGTCCTTGAAGAAGGTTAAAACAGCAAACTTGAAAAAACACCGTTGTGGTTTTGTGCGTAGGTAAGAACGGTTCTTGCTAGAAGCCCGTAGCAGCCACGTAAAACTTGCAACAACAAAGTAGAGGACGTCTAACTTGTTTTTGCAGGGCATGTTGTGATGTGATATGGTCAAGACATGATGTGATATACATTATTGTATGAGATGATCATGTTTTGTAAAAGTTATCGGCAAACGGCAGGAGCCTTATGGTTGTCTCTTTATTGTATGAAATGCAAACGCCATGTAATTGCTTTACTTTATCACTATGTGTTAGCAATAGTTGTAGAAGCAATAGTTGGTGAGACGACCACGATGCAACGATGGAGATCAAGGTGTCGAGCCGGTGACGATGGAGATCATGACGATGCTTTGGAGATGGAGATCAAAAGCACAAGATGATGATGGCCATATCATGTCACATATTTTGATTGCATGTGATGTTTATCTTTTATGCATCTTATTTTGCTTAGTATGGCGGTAGCATTATAAGATGATCCCTTAACTAAATTTCAATGTAAAAGTGTTCTCCCTGAGTATGCACCGTTGCTACAGTTCGTCGTGTTGAGACACCACGTGATGATCGGGTGTGATAGACTCTACGTTCACATACAACGGGTGCAAGACAGTTTTGCACATGCGGAATACTTGGGTTAAATTTGACGAGCCTAGCATGTACAGACATGGCCTCGAAACACTAGAGACCGAAAGGTCGAACGTGAATCATATAGTAGATGTGCTCAACATAGAGATGTTCACCATTGATGACTACTCCATCTCACGTGATGATCGGACATGGATTAGTTGATTTGGATCACATATCATTTAGATGACTTGAGGGATGTCTATCTAAGTGGGAGTTCTTAAGTAATTTGATTAATTGAACTTAATTTGTCATGAACTTAGTCCTGATAGTATTTGCATATCTATGTTGTAGATCAATGGCCCGTGCTATCGTTCCCCTGAATTTTAATGCGTTCCTAGAGAAAGCTAAGTTGAAAGATGATGGTAGCAACTACACGGACTGGGTTCGTAACTTGAGGATTATCCTCATTGCTGCACAGAAGAATTATGTCCTTGATGCACCGCTAGGTGACAAGCCCCCTCCTGCTAATGTAGACGCTTTGAACGTCTGGCAGACGCGGTCTGATGACTACTCTATAGTTCAGTGTGCCATGCTTTACGGCTTAGAACCGGGACTTCAAAGATGTTTTGAACGTCATGGAGCATATGAGATGTTCCAAGAGTTGAAGTTAATATTTCAAGCAAATGCCCGGGTTGAGAGATATGAAGTCTCCAACAAGTTCTATAGCTGCAAGATGGAGGAGAACAGTTCTGTCAGTGAACACATACTCAAAATGTCTGGGTATTATAATCACTTGACTCAACTAGGAGTTGATCTTCCAGTTGATTGTGTCATTGACAGAGTTCTTCAATCACTGCCACCAAGCTACAAAGGCTTAGTGATGAACTATAATATGCAAGGGATGAACAAAACAATTCCCGAGCTCTTCGCAATGCTTAAGGCTGCAGAGGTAGAAATCAAGAAGGAGCATCAAGTGTTGATGGTTAACAAGACCACTAGTTTCAAGAAAAAGGGTAAGGGAAAGAAAGGGAACTTCAAGAAGAATGGCAAGCAAGTTGCCACTCCCGGGAAGAAACCCAAAGCTGGAGCCAAGCCTTAAACTGAGTATTTCTACTGTGGGACTGGTCATTGGAAGCGGAATTGGCCCAAGTATTTGGCGGATAAGAAGGATGGCAAAGTGAACAAAGGTATATTTGATATACATGTTATTGATGTGTACCTTACTAATGCTCGTAGTAGCGCCTGGGTATTTGATACTGGTTCGGTTGCTCATATTTGTAACTCGAAACAGGAGCTACGGATTAAACGAAGATTGGCTAAGGACGAGGTGACGATGCGCGTCGGGAATGGTTCCAAGGTCGATGTGATCGCCGTCGGCACGCTACCTCTACATCTACCTTCGAGATTAGTTTTAGACCTGAATAATTGTTATTTGGTGCCAGCGTTGAGCATGAAAATTATATCTGGATCTTGTTAATGCGAGACTGTTATTCATTTAAATCAGAGAATAATGGTTGTTCTATTTATATGAGTAATATCTTTTATGGTCATGCACCCTTGAAGAGTGGTCTATTTTTGTTGAATCTCGATTGTAGTGATACACATATTCAAAATATTGATGCCAAAAGATGCAAAGTCGATAATGATAATGCAACATATTTGTGGCACTGCCGTTTAGGTCAAATTGGTGTAAAGCGCATGAAGAAACTCCATGCAGATGGGCTTTTGGAATCACTTGATTATGAATCATTTGATACTTGCGAACCATGCCTCATGGGCAAGATGACTAAAACTCTTTTCTCCGGAACAATGGAGCGAGCTAATGACTTATTGGAAATAATACATACCGATGTATGCGATCTGATGAGTGTTGAGGCACGCGGCGGGTACCGTTATTTTCTGACCTTCACAGATGATTTGAGCAGATATGGGTATATCTACTTAATGAAACACAAGTTTGAAACATTTGAAAACTTCAAAGAATTTCAGAATGAAGTGGAGAATCATCGTAACAAGAAAATAAAGTTCCTGCGATCTGATAGCGAAGGCGAATATTTGAGTTACGAGTTTGGCCTTCATTTAAAACAATGTGGAATAGTTTCACAACTCACGCCACCTGGAACACCACAGCGTAATGGTGTGTCCGAACTTCGTAACCGTACTTTATTAGATATGGTGCGATCTATAATGTCTCTTACCGATTTACCACTATTGTTTTGGGGTTATGCATTAGAGACAGCTGAATTCACGTTAAATAGGGCACCGTCTAAATCCATTGAGATGACACCGTATGAACTATGGTTTGGCAAGAAACCTAAGCTGTCGTTTCTTAAAGTTTGGGGATGCGACGCTTATGTCAAAAGGCTCCAGCCTGATAAGCTCGAACCTAAATCGGAGAAGTGCGTCTTCATAGGATACCCTAAAGAAACGATTGGGTACACCTTCTACCACAGATCCGAAGGCAAGATCTTTGTTGCCAAGAATGGAACCTTTCTAGAGAAGGAGTTTCTCTCGAAAGAAGTGAGTGGGAGGAAAATAGAACTTGATGAGGTAATTGTACCTTCTCTCGAATTGGAAAGTAGCACATCAGAGAAAACCGTTCCTGTGATGCCTACACCAACTAGAGAGGAAGCTAATGATGATGATCATGAAACTTCGGATCCAGTTACTATAGAACTTTGTAGGTCAACCAAAACACGATCCGCACCAGAGTGGTACGGGAATCCTGTACTGGAAGTCATGTTACTAGACCAAGGCGAACCTACGAACTATGAAGAAGCTATGATGAGCCCAGATTCCGACAGATGGCTTGAGGCCATGAAATCTGAGAAAGGATCCATGTATGAGAACAAAGTATGGACTTTGGTGGATTTGCCCGATGATCCGCAAGCCATAGAAAATAAATGGATCTTCAAGAAGAAGACTGACGCTGATGATAATGTTACTGTCTATAAAGCTCGACTTGTCGCAAAAGGTTTTTGACAAGTTCAAGGAGTTGACTACGATGAGACTTTCTCACCCGTAGCGATGCTTAAGTCCGTCCGAATCATGTTAGCAATTGCCGCATTTTATGATTATGAAATCTGGCAAATGGACGTCAAAACTGCCTTCCTTAATGGATTTCTTAAGGAAGAATTATATATGATGCAACCAGAAGGTTTTGTCGATCCTAAAGGTGCTAACAAAGTGTGCAAGCTCCACCGATTCATCTATGGACTGGTGCAAGCATCTCGGAGTTGGAATATAGGCTTTCATGAGGTGATCAAAGCATATGGTTTTATACACACTTTCGGTGAAGCCTGTATTTACAAGAAAGTGAGTGGGAGCTCTGTACCATTTCTGATATTATATGTGGATGACATATTGTTGATTTGAAATGATATAGAATTTCTGGATAGCATAAAAGGATACTTGAATAAGAATTTTTCAATGAAAGACCTCGGTGAAGCTGCTTATATATTGGGCATCAAGATCTATAGGGATAGATCGAGACGGTTAATAGGACTTTCACAAAGCACATACCTTGATAAAGTTTTGAAGAAGTTCAAAATGGATCAGTCAAAGAAAGGGTTCTTGCCTGTGGTGCAAGGTGTGAAGTTGAGTAAGACTCAATGCCCGACCACTGCAGAAGATAGAGAGAAAATGAAAGTCATTCCCTATGCTTCAGCCATAGGTTCTATCATGTATGCTATGCTGTGTACCAGACCTGATGTGTGCCTTGCCATAAGTCTGGCAGGGAGTTACCAAAGTAATCCAGGAGTGGATCACTGGACAGCGGTCAAGAACATCATGAAGTACCTGAAAAGGACCAAGGATATGTTTCTCGTTTATGGAGGTGACAAAGAGCTCGTCGTAAAAGGTTACGTCGATGCTAGCTTTGACACTGATCCGGGTGACTCTAAGTCACAAACCGGACACGTTTTTATATAGAATGGTGGAGCTGTCAGTTGGTGCAGTTCCAAGCAGAGCATCGTGGTGGGATCTACGTGTGAAGCGGAGTACATAGCTGCTTCAGAAGCAGCAAATGAAGGAGTCTGGATGAAGGAGTTCATATCCGATCTAGGTGTAATACCTAGTGCATCGGATCCAATGAAAATCTTTTGTGACAACACTGGAGCAATAGCCTTGGCGAAGGAATCCAGGTTTCACAAGAGAACCAAACACATCAAGAGACGCTTCAACTCCATTCGTGAACAAGTCAAGGATGGAGACATAGAAATTTGCAAGATACATACGGATCTGAATGTAGGAGACCCGTTGACTAAGCCTCTTCCATGAGCAAAACATGATCAGCACCAAGACTCCATGGGTGTTAGAATCATTACAATGTAATCTAGATTATTGACTCTAGTGCAAGTGGGAGACTGAGGGAAATATGCCCTAGAGGCAATAAAAAAGTTGTTATTTTATATTTCCTTATTCATGATAAATGTTTATTATTCATGCTAGAATTGTATTAATCGGAAACCATAATACATGTGTGAATACATAGACAAAACACCGTGTCCCTAGTAAGCCTCTACTAGACTAGCTCGTTGATCAAAGATGGTTATGGTTTTCTAACCATGGACATGAGTTGTCATTTGATAACGGGATCACATCATTAGGAGAATGATGTGATGGACAAGACCCATCCGTTAGCTTAGCATAATGATCGTTCAGTTTTATTGCTATTGCTTTCTTCATGTCAAATACATATTCCTTCGACTATGAGATTATGCAATTCCCGGATACCGGAGGAGTGCCTTGTGTGCTATCAAACGTCACAACGTAACTGGGTGATTATAAAGATGCTCTACAGGTATCTCCGAAGGTATTTGTTGAGTTGGCATAGATCGAGACTAGGATTTGTCACTCCGAGTTTCGGAGAGGTATCTCTGGGCCCTCTCGGTAATACACATCATAAGCTTGCAAGCAAATGACTAAGGAGTTGGTCACGAGGTGATGTATTATGGAACGAGTAAAGAGACTTTCCGGTAACAAGATTGAACTAGGTATGAAGATACCGACGATCGAATCTCGGGCAAGTACATACCGATGGACAAAGGGAATTACGTATGTTGTCATAACGGTTCGACCGATAAAGATCTTCATAGAATATGTAGGAGCCAAAATGAGCATCCAGGTTCCACTATTGGTTATTGACCGGAGAGGTGTCTCGGTCATGTCTACATAGTTCTCGAACCCGTAGGGTCCGCACGCTTAACGTTCGATGACGATATAGTATTATATGAGTTATGTGATTTGGTGACCGAATGTTGTTCGGAGTCCCGGATGAGATCACGGACATAACGAGGAGTCTCGAAATGGCCGAGAGGTAAAGATTGATATATAGGACAATGGTATTCGGACACCGGAAGTGTTTCGGGGGTCAACGGGTACTTATCGGGTCACCGGAAGGGGTTCCGGGCACCCCCGGCAAAAGATATGGGCCTTATGGGCCAAGAGGGGAAACACACCAGCCACAAGGGGCTGGTGCGCCCCCCATATGGGCCGGCCAAGGTGGATAAGGAAAGGGGAAGGAGGAAAGGAAAGAAAGGGAATAGGATTCCCCCTTCCTTACACCTCCCCCCCTTTCCTTCCCCCTCCGACAAATATGGCGGGGGGCGCCACTTGGGAGGACCCCAAGTAGGATTCGGCCTACTTGGGGCGCCCTCTTGGCTGCTCCCTCCTCTCCTCCACCTATATATATGTGGGAGGGGGTTCCTAGGACACCAGACAATTGCCTAGCCGTGTGCGGCACCCCCCTCCACCGTTTACACCCCCAGTCATATTTTCGTAGTGCTTAGGCGAAGCCCTGCGGAGATCACTTCACCATCACCGTCACCACACCGTGATGCTAACGGAAGTCATCTACTACCTCAACGTCTTGCTGGATCAAGAAGGCGAGGGACGTCACCGAGCTGAACGTGTGCAGAACGCGGAGGTGCCGTACGTTCGGTACTCGGTCGGTGGAACTCGAAGAAAGTTCGACTACATCAACCGCGTTGTGAAACGCTTCCGCTTACGGTCTACGAGGGTACATAGACACACTCTCCCCCTCGTTGCTATGCATCTCCATGGATAGATCATTGCGTGTGCGTTGAATTTTTTTTTGTTTTCCATGCAACAATTCCCAACAGTGGCATCATGAGCCAGGTCTATGCGTAGATGATATGCACGAGTAGAACACAAAGAGTTGTGGGCGGTGATAGTCATACTGCTTACCACCAACGTCTTATTTTGATTTAGCGGTATTGTGGGATGAAGCGGCCCGGACCAACCTTACATGTCCACGTACATGAGACCGGTTCCACCGACAGACATGCAACTAGTTTTGCATAAAGGTGGCTGGCGGGTGTCTGTTTCGCCTACTTTAGTTGAATCGAATTTGACCACGGCCGGTCCTTGAAGAAGGTTAAAACAGCAAACTTGATGAAACACCGTTGTGGTTTTGTGCGTAGGTAAGAACGGTTCTTGCAAGCAAACGACTAAGGAGTTGGTCACGAGGTGATGTATTACGGAATGAGTAAAGAGACTTGCCGGTAACGAGATTGAACTAGGTATGAAGATACCGACGATCGAATCTCGGGCAAGTAACATACCGATGGACAAAGGGAATTACGTATGTTGTCATAACGGTTCAACCGATAAAGATCTTCGTAGAATATGTAGGAGCCAATATGAGCATCCAGGTTCCGCTATTGGTTATTGACCGGAGAGGTGTCTCGGTCATGTCTACATAGTTCTCGAACCCGTAGGGTCCGCACGCTTAACGTTCGATGACGATATAGTATTATATGAGTTATGTGATTTGGTGACCGAATGTTGTTCGCAGTCCCGGATGAGATCACGGACACGATCAGGATTCTCAAAATGGCTGAGAGGTAAAGATTGATATATAGGACGATGGTATTCGGACATCGGAAGTGTTTCGGGGGTCACGGGTACTTATCGGGTCACCGGAAGGGGTTCCGAGCACCCCCGGCAAAAGATATGGGCCTTATGGGCCAAGAGGGGAAACACACCAGCCACAAGGGGCTGGTGCGCCCCCCATATGGGCTGGCCAAGGTGGAGAAGGAATGGGGAAGGAGGAAAGGAAAGAAAGGGAATAGGATTCCCCCTTCCTTACACCTCCCCCCCTTTCCTTCCCCCTCTAACAAATAAGGCGGGGGGGGGGGGGGGCGCCACTTGGGAGGACCCCAAGTAGGATTGGGCCTACTTGGGGCACCTTCCTGGCTTCTCCCTCCTCCCCTCCACCTATATATATGTGGGAGGGGGGGGGGGCGCCTAGCACACCAGACAATTGCCTAGCCGTGTGCGGCACCCCCCCCCCCCCCCCTACACCGTTTACACCCCCGGTCATATTTTCGTAGTGCTTAGGCGAAGCCCTGCGGAGATCACTTCACCATCACCGTCACCACACCGTCGTGCTGATGGAACTCATCTACTACCTCGACGTCTTGTTGGATCAAGAAGGTGAGGGACGTCACCGAGCTGAACGTGTGCAGAACTCGGAGGTGCCGTACGTTCGGTACTCGATCGGTGGAACGCGAAGAAAGTACGACTACATCAACCGCGTTGTGAAATGCTTCTGCTTACGGTCTACGAGGGTACGTAGACACACTCTCCCCCTCGTTGCTATGCATCTCCATGGATAGATCATTGCGTGTGCGTAGATTTTTTTTTGCTTTCCATGCAACGATTCCCAACAGCCGCCCCCGCACGCTTGGATTAAAAAGGACGGCCTCTGACGCTTCCCCTGACTGATGTATGGGCCCGGTGTCGGTGGCCTCTATTAATATGACCGTGTTCGGTCGTTGGCCGACCGCCATGTGGGACCACGGCGGACACCGAGGGGACGCGCAGCGTGTCCACTTCATGTCCGCGCCGACGCATTTCAGGCCCAAATTTGAGCCTGAAATGGGTTGGCGCAGACTTGAAGTGGACGCGTTTTGGGTTTGGATCCGTGCGTTGGGCCGGTGTTTTCGTCCGCGGCAATGCAAATAGAGCAACTCCAACCAGACGACCCATTTCATCCGCCCAAGTCCGCTTGGGTCTGCACGGACAAAAATGACAGCCCAACGCACAGACCCATTTCCATTTGCGTATGCTTTATGTCCGCACGGACCCATTTCCGTCCCAAATTTGAGACACATTTGGGTCCGAGGCAAACACAAAGCGGATGTTTTCTTTCTCCTCCTCATCCGCCTCTTTCCGCTGCATGCAAGTGGTGACCCACCCGTCATACAAACAAGAGGGCCCACCCACCCATCACCCCCTCTCTCTCCTCCTTTTTCTCTCTCCCAATCCACGCCACTCTGCCTCCACCGCGAGCGCCTCGCCGGCCTCCTCCCGTGGCACGGGCAGAGCTCCATGCGGACCGGTGACATGTTCACCCGTGGCCTCTGCTTCGGTGACCCCACTCCCGGCGACGCCAGCAGCCGCACTAGTTTCCTGGACGATGACTGCTTCCTGGGCTACACCGACACCAATGCGTCCTCCGTGGGCGTGGACAACGACATCGGCCTGGTGATCTTCTCCGGCGACTACAGATGGCCAGCTGCCAACGCCAAGCTGCTGCGCCCGGCCGTGCCTGGCCTCGCCTCGCCGTGGCTTTACCCCGCTGCGCCCGTCGTCGACTAGCCGCGGTCTCGCCTCGCAGCTCCCAGCTACGCCCGGCGCGCCCAGCTACTGCGCCGGCTCGCGCCCGGCCTTGCCTGGCCGCGCCCAACTCCACCCGGCCGTGCCCGGCCTCCACTCGCCTCGTCGCGCCCAGCTCTGCCCGGCCGCACCCGTCCTCGACTCGTCGCGCTCGGCCGTGCCTGGCCATGACTCACAGCGTCAAGCCTCTCCTCGCCATGCCATGCTCGCGGCGCTCGCCGTGCCTTCCCCGTCGTGGGGTTCCAGCTCGCTCGCCGGCCTCGCCTCACGGCCGCACCAGACTAGTTCTACATCCGTCGGTTGCGAGCTCACCTGTCTGTTACATGTTTGACGAAATGTCGGGGCGGACACGTAAAAAATGGGTCGGCTACCGATGGGCGCATCGGCAGACCCAAATAAAAAAGCTGACAAATACGTCCGCTCGGCCGACCCAAATGGACGAAAAGTGGACAAAACGCACGTCTGTTCGGGTCGGCGCGTTGGAGTTGCTCTAAGATAAGAAAATTACAACTTCCAGTTGATAGATCGGGGTCTTCATGCACAACTCCATCGGCAGAGAGGAGGATGGCAGTCTACCGGCGGAGGGTGACGAAGGAGGAGCCTGGGCTGCTGATACGTCTCGAATGTATCTATAATTTTTTATTGTTCCATGCTGTTATATTATCAATCTTGGATGTTTTATATACATTTACTACCAACTTTATATCATTTTTTGGGACTAAACAATTAACCTAGTGCCCAGTGTCAGTTGCTGTTTTTTGCTTGTTTTTTACTTCGCAGAATATCAATACCAAACAAAGTCCAAATGCCACGAAACTTTTTGGAGATTTTTTTCTGGTGATAAGAGACCCTGGAAGCTTCTGGAGCACACGAGAGGAGGCCCGTGGGGCCCACTAGACACCAGGGTGCGCAAGGGGCCTCTTGCGTGCCCTGATGGGTAGTGGGGCCCATGTGAACCGCCTTGACCTACTTCCGCCTCTATAAATACTCTAAAATCCCAGAAACCCTAGGGGAGACAAGGAAATACTTTTTCCACCGCCGCAAGTTCCAGAACCACGAGATCCAATCTAGAGGCCTTTTCTGGTACTCTGCCGGAGGGGGCAACGATCACGGAGGGGTTCTTGTTGCCCCTCCGATGATGCGTGAGTAGTTTACCACAGACCTACGGGTCTGTAGTAGTAGCTAGATGGCTTCTTCTCTCTTTTTGATCTTCAATACAATGTTCTCCTCGATGTTCTTGGAGATCTATTTGATGTAACTCTTTTTTTGCAGTGTGTTTGTTGGGATCCGATGAATTGTGAGTTTATGATCAGTTCTATCCATGAATATTAATTGAGTCTTTGCTGAAATCTTTTATGCATGATTGTTATAGCCTCGTATTTCTTCTCTAATTTATTGGTTTGGTTTGGCCAGCTAGATTGATTTATCTTGCCATGGGAAGAGGTGCTTTGTGATGGGTTCGATCTTGCGGTGCTCAATCTCAGTGATAGAAAGAGACATGACACGCATATATCATTGCTATTAAGGGTAACAAGATGGGGTTTATTCATACATGAGTTTATCTTGTCTACATCATGTCATCGTTCTTATTGCATTACTCCGTTTTTCCATGAACTTAATACACTAGATGCATGCTGGATAGCGGTCGATGTGTGGAGTAATAGTAGTAGATGCAGGCAGGAGTCGGTACACTAATCTTGGATGTGATGCCTATATACATGATCATTGCCTTGGATATTGATATCTACTACGCAACTTTTCTTCTTATAGACGTTGTTGGGCCTCCAAGTGCAGAGTTTTGTAGGACAGTAGCAAATTTCCCTCAAGTGGATGACCTAAGGTTTATCAATCCGTGGGAGGCGTAGGATGAAGATGGTCTCTCTCAAACAACCCTGCAACCAAATAACAAAGAGTCTCTTGTGTCCCCAACACACCCAAGACAATGGTAAATTGTATAGGTGCACTAGTTCAGCGAAGAGATGGTGATACAAGTGTAATATGGATGGTAGATATAGGTTTTTGTAATCTGAAAATATAAAAACAGCAAGGTAACTAGTAACAAAAGTGAGCAAAAACGGTATTGCAATGCTTGGAAACAAGGCCTAGGGTTCATACTTTCACTAGTGCAAGTTCTCTCAACAATGATAACATAATTAGATCATATGGCTATCCCTCAACATGCGACAAAAGTCACTCCAAAGTTCCTATCGCGGAGAACATAAGATGAAATTGCTTGTAGGGTACGAAACCACCTCAAAGTTATTCTTTCCGATCAATCCATTGAGCTATTCCTATAAGTGTCACAAACAGCCCTAGAGTTCGTAGTAAAATAACACCATATGACACACATCAATCAACCCTAATGTCACCTAGATACTCCAATGTCACCACAAGTATCCGTGGGTCAATTATACGATATGCATCAAACAACTTCTGATTCATAATATTCAATCCAACACAAAGAACCTCAAAGAGTGCCCCAAGATTCCTATCGAAGAAACAAGGACGAAAACATGCATCAACCCCTGTGCATAGATTACCCCAATGACACCTCGGGAATCTGCGAGTTGAGTGCCAAAACATACATCAAGTGAATCAATAGAACACCTCATTGTCACCACGGGTATCCCACGCAAGACATACATCAAGTGTTCTCAAATCCATAATAGTATTCAATCCGATAATAGTGAAACCTCAAAGGTAAAACTCAATTCATCACAAGAAGGTAGAGAGGGAGAAACACCATATGATCCAACTATAATAACAAAGCTCGCGGTACATCAAGATCGTGCCAAATCAAGAACACGAGAGAGAGAGATCAAACACATAGCTACTGGTACATACCCTCAGCCCCGAGGGTGAACTACTCCCTCCTCATCATGGAGACCGCCGGGATGATGAAGATGGCCACCGGTGATGGTTTCCCCCTCCGGCAGGGTGCTGGAATGGGCTCCTGATTGGTTTTTCGTGGCTACAGAGGCTTGCGGCGACGGAACTCCTGATCTAGGTTTCTTTCTGGGGGTTTCTGGATTTATAGGAATTTTTGGCGTCGGTTTCACGTCAGGGTGGTCCACGAGTCAACGACAAGACAGGGGGGCGCGCCCTAGGGGGTGGGGCGCCCTCCACCCTTGTCGTTGACTCGGGACTCTTCTGGCCCAACTCTTTTGCTTCGGGGGCTTCTTCTGGTCCATAAAAAATCACCGTAAATTTTCAGGTCATTTGGACTCCGTTTGATATTCCTTCTCTGTAAAACTCAAAAACAAGGAAAAACAGAAACTGGCACTGGGCTCTAGGTTAATAGGTTAGTCCCAAAAATAATATAAAATAGCATATTAATGCATATAAAACATCCAAAACCGATAATATAATATCATGGAACAATAAAAAATTATAGATACGTTGGAGACCTATCAAGCATCCCCAGGTTTAATTCTTGCTCGTCCTCGAGTAGGTAAATGATAAAAACGGAATTTTTGATGTGGAATGCTACCTAACATATTTATTTATTGTGGCATGAATGTTCAGATCCATAAGATTCAAGACAAAAGTTTAATATTGACATAAAAACGATAATACTTCAAGCATACTAATAAAGCAATCATGTCTTCTCAAAATAACATGGCCAAAGAAAGTTATCCCTACAAAATCATATAGTCTGGCTATGCTCCATCTTCATCACACAAAGTATTCAAATCATGCACAACCCCGATGACAAGCCAAGCAATTGTTTCATACTTTTGATGTTCTCAAACCTTTTCAACTTTCACGCAATACATGAGCGTGAGCCATGGATATAGCACTATAGGTGGAATAGAATATGGTGGTTGTGGAGAAGACAAAAAAGAAGGAGATAGTCTCACATCAACTAGGCATATCAACGGGCTATGGAGATGCCCATCAATAGATATCAATGTGAGTGAGTAGGGATTGGCATGCAACGGATGCACTAGAGCTATAAGTTTATGAAAGCTCAAAAAGAAACTAAGTGGGTGTGCATCCAACTTGCTTGCTCATGAAGACCTAGGGCAATTTGAGGAAGCCCATCATTGGAATATACAAGCCAAGTTCTATAATGAAAATTTCCCACTAGTATATGAAAGTGACAAAATAGGAGACTCTCTATCATGAAGATCATGGTGCTACTTTGAAGCACAAGTGTGGAAAAGGATAGTAACATTGCCCCTTCTCTCTTTTCTCTCATTTTTTTCTCTTTTTTTTATTTTCCCCTTTTTTTCTTCTCTTTTTTTTGATTGGCTTCTTTGGCCTTTTTATTTTTTCTCACATGGGGCAATGCTCTAATAATGAAGATCATCACACTTTTAGTTACTTACAACTCAAGAATTACAACTCGATACTAGAACAAAATATGACTCTATATGAATGCCTCCGGCGGTGTACCGGGATGTGCAATGACTCAAGAGTGACATGTATGAAAGAATTATGAATGGTGGCTTTGCCACAAATACGATGTCAACTACATGATCATGCAAAGCAATATGACAATGATGAAGCGTGTCATAATAAACGGAACAGTGGAAAGTTGCATGGCAATATATCTCGGAATGGCTATGGAAATGCCATAATAGGTAGGTATGGTGGCTGTTTTGAGGAAGGTATATGGTGGGTGTACGGTACCGGCGAAAGTTGCTCGGCACTAGAGAGGCTAACAATGGTGGAAGGGTGAGAGTGCGTATAATCCATGGGCTCAACATTAGTCATAAAGAACTCACATACTTATTGCAAAAATCTATTAGTCATCGAAACAAAGTACTACGCGCATGCTCCTAGGGGGATAGATTGGTAGGAAAAGACCATCGCTCGTCCCCGACCGCCACTCATAAGGAAGACAATCAATAAATAGATCATGCTCCGACTTCGTTACATAACGGTTCACCATACGTGCATGCTACGGGAATCACAAACTTCAACACAAGTATTTCTACAATCCACAATTACTCACTAGCATGACTCTAATATTATCATCCTCATATCTCAAAACAATCATAAGGAATCAAACTTCACATAGTATTCAATGCACTTTATATGAAAGTTTTTATTATATCCCTCTTGGATGCCCATCATATTAGGACTAAATTCATAACCTAAGCAAATTACCATGCTGTTTAGAGACTCTCAAAATAAAATAAGTGAAGCATGAGAGTTCATCAATTTCTTCAAAATAAAACCACCGTCGTGCTCTAAAAAGATATAAGTGAAGCACTAGAGCAACTGACAGACTACTCCAAAAGATATAAGTGAAGATCAATGCGTAGTCGAATAATTATGTGACTATGTGAGGACCCTCTAACATAAATAAAATTTCAGATCTTAAGTACTTTATTAAAACAGCAAGCAAAACAAAATAAAATGACATTCTAAAAATAGCACACATCATGTGAAGAAGCAAAAACTTAGGCTCAACCGATACTAACCGATAATTCTTGATGAAGAAAGGTGGGATGCCTACCGGGGCATCCCCAAGCTTAGATGCTTGAGACTTATTGAAATATTAACTAGGGATGCCTTGGGCATCCCCAAGCTTGAGCTTTTGTGTCTCCTTAATTCCTTTTATATCACGGTTTCCCTAAATCTTAAAAACTTCATCCACACAAAACTCAACAAGAACTCGTGAGAAAAGTTAGTATAAATCAAATACAAAACCTTATCATTCTCTACTGTAGCAAATCACTAAAATTATTATTTGACATTGCATACTAAATGCCTCTGCATATTCAATACTCCTATCCTCAAATAGAATCATTAAACAAGTAAACATATGCAAACAATGCAAACATAACAGCAATCTGTCTAAACAGGACAGTCTGTAAAGAGTGCAATTGTACTCATTCTTCCCTAACTCCGAAAATTCTGAAAAATTACCACACTGTAGAAACTTTGTTGCTACTAATTGTGAAAAACTTTTAAGATTTTACCACGTTCTGACTTTCCAGAAGAATTCATACAATGATAGAAAACTTTCTGTTTTCAAATCAGCAACATATAGACTTGCAAAATAAGCATGGTAAAGGCTACACTTGATATTTTTATTGAACTAAAAGATGAAAAACAATATTCTAATTAACAGCAAGTAAATACTAATAAAATAAAATGATGCTCCAAGCAAAACTCATATCATGTGACGAATAAAAATATAGCTCCAAGTGAGGTTACCGATAATGTTGAAGACGAAAGAGGAGATGCCTTCCGGGGCATCCCCAAGCTTAGTTGCTTGAATCTTCCTTGAATATTACCTTGGGGTGCCTTGGGAATCCCCAAGATTAGGGTCTTGTCACTCCTTATTCTCCTCATATCGATATCTCACCCAAAACTTGAAAACTTCAATCACACAAAACTTAACGGAACTTCGTGAGATGGGTTAGTATGATAAAACAAATCATTCACTTTGGTACTGTCAAGACAAGATTCAAAATTTTTATCACCTGATACCTAGTGTACCCTATCATTTCTACAATTTATATTGAGCAATATAAGCCATAGAAACTAGGAAACAAGTAAACTATGCATCGAAAACAGAATCTGTCAAAAACAGAACAGTCTGTCAAGATCTGAATTAATATCATACTTATGTTACTCTACAAATTCTGAAAAATTAGGATAAAGTAGAAAATTTGTATATCAATAAACTGTAAAAATTTAAGAAGTTTTACACATTCCAGTAAAAGATAGGAATTTCTGTACTGGACGCAAAAGTTTCTGTTTTTGCACAGAATCAAGTCAAGTATCATCCACACTATCCCAAAGGCTTTACTTGGCACTTTATTCAAACAAAAGCTATAAAACATGATCACTACAGTAGCTTAATCATGTTAACACACAAAAACAGTAGGGGTAAATATTGGGTTGTCTCCCAACAAGCGCTTTTCTTTAATGCCTTTTTAGCTAGGCATGATGATTTCAATGATGCTCACATAAAAGATAAGAATTGAAACATAACGGGAGCATCATGGAGCATATGACTAGCACATTTAAGTCTAACCCACTTCCTATGCATAGGGATTTTGTGAGCAAACAAATTATGGGAACATGAATCAACTAGCGTAGGAAGGCAAAACAAGCATGACTTCAAAACTTTCAACACATAGAGAGAAAACTTGATATTATTGCAATATGTAAAAGCGTATGTTCCCCTCTCATAGTAATTTTCAGTAGCATCATGAATGAATTCAACAATATAACTATCACAAACAGCATTCTTTTCATGATCCATAAGCATAGAATTTTTATTACTCTCCACATAAGCAAATTTATTCTCATGAATAGTAGTGGGAGCAAACTCAACAAAATAACTATCATGTGAGGCATAATCCAATTGAAAATTAAAATCATGATGACAAGTTTCATGGTTATCATTATTCTTTATAGCATACATGTCATCACAATAATCATCATAGATAGCAACTTTGTTCTCATAATCAATTGGAACCTCTTCCAAAATAGTGGATTCATCACTAAATAAAGTCATGACCTCTCCAAATCCACTTTTATCAATATTGTGATCATAAATAGGAGGCATGCTATCATCATAATAAATTTGCACATCAAAACTTGGGGGACTAAAAATATCATCTTCATCAAACATAGCATCCCCAAGCTTGTGGCTTTGCATATCATTAGCATCATGGATATTCAAGGAATTCATACTAACAACATTGCAATCATGCTCATCATTCAAAGATTTAGTGCCAAACAATTTATAGACTTCTTCTTCTAACACTTGAGCACAATTTTCCTTTCCATCATTTTCACGAAAGACATAAAAAAGATGAAGCATATGAGGCAACCTCAATTCCATTTTTTGTAGTTTTCTTTTATAGACTAAACTAGTGATAAAACAAGAAACTAAAAGATTCAATTGCAAGATCTAAAGATATACCTTCAAGCACTCACCTCCCCGGCAACGGCGCCAGAAAAGAGCTTCGTTGACGGGATGTGAGTGCCGCTTACCTATCCTCCCCGGCAATGGCGCCAGAAAAGAGCTTGATGTCTACTACGCAACCTTTCTTCTTGTAGACGTTGTTGGGCCTCCAAGTGCAGAGTTTTGTAGGACAGTAGCAAATTTCCCTCAAGTGGATGACCTAAGGTTTATCAATCCGTGGGAGGCGTAGGATGAAGATGGTCTCTCTCAAACAACCCTGCAACCAAATAACAAAGAGTCTCTTGTGTCCCCAACACACCCAATACAATGGTAAATTGTATAGGTGCACTAGTTCGGCGAAGAGATGGTGGTACAAGTGTAATATGGATGGTAGATATAGGTTTTTGTAATCTGAAAATATAAAAACAGCAAGGTAACTAGTAACAAAAGTGAGCAAAAACAGTATTGCAATGCTTGGAAACAAGGCCTAGGGTTCATACTTTCACTAGTGCAAGTTCTCTCAACAATGATAACATAATTAGATCATATGGCTATCCCTCAACATGCGACAAAAGTCACTCCAAAGTTCCTATCGCGGAGAACATAAGATGAAATTGCTTGTAGGGTACGAAACCACCTCAAAGTTATTCTTTCCGATCAATCCATTGAGCTATTCCTATAAGTGTCACAAACAGCCCTAGAGTTCGTAGTAAAATAACACCATATGACACAAAACCTATAGGAGTCCATCATATATATGGTCAAACTTCCTCCTTTCGCTTCTGGACAAAGGTGGACCGTGTGCCGACCCACAAATGTGTGTTTGTGGCAGGAGATGGGTGAGACCACATACGAACCACCCGCGGGTGGCCCTAGCTATACTATATGTATGAAAAGGGTGTGGTGTGATATTTAACTACCATTCACAACTTTGATGTGGCACGTGTGCCTCGCAAAATAACCGGACTTCCCCAACCCCACGGAGGTTGAGGATAGTGCGAAGTAGCCCCCCCCACACACACACATGTCGGGGGGAGGGCATCTCACTGATGTCTACTACGCAACCTTCTTCTTGTAGACGTTGTTGGGCCTCCAAGTGCAGAGTTTTGTAGGATAGTAGCAAATTTCCCTCAAGTGGATGACCTAAGGTTTATCAATCCGTGGGAGGCGTAGGATGAAGATGGTCTCTCTCAAATAACCCTGCAACCAAATAACAAAGAGTCTCTTGTATCCCCAACACACCCAATACAATGGTAAATTGTATAGGTGCACTAGTTCGACGAAGAGATGGTGATACAAGTGTAATAATGATGGTAGATATAGGTTTTTGTAATCTGAAAATATAAAAACAGCAAGGTAACTAGTAACAAAAGTGAGCAAAAACGGTATTGCAATGCTTGGAAACAAAGCCTAGGGTTCATACTTTCACTAGTGCAAGTTCTCTCAACAATGATACCATAATTAGATCATATGGCTATCCCTCAACGTGCGACAAAAGTCACTGCAAAGTTCCTATCGCGGAGAACATAAGATGAAATTGCTTGTAGGGTACGAAACCACCTCAAAGTTATTCTTTCCGATCAATCCATTGAGCTATTCCTATAAGTGTCACAAACAGCCATAGAGTTTGTAGTAAAATAACACCATATGACACACATCAATCAACCCTAATGTCACCTAGATACTCCAATGTCACCACAAGTATCCGTGGGTCAATTATACGATATGCATCAAACAACTTCTGATTCATAATATTCAATCCAACACAAAGAACCTCAAAGAGTGCCCCAAGATTCCTACCAGAGAAACAAGGATGAAAACGTGCATCAACCCCTATGCATAGATTACCCCAATGTCACCTCGGGAATCCGCGAGTTGAGTGCCAAAACATACATCAAGTGAATCAATAGAACACCCCATTGTCACCACGGGTATCCCACGCAAGACATACATCAAGTGTTCTCAAATCCATAATAGTATTCAATCCGATAATAGTGAAACCTCAAAGGTAAAACTCAATTCATCACAAGAAGGTAGAGAGGGAGAAACACCATATGATCCAGCTATAATAACAAAGCTCGCGGTACATCAAGATCTTGGCAAATCAAGAACACGAGAGAGAGAGAGAGAGATCAAACACATAGCTACTGGTACATACCCTCAGCCCCGAGGGTGAACAACTCCCTCCTCGTCATGGAGACCGCCGGGATGATGAAGATGGCCACCAGTGATGGTTTCCCCCTCCAGCAGGGTGCCGGAACGGGCTCCCAATTGGTTTTTCATGGCTACAGAGGCTTGCGGCGGCGGAACTCCCGATCTAGGTTTCTTTCTGGAGGTTTCTGGATTTATAGGAATTTTTGGCGTCGGTTTCACGTCAGGGGGGTCCACGAGTCAGCGACAAGACAGGGGGGCGCCCTAGGGGGGTGGGGGCGCCCTCCACCCTTGTCGTTGACCCGGGACTCTTCTGGCCCAACTCTTTTGCTTCGGGGGCTTCTTCTGGTCCATAAAAAATCACCGTAAATTTTCACGTCATTTGGACTCCGTTTGATATTCCTTTTCTGTAAAACTCAAAAACAAGGAAAAAACAGAAACTAGCACTGGGCTCTAGGTTAATAGGTTAGTCCCAAAAATAATATAAAATAGCATATTAATGCATATAAAACATCCAAAATAGATAATATAATAGCATGGAACAATCAAAAATTATAGATACATTGGAGACGTATCAGATATCGTCATAATTATTTGCTTTTCTATCAATTTCCCAACAGTAATTTGTTTACCCACCGTATGCTGTTTTCTCGAGAGAAGCCTCTATTGAAAACTATGGCCCCCCAGGTCTATTTCCTATCATATTAAAATCAAAATACCTTGCTGCAATTTTTCTTTATTTATTTTATTTTGTGTTTTAGTTAGATCTATTTATCAAATCTCATACAATTTAATCTATCTCAATACCGTTGAGGGATTGACAACCCCTTTACGTGTTGGGTTGCAAGTATTTGTTGTTTGTGTGCAGGTGCTGTTTACATAGTGTTGCTTGGTTCTCCTACTGGATTGATAACCTTGATTTCATAACTGAGGGAAATACTTACCTTTGATGTGCTGCATCATCCCTTCCTCTTCGGGAAAATACCAACGCAGATACAAGCAATCAGGAAGAATTTCAGGCGCCGTTGCCGGGGAGACATCATCAACATATATCAAGTACCTACGCATAAACTCTCATCTCCTTGCAATTTACTTTATTTGCCATTTGCCTCTCGTTTTCATCTCCCCCTCTTCTAAAAAGTTTTTACAAAAATTCAAAATATTTTTCGTTTGCCTTTTTCTTGTTTGCTTTTTTATTTGCTTGTGATCTTGTTTGCGTAGTCACGATGACTCAAGAAAATACCAAATTGTGTGATTTTTCGTTAGTACTCCGATTGCTCCTCCCGCCACTAGTGCTGAGTCTTATGATATTAATGCCGCTTTATTGAATCTTGTTATGAAAGAGCAATTTTCCGGTAGTCCTAATGAGGATACCGCACCCATCTAAACACTTTCGTAGAATTGTGTGACATGCAAAAGAAAAAAGATGTGGACAACGATATTGTGAAATTGAAATTATTTCCGTTCTCTTTGAGAGATCGTGCAAAAATTTGGTTTTCATCTTTGCCTTGCAATAGTAGTGATTCATGGGATAAGTGCAAAGATGCTTTTATTACTAAGTATTTTCCTCCCGCGAAAATTATTTTCCTTAGAAATCAAATCATGAATTTCAAGAAACTAGAGCATGAACATTTTGCACAATCTTGGGAAAGAATGAAATTAATGCTAAGAAATTGCCCTACTCATGGTTTAAATCTATGGATGATTATACAAAAAATTTATGCGGGATTGAATTTTGTCTCTAGAAATCTTTTAGATTCCGCCGCGGGTGTACTTTTATGGAAATTACTTTTGGTGAAGCTACTAAATTACTTGATAATATCATGGAAAACTATTCACAATGGCATACCGAAAGAGCACTACTAGTAAAAAGGTTAATTCTGTTGAAGAAATTAGTACTTTGAGTGAAAAAGTTGATGCACTTATGAAATTGGTTGCTAGTAAAAATGCTCCTATTGATCTTCATGATGTGCCTTTGTCTACTTTGATTGAGGAAAATAATGATCCCGTAGATGTGAATTTTGTCTCGCGAAACAATTTTAATAACAATGCTTATAGAGGTAGTTTTAATCCTAGGCCTTTCCCTGGAAATTCCTCTAATAATTATGGAAATTCCTATGGTAATTCTTATAATAATAATAGGATGCCCTCTGATCTTGAGAGTAATATTAAAGAATTTATTAATGCTCAAAAAGTTTTCAACACTACGACAGAAGAAAAATTGAGTAAGATTGATGATATGTCTAAGAGCACTGATAGAATTTCACATGATGTGGAAAATCTCAAGATTAAAATTTTCCACCTAAGGTTGATGTTAATGAATCAATTAAAGCTTTGTATGTCTCCATTTATGAAAGTAAGAAAAGAACCGCCATGCTAAAAGCTAAAAGATAATTTTTAGAAAAAGCGTTCCCGCCCGATTTTTTTCATAGTAATGATGAAGATGTTAAGATGATTGGTGTTTCTTCTATTGATTCCTTGTTTAGTAATATTAAAATTTATAATAAGGGGACTGAAGAAGAGTTAACTTTAGCTAAAAGGCGTCCCCATAGTTCGGAGTGTGAAAATCTTGTTGAAAAATTGATAAAAGTGGGTTTGGAGAGGTAAAAACTTTAACTAGTGATGTGCCCACTCTCTTGGATTACAAAGGCTTTAATTATGATAGTTGCTCTTTGATTGAATGCATTTCTTTGTTACAATCCATGATAAATTCACCCAATGCATATGAACAAAATAAAGCTTTTACTAAACATATCGTAGAAGCTATGATGAAAGCTTTAGAAGAAAAGTTAGAATTAGAGATTTCAGTTCCTAGAAAATTATATGATGAATGGGAACCCACCATTAAATTCAAGATAAAAAATTATGAGTGCAATGCTTTATGTGATTTGGGTTCTAGTGTTTCCACAATTCCGAAATCTCTATGTGATGTGCTAGGTTTTACCAATTTGGAAGAGTGTTCTGTTAATTTGCACTTGGCGGATTCTACTATTAAAAAACCTTTGGGAAGAATTAATGATGTTCTTATTCTTGCAAATAGGAATTATGTGCCTATAGATTTTATTGTGCTTGATATTGATTGTAATCCGTCTTGTCCCATAATACTTGGTAGACCGTTTTTACGAACTATAGGTGCCGTGATTGATATGAAAGAAGGGAATATTAAGTTCCAGTATCCATTAAGAAAGGGTATGTAACACTTCCCTAGAACTAGAATTAAGCCACCATATGAATCAATCATGAGGGCAACCTATGGAACAAAAACCAAAGATGATAATACTTGAAGCTATGCATTATGCCTAGCTAGGGGCATAAAACAATAGCGCTTGTTGGGAGGCAACCCAATGAATAAAATAAAATAAATTCAGTTTTTATTTTTGTTCTTGTGTGTTTGCACAATTATGCTACTGTTATGATTGTGTTTTAGTGTTTAATTAGTGTTTGTGCCAAGTAAATCCTTTAGGATTATGTTAGATGATAGTTGATTTGATCCTGTTGAAAAACAGAAACTTTTGCGCCCAGTTCTGGAATTTTGTAAATTCACAAAAACGTGTTTTTGCTCTGATGTTTTTAAAAGGGATTGATATACAAATTTCCCACATCATCCTAAATTTTTAGACTTATATAAGTATGAGCAAAATTCATGTTTCTACAGATTGTTCTGTTTTTGACAGATTCTGTTTTCGTTGCATTGTGTGCTTATTTTGATGAATCTATGGATTGTATCAGGGGGTATAAGCCATGGTAATGTTAGAATACAGTAGGTATAATTCAATAACAAAATATGAATGGGTTTGCAACAATACTTAAAGTAGTGATTGATTTTCTTATACTAACGGATCTCACGAAGGTTTTGTTAAGTTTTGTGTGATTGAAGTTTTCAAGTTTTGGGTGAGATCACCATGGATGAAGGAATAAGGAGTGAAAAGAGCCTAAGCTTGGGGATGCCCATGGAACCCCAAGGTAATATTCAAGGAGTACCAAGCAACTAAGCTTGGGGATGCCCCGGAAGGCATCCCCTCTTCTTCTAACGACCATCGGTAATTTTACTGGGAGCTATATTTTTATTCATCACATATCATGAGTTTTGCTTGGAGCGTCTTGTATTATATGAGTCTTTGCTTGTTTTGCTTTTTAGTTTGTCACAATAATCCTTGATGGACACACCTATGTGAGAGAGCCATAATGATGTTATGATTTGTTAGAATTGCTCTATGTGCTTCACTTAAATTTTTTGAGCTATGGAATTGCTCTAGTACTTCACTTATATCTTTTTGAGCACGATGGTGGTTTAAATTTTGAAGAAATACTCTCTTGATTCACTTAGATCATTTTGAGAGTTAGTAAAATTTTGAAGAAATACTCTCATGCTTCACTTAGATCATTTTGAGAGTTATAATTTTTTTGAAGAAATCCTCTCATGCTTCACTTATATTATTTTGAGAGATGAAAATTTTGAAGAAATATTTATGCTCTCGTACTTCACTTAAATTTGTTTGAGAGCTTGTTATTAGCGATGGCAATTTGCTTAAAATATGAGATTGGTCTCAAAGTGATAGATATTCAAGAGGGATATAATAAAAACTTTCATGAAGATCATTGGATATTAAAACTTGATTCCTTGCAATAGTTTTGCGATATGGAGATACTAATATGTGAGTCATGTTGGTGAGTAATTATGCTTTAGTAAGAATATTGGTGTTAAGGTTTGTCATTCCCTATGCAAGCACGAAAGTCAATAGTTATGCAATGAAGTTATATCCTACTTGTGGTGCATTATTTAGTGTTAGTTATGTTTAATGCTTGTTTATGATCGTTTTCATTTTTTGGTTGGTCGCTTCTCAATCTATTTGCTAGCCTCCATTTGTACTAAGTGGGAATACTGCTTGTGCATCCAACTCCTTAAACCCAAAGTTGTGCCAAATGAGTCCACCATACCTACCTATATGCGGTATTTCCATGCCGTTCCAAGTAAATTTGTATGTGCCAACTCTAATTTTCAAAATGAATTTCCTTTTTGTGTGCCCGTACCGCTCATGAAGCGGCAGGGGGTGGCCAATATTTTCCATGGTAGGTAGGTTATTCTCAAGATGAGTGTTTATTCACTTGTCATTGCACGGGAGTGTGGCAGGTAATAGGGATGCCCAGTCCTGAAATGATTTTTTTAATATGTTGTTCAATAATAAATTCCTTGGAAAGTGTTGGTATGGAAGGCACCCGTGGATACGGCTAGCCATGGATTGTGAAAGAATGGTGGAAAAGGAAATAAACTTTATTTTATGTTTGGGAACCGCCTATGATTTATCTAGCATGGAAGATATTGAAAATTCTCGGTCGTTTTCGTTGACGGGAAAAGCATGCCTCTCAAAACAATTTTATCTCTCAATTTAAGCTATGAGCACTGGCACCTCTACAAATCTGTGCTTCCCTCCGCGAAGGGCCTATCTATTTACTTTTATGCAATTTTTATTTTTATTGAGTATCCATCTTCTCTTATAAAGCACCAAGTAGGAAACACTATTATCATACTTGTGCATTGCATGTAGCTAATATTTGAGTGTGCTTCATGAATGGATCAATGATTGAGCATAATGGGCTAGGGATAGCTTTCTTTAGCGTTGATATTTTGAAAGACATGGTTGCTTGTTGATATACTTGAGTATTGATGTCTTCATGTCAAATTATAGACTATTGCTTTGAATCATCTAAAGTCCAAATGTCCATGCTAAAAAAGAAAAGAATATGTGATGAACATGTTAGGCAGCGTTCCACATCAAAAAAATCTGTTTTTATCATTTACCTACTCGAGAACAAGCAGGAATTATGCTTGGGGATGCTGAAACGTCTCCAACGTATCTATAATTTTTGATTGTTCCATGCTGCTATATTATCAATCTTGGATGTTTTATATACATTTACTAGCAACTTTATATCATTTTTTGGGACTAACCTATTAACCTAGTGCCCAGTGCCAATTGCTGTTTTTGCTTATTTTTTACTTCACAGAATATCAATACCAAATGAAGTCCAAATGCCACGAAACTTTTTGGAGATTTTTTTCTGGTGATAAGAGACCCTGGAAGCTTCTAGAGCACACGAGAGGAGGCCCATGTGGCCCACTAGACACCAGGGTGCGCCAGGGGCCTCTGGCACGCCCTGATGGGTAGTGGGGCCCACGGGAACCACCTTGACCTACTTCCGCCTCTATAAATACTCTAAAATCCCAGAAACCCTAGGGGAGTCGATGAAATACATTTTCCACCGCCGCAAGTTCCAGACCCACGAGATCCAATCTAGAGGCCTTTTTCGGCACTCTGTTGGAGGGGGCAACGATCACGGAGGGGTTCTTCATCAACCTTGTTGCCCCTCCGATGATGCATGAGTAGTTTACCACAGACCTACGAGTATGTAGTAGTAGCTGATAGCTTCTTCTCTCTTATTGATCTTTAATACAATGTTCTCCTCGATGTTCTTGGAGATCTATTTGATGTAACTCTTTTTTGTGGTGTGTTTGTTGGGATCCGATGAATTGTGAGTTTATGATCAGTTCTATCCATGAATATTAATTGAGTCTTTGCTGAAATATTTTATGCATGATTGTTATAGCCTCGTATTTCTTCTTCGATTTATTGGTTTGGTTTGGCCAACTAGATTGATTTATCTTGCCATGGGAAGAGGTGCTTTGTGATGGGTTCGATCTTGCGGTGCTCAATCTCAGTGACTGAAAGAAACATCACATGCATGTATTATTGCTATTAAGGGTAACAAGATGGGGTTTATTCATACATGAGTTTATCTTGTCTACATCATGTCATCGTTCTTATTGCATTACTCCATTTTTTCATGAACTTAATACACTAGATGCATGCTGGATAGCGGTCGATGTGTGGAGTAATAGTAGTTGACGCAGGCAGGAGTCGGTCTACTAATCTTGGACGTGATGCCTATATACATGATCATTGCCTTGGATATCATCATAATTATTTGCTTTTCTATCAATTGCCCAACAGTAATTTGTTTACCCACCGTATGCTATTTTCTCGAGAGAAGCCTCTAGTGAAAACTATGGCCCCCGGGTATATTTCCTATCATATTAAAACCAAAATACCTTGCTACAATTTTTCTTTATTTATTTTATTTTGTGTACTATTTATCAAATCTCATACAATTTAATCTATCTCAATACCGTTGAGGGATTGACAACCCCTTTATGCGTTGGGTTGCAAGTATTTGTTGTTTGTGTGCAGGTGCTATTTACATAGTGTTGCTTGGTTCTCCTACTTGATTGATAACCTTGGTTTCATAACTGAGGGAAAGACTTACCTTTGCTGTGTTGCATCATCCCTTCCTCTTCAGGGAAATACCAATGCAGATACAAGCAATCAGCTGCCTATGTTTAGGGCATCTCCAATGCTATCCTCTAAAAATGAACACACTATTCATCCACGGACCACATATGAATGCGTCCGTAGACAACATACGAGACGGTCATCCAACCTTGTCTCTTAAATAGGCATCAACAATGAAGGTGGGCCAGGCGGACTAGAGGACAAAGCACATGGGCTGTGAGGTTATCTGGTTCAAGCGGAGCTCTGAATGTTGTCCGTACTCTTAGACCCCCCTCAGGTTGCTTCCGGTTTGGGCAAAACAGACATGCGGACTGGTCCACAGATGTCTTGGTGTCCCCCTTATTAAATGTCAAAAGTTGGTAAAATTGGTTCACATACCATTGTCTGGACAACAACGGCGGCCTTACGCCCCCTCCCGTGCCCTCTGCGGTTGCCACCATGGATAATGTCTCCCTGCAAAAACTGCTCTGTCTCTCTTCTAACGAAGAAGTGGCGGCCCACACTCATGTCCCCTCCCCTGATGTGCATGCTTCCCATGCAGGGGTCATTGACGAGTAGGGCCCACTGCCAATAGGCCCCACGCCAAGCTTGGCAGTGGCCCACCTGGCGGCCCCTCTGCCTACTGATACATCTCCAACATATCTATAATTTCTTATTGTTCCATGTTATTATAGTATCAATCTTTGATGTTTTATATGCAATTATATATCATTTTTTGGGACTAACCTATTAACCTAGTGCCCAGTGCCAGTTGATGTTTTTTGCTTGTTTTCGGTTGGCATGGGGGCTCTGATGTCATCTCACCGGCCTGCTATGTCACCTCGGCTAGACCGGGGGCTTCACCATCGCTTCATCAACATACTCCAGGGGCTTCATCACCACGCCGCCGACCAGCTTCGTCACGACAGCTGGACCGGGGGCTTCGCCTCACCACATCAACCATGTTGCATCACCATCACCAAGCCGAGCTCCTTGCTCGATCACCTCGGGTCAGTCTTGTGGCTGGGACCTCGGCCAGGCCGAGGACTATGCACCGTATCGGATCTTTCAAAGTTCAATGGACGTCTTCGTCCCACCACAAAACCTGGACCATCTCATCAACACCAAGCACATTAACGAGCTAAGTCGCTTTGATGCTAAAAAAATTTGTTCGGTTCAACCAGGTTTTATATTTGTCTTAAACAATAAAGTTGTTTGTTAAATGCTTAGTTTGTTAAAAACACTTCTTTTTCCCATGTTAACTGGGGGCTCTTAAATTCATATGTGTTGTTTTATAATAAATGTTTTCTTCTAAGTCGTTGCAAAGTCTTTTTCTACTAATTCCTTTTCCGATGTGAGTGTGTGGTCAATAGCCGGATAGCCTAGTTTCTCTCTAAAGCCGCTTGAGTTTAGTTCACTAAACTGGCCTAAGAAGCACTCCGCCTTTGGTCTTTAGATCTTATGACACTTTTAACCTCTTTTGTGGTTTTTTTAGGAGGCAGGACATCCTCTTGATCAAGGTCTCCTGCATTATGGTTCTGTTCAGGAAATCCTTTCCGACCCACAGTTCGACATCTCCCTGCCGAGCTGCACCTCGGTGATGGCGACAGTCAAACGCCGACCGAACAAGTTCCCAAGGAGATACAATCCTAAGGCCGGCCATGTGTCCCAACCCAAGTCCTGGGGGCTACTGCATTGACGACTCAATGCAAAAAATTCAAAGTGAAAAACAGTTTCCGAGGAGATTAAAATCCTCAGGTTGGTCGGCCACACCCAATCTGACTCTTGGGAGCTATTGTGCACCGTGTTTCTGTTCCTAAGTATGCTACCATGTTAGGACTTGATCCTCAGGCCAATTTCGTGAATAGACCTGAGTCTCAGGGGCTACCGGGATCAGTGGTTTTATGTTATCCTTCAGGTGCATCTCAGATTTTAGGCCGACACGCACCTTGAGGGCTACTAGCTATACTTCTCGACAGAGAATAATTGCATCAATCAGAACAAATTCCACAAAAGATCAGCCCAAGGCCGAGGTGGTGCACCACCTTGAAAGCAGTCCGGCATAAAGCTCAAATGCAAGTGGATGGCTCCATAGATGTTGGCACTAGTGCAGAGACGTCCTATACAAACGGTTTTTTACCTCCTTTCCGCAACAGAGTTTTAAACAGTCGTCAGTGTGTGCGATATGTGGGTCCTTCCCACACGACCCAGAAACCGTCGGGGATAGGCCCTCCGGTCACACACGCTGGGCAAAATGAGCTCGTGTGCGATCAGGGGAGGCATCGGAGACCAATCGTTTCCGTTCGTATGTACATCCCACACAGTGAATCCCAGAAAAACATTTCCTTCGTATGTATATCACACACGATTT
Organism: Thinopyrum elongatum; assembly: GCA_011799875.1. Lineage (NCBI taxonomy): Eukaryota > Viridiplantae > Streptophyta > Magnoliopsida > Poales > Poaceae > Thinopyrum > Thinopyrum elongatum. The sequence continues at coordinate 394,746,171 of CM022299.1, forward strand.
TTTATGTGGAAACGTTTGTGCAAGGTGGCCTGACGCAAACAGTTCACTGGCTGAAGTCGTGTGTGATTATTCATTGATCCAACACGCCTACTTTCTAGAAACCATGTGGGTTGTTTGAGTTCATCGCCCACGGCGTTGTCTGAGAAACTGTCTGCAATTGAAAACCCAAATAAGCAGCGTAATTGGCCTATTATTGATAATCCATGTAGTAATCAAATTGACATTTCTTATGAAACACACCATATATTTCATATTCGTATAATGGCAACCAGGATTTCATAATCGAATTACATCAGATAGCTTCAGCACTCAGTTACACCATATAGGGATATAGCTAGCTACGCCATTACACATCAGCACCAAGTTTCACATGCAACATCAAAAACCTTTGGAAAGTAGCATCATACACGGTAAATAAACAGATGAATGTCATCTAGGAAAATGCAGAAGCGGAAGGCGAATATTGAGCCTTCAGTGATGTTGAATGTCCTTACAACTTTAGGCCAGTGGCTATGGATAATTGCCCGCCCAACCTTCTTCCTCATGAGGAAGACTTCAATATTTTACCGTGGGTGTTGAATGAATACCTTCCTCGCCTCTTGACCATGCAGGTAGTTTGAGAGGTAATCATCGGTGAACTGCTCTGGAAAGTACTGAAAACAAAGATATGCATAAATCGCTGTTATAAATTTTGCAATGGCACAAGGGGAAAAACAAGGTAAAAGAGTTAGTACCATCCTATAGTTAACTGATGTCTTCTTCATTGTGCAAACAAAGATCTTACTGTGATTCGTCACAAGTTTCTTTATCCTAACAATCTTTCTGAGTTTCTTGACTTGACTGATATTCATGGACATCTCATTTCCCCATATGCAAAATGGGTCGAACAGTGGGTCTAAGCCTCTGACAGCAAGACCTACATGTGCAAGACAAAATTGTAAGAAACCTAAATATTAGAATGATTACTGCAACCACACAATAATGTGCTATTAGCGAAAGGATCATGCATGAGCAAACCTCGACGGTAAACCGCAGTGCCTCCCATTGTTTCCCTGCAACACATATAAGGAATATCTTGATCAGGTAAACTGAGAGTTGCCATACTATTAGTAGAATATGTTAATGAAAAATAAACAAATTGTAGATCCAACAGATTAACTCGAGATGCATGGAAAAGCCAGTTAACCTAACCAAGCATGCTAATCAACTTGGAAATAGAGCAACTATATATGTTTCTCATGTATTGAGTATAGCCAAATTCGATTTATTTCTCACATGCATAACAATACAAAATTGTACCCACAACAAATGAAAATCAAATTGCAGAATTGAACCAAATAGTTAACTGGACAGCAGAACAAATGAACCAAAACAGTTAACTGAGCACGACATTGCAGAATAGAACATATACTAGAAGATAAGACAGTTAACGAAACCAAGAATGCTTGAGAACTACTACGAAATGTAGCAATTGTTGGACCAAACTGTTAACTGAACATTACATTTCAGAATATCAGATTGCATATTAACATTACATAGTACAAATCACTAGAAGGCACTGGCGGTGGCCTCGAGAAAACAGCAGGAACTGTATTTTAAAGTAGACAACCGCGTGGCAGTGTCGATGGTGGCCTCGAAGATGAGGTGCTCCTCCAAGATCTGGCGGTCGGCACGCATGGCAGCCATTGCGATCTCATCTACGCGTGCGGCCTCGATTTGCTTCTCCGCTACCAGATGCTACTGAGCTCCATGCTATACTGCGCGCAAAATGGCTATGGGCGACGCTTAATTGGAGGATGGGGCAGTGATTTGGGCGGAAGGTGTCGCGCCCTTGGTCGGGGCATGTGGGATGGGGAAGGAGGAGGATGGTGTGGGTGGGTTGTGGATTACCTGACCATATCGACGAGGCCACGCAGCAAGAAGAAGGGTCACTGGCGAGGAGGCGACGCTGCAAGAAGGGTTGTCGGCGAGGAGGCAGCACTGCCAGTAAGCAGCAGTGAAGGTTTGAACTTGGAAAGCAAGGAGGAATAGTGGAAATGTGGCTTTCGGTGGGAGGGGGAGATAGATATTTCCGCGGTGGCAGAAATTTTTTCGCTCGGTGCCGCGAGAAACTGGCACGCAAGTGTGGTTCAAGCACGAGCGGTGGACTGTAGACGACGAAGCTTCCTGCGTAAGCCAGACAAGACGGTGCGCCAAGATATTTTATATCGCATCCCACACGATTCTTGCTAGTAAACTGTTTGTGGTATACCTGATTTTTTTCATTATGTTTTGAAAGACAAAATGGTGTTACGGAGGGAAAGGATGGTGTTTGAATTGCTAGAACATTTATTTGCAGTGAACATGCAACTATATGAGTGTCGTGTTAAAATTAGGAATTATTCCGGGTTTGTTTGGCCTTTTTTATGCTTTAATTGAGTTTCTAGGCATTTAATGTGCATAATTCAAATTTGAACTGCGAGCACATGCTCCAGTGCACCAAAGTTTGTTGAAAAATCACATGTGTGTCTTTGGGTGAATTTATAGGTCCCTTGCAAGAAATGGGAATGAAATTCAAACATCTGGGCGTCGTGGCTCGGCCGAAAATATTGAGAAACTTGGTTTTTAAAATCCTGTAAATCCAAAACTTGCCTGAAAATCATGAAACTTGGCATGGTGTCATGTCATGGCACCAACATGCTGTGCTAATTTTTTTGGCCAAATTGGGACAAGTTTTGGTATAAGCTTCTTGCAAACCGGAGCTTCTCTCAAGAAGGCTCGTGGTTCCGAAAGGGAACGTGTCACCTTTGTGTGCGAAACGACATACGCTGCCCCCCTTCTTGATTTTTTTATAGAGACAACATAGAACTATATGAGTGTCGTGTTAAAATTTGGAATTATTCCGGGTTCTTTTGGCCTTTTTATACATTAATTGAGTTTCTGGGCATTTAATATGCATAATTCAAATTTGAACTACACGCACATGCTCCAGTGCATCAAAATTGGTTGAAAAATCACATGTGTGTCCTTGGGTGAATTTCTAGGTCCCATGCAAGAAATGGGAATGAAATTTAAACATCTGGGCGTCGTGGCTCGGCCGAAAACATTGAGAAACTTGGTTTTTAAATTCCTGTAAATCCAAAACACGCATGAAAATCATGAAACTTGGCATGGTGTCATGTCATGGCACCAACATGTTGTGCTAAATTTTTTGGCCGAATTGGAACAAGTTTTGGTATAAGCTTCTTGCAAACCGGAGCTTCTCTCAAGAAGGCTCGTGGTTCCGAGAGGGAACGAGACACCTTTGTGTGCGAAACGACATACGCTGCCCCCCTCTTGATTATTTTATAGAGCCAACATAGAACTATATGTGTGTTGTTTTAAAATTTGGAATTATTCCGGGTTCGTTTGGCATTTTTATACATTAATTGAGTTTCTGGGCATTTAATGTGCATAATTCAAATTTGAACTAAAAGCACATGCTCCAGTGCACCAAAGTTGGTTGAAAAATCACATGTGTGTCCTTGGGTGAACTTCTAGGCCCCATGCAAGAAATGGGAATGAAATTCAAACATCTCGGCGTCGTGGCTCGGCCGGAAACATTGAGAAACTTGGTTTTTAAATTCTTGTAAATCCAAAACACGCATGAAAATCATGAAACTTGGCATGATGTCATGACATGGCACCAACATGCTGTGGTAAATTTTTTGGCCGAATTGGGACAAGCTTTTGGTATAAGCTTCTTGCAAACAGGAGCTTCTCTCAAGAAGGCTCGTGGTTCCGAGAGGGAACATGTCACCTTCATGTGTGAAACGACATACGCTGCCTTTTCCCGCCTTGATTTTTTTACAGAGGCAACATAGACCAATAGGGGTTTCGTGCTAAATTTTGGAATTAATCTGGATTTGTTTGGCCTTTTTTCTATTAAAAGGAGTTTCTAGGCATTTAATGCGCATAATTCAAATTTGAACTACAAGCACATGCTCCAGTGCGCTAAAGTTGGTTAAAAAATCATTTATGTGTACTTGGGTGAATTTCTAGGTCACATGCAAGAAATGGGAATGGAATTCAAACATTTGGGCATTGTGGCTCGGCCGGAAACATCGAGAAACTTGGTTTTTAAATTCCTGTAAATCCAAAACTCGCCTGAACATCATGAAACTTGGCATGGTGTCCTGACATGGCACCAACATGCTGTGATAATTTTTTTTGTCCGATTTGCGAAGGCGCACACATTGACAACCAACAAAGTCATTTTGGAACAGGTGCTGTCACGATACAATCGGAAACACAAGTATTATTGAAATCGTGGGCGTTCTACTTACCATTTACGTGCTGCCACGCATCCCCTTTTTTTATTGGCTAGGAGGCGTCGTGCGGGGTAGCTATTAAGTACGGGAGGCGTGCGTTCAGACTCCTGCGCATGCTTATCGGGAGGAGAGCCCTTTGACCCCCATGTGCCGCCCACCTCTCTCCCAGCGTCTCCATTAATGGCGCCCGAGCCCCTGTTTTATGGCGTGGCTATATCTCACTCGACTAAGATTTAAGAAGAAAAAAATCTAAAATTAAAATTTTGCATGGATATTGATGTACGATCTGACAGACATATATAACATCGACTGCGACTTATAGCAAGACTGATATGAATATATAAGGGCGATGATAGTGGATAATAATTGTCATACATATTTAGGAAGATAATAAAAAATGCCACATGCGGCAACGCCCGAAATACACAAGGGCCAAAGAAGAAGGAAGACACAGACAATGATCTGGCTCGCAGAGGTCTACTTTCTTGATGCGTTGCTGCAGGGCGCGGAGACTAGTTCTCGCGGCAAGCGGCGATGAACTCTTTCGTGTCCTCAATACGCTGCTTGAGAGCATCCACGGATTCCTCCACCAGCCTTTCGCGCTCGATGCGGAGCATGGCATTCTCGTCCATAAGTTTCTTGACCATGACGCCCGCCCTCTTCAACAAGGCAGTGGTCTCCTTGTGCTGCTTCTTCCTTCCGGCGATCTTCGCCCTCAGCAGGTCACGCTCGGTGCGGAGCTTCGCCTTGTCCTCCCTAGTCCCCGGATGAGGCCAGTAGCATTTTCAAACGAGGCATTCATCTCGTCCTGCAGCTTAATCCAGCTAGAGATCCGATCCATCGGGTCATCGAGCATAGCGCGCAAGCTCCTGTGAGAGTCCTCGCCTGCCCGCGAGACATTTTCCCAGGCCACCGCGGTGCGAGAGGACCTCTCTGCTGCATTTGGGGCGCGGCGGGACATCTCTGCTGCTTCCGTGGCGTGGTCGGACCAGTCTGCTGCATCGACGGCACGGCGGGACCTCTGTGCTGCTTCGGCGGCACGGTGGGACCTCTGTGCTGCTATGACGGCGCGACGGGACATGTCGGCTGCTTTCGCAGGCGGGACATCTCTCGTGCTTCCACTTCCATGCTCGCCTCTCCCTGGTAGTAATCTCTCGACCCAGAACTCATGCGGGCCATGGAAGACGCAAGGGAACGACGATGAAAGACTTGTTTGTTTTTGTGGATGAGGAGTTGATGAGGAATGTGCAGTCATCTTGGAGTAGGTAGTATTTATAACTGAGTACTAATACACTCCTAAGTGGGAAACCGTTTAGGTTTTGATCGGTGTGAACAGGTTTGCAATTAAATATAGTGTGGTAGTAATTTGGAATGTGACGATACGCAATCTCAAAATTTATTGAAGGTTCTAGTTTCGAAGTGCGGCACTATTCCCGGATGGCGTAACGTGGGCACGCGTTCTCGGCCGCGTACGTGGCGTTTGCACCATAGGGTGCACTGCAATAGGCGATGTCAGCACATGTCTTGTTCCATCAACCGTGCGCGCTTGTTATTACCATCGCGCATGCTTCTTTTAATTAGAATGTGTGCCCGTCTAGCGCACACACCTTGATCTGTCTAACTGTTTTTGTTTGTTGTGGCTAATCGCAAACAGTTCATTCGTGTGAAGTGTATGCCGTCAATCGCACACACCTTGATCTGGCTGACCATTTCTGTTATGTTGCCTAATCGCATACAGTTCATCCGAGTGAACTGTATGCCGTCAATCGCACACACACCTTGATCTACCCGACCGTTTCTATTGTGTTGCCTAATCACAAACAGTTCATCCGGGTGAACGGTATGCCGTATAGCGCACACACCTTCATCTGGCCGCCGGTTTCTGTTGTTAAGCTCATCGCAAACAGTTTATTCGAGTGAACTGTATGCCCCGCATCGCACACGCAACTAAAATCTGAACTGTGTTTGATGTATCCGCCATCGCAAACATTTTGCATCTTTTTTGACGATTTTTTACATCACCGTTTGTGATTAATGCATCGCACACAGTTTCATCGAAGGGTCTCTGATTGTAGTACCATGTTAGCAGCATCCTGCAGTAGTGTGGGGATATAACCCCACGGTATGACCCACCCGTTCAGGGCCGCGTCATTCAATGGCGGCTTGGAGATAAAACTCAACATATGGGTTGTGGTGATCAAGAGGTTCAGGGCCCAGAAGATGAGTTGCCAAGTGGGCCGGCTCATGGCCCAGAGTCTAATACGGTGGTGCTCACAAGATGCCAAAGGAAGTTTCCTTACTTGGGAAGTAAGACAAGTAGGAGATAGACTAGGTCACGGGTTATACTATGACCCGGACTCTGTTGTAAACCCAGGGCCTCAACCTATATATAAAGGGGAGCCCCTCAGGTAGAAAGGTTAAGTTACAAGTTCTCGAGTACTAGGCTAGCTAAGTCGCATCCTTGTAATCGAGATCTCAAGCAATAATCAATCAAGCAGGAAGTAGGCTATTACCTCCACCGAGAGGGGCCGAACCTGGGTAAACTCTTGTCTCTCGATTCCGATCAACCCCGTTCAAGCTACTACCTCGTAGCGATGGGCTCACGACTAAGTCCTTTCACGAGGACATCTGCCGTGAAAAAACCGCGACAGTTGGCACCCAATGTGGGGCTATCTCATAGTGGTGTTGAGTTCTTGGAGGGAGCTCTCCCATGGATCAAGGGATACACGGTCGGCCAGATGACCAAGAGTCGTCGCGGCAAGCTCTACATTGAAGATTCGGGCTGGGGCCCCGAGGCCGACTCAATCGAGTACGGATACCTGGTCCCTTCGGCAAGATCCATGTCTTCGTCTCCAAACTCGGCGAGTCGGGTTTCGAGCCGGACACCTGCACCGACATCATCGAGCTGGCTCAACGCACCCAACCTGGCCGTGTTCAAGCCGGCCGAAAACATGCCTTCATTGGTTTCATCCAGGGGATGGATCTGGCGGATAACTCCATTTCTAGCAGGGATACCCTTGCTTACTTTGATGGTGAGTCCCCGATCGGCGATACCGAGTCGATCCTCCCACTTTATGACAGTAGGCTTGGGGGCTTCTCTTATGGCGAGTCGACCCAGGATGCAGCTGAGCCGCCTCTCCAAGTAGCCGTTTATATGGCAGGCACGGTGCCAGCTCTTGGTTCTACAGCGGCTGGCGCAGTAAACGGGGCAGGCACCACTGCGCCGGGAACAGCTGGCTCAAACAAGACGCTGGCTGAAACTATGGCCAACTTGATGGCCGCCATGGCGAATCTCCTGGAAACTCCAGTGACTGCAGAGAACCAGACGGAACGTAATACCGAGTTGAATAAATTCCATGAGCAGATGGCTAAGGTTCAAGAGGATATCAATGCTGAAAATCTTCGCATGGCTGAGCTGCAGGCCCACATCCGCAACGAGGTCGATCGGCTGAAAGCAGAGGCCTGGCACCTAAGTTTGCAAAAGGATGCTTCGGATGTGGTTCATCAGAGGAGGCATGCGAGCCAGCTACATTACAACTATGAGCCTACTCTCTTGTTCACCGCGCCACATCAGACGTCAGGAGCCGGCACCAGTACACCCGGGCCCCCGGTCATACCTCAATAGACCTGGGTCGTGGCCCCGAATACAGGGACGGAGCAGCCGCGGGCGGGCCAGCCTCGCCAGCCGGCTCAACAGCCTGAGCCGGTGTGAAAATACCGGTTCCACCTCGCCGTTTCCAGATGCCGGCAGGTCATTTTCCCAACCCTATGGATAACATGCTGGCGGCAACTCGCAACCTCGCTGCGCTCCCGCTCACAGGAAACTCCCCAATCGAGATTGAGGACAGGAACACCATCGAGATGTTGAAGACGGCGGTCAACCAACAGGCAAATTATTCGTATAGTCATGGTCGGGTCCACTCTACCCCACATCCGAGCCGCAGCAAAAGTCGACATGAGTCGCCCGCTGTCTCCAGTAGTGAGCGCAGGCGGCTTGCTCAGAATCCCCCAGTCCGACCAGCGGTATCAGACGCCCAGGCGATCATTGATGCGGCTCAAGCTATGCGGGAGGCAGAGGCGGCCATGACAATGGCGGGTCAGGTACCCCCCTCCATGCCACAACCGGGTTCGTCCAGAGCAGGACTTAATACCAGGACTATAGGAATACCGTGTTTATCGCCGGCTTTACGCAACGAGTGCATGCCCAAGGATTTTAAAGGCCCTCGTAAGGTGCCCAACTACATGGGTGATCTCGAGCCAGCTGCTTGGATCGAGAGCTACGAGATTGCCATGGATATGTTGGATGACAGTGATGCTGTCTGTGCCAAATATTTAACTATGATGTTGGAAGGGATGGCTCGTACATGTCTCAAGAACTTGCCCCCCAATTCCATTAACACTTGGGCAGAATTGAAGGAACGCTTCATCAAGAATTTCCAAGGAACTTGCAAACGTCCGATGATGATTGTCGACCTACAGCACTGCGTCCAATGCGAGGGAGAGTCGGCTCATCATTGGTTGCACCGGGTTGCAGACATAGTTCACTCCTCAGATAGCATAATGCTACTCAGGCCGTTTTGATCCTTGAGAAGAATTGCCACTTCAACCCCCTAGTCCAGAAACTCGGGCGGCTCAAGCGAAAGATACAGGATATGGGCAAACTCATGGATGTCCTTACTAGATATGCTGAGTCTGATAGCACGAAAGATCCTAGCTCGGATGATGATAAATCAGGCAAGGGCAAGAAAAACGACGGTGGAAAGGGTCATCAGCAGAACAACTCGGGACATGCTGGCAATCACAGTAATCAAGGTAATGGTGGCAAGCGCAAACACCCAGAGGGCGGGTCAGATTTTGTCGCTAACACCAACAATGGTTTCAAAGGCCAGAGGTGAAACAATTCGGGGAAGCCCTATAATGGGAATAAGGCCCGCAATTTTGAGGAAGCGCACAAAGGCCCGTGCCCGAAACATAGCCTCCCTCACAAGCCGGTGAATCACTCCTGGGAGAACCGTTATATCATGCAAGCTTACCGCACTCAAGTCTACCAGAATCATCAAGGTGGTGGTGGCGGAAATCCGGGTCAACCCGAAGCTGGCGGCTCAGGATTTCCAGGAGCCGGCTCATCTAGTAATTGCCAGAATCCTGGCTTTCAGGGCTCGGGCGGCTCAGGGTCTGGATATCAAGGTTCAGGAAACAGTGGGGCTGGTCACCAGCATTCTGGCCAAGGCACTCAGCAGCAGGGTAACCAGTCAGGTTTTCAGAGCCATCCCAAAGAGCTGAACAGTGGTCAATATCACGTGTTCACGACTAGTATTTGCAAACGTGATCGCAAGTTGCAACAACGTGCAATCAACATGGTTGAGCCGGCGGTCCCTGAGTACTTAAACTGGTCAGAGCAACCGGTCGTCTAGAGTCACGAGGATCACCCTCCCCGGGTCGAGAATCCGGGTTGTCTTGCTCTGGTGGTGGCACCTCAAGTTGGGGGCTATAAACTTACAAAGGTGCTCATGGATGGCGGCAACATCATTAATATACTTTACTATGATACCTTCAAACATATGAACCTTTCAGAAAAGCAGTTGCGGCCCTCCTCTATGGTTTTCCACGGGGTTGTACCAGGGAAATCTGCCTACCCCATTGGCTGGATTAAGCTGGAAGTTGCTTTCAGTACAGAGTTTAACTGTCGATGCGAGTCTCTGACGTTTGAGGTGGTCAAAATCAAAAGCCCATATCATGCCCTCTTCGGGAAGCCGACTTATGCACGCTTCACGGCACGGCCATGTTATGTGTACCTCAAGCTCAAAATGCCTGGGCCAAAAGGCATGATCACAGTCAATGGTGATAGGAAGATTGCCCTTGAATGCGAAGAGGGGGACACAACTTACGCTGAGTCGGCTTGTGCAGCCAAAGAGTTAAAATTTTACGCTGCCAATGTTGACCCGACTGACATGACACCCCTGAAGAAGCCCACCATAGAGTCTGATCCCTGCTCAAGTTCAAGCCGGCTGAGGATATGAAGCAAGTTGACTTCACTCCGGGCGACGCATCCAAATAGTTCACCATTGGGACCGACTTGGACACCAAATAGGAAAGCGCGCTCATCGAGTTCATCCGTGAGAATCCAGACGTCTTCACATGGAAACCCTCTGACATGCCTGGTGTACCAAGAGAACTCGCTGAGCCCCACCTCAATGTGGATCCTAAGATGAAACCTGTCAGGCAATACCTCCGTCGTTTTCACGAGGAGAGACGCAAGGCTATTGGCGAGGAAGTGGCCCGGCTTTTGGCGGCTGGCTTTATTGTTGAAGTTTTTCACCCTGAGTGGTTGGGAAATCCAGTGCTTGTTCTAAAGAAAAATGACACTTGGCGCATGTGTATTGATTACACAGATCTCAACAAGGCCTACCCCAAAGACCCATTCGCCCTCCCCCGTATCGATCAGATTATCGATTCTACTGTTGGTTGTGAGTGCTTATGTTTCTTGGATGCTTACTCCGGCTATCATCAGATAAAGATGGCTGTTGAGGATCAACAAAAGACTGCTTTTATCACACCGTTTGGAGCCTTTTGCTATGTTTATATTCCTTTTGGGCTCAAGAGCGCAAGGGCTACTTATCAACGCTGTGTTCAGAATTGTTTCCACAATCAGATCAGACGCAATGTTCATGCTTATGTTGATGATATTGTGGTTAAATCCCAAAAGAAGGAAACCCTACTGGACGACCTCAAGGAAACCTTTGATAATCTTCGGGTATATCAGATGAAGCTTAACCTGGCCAAATATGTTTTTGGTGTTCCTGCAGGGAAATTACTGGGTTTTCTGGTGTCAGAACGAGGTATTGAAGCTAACCCAGAGAAGATCAAGGCAGTGACTTCAGTCGCTAAGCCGGCCAATCAACGACGTTCAGCGCACGGCGAGCCGAATCGTGGCTCTAAGCCATTTTATAAGCTGCCTCGGTGAGAAGGCGATACCACTGTACTAGATGTTGAAGAAGACCGACAATTTTGTCTGGAGTGATGCTGCCAATGAGGCCTTCGAAGCACTGAGGAAGCAGCTAGCTGAGCTACCCGTTCTTGCTGCTCCTATCGACAAAGAGCCTATGCTCTTGTACATCGCTGCTAATAATAAGGCAGTGAGTGTAGCAGTTGTCGTGGCGCGAAAGGAGGCTGAGAAAGAATATCCAGTCCACAGGCCGGTTTATTATGTTAGTGAGGTTTTGACAGAGTCCAAGCAAAGATATCTGATACGTCTCCAATGTATCTATAATTTTTTATTGTTCCATGCTGTTATATTTCTTGGATGTTTTATATTCATTTACTAGCAACTTTATATCATTTTTTGGGACTAACCTATTGACATAGTGCCCAGTGCCAATTGATGTTTTCCACTTGTTTTTTACTTTGCAGAATATCAATACCAAACGAAGTAAAAATGCCACGAAACTTTTTGGAGATTTTTTTATGGACGGAAGACACTCAGGGAGCCAAAGAAGTGCATGGGAGGAGGCCCGTGGGGCCCACTAGGCACCAGGGCGCGCCAGAAGGCTCAGGCGCGCCCTTATGGGTAGTGGAGCCCACGGGAAGCTGCTCCACCACCATCCACCTCTATAAATACTCTAAAATCCCCAAAACCCTATGGGAGTCGACGAAACACAATTCCAGCCGCCGCAAGTTCCAGAACCACGAGATCCAATCTACAGGCCTTTTTCGGCACTCTGCCGGAGGGGTCAACGACCACGGAGGGGTTCTTCATCATCATCCTTGCCCCTCCGATGAAGCATTAGTAGTTTACTACAGACCTACGGGTCCGTAGGTAGTAGCTAGATGGCTTCTTCTCTCTTTTTGATTTTCAATACAATGTTCTCCTCGATGTTCTTGTAGATCTATTTGATGTAATGACTTTTTGCGGTGTGTTTGTTGGGATCCGATGAATTGTGAGTTTATGATCAGATCTATCCATGAATATTATTTGAGTCTTTGCTAAACTCTTTTATGCATGATTGTTATAGCCTTGTTTTTCTTCTCCGAAACTTTGGTTTGGTTTGGCCAACTAGATTGATTTTTCTTGCAATGGGAAGAGGTGCTTTGTGATGGGTTAGATCTTGCGGTGCTCAATCTCAGTGACAGAAGGAGACATGACACGCATGTATCATTGCCATTAAGGATAAAAAGATGGGGTCTATTCCTACATGAATAGATCTTGTCTACACCATGTCATCGTTCTTATTGCATTACCCCATTTTCCCATGAACTTAATACACTAGATGCATGCTGGATAGCGGTCGATGTGTGGAGTAATAGTACTAGATGTAGGCAGGAGTCGGTCTACTAATCTTGGACGCGATGCTTATATACATGATCATTGCCTTGGATATCGTCATAATTATTTGCTCTTCTGTCAATTGTCCAACAGTAATTTGTTTACCCACCGTATGCTATTTTCTCGAGAGAAGCCTCTAGTGAAATCTATGGGCCCCGGGTCCATTTCCTATCATATTAAAACCCAAAAATACCATGCTGCACTTTTTCTTTATTTATTTTATTTTGTGTTTTTGCTAGATCTATTTATCAAAATCTATACAATTTAATCTATCACAATACCGAGGAGGGATTGACAACCCCTCTTACGCGTTGGGTTGCAAGTATTTGTTATTTGTGTGCAGGTGCTGTTTACATAGTGTTGCTTGGTTCTCCTACTGGATTGATAACCTTAGTTTCATAACTAAGGGAAATACTTACCGTTGTTGTGCTGCATCATCCTCTCCTCTTCGGGGAATTACCAACGCAGATACAAGCAACCAATATCCACATTGGCAGAAGCTGGTATTTGGCGTCTTCATGGCTAGTCACAAGCTGAAGCATTATTCCAGGAACATCCCATCACATTGGTCAGCTCAGCTCCTCTGGGAGACATCATCCAAAACAGGGAGGCCACAGGCCGGGTTGCTAAGTTGGCAATTGAGCTTGGTCCTCATCATCTTAAGTATGTGCCCAGGACGACCATCAAATATAAAGCGCTGGTAGAATTTATCAATGGCTGGACTGAACTACAGATTCCTGAGGAGAAGCCGGACAATACATATTGGACGATATATTTGATGGCTCCAGGCAGTTAGAAGGTTCGGGGGCTGGAGTCTTCTTATCTTCTCCCAGAAGTGATAAATTTTGCTATGTCATCAGGATCATGTTTCCTTGTACTAACAATGCAGCTGAGTATGAGGCCCTCCTTCATGGTCTCCATATGGCCAAGGAGATGAATCTCAGTCAGGTCAGATGCCTGGGTGATTCTGATCTGGTCGCTCAGCAAGTCTCCGGTACTTGGTACTCAAAAGACCCCCTCATGGCGGCTTATCGGCAAGCTGTGACTAATATCGCAGGACACTTCAAAGGATATCAGGTGGACCACATTGATCGGCGGGAAAATGAGGCGGCTGATGCTCTTTCATGACTTGGCTCTCAGCGTAAGCCGGTCCCTCCCAATGTGTTCCTTGATGTTCTCCATAATCCTTCTGTCAAACTGCCTTCTGAGGAAGATCTTGCTATACCTGACCCGGAAGCACAGTTGCTAGCAGCTCTTCGTGCTATCCCAGATTGGACGGTGCCTTATCTGGCTTATCTCACTCGAGGCGAGCTCCCTGAAGATGAACTCATTGCTCTTCAGATCGTCCACCATTCCAAGTCTATGACTATTGTCAATGGCGAGTTTGCACAGAAGAAGCATTACTGGTGTTTTTCAACGATGTGTTTCCCCTGATGAAGGGCGAGAGATCCTCAATGAGATTCATTCAGGTGATTGTGGTCATCATGCCGGCTCAAGATCCCTAGTGGCAAAGGCTTTTCAGCACAGTTTTTATTGGCTCACGGCTCATGCAGATGCTGAGGATATTGTGCGCAAGTGTGATGGATGCCAAAAGTTTGCACGGCAAGCTCATGTGCCGGCTCAAGAACTCCGGATGATTCCCATCACTTGGCCCTTTGCGATGTGGGGGCTTGATATGGTTGGTACTTTTAAACCATCTAAGGACAAAAGACCCGCCTTTTGGTTGCTGTTGATAAATTCACCAAGTGGGTTGAAGGAGAGCCAATAAGCAATTGTGATGCAGCAACAACAGTCAAGTTCCTGAAAAAGTTGATTTTCTGTTTTGGTTATCCGCACAGCATCATCACTGATAATGGAACTAACTTGTCCAAAGGAGCTATGAAGCAATTCTGTCAACGAGAACACATCCGGCTTGATGTAGCCTCAGTGGCACATCGTCAGTCCAATGGCCTAGCTGAGCGCGGTAACCAAGAGATTTTGCGAGGTATCAAGCCAAGACTCATGGTTCCTCTTGAGAGGACTCCGAGCTATTGGGTTGAGGAGCTCCCCTCTATCCTGTGGAGCATATGGACTACCCCCAATAGATCAACAGGCTATACGCCTTTCTTCATGGTTTATGGAGCAGAAGCTGTGCTACCTAGTGATATTCGTCATGATTCCCCCAGAGTTGCAGCTTACGTCGAAGCAGATAATGAGCAGGCTTGACAAGACTCTTTGGATGCCCTGGAAGAGGAACGTGACTTTGATGTAGCACAGTCAGCAATCTATCAGCAAGACCTACGTCACTATCATAACCGTAGAGTGTGCATCCGTACTTTCCAGGAGGGCGACTTAGTGCTTTGACTGGTACAAGAACAAGCCGACATGCATAAGCTTTCACCTCCATGGGAAGGACCTTTTGTTATCAGCAAGAATCTCAACAATGGGTCATATTATCTCATTGATATACATGAACACAAGACGTCACGTACCTCCGAGGAGGAGACCAACAGGTCTTGGAATATTGCTCATCTTCGGTCTTATTATACTTAGAGCCACTGGTTCTAACCTATTGTACATACCTATGTATATATACTTTTTATGATCAATATAATAAAGCCAGCATCCCCGAAACTCGGGGCCTCTGTTGTTTCATCTCAAATATTGTGTATGAGTCTTTATTTCTTGATCATAGGTCACTTGGGGGCTTCCAACTCATCAAGTTTAGCTATTAACATCCCTTTTGAACCGACATATGCCATTATATAACTTGGTTATACCTGCCTGTATGCTTGATGCTACTTCGCCAAGGTGATCCGGTGTACTCTTGGCAGTCAATCAATCATGACCTTGAACTAGTCAAGGTTAAAACACCGGCTTATGTCACAAGAGAGCCGGCTTACAGAAAGCTAGGACAAACCATGGGCTATCACGCCAACTTCAGTGAAGCAAGATTCGTGCCTTGAAAGCCGGTCCCTTTGTCGTGCCTCAAAAGCCGGCAGAATAATTTTTATTCTCATTATATATTTGCCAATTATGTTCTTTTTTACAAGATCATATTTTTCCTTGATCATTTTTTGACATCGACCATGAATCGTCGGGTCATTGATACGCCGGGTTATTTTGATCAAGGAGAGACTTGACCTCGACCATGAGTCATTGGTTTCTCCATACGCATTGGATAATTATACTAAAGATTGCACGAATGGTGACTAAAGATCGGCGGCTCACAGATATACGACCCGCTAGATCATTACTTCATGCAAAATTTCATCACCAGTATAAAGGATACTGGGCGGGTCAACACAACACCGCACCAGTTACAAAATTTGTGCAAGAAGTATGTCCAGCATATCCAAGTGCGCGATGGCACCACAGACGAGAAAGTACTTTGCCTACTCTATGACAAGCCGCGACAGGGCTACACTTCCAACAAAGCTTTTTTTAAGCCGGTTACACGTTTGGAGCCGTTTGTGAGGTCTCTGGCTCAACAGTATGCCCTTCTTCACCAGTCGTCGCCGGGTCATCCTGTGCCGCCTCATCTTGATTGGTCTGGAAATCCCTTGCTTTCCACTGGGTTGTAGATTTTTTTTCAAAAGTTGCGTCTTCTGTGATAATGGAAGACGGGTCGATGTTAGGTGCGAAAGTTGGCTTACGTCGAGGAGGAGTTAGCACGAGCGGCTTAAACTCTGGCGGGCTGATGCGCTTGTTATCTTCCGAATAAGCGGGTTGGTAATTGGTCAAGTTCAGCTCCTCCACCATTTGAGTTGCCGCCACCCGGGTCACCTTCACACAGCGAGCAAAATCTTCTGGAGAAAAATCAGTGCCATCAATGTTGAATTGAGGAAACCCGCCCACCATCTCAGTATGATCTATATCTGGGAAGAATGCTTTGGCTCGAGCAAGAACCATGCCGGTTCCTGCACGAGCCGTCGACTTCACTAGCTCATGGATCCTTTGAGGGACGGTTGATAGCTCATTAAGCATCTCCTTAATCCTCTGAGGGGGGGTTGCAGCATCTTTAACAGTAGTAATTGCATACATGCCGCCAGTGTATAACTGCTCCACATATGTATAGATTGCCTTCAGCTTCACTAGAGACACTTGAAGAGCAATGTTAGTTTTTCGTCCTGCGCAAAGATAATACAAATGTTCGTAAGCCGGCCGAGACAGATAAACAAGGATTTTCTACTTCAGACACGACCATACTTACCAAAGATGGCCACCGTCATGTCCGTGATGTGGCGCTTGAGGGTATTCAACTCCTGAGTGACTGGCTCAAGTTGCTTTTCAGGCTCCTCAGCGCGCTTCAGGAAAGCTGTTTTCTCTTCCTCATGTGAGGCCTTCAACAAGTGCCAGTTATCCGAGGCAATCAACAAAGATTTCTGCAGAAATGACGAAGATGATTCTGCCTTCTCATGCAGCTTTCTCTTTGATTTCAGTTGCTCCTGCAAGCCGGTAGCCTTTGACTCGGCTTCATTCACCATATCCTGTCATCCAAATGCATATTTAGTTCAACTATTTTGGAAGTCCCAAGCCGGCGAGGTCGCACGACCCGGCACTTGGGGGCTACAAGACGCAAAAACTATTATACTCAAGTCCCAAGCAGCTACAAGCAACCTACATGGCACTTGGGGGATAAGGCAAGTGATTTTTCATACATATTCAAAGAAAGACTCGATCATCTCATAGAGATGAGCCGGCCCTTGGGGTCTACAGGGCGTTCTTTTACAATTCAGTGGCTAAGGTCAACGTTTTGAAGACCCGGCTTTCTCACAGAGATGAGCCGACCCTTGGGGGCTACATGTCCCTTTTTTCACATTATAGGGATAAGGATATCTTTTTGAAGAACCGGCTTGTTATTTTCATAACAACCCAACCCTTGGGGGCTACAGTGTGCTTGTCAAGATCATGCACAAGTCTCACACATACTCATGCTTTCCTATGTCTAAGATTTGAGGGCTACGTGAGTATTTTAAGTAGTGGAAAGAGGAAGTTTTTCGTACCTCATATTTTCTTTTCAGCATGTTAACCATGCTCGCCTCCATATCCTAGCTTGTGGATAGCCGGGTGATACGTCTCCATCGTATCTACTTTTCCAAACTCTTTTGCCCTTGTTTTGGACTCTAATTTGCATGATTTGAATGGAACTAACCCGGACTGACGATGTTTTCAGCAGAATTGCCATGGTGTTATTTTTGTGCAGAAATCAAAGTTCTCGGATTGACTTGAAAATTTACGAAGAATTTTTGTGGAATATATAAAAAATACTGGTGTAAAAAGATACCAGAGGGAGGCCACCCAGATGCCACAAGCCCTGGGGGCGCGCCTACCCCCCCAGGGCGCGCCTCCCAGGCTTGTGGGCCCCGTGGACCGTCTCCCACCCTAATTCCAACGCTATATATACCTATTCACGGAGAAAAAAATCAGAGAGAAGGATTCATCGCGTTTTATGATACGGAGCCGCCGCCGCCTCCTGTTCTTCATCGGGAGGGCTAATCTAGAGTCCGACCGGGGCTCCGGAGAGGGGAATCCGTCGCCATCTTCATCATCGACCTTCCTCCATCACCAATTTCATGATGCTCACCGCTGGGAGTGAGGAATTCCATCATAGGCTTGCTGGACGGTGATGGGGTTGATGAGATTTATTATGTAATCGAGTTAGTTTTGTTAGGGTTTGATCCCTAGTATCCACTATGTTCTGAGATTGATGTTGCTATGACTTTGCTATGCTTAATGCTTGTCACTAGGGCCCGAGTGCCATGATTTCAGATCTGAACCTATTATGTTTTCATGAATATATTTGTGTTCTTGATCCTATCTTGCAAGTTGTAGACACCTATTACGTGTTATGACCCGCATACCCCAAGGTGACAATAATTGGGATTCTTTCCGATGATTACCGTAGTTTGAGGAGTTCATGTATTCACTAAGTGCTAATGCTTTGGTTCGGTTCTCTATTAAAAGGATGCCTTAATATCCCTTAGTATCCCTTTGGACCCCGCTGCCACGGGACGGTAGGACAAAAGATGTCATGCATGTTCTTTCCATAAGCACGTATGACTATATACGGAATACATGCCTACATTATATTGATGAATTGGAGCTAGTTCTGTGTCCCCCTAGGTTATGACTGCTACATGATGAATATTATCCAACACAATTATCCATTGTTGATCCAATGCCTACGAGCTTTTCACATATTGATCTTTGCTAAGTTACTTTTGTTGCTGCTGCTGTTACAATCATTACAAAACTGCTACTGTTACTTTTGCCACTGTTACCGTTACTTCCATACTACTTTGCTACTAAATACTTTGTTGCAGATATTAAGTCTTTCAGGTGTGGTTGAATTGACAACTCAACTGCTAATACTCGTGAATATTCTTTGGCTCCCCTTGTGTCGAATCAATAAATTTGGGTTGAATACTCTACCCTCGAAAACTGTTACGATCCCCTATACTTGTGAGTTATCAAGACCTTTTTCTGGCGCCGTTGCCGGGGAGCATAACTATATATGCTGAGTCACTTGGGATTTATATCTGTTGATCACTATGAGGAATCTGAAAGATACCAAAACCAAGATTTTTTCCTCTACTATGAGGGGAGGTAAGGAACTGCCATCTAGCTCTGCACTTGATTCACCTTCTGTTTTGAGTAAGCTTGCGACACCTACACCTGCTATTAATTCTGATATGTCGCAAGTAATTGATGAAGCTACTTCTGCTATGCATGATGCTTATGATGATACTACTACTTTGCTTGATAATAATGTGCCACTGGGTGAATTTATTGATGAACAACTTGCTAGAGCTAAAGATCTTGAGAATGCTGAAACTGATAATATTTCTGAAACTGATGAAATTATTGAAACTGAAAACTTTGAAACACCCATTAGACCTAGAACTCCTAGATATGAATTGCCTGTTATACCTGAAGGTTATGTTATGGATGGAGAGGTAGTAGGGACTTTCTTGCTTGTAAGGATAGAGAGGATCTTAAGAAATTACTAGTCAAGTTGAAAGAAAAATCTTTGAATGCTAGAATGCAATATGATACTGAGTTTGCTACTTCACCTATCTTTGTTACTAATAAGGACTATGAATTCTCTGTCGATCCTGAGTTAATTACTTTGGATGAATCTGGTCCTTTCCATGGTTATGAATCTGAAACTGTTGTGGCACATCTTACTAAATTAAATGACATAGCCTCCTTGTTTGCTCATGAGGAAAAAATTCGCTACTACTATATTCTTAAGTTGTTTCCTTTATCGTTAAAGGGTGATGCTAAGATATGGTTTAATTCTCTTGCTCCTGGTTGTGTGCGTAGTCCCTAGGATATGATATATTACTTCTTTGAAAAATATTTTCCTGCTCATAAGAAACAAGCTGCTTTACAGGAAATATTTAACTTTGTGCAAATTGAAGAAGAGAGTCTCCTACAAGCTTGGGGGAGGCTTCTCCAATTACTTAATGCTTTGCCTGATCATCCTCTCAAGAAAAATGAAATACTTGATATCTTTTATAATGGACTAACCGATGCCTCTAGGGACCACCTAGATAGTTGTGTTGGTTGTGTTTTCACGGAGCGAACTGTTGAGCAAGCTGAAGTACTATTGAATAATATATTGAGTAATGATAATGATTGGACTCTTCCTGAACCACCGCCTAAACCAACTATGAAGAAGAGGGGTATTCTATTTCTCAGTCCTGAAGATATGCAATAGGCAAAGAAATCTATGAAAGAAAAAGGTATTAAAGCTGAAGATGTTAAGAATTTACCACCTATTGAAGAAATACATGGTCTTGATAACCCGACACAGGTAGTAGAGATAAATTCTCTCTATAGATTTGATGAAGGTGATATTCCTCATAATAAATCTGCTAGTCAATGCTTGGATGAATTTGATAACTTTATTGTTAAACAAGAAAACTTCAATGCATATGTTAGTAGACAATTGAAAAGAAATGCTTATATGATTGAACACTTGGGTGACTATATGTTTAGAACTGTTAATGATCTTAAGGTTGTTAGTAAACATGCTTCCATGGTAAAAACTCAAGTAGAACAAGTTCTTAAGGCACAAGATGATTTGCTTAATGAGATGAACAATAAGATGAATGATCATGTTGTTAGAGTTATGACTAGAGGTGGTAAAATTACTCAGGAACCTTTGTATCCTGAGGGCCATCCTAAGAGAATTGAGCAAGATTCTTAGAGAATTAATACTGATGCACCTAGTCCATCTAAAAATAAAAAGAATGTTGATAGGACTTTGCATGCTTCTAGTGAGACACATCTGAGAATCCAAATGATATTTCTATTTCTGATGCTGAAACACAATCTGGTGATGAACATGAACCTAGTAGTAATGATAATGATGATGTTCATGTTCATGCTCAACCTAGTAATGATAATGATGTGGAGATAGAAGCTGTTGTTGATCTTGATAACCCACAGCCTAAAAATAAAAGATATGATAAAAGAGACTTCATTGGTAGGAAACATGGTAAAGAAAGAGAACCATGGGTTCAGAAACCCATGCCATTTCCTCCTAAACCATCCAAGAAAAAGGATGATGAAGAATTTGAGCACTTTGTTGAAATGCTTAGACCTGTCTTTTTGCGCTTGCGTTTGACTGATATTCTGAAAATGTCTCCTTATGCTAAGTATATGAAAGATATTGTTACAAATAAAAGAAAGATACCGGAAGCTGAAATTTCCACCATGCTTGCTAACTACACATTTAAGGGTGGAATACCAAAGAAACTAGGAGATCCAGGAATACCAACTATACCATGCTCCATTAAAAGAAACTATGTTAAAACTGCTTTATGTGATCTAGGAGCCAGTGTTAGTGTTATGCCTTTCTCTTTATATCATAGACTTGAATTGAATAAGTTGACACCCACTGAAATCTCTTTGCAAATGGCCGATAAATCAACTGCTATACCCATCGATATTTGTGAGGATGTGCATGTTGTATTTGCAAATGTTACTATCTTAACGGACTTCGTTATTCTTGATATACCCGAGGACGAGAGTATGTCGATCATCCTTGGTAGACCCTTCTTGAATACTACTGGGGCTGCTATTGATTGCAACAAAGGCAATGTCACTTTTCATGTTAATGGTAATGAACATACGGTACACTTTTCGAAGAAACAACCTCAAGTGAATAGTATCAATTCTATTGGAAAATTTTCAACAATTACTATTGGAGGTTTTGAATTCCCTATTCCTACTGTCAAAAAGAAATATGATATTCTTATTGTTGGGGACATGCATATCCCCGTTCAGGTAACCTAGTGCTATACGAAGATTCTCCGGTCTCATGTCATTTGGAAGAAGTTTGTTAATAAGACTTGATCAACCTTATTAATGGGTTCCTTTTGACGGGCATGAGATGGATGAATTTAGCAAATACAACTCTATGTACCCACTTTTTACTTTCTGTTATTTAGAATTAATAAAGTAGAAATGCTATTATTTTCCTATTTTCTGAATTTCCCGTGCAATAAAAAATGACCAGAAAATAAAAGTTCTCCAAATGCCCTAAAAATTTAGTATGATTTTTTATGCAATATTTAAGAATTTTTGGCACTAAACACACCCCAGGGGGGTGCACCTCTGAGCCACAAGCCCACAGGGCGCGTCCACCCCCTGGGCGCACCTAGGAGGCTTGTGGGGCCCATGTGGGTCCCCTCACTTATTCCAGCCACCCATTCACTTCGTCTTCCTCCAGAAAAAATCATTCCATTGCTCAAACCCGTGTTCTTGCTCATCTTGCTACCATTTTTGATCTTTTTGCTTGGAGCTCCATTTCCGAAACTATTTTGGGGGATTGTTCATCGGTATGTGACTCCTCGGTTAGTCCAATTAGTTTTTGCTATAGTGCTTTATATATTGCAAATTTTTGCTGCTGTGGTGACAATGTTCTTGAGCTTTCATGTGTAATTTATATGGTCCAAAGTAGTTTTGTTGCATGATATAGCCTCTAGATACTTGTAGGAGTAGTTGCTATTAGTTTTGTTGAGTTTGGTTCACTTTTATTTTGATTCACTGAAAATTTCAGAAATTTTTCAGAGGGAGAAAATGTTTAGGAAAATGTTCCAAGGTGGTTCCTCAAAGAAGAAATCCCCAAGGCTCGCGATACGTGAGCCAGACCTTGAACCACCGCGGGAAGCTCTAGTGTGGCCTTGTGAATGGCTGTCGGATCACTTCATGACTCGTGCAGGTTTCAAGGAAGAATTTGATATGTACGTGCACAACGCCGAGCTGACGGACTTCGTTTCAGATAAGTGTTTGCAGTACTACAACCGCACTGATTGCTTTGTGCGGAGATTTAAATATTCTGTCCATCGCAATACACATTCTGTTTTATTTGATCTATATGATAAATCATTTAGCATGGACCTTGAAGAATGTAATGATGCATGCAAAATTCCGCAATGGGGCATATATACTGAACCTCATAAATCTGATTACGCTGAGTTCCTGGCTACCATTACTGTAAGTGAAACCAAAACCATAACACAAGCTACTATAGGGAGCATTCACTTTCCTGCATTACATTATTTTGCTCTCTTTATAGGTAGATGCATTAATGGTAAACATGACCATAGCCACCTTTGTGCATCCGATCTTGTTGTCCTCAAGACCGCGGTAATGAATAATAAACAATTTAACTTAGGGGATATCATTGCAAGGCGGTTACATAATAATGCTTTAGCAGGGGACTTCTTTGGTGGAATTTATGCCACACGTTTAGTTCATCACCTTGGAGTTCCAATTAAAGAAAATGATATTCAGTTGCCGCCTGCTTTCCTTGATTATGATGCTATGGAACGTTACCAGTTTCTTGAGAGAAGCGAGTTGCCTTTTCAGTACAGACTAATCTTTGACAGGCAGCCTGTTGTCTATGTTACGCTTCCTGCTCCTACCTTCTTTGACTTTCAGGTAAAATGAAGATATTTCATACTTAGAGAGGAGGCAAATGAGTACGAGAGGGCGAGGGAGACCGCTCGCCTCCACGAGGCAGCTCGCCAGGCGGTGGCACCTGCAATCGAGTAGAACCCCAACTACAACACTGGATATTATGCGGGCCAGCAGTGGCCATAGACCAACTTAGGCCAAAAGCCTAAGCTTGGGGGAGTACGTATTTCTCACCGACATTACATTCATGTTCACACATTCCTTCCAGTTGTCGGTGTTCATCCTTTTTCATTGTATAATCCATGTTAATTTATTTTTCTTGCTTTCTTGTGTGTTTGAAAAACTTTGATAAAATCCAAAAATATTTCTGGCTTCTTTTCAGTTTTTCTTTCTAGTTTATTTAGTAGTAGTATTAAAAGAAAACCTAAAAGGATTTCCCGTTCTTCTTTTACTTGTTGGGAGCTTTCCCGTGTGTATAGTTTTTTCTTGTTTTCGTTTTTTTACTTGCTTCAGAAAAACAAAAACTCCAAAAATATTTCAGTGTGTTTCTTTGAAATTCTTTTCTTTTCTTTGGGTCGTAAGGAGAAGACCACGATAAAAATGTTGAGTGGCTCTCATATGCATTATTGTTGATCTAAGAAAGAGCCCGTATTACCTTGTCTTCTCCTTTGAATAAATGTTTGCAGATTTTAGCTTAATTTGTCCAATGCACGTGCACTCTTATTATTATTCACATCGTTCGGTCATGCAAGTGAAAGGCAATAATGACGATATTTGATGAAATGATTGAGATGAAGAAAAGCTGGTATGAACTCGACTTATTTTGTTTTTGTAAATATGATTAGCTCATCATTCCTGATTCAGCCCATTATGAATGAACCATGTTTGCAATGACAATTAGAGATTATAGTTACTCATGCCGTGCTTAATTAGCTAGGAGTGGATAATGGTTTGTCTTGTGTGCCAACATGCATTTAAAATGGTTATGATGTAGTATGATAGTATCCTCCTTTGAATGATTCAAGTGGCTTGACTTGGCACATGTTCACGCATGTAGTTGAAATCAAAAACAACATAGCCTCCACGATATTTATGTTCATGGTGATTTATATCCTACTCATGCTTGCATTCAATGTTGATTAATCTCAATGTATGTTTATGATCGTTGTCGCTCTCTAGTTGGTCGCTCCTCAATCTTTTTGCTAGCCTTCACTTGTACTAAGCAAGAATACTGCTTGTGCATCCACTTCCTTAAACCCAAAGTTGTTCCATACGAGTCCACCATACCTACCTATATGCGGTATTTACCTGCCGTTCCAAGTAAATTTGCATGTGCCAAACTCTAAACCTTCAAATAATAATCTGTTTTGTATGCCCGAATCGCTCATGTAGCGACTAGGGCTGTCAGTATCTTCCATGCTAGGTGGGTTATTCTCACGATGAGTGTTTATTCACTTGTCATTCATGAGAAAGTGGCTGGTAATTGGGATGCCTAGTTCCATGATCAAAATCAAAATATAATAATGAAACAAAACTCCCCCAGGACTGTTGTTGGTATGGGCGGTACCCATGGATTCGGCTAGCCGTGGAGTGTGTTTGTTGGTGGAGGGGGAGTAAAAACTTTACCATTCTGTTTGGGAACCGCCTATAATGTGTCTAGCATGGAAGATAGTGAGATCTCTTGGTTGTTATGTTGACAATGAAAGCATACCGCTCAAAATTATATTCATCTCTGTTTTAAAAGCTTCGAGCTCTGGCACCTCTGCAAATCCCTGCTTCCCTCTGCGAAGGGCCTATCTATTTACTTTTATTGTTGAGTCATCATCTTCTTATGAAAAGCACCAGCTGGAGAGCACCACTGTCATTTATATGCCTTGTTTTTATTCAGTATTGCGTATGACTGTGACTGGATCTCTTTTGCCATGAATTACAATGTACGGTCAGTCCTTGATCTTCAGGGGTGCTCTGCATTTATGTTTTGCGGTCTCAGAAAGGGCTAGCGAGATACCATTATGTCATATTATATCATGATTGTTTTGAAAAAGTGTTGTCATCCGAGATATCTTATTATTGCTCGCTAGCTTGTTATGCCATTGATATGAGTAAATGTGAGACCTAAGTGTTATTGTGAATATGGTTAGTTCATAATCTATGCTGAAAACCTGAATATTGGCTAGACATATTTGCAACAACAAGATCAAACAGAGTTTGTAAAAGTTTTCTTTGTCACTTTCAGTTTGTCAACTGAATTGCCTGAGGACAAGCAATGGGTTAAGCTTGGGGGAGTTGATACGTCTCCATCGTATCTACTTTACCAAACTCTTTTGCCCTTGTTTTGGACTCTAATTTGCATGATTTGAATGGAACTAACCCGGACTGACACTGTTTTCAGCAGAATTGTCATGGTGTTATTTTTGTGCAGAAATCAAAGTTCTCGGATTGACCTGAAAATTTACGGAGAATTTTTGTGGAATATATAAAAAATACTGGTGTAAAAGATACCATAGGGGGGCCACCCAGAGGCCACAAGCCCGGGGGGCGCGCCTACACTCCCCCGGGCATGCCTTCCAGGCTTGTGGGCCCCCTGGACCATCTCCGACCCTAATTCCAACGCTATTTATACCTATTCGTGGAGAAAAAAAATCAGAGAGAAGGATTCATTGCGTTTTATGATACGGAGCCGCCGCCTCCTGTTCTTCATCGAGAGGGCTGATCTAGAGTCCGTTCGGGGCTCCGAAGAGGGGAATCGGTCACCATCTTCATGTCGACCTTCCTCCATCACCAATTTCATGATGCTTACCATCGGGAGTGAGTAATTCCATCGTAGGCTTGCTGGACGGTGATGGGGTTGATGAGATTTATCATGTAATCGAGTTAGTTTTGGTAGGGTTTGATCCCTAGTATCCACTATGTTCTGAGATTGATGTTCCTATGACTTTGCTATGCTTAATGCTTGTCACTAGGGCCCAAGTGCCATGATTTCAGATTTTAACATATTATGTTTTCATGAATATATTTGTGTTCTTGATCCTATCTTGCAAGTTGTAGACACCTATTACGTGTTATGATCCGCATACCCCAAGGTGACAATAATTGGGATTCTTTCCGGTGATTACCTTAGTTTGAGGAGTTCATGTATTCACTAAGTGCTAATGCTTTGGTCCGGTTCTCTATTAAAAGGAGGCCTTAATATCCCTTAGTATCCCTATGGACCCCGCTGCCATGGGAGGGTAGGATAAAAGATGTCATGCAAGTTCTTTTCCATAAGCACGTATGACTATATACGGAATACATGCCTACATTATATTGATGAATTTGAGCTAGTTCTGTGTCACCCTAGGTTATGACTGCTACATGATGAATATTATCCAACACAATTATCCATCGCTGATCCAATGCCTACGAGCTTTTCACATATTGATATTTGCTAAGTTACTTTCGTTGTTGCTGCTGTTACAATCACTATAAAACTGCTACTGTTACTTTTGCCACTGTTACCGTTACTTCCATACTACTTTGCTACTAAATACTTTGGTGCAGATATTAAGTCTTTCAGGTGTGGTTGAATTGACAACTCAACTGCTAATACTCGTGAATATTCTTTGGCTCCCCTTGTGTGGAATCAATAAATTTGGGTTGAATACTCTACCCTCAAAAACTGTTGCGATTTCCTATACTTGTGGGTTATCACCGGGTTAAGTATTCTTGATGGAGCTCATCCGCGCTGAGATCTTGAAAGTTTGGCAATTCCAGTTTTGCTTTCCCTTTCTTAGGCGTGGCCGGCTCATCCTTGGCTGTGAATTTAGCCAACATATTTGACACCTCTGGAGCTTTGTATGCTTCTCCAGTGATGTTGACCTCATCATCGACCACTGTGCGCGATGGAATAATATCTTCAGCCTCCTTCACAGGACTCTAGGCACGAGCTGGGCTTGGCGGATCAATGTTGTGTGCTTCATCATTCGGGCCGCCTTGCACGTCTATATGGACTGGCTCCAATGTCGCTATTTCTTCAGCACCAGCTGGCTCATTTTGCTGGGGCGGCTCAACACGTTCGTCAGGGTTATCTTCAACTGTTGTCTCAGCTTGGACCTCTGGAGTTACCAAAGGCGGGTCTTGAGATTCAGGGTTTTCAGGAGTCGAAGATGACTTGCCCACCTTCCTCTTCTTGATGGCTTTATCCCTACATTTATAAGTGTAGATTCAGTTTATAAGAAATGATCGACATGACAAAATACAATTCTTGCGTACTTACCCAGGCTTAATGACCATGGGTGGGAGCTATGAGGCGGTTGATTCTCCAGATGAGGGGGACAATTCCTGATAATTTGAGTCAGAAGGGTTAAGTGGTAGCCTAATCAGTCCGGCTCGTGGAAGAGATGAAGTTGGGCTGTGAGGCGCCTCATTTCGTCGCTTACGGGCAACCGGCTCATCTGATAAGTTGTTAGACAACTCGCCAAAACCACTCTGGAGTTTGTGCTTTGACGCACCTATATGCTGCGATTTCTTCAAAAAGAATTTTTGGGTCCAAATGAGCATCTGGATGCGAAAATTTTACTTTTCGAATGGCTCGTCTTATTTTCTTCGAGACAAGTGTGTCCGAATCTGATGAAATTGAAATTACCTCATTGTGGCTGGCTCGACTGGTCTCAGCATTATCCTGAGAAGAAGGGGCATCAGCCAATTGAATAAAAAGAAGGCCAAGCGAGTCAAGTTCTATCTCCGACTCATTCTCGGCGGCCGGCTCATCTTCGTTGACTAGCTCAATCTCTTGAGGAACTAGGGCAGGGGCAGACTTGCGAGGTTTCTTCCTTTTCCAGAATTTTTCATTAGCCTGTATATATGATAAGTCAGAGATCAAGATTAAAGATTAACAAATCAAACACAAAATGAGTAAGAAAGAGTGCGAGAATACTTACTGGAGGAACAAGGGTTTTTATGCAGAAGGGAGCAAGCCCAGTCTTATTGCATTTGTCTTGGGGCTCACCTAGCCACTTTTTGGTGGCCTTATTCACCTCAGCTGTAGATAAGTCGACCCGACTGAAGCGTTATACATCAGTCAACTCGCCAGTGTAATTGCACATCAAGTCGTTCCTCCGACTTAGTGGCTGGATTCGCCAGCTGATCCAACACCAGGTCAAATCAACCCCAATCAGGACGTTTGCTGTTAAGGCCCTCAATTTTGAATAAAAGGGGGCGACTTGTTCTCGCTCTTCATCAGCCGGCCAGCCCGGAAAGGCAATTGTTGTGTTGAGTCGGTCCAATCTATTACCCGGCAAGGGGTTTTCACCCGCAGGAGTAGTATTCTTGTAGTATAACCAAGTTTTATTCCATCCTTTTGGATGACTCGCCATCTTGGCCTCTGGAAAAGACGGTTCTTCCATCTTTGGACAGAAACTCCACCAAGTTCAATGCTAGGACCGTCGGCGAACTCGGTCTGATGGTTGATGTAGAAAAATTCCCAGAAAAGAGGGACAGTTGGCTCCGTCTGAAGATAGACTTCACAGAAGACTTGAAATTGGCAAAGATTAGTCACTGAATTTGGACCAATATCTTGTGGGTGGAGGTCAAAGAAATTAAGGAAATCCCGGAAGAATTTTGAACTAGGTGGTGAGAAGCCCCTCTGAAGATGGTCCAAAAAAATAACAACCTCCCCTTGATCCGGCTGATGGGGTTTTTCTTCTTCAGGTGCCCGCCAACTAACCACCTCCTGAGCCGGCAGCAGGTGATACGTCTCCAACATATATGTAATTTTTGCTTGTTCCATGCTATTATGTTATCATTCTTGGATGTTTTACAATCATTTTATAGCAACTTTATATCATTTTTTGGGACTAACCTATCGACATAGTGCCCAGTGCCAGTTGCTGTTTTTTGCTTGTTTTTTACGTCGCAGAATATCAGTACCAAACGGAGTCCAAATGCAGCGAAACTTTTGGATAATTTTTTTGGACCAGAAGACACAACATGGGCCAAAGAAGTACCAGAGGGGAGGCCCGAGGTGGGCACAATCAACCAGGGCGCGCCCAGGTGGGTTGTGCCCCTCTCGGTGGCCTCCCGCACCGCCTCTTCGCCCTATAAATCCCCAAATATTCTAGAAACCCTAGGGGAGTCGACGAAACACAATTCCAGCCGCCACAAGTTCCAGAACCACGAGATCCAATCTAAACACCATCACAGAGGGGTTCATCATCCTCATTGGTGCCTCTCCGATAATGCATGAGTAGTTCATCGTAGACCTACGGGTCTGTAGGCAGTAGCTAGATGGCTTCCTCTCTCTCTCTCTCTTTTGATTCTCAATACAATGGTCTCTTGGAGATCTATTTGATGTAACTCTTTTTTGTGGTGTGTTTGTTGGGATCCGATGAACTTTGAGTTTATGATCAGATCTATATCCATGAATATTATTTGAGTCTTCTTTTGATCTCTTATATGCATGATTACTTATAGCCTTGTATTTCTTCTTCGAATCTTTGGTTTAGTTAGGCCAACTAGATCGATTTTTCTTGCCATGGGAAGAGGTGCTTTGTGATGGGTTCGATCGTGCGGTGTTCTTTCCCAATGACACAAGGGGCAGCAAGACACGCATGTATCGTTGCTATTAAGGATAACAAGATGGGGTCTATTCCTACATGAATAGATCTTGTCTACATCATGTCATCGTTCTTATTGCATTACTCCATTTCTCCATGAACTTAATACACTAGATGCATGCTGGATAGCGGTCGATGTGTGGAGTAATAGTAGTAGATGCAGGCAGGAGTCGGTCTACTAATCTTGGACGTGATGCCTATATATTGATCATTGCCTTGGATATCATCATAATTATTCGATCTTCTATCAATTGCCCAACAGTAATTTGTTTACCCACTGTATGCTATTTTCTTGAGAGAAGCCACTAGTGAAATCTACGGCCCCCGGGTCTATTCTTTATCATATTTGCTTTGAGATCTATTTTTATTTGCTTTTATTTTCATATCTATTATTCCAAAAACCCAAAAAATACCTTGCTGCACTTATTATTATTATTTTATTTCGTGTTTTATCGAGATTTATTTATCCAATCTACACAATTTTTATACCGTCAACTTGACAATTTCTGGCACCGTTACCCGTAGAGGGATTGACAACCCCTCATAAGCGTCGGGTTGCAAGTATTTGTTCTTTGTGTGCAGGTACCATTTACATAGTGTTGCTTGGTTCTCCTACTGGATTGATACCTTGGTTTCATAACTGAGGGAAATACCTACCATAGCTGTACTGCATCATCCCTTTCTCTTTGGGGGAAATACCGATGTAGTTCAAGCGACATCAAAAGGAATTTCTGGCGCCATTGCCGGGGAGACATCATCAACATCTATCAGGTTCCTAATCACAAATCTCATCTCCTTGCAATTTACATTATTTGCCTCTCATTTTCATCTCCCCCACTTCATAAATATTTGCCTTTTTATTTGCCTTCTTTTCGTTTGCCTTTTTCTTGTTTGATCTTTTGTTTGCTTGTGTTGCCATGTGCCTTCTATATGCTTGCATCTTCGCTTGCTAAAAATCTATTGATATATATCCCCATCCACTTGCTAATCTTTTTAAAAGATCCAATCATGATGAACCAATTGCTAGTGAGTTGAGTGCACTATATTATCTTTATGAAGTTTTGCTTGAGATTCGTGAATCTGAAAATTGTGATGAAGAAATTTATGAAGTGATTCATGATAGCTCCTTGAATGAAAAGCATGATTGCAATGATCTTACTATAAATCCTATTAATGTCAATTGTGCTAATTATATGCAAAACCCCAAGCTTGGGGATGCTAATTTTGCTATGTCCACTACTTATGGCAATGATCATGATTGGGGTGATTCTTCTTATGATCTTGAAAATTTATTTAAGCCTCAGTATGAATATGATATTGATAATAATGTTTGCAATAATATTGAAAGTGGGTTCAGAAGAGCGTCAACTTTAGGTAAAAATAATCCCACATATTTGGAGAGTGTTCAATCTTACGAATTTTTTGATGAAAGTGGGTTTGGAGAGGTCATGACTTTAGTTGATGTTAATCCCACTATCTTGGAAGATTATAAAACTTTTATGCATGTGGATCATGAAGAGAAAATTTTATATGATAGCTATATTGTTGAATTTGATTATGATCCTACATGTAATTATTATGAGAGAGGAAAATATGGTTGTAGAAATTTTCATGTTACTAATTTACCTCTCGTTATGTTGAGATTGCTAATGTTTCTTTCTTCTTCCTTGCATAGGATATATATTTCTTGTCTTGATAATTTGTTTGCTTATAAAATCCCTATGCATCAGAAGTATGTTAGACTTAAATGTGTTTGTCACATGTATTATGATGCTCTCTTTGTGTTTCAATTCTTGTCTTTCATGCGAGCATCATCAAAATTATCAATGACTAGCTAGGGGCGTGAAACGATA
The DNA here is from genome assembly GCA_011799875.1 of Thinopyrum elongatum. Lineage (NCBI taxonomy): Eukaryota > Viridiplantae > Streptophyta > Magnoliopsida > Poales > Poaceae > Thinopyrum > Thinopyrum elongatum. Next base: position 394,778,143 of record CM022299.1, read on the forward strand.
ACGCTTGTTGGGAGGCAACCCATTGAATAAAATTTATTTTTGCCTTTTTATTTATGTTCTTGAGTGTTTGCACAATTATGCCTCTGTTATGATTGTGTTTTTTTTTATGTTTTAATTAGTATTTGTGCCAAGTAAAGCCTTTGGGGTAGCTTTGGTGATAGTTGATTTGATCCTGTTGAAAAACAGAAACTTTTGCATCCAGTAACAGAATTGTTTAAATTGACAGAAGCGGCAAAAAAATCTAAATTTTTTTACACAAGATTTATATACAAATTGTATCTGTTGTTCTAATTCTTCAGAATTTTTGGAGTTACATAAGTATGAGAACAATTCGCATCTTTACAGACTGTTCTGTTTTTGACAGATTCTGTTTTCTTTGCATTGTGTGCTTATTTTGATGAATCTATGGATTGTATCGGGGGGTATAAGCCATGGCAAAGTTAGAATACAGTAGATATAATGCAATAACAAAATTTGAATGCGTTTGCAATAATACTTAAAGTAAAGATTGGTTTTCTTATAATAACGGATCTCACGAAGGTTTTGTTAAGTTTTGTGTGATTGAAGTTTTCAAGTTTTGGGTGAGATCATGATGGATGAAGGAATAAGGAGTGAAAATAGCATAAGCTTGGGGATGCCCCATGGCACCCCAAGTTAATATTCAAGGAGAACCAAGCAACTAAGCTTGGGGATGCCCCGGAAGGCATCCCCTCTTTCTTCGAACGACCATCGGTATTTTACTTGGAGCTATATTTTTATTCGTCACATATCATGAGTTTTGCTTGGAGCGTCTTGTATTATATGAGTCTTTGCTTGTTTTTATGTCTATTTTATCACAAGTATCCTTGCTGTACACACCTATTTGAGAGAGCCAAAATTATGCTATGATTTGTTAGAATTGCTCTTCATGCTTCACTTAAATTTTTTGAGCTATGGAATTGCTCTAGTGCTTCACTTATATCTTTTTGAGCACGGTGTGCTTTAACATTTTTGAAGAAATGCTCTCATTCTTCATTTAGATTAATTTGAGAGTTAGTAAAATTTTGAAGAAATTCTCTCATGCTTCACTTATATTATTTTGAGAGACGAAATTTTTTATGCTCATGTTCTTCACTTAGATTTGTTTGAGCTTGTCAAAAGCAATTGCAATGTATGAAATTAGTCCCAAAGCGATAGATATTCAAGAGGGGTATAATAAAAACTTTCATGAAGATCATTGGAGAAAATAAACTTGATTCTTTGTAATAGTTTTGAGATATGATGATAGTGATATGTGAGTCATGTTGGTGAGTAATTATGCTTTAGTAAGAATATTGGTGTTAAGGTTTGTGATTCCCTATGCAAGCACGAAAGTCAATAGTTATGCAATGAAATTGCATCCTACTTGTGGTGCATTATTCGGTGTTAGTTATGCTTAATGCTCGCTTATGTGATTTTTCGTTTCTTGGCTGGTTGCTTCTCAATCTTTTTGCAAGCCTCCACTTGTACTAAGTAGAAATACTACTTGTGCATCCAAATTCTTTAAACCCAGTTTTGCCACATGAGTCTACCATACCTACCTATATGCGGTATTTCCATGCCATTCTAAGCAAATTTGTATGTGCCATCTCTAATTTTCAAAATGAATTTCCTTTTTGTGTGCTCGTACCGCTCATGAAGCGGCAGGGGGTGGCCAATATTTTCCATGCTAGATGTGTTATTCTCAACATGAGTGTTTATTCACTTGTCATTGCACGAGAGTACGGCGGTAATAGGGATGCCCAATTTCGAAATGAAAAAGAAATTTACTTTATGTTGTCAAATAATAAATTCCTTGGAAAGTGTTGGTATGGACGGTACCCATGGATACGGCTAGCCGTGGAATGTGAAAGAATGGTGGAAAAAGGAATAAACTTTATTTTCTATTTAGGAACCGCCTATGATATATCTAGCATGGAAAGTGTTGGGAATTACTCGGTCGTTTTCGTTGACGGGAAAAGTATGCCTCTCAAAAAAAATTATCTCTCAATTTAAGATTTGAGCTCTGGCACCTCTACAAATCCCTACTAGCTTCCCTCTGCGAAGGGCCTATCTATTTAATTTATGCAATTTTTTTTATTTGAGTCTCCATCTTCTCTTATAAAGCACCAACTAAGGGGCACTATGATCATACTTGAGCATTGGATGTAGCTAATATGCGAGTGTGTTTCATGAATGGATCAATGATTGAGCATGATGGGCTAGGGATAACTTTCTTTAGTGTTGATATTTTGAAAGACATGGTTGCTTGTTGTTATGCTTGAGTATTGAAATCTTCATGTTAAAACTAGGCTATTGCTTTGAACCATATAAAAGTCCAAATGTCCATGCTACAAAAGAAAAGAATATGTGATGAACATGTTAGCCAGCATTCCACATCAAAAATTCTGTTTTTATCATTTACCTACTCGACGACGAGTAGGAATTAAGCTCGGGGATGTTGATACGTCTCCAATGTATCTATAATTTTTGCTTGTTCCATGCTGTTATATTATCATTCTTGGATGTTTTACAATCATTTTATAGCAACTTTATATCATTTTTGGGACTAACCTATTGACATAGTGCCCAGTGCCAGTTGTTGTTTTTTTGCCTTTTTTTACTTCACAGAATATCAGTACCAAACGGAGTCCAAATGCAGCGAAACTTTTTGGAGAATTTTTTTGGACTAGAAGACACAACATGGGCTAAAGAAGTACCAGAGGGGAGGCCCGAGGTGGGCAAAACCTACCAGGGCACGCCCAGGAGCCCAGGCGCGCCCAGGGGGGTTGTGCCCCCCCCCCTCGGTGGCCTCGCACACCGCCTCTTCGCCCTATAAATCCCCAAATATTCCAGAAACCCTAGGGGAGTCGACGAAATACAATTCCAGCCACCGCAAGTTCTAGAACCACGAGATCCAATCTAGGCACCATCACAGAGGGGTTCATCATCCTCATTGGTGCCTCTTCGATGATGCGTGAGTAGTTCATCATAGACCTACGGGTCCATAGGCAGTAGCTAGATGGCTTCCTCTCTCTCTTTTGATTCTCAATACAATGGTCTCTTGGAGATCTATTTGATGTAACTCTTTTTTGCGGTGTGTTTGTTGGGATCCGATGAACTTTGAGTTTATGATCAGATCTATATCCATGAATATTATTTGAGTCTACTTTTGATCTCTTATATGCATGATTATTTATAGCCTCGTATTTCTTCTTCGAATCTTTGGTTTAGTTAGGCCAACTAGATCGATTTTTCTTGCCATGGGAAGAGGTGCTTTGTGATGGGTTCGATCGTGCGGTGTTCTTTCCCAGTGACAGAAGGGGCAGCAAGACACACACGTATCGTTGCTATTAAGGATAACAAGATGGGGGCAATTCCTACATGAATAGATCTCATCCACATCATGTAATCGTTCTTATTGCATTACTCCGTTTCTCCATGAACTTAATACACTAGATGCATGCTGAATAGCGGTCGATGTGTGGAGTAATAGTAGTAGATGCAGGCAGGAGTTGGTCTACTAATCTTGGACGTGATGCCTATATATTGATCATTTCCTTGGATATCGTCTTAATTATTCGATCTTCTATCAATTGCCCAACAGTAATTTGTTTACCCACCGTATGCTATTTTCTTGAGAGAAGCCACTAGTGAAATCTAAGGCCCCGGGTCTATTCTTTATCATATTTGCTTTGAGATCTATTTTTATTCGCTTTTATTTTCAGATCTATTATTCCAAAAACCCAAAAATACATTGCTGCACTTTTTTGTTATTTATTTTATTTCGCATTTTATCGAGATTTATTTATCCAATCTACACAATTTTTATCCCGTCAACTTGACAATTTCTGGCGCCGTTACCCATAGAGGGATCGACAACTCCTCATAAGCGTCAGGTTGCAAGTATTTGTTCTTTGTGTGCAGGTACCGTTTACATAGTGTTGCTTGGTTCTCCTACTGGATTGATACCTTGGTTTCATAACTGAGGGAAATACCTACCGTAGCTGTACTGCATCATCCCTTCCTCTTTGGGGAAATACCGACGCAGTTCAAGCGACATCAGCAGGCCTTGTGTTACGAGCTTATCCAGCATGAGAGTAGAAACTTGGGATCTTACCCAGTTGCAGGTCTTATCAGTTTTTGCCATAGTGAAGTTGCTTAAGGTTGGAAACTGCGAAGCAAAATGATGATGAATTGGCGTGTTATGTTCATGGGCGATAAGTCGCCAGGTTATCCAATTCATAAGCTGGAATAGTAATAAAGCTGCTACAGCTAGGAATGAGCTGGCACGTACGACCATAAGTCGCCAAGTTTCTAAAAGTTATGAGCCGGCAAGGTAAAAGGCGTCTTATATCTATTCAAGCTAAGACTATCAAGTTATGTAAGCTACAACAGGTAATGATGAGCCGGCAAATCATGACCCGATGATACGTCCATTTCGCATCATGTTTTCCTACTGTTATTTATAATGTTTTTATGCATAATAATGCTTTTTGGAGTAATTCTAATGCCTTTTCTCTCATAATATGCAATGTTTACACAAAGAGGAGGAATGCCGGCAGCTGGAATTCTGGACCTGAAAAAGCTACGTCAGAGTTACCTATTCTGCACATCTCCAAATGAGCTGAAAATTTACGGAGAATTATTTTGGAATATATAAAAAATACTGGAGCAAATTACTACCGGAGGGGGCCACCCTGGTGAGCACAAGACACCAGGGTGCGCCTGGGCCCCCAGGCGCGCCCTAGTGGGTTGTGCCCAGCACGGCCCACCTCCGGTGCCCATCTTCTGGTATATAGGTCATTTTGACCTAGTAAAAATCGAAGGGGGGCCTTTCATGACGAAGCGCCGCTGTCTCGAGGAGAAGCTTGGGCAAGAGCACTTTTGCCCTCTAGTGGAGCGATTCCGCCGGGGGAACGTCCCTCCCGAAGGGGGAAATCATCGCCATCGTCATCACCAATAACCCTCTCATCTTTGGGAGGGCAATCTCTATCAAAATCTTCAACGGCACCATCTCCTCTCAAACCCTAGTTCATCTCTTGTGTTCAATCTTTGTACCAGAACCTCAGATTGGTACTTGTGGGTGACTAGAAGTGTTGATTACATCTTGTAGTTGATTACTATATGGTTTATTTGGTGGAAGATTATATGTTCAGATCCATTCTGTTATTTAATACCCCTCTGCTCTTGAGCATGATTATTATTTGTGAGTAGTTACTTTTGTTCTTGAGGTCATGGGAGAAGTCATGTTGCAAGTAATCATGTGAACTTGATATGTGTTCGATATTTTGATGATATGTATGTTGTGATTTGATGGCTCGTGTCCGCGTCAGTATTTTCCCCGAAGAGGAAGGGATGATGCAGCACAGCTACGGTAGGTATTTCCCTCAGTGATGAGACCAAGGTTATCAAACCAGTAGGAGAACCACGCAACACTATGTAAATGGTACCTGCACACAAAGAACAAATACTTGCAACCCGACGCGTAAGAGGGGTTGTCAATCCCTCCCGGGTAAAAGATAGATAAATTTGTAGTAGATTGGATAAATAGATCTCGCGGAAACGCGAGATAAAATAAATAACAAAAAATTGCAGCAAGGTATTTTTGGGTTTTTGGAATAATAGATCTAAAAATAAAAGAGGCAAATAATAGATCGGAAAGCAAATATGATAAAGAATAGACCCGGGACCGTAGATTTCACTAGTGGCTTTTCTCGAGAAAAATAGCATACGACGGGTAAACAAATTACTGTTGGGAAATTGATAGAACTTCAAATAATTATGACAATATCCAGGCAATGATCATTATATAGGCATCACGTCCAAGATTAGTAGACCGACTCCTGCCTGCATCTACTACTATTACTCCACACATCGACCGCTATCCAGCATGCATCTAGTGTATTAAGTTTATGGAGAAACGGAGTAATGCAATAAGAACGATGACATGATGTAGACAAGATCTATTCATGTAGGAACAGACCCCATCTTGTTATCCTTAATAGCAATTATACATACATGTCATGTCCCCTTCTGTCACTGGGATTGACCACCGTAAGATCGAACCCATCACAAAGCACCTCTTCCCATGGCAAGAAAAATCGATCTAGTTGGCCTAAATAAACCAAAGATTCAAAGAAGAAATACGAGGCTATAAGCAATCATGCATATCAGAGATCAAAACTCAAATAACTTTCATGGATAAATAGATCTGATCATAAACTCAAAGTTCATCGGATCCCAACAAACACACCGCAAAAAGAGTTACATCAAATAGATCTCCAAGAGACCATTGTATTGAGAATCAAAAGAGAGAGAGGAAGCCATCTAGCTACTAACTACGGACCTGTAGGTCTAAAATGAACCACTCACGCATCATCGGAGAGGCACCAATGAGGATGATGAATCCCTCCGTGATGGTGTCTAGATTGAATCTGGTGGTTCTAGAACTTGCGGCGGCTGGAATTGTGTTTCGTCGACTCCCCTAGGGTTTTTGGATTTTCGGGGTATTTATAGAGCAAAGAGGCGGTGCGGGAGGCCACCGAGGTGGGCACAACCAACTAGGGCATGCCTGGGCCCCCAGGCACGCCCAGGTGAGTTGTGCCCCCCTCGGGGCACCCCTCTGGTACTTCTTTGGCCCAAGTTGTTCCTTCTGGTCCATAAAAAATCTCCAAAAAGTTTCGCTGCGTTTGGACTCCGTTTGGTATTGATTTTCTGCAAAGTAAAAATCACGAAAAAAATAGGAACTGGCATTGGGCACTATGTCAATAGGTTAGTCCCAAAAATGATATAAAGTTGCTATAAAATGATTGTAAAACATCCAAGAATGATAACATAACAGCATGGAACAAGCAAAAATTATAGATATGTTGGAGACGTATCATGATTCCCTTAGTGGTGTCATGTGAACGTCGACTACATGGCACTTCACCATATTTGGGCCTAAGGGAATGCATTGTGGAGTAGTTATTAGATGATGGGTTACTAGAGTGACAGAAGCTTAAACCCTATTTTGTGCGCTACTTCGTAAGGGACCGATTTGGATCCAAAAGTTTAATGCTATGGTTAGATTTTATCTTAGTACTTTTCTCGTAGTTGCGGATGCTTGCAAGGGGGTTAATCATAAGTAGGAGGTTTGTTCAAGTAAGAATAACACCTAAGCACCGGTCCACCCACATATCAAATTATGAAAGTAGCGAACACGAATCAAACCAACATGATGAAAGTGACATGGTGAAATTCCCGTGTACCCTCAAGAATGCTTTGCTTATCATAAGAGATCGTTTTGGCCTGTCCATTGCCACAAAAGGATTGGGCTACCTTGCTGCACTTTATTTACCGTTACCGTTACTTGTCCGTTACAAATTATCTTGCTATCAAACTACTTGTTACCGACTATTTCAGTGCTTGCAGAAACTACCTTGCTGGAAACCACTTGTCATTTCCTTCTGCTCCTCGTTGGGTTCGACACTCTTACTTATCGAAAGGACTATGATTGATCCCCTATACTTGTGGGTCATCAAGACTCTTTTCTGGCGCCGTTGCCGGGGAGTGAAGCGCTCTTGGTAAGTGGAAATTGGTAAGGAAAAATTATTACTACGTGCTGAAATTTATTGTCACTTGTTACTATGGAGAACCATCCTTTGAGGGGTTTGTTCGGGGTATCTTCACCTCGACCGGAAGCACAATTAGTTGCCCCTCAACCTATAGCACCTACTGAAAATATTGGTTATGAAATTCTTTCGGGTATGATAGAACAACTGCTAGCTAATCCTTATGTAGGAGATGGAACTGAACATCCTGATATGCACTTCATATATGTGGATGAAATTTGTGGATTATTTAAGCTTGCAGGTTTTTCCGGAGATGAAGCTAAGCAGAAGGTTTTCCCTTTATATTTGAAGGGAAAAGCATTGACATGGTATAGGCTATGCGAGGATATTGGATCTTGGAACTGGAATCGATTGAAATTGGAATTTCACCAAAAAAACTATCCTATGCATCTAGTTCATCGTGATCGGAATTATATATATAATTTTTGGCCTCATGAGGGAGAAAGTATCGCTCTAGCTTGTGGGAGGCTTAAGTCAATTCTATATTCATGCCCCAATCATGAGCTCTCTAGAGAAATTATTATTCAGAATTTTTATGCTCGGCTTTCTCATGATGATCGATCCATGCTTGATACTTCTAGTACTGGTTCTTTTATGAAGAAGGCTATTGAATTCAGGTGGGATCTTTTAGAAAGAATTAAATGCAACTCTGAAGATTGGAAACTCGATGAAGGTAAAGAGTCAGGTATTAAGCTTGAATTTGATTGTGTTAAATCTTTTATGAATACCGATGCTTTTCACTAGTTTAGCACTAAATATGGACTTGACTCTGAGATAATAGCCTCTTTTTGTGAATCTTTTGCTACTCATGTAGATCTCCCTAAGGAGAAGTGGTTTAAATATCATCCCCTTATTAAAGAAGAAATTAAATAACCGGTCATAGTTAAAGATGAAACTATTATTTACAATGTTGATCCAGTTGTGCCTACTGCTTATATTGAAAAACCATCTTTCCCTATTAGGATAAAGGAACATGCTAAGGTTTCAATTGTGGTTCACAAAAGTAATATTAGAGCACCTAATCCTGCTGAACAAATTAAAGTAGAACCTAGCTACTGTTGCTATGGTTAAAGATCTCCTGGTAGAAAATATTGATGGGCATGTTATTTACTTCTATGATGATGCTACTATAATTGCCAAACCCGATGAAAAAGATAAACATAGACCTGTTGTTGGCATGCCTGTTGTCTTTGTTAAAATAGGAGATCATTGTTATCATGGTTTATGTGATTTAGGTGCTAGCTTGAGTGCTATTCCTTTTACCTTATACCAAGAAATTATGAATGACATAGCACCCGCTGAAATAGAAGACATAGATGTTACTATTAAACTTGCTAATAGAGACACCATCACACCACTTGCGATTGTTAGAGATGTCGAAGTCTTGTGTGGGAAAATAAAATACCCTACTGATTTTCTAGTTCTTGGTTCCCCACAAGATGATTTTTGTCCCATTATCTTTGGTAGACCTTTCTTGAACACCGTCAATGCTAAAATAGATTGTGAAAAACAAACTATCGGTGTTAGCTTTGGTAATGAGTCTCATGAGTTTAATTTCTCCAAGTTTAGTGGACAACCACATAAGAAAGAATTACCTAGTAAGGATGAAATAATTGGTCTTGCTTCTATTTCCGTGCCTCCTACTGATCCACTAGAACAATATTCGCTAGACCATGAAAATGATATGCATTTGCATGAAAGAAATGAAATAGATAAAATTTCCTTTGAACAACGACCTCTGCTCAAACACAATTTGCATATTGAAACTCTAGGAGGTCCTCCTCCACCTAAAGGTGATCCTGTGTTTGAATTGAAACAATTGTCTGACACTTTGAAATATGCTTATCTTGATGAGAAAAAGATTTATCCTGTTATTATTAGTGCTAACCTTTCAGAACATGAAGAAGAAAGATTATTGAAAATTTTGAAGAAGCACCGTGCTGCCATAGGATATACTCTTGATGATCTTAAGGGCATTAGTCCCACTCTCTGTCAGCACAAGATTAAAATGGAACCTCATGGTAACCCGTTGTTGATCATCAACGACGTCTAAATCCTAAGATGAAAGAAGTGGTAAGAACTGAAATATTAAAGCTTCTGGAAGCAGGTATAATCTATCCCATAGCTGACAGTAGATGGGTAAGTCCCGTTCATTGTGTCCCTAAGAAGGGAGGTATTACTGTTGTTCCTAATGATAAAAATGAACTTATTCCACAAAGAATTGTTACAGGCTATAGAATGGTAATTGATTTTAGAAAATTAAATAAAGCAACTAGAAAAGATCATTACCCTTTGCCTTTTATTGATCAAATGTTGGAAAGATTATCTAAGCACACACACTTTTGTTTTCTGGATGGATATTCTGGTTTTTCTCAAAAAACTGTTTCGCAACCTGATCAAGAGAAAACCACCTTCACTTGCCCATTTGGAACTTATGCTTATAGACGTATGCCTTTTGGTTTATGCAATGCACCTGCTACCTTTCAAAGATGTATGAATGCTATATTCTCTGATTTTTGTGAAAAGATTGTTGAGGTTTTCATGGATGATTTTTCTGTTTATGGAACTTCTTTTGATGATTGCTTGAGTAACCTTGATCGAGTTTTGCAGAGATGTGAGCAAACTAATCTTGTCTTGAATTGGGAGAAGTGTCACTTTATGGTTAATGAAGGTATTGTTTTGGGGCATAAAATTTCTGAACAGGGTATTGAGGTGGATAAAGCTAAAGTTGATGCAATTGAGAAAATGCCATGTCCTAAAGATATTAAAGGTATTTGTAGTTTCCTTGGTCATGCTGGTTTCTATAGGATGTTTATTAAAAACTTCTCTAAAATTTCTAGGCCTCTTACAAATATTTTACAAAAGGATGTTCCATTTGTTTTTTATGCTGATGGTGTAGAAGCCTTTGAAACACTTAAGAAAGCCTTAACTTCTGCACCTATTGTTCAACCATCTAATTGAAACTTGCCTTTTGAAATTATGTGTGATGCTAGTGATTATGTTGTTGTTGTTGTTCTAGGACAAAGAGTTGATAATAAATTAAATGTTATTCATTATGCTAGCAAAACTCTAGACAGTGCCCAAAGAAATTATGCTACTACTGAAAGACAATTTTTAGCAGTTGTGTTTACTTGTGACAAATTCAAATCTTATATTGTTGGCTCCAAAATAATTGTTCACACTGATCATGCTGCTATTAAATATCTTATGGAAAAGAAAGATGCTAAACCTAGACTCATTAGGTGGGTTCTTTTGCTACAAGAATTTGATTTACATATTACTGATAGAAAAGGAGCTGAGAACCCCGTAGCTGATAACTTATCTAGGTTAGAGAATATTCTTGATGACCCACTACCTATTGATGATAGCTTTCCTGATGAACAACTAGCTGCAATAAATGTCTCTCAAAATACTCCTTGGTATGCTGACTATGCTAATTATATTGTTGCTAAATACATACCACCTAGTTTCACATACCAACAAAATAAAAAATTCTTCTATGATTTAAGACATTACTTCTGGGATGACCCACATCTTTATAAAGGAGTAGATGGTATTATTAGATGTTGTGTACCTGAGCATGAACAAGAACAAATCCTATGGAAGTGTCACTTCGAAGCTTATGGAGGGCATCAAGCGGGAGATAGAACTGCTCATAAGGTATTGCAATCTGGTTTTTATTGGCCTACTCTCTTCAAGGATGTCTGTAAGTTTGTTTTATCTTGTGATGAATGTCAAAGAATTGGTAATATCGGTAAGCGTCAAGAAATGCCTATGAATTATTCACTTGCTGTTGAACCATTTGATGTTTGCGGTTTTGATTATATGGGACCCTTTCCTTCCTCTAATGGGTATACACATATTTTGGTTGTTGTTGATTATGTTACTAAGTGGGTAGAAGCTATTCCAACTAGTAGTGTTGATCATAACACTTCCATTAAAATGCTTAAAGAAGTTATTTTCCCAAGGTTTGGAGTCCCTAGATATTTAATGACTGATGGTGGTTCACACTTTATTCATGGTGCTTTCCGTAAAATGCTTGCTAACTATGATGTTAACCATAGAATTGCATCACCCTATCATCCTCAATCTAGTGGTCAAGTTGAACTTAGCAATAGAGAAATAAAACTAATATTACAAAAAATTGTTAATAGGTCTCGAAAGAATTGGTCTAAGATATTGGATGATGCACTTTGGGCCTACAGAACAGCATATAAAAATCCTATGGGTATGTCTCCCTATAAAATGGTTTATGGAAAAGCTTGTCATTTGCCTCTAGAGTTAGAATATAAAGCATATTGGGCAATTAAAGAACTCAACTATGATTTCAAACTTGCCGGTGAAAAGAGGTTATTTGATATTAGCTCATTAGATGAAAGGAGAACCAAAGCTTATGAAAATGCCAAATTGTTTAAAGAAAAATTTAAAAGATGGCATGACAAAAGAATCCAAAAGCGGGAATTCAAAGTTGGAGAATATGTTCTTTTGTACAACTCTCGTTTTAGGTTCTTTGCAGGAAAACTTCTCTCTAAATGGGAAGGACCATATATTATCAAGGAGGTTTATCGCTCTGGAGCTATCAAGATTAATAATGCCAAAGGTACTAACCCGAAGATGGTCAAGGGGCAAAGAATTAAACACTATATATTAGGTACGCCTATTAATGTTGAAAGCAATATTATTCAAACCATGACACCGGAGGAACACATAAAAGAAACCTTCCGGAACACTCCAGAATACTAAAAAAAAGAGGTGGTACGTGATATGGTAAGTAAACGGACTCCAAAAAATCCGCAAAAATATTTTTTTGTTAGTTTTGGAATATTACAAAAATTAGGAAAATAATAAACAACCAGGAAGGCAACCAAGGAGGGCACAAGACACCAGGGCACGCCTAGCTTACCTGGCGCGCCCAGGTGGGCTGTGCCCACCTCGGGAACCTTCTCGACTCCGTTTTCCTCTCGTTTGCTTGTTTCTCAAGATAAAAAATCTTTATATACCCCCCCGAAGGTATTGACCACCGTATCACGGAGAAATCTTCTGTTCTTCTTTCGTGCTGTTTTCTGACAGATCTAGATCGCCATGGCCGCTTCGAGCTCCTCCAAGGACAAGTTCTTTGAGAATGTTATCAACCCATATTTGCGGGAGGTGATGCAGCACCCTCAAGCCATTGAGATGCGTGAGGGGGTGGTCCACGTCAGGGACGTCCAGGGGCCCAAGAGGACAGGAACCGTGGAGGCTAGGCTCGAAGGCATGGAGCAAGAGGTCTTCAAGTGCAAGGGGATGGTGGAACGTGGGCTCAGTGCCAATCACCTTATGATTATAGAGTTCACCCGTGATCACAAGGTGGATGGTCAGTCCATGAAGGACATTGTCTTCACCCTCAATGAACAAATCAATTTTCTGCAAAAACAAATCTATGATCTCCAAAATCAAGTCTTTGAATATGAGGCGAGATTTAAAGGTATGAGTTTAGCTGCCAGTTGCAGGACTCGTGAGACTCGTGCTTCCTCCTATGACGGTGAACCGCTGCCATGGAAGCCGGAGGATAAGCTCGCTACTACCTCATCACCACCACCATCATCATCTTCCCCAACAAAGGAGACTTGAGTTCATGGTATGGGCACTCCCCTTGGCTTGTGCCAAGCTTGGGGGAGGTGCCCCGGTATCGTATCACCACCACTATCTTTGCCTTTATCTATTTTAGTTTGATCTTTAGTTATCCTATGATTTAGTTGAATAAAATTTTAGTTCGATCCTTTCTTTTCGAGTGCTTGCTTAGTGATCTATCTCTGTAATCGTGTGCGAGATATATAATAAAGAGTAGTTTGAGTTTTGTTTCTTTACTCTTTTGTTCTAATAAAAAGAAAGGAAAATAAATGAAAAAGATCATATGCTAATCTTATGGTAAGTAATGGCATCACATAAGGAAAATTATAAGTGGTAAAATTTAATGAAGACTGACAAACATAGCATTGGTCAATGATGCAATTCATGAAAGAATTAATAAGGGGAGAGAAGATTCACATGCAAATACACTATCTTGGACATCTTTTATGATTGTGAGCCCCCATTAAATATTATGTGTCAAAATTGTTGACTATGGACAAGGAAGACAGCGTAATGATTTATGTTTGTTCATATTCACATAGAAGTTATATTGTCATAGATCCTTCAACATGTGGTGCTTGCTCAATATCTTTGCTAGCCAAAAACTCCGCACTAAGTAGAGATACTACTTGCGCATCCAAAAAACCCTTAAACCCAAAATCCTATTTTGAGAGTCCACCATACCTACCTATGGATTGAGTAAGATCCTTCAAGTAGGTTGTCATCGGTGCAATAAGGTGCGTATAGGCTCGTAGCCAGACTCAGATCAAATACCCAATCTCATTAAGCGTGTTAATTGATATAACCGCGGACGCCGACCAGGACCAGGCCCACCTGTCTCCTAGGTGCTCACAACCTGCCTTGTCGCTCCGCCACAAAGTAACACTCGGGGCCGTCGGGAACCCACGCCCACCACTACCTGGATGGAACCACCTGCCCCTTCAGCCCCCATCTCTGAACAGAAACATAAGTATGTAATAGTATATAATATAAACCCGTGATCACCTCCCGAAGTGATCACGGCCCAGTAGTATAGCATGGCAGACGGACAAGAGTGTAGGGCCACTGATGTAATTCTAGCAACCTATACTAAGCATTTTAGGATTGCAGGTAAGGTATCAACAGTAGTAGCAAAGACAGGCTATGCAGCAGAATAGGATTAACCGAAAGCAGTAACATGCTACACTACTCTAATGCAAGCAGTAGAGAGAAGGAATAGGCGATATCAGGTTGATCAAAGGGGGGGCTTGCCTGGAAGCTGTGTCGAGAGAGAAGGGACGTCGATGTAGTAGTCGTTCACGGCAGCATCGTCAGCGGTCTCCGCGTCTATCGAGAGAGAAGGAGGGGGGAGGAAACAGTAAATACAAAGCAAACAATGCTACACAAAGTATGACATGACAATATGCAGTGCCGGGTGTGTTCTAACGTGGGGTTGCACATTACCGAGAAAGGGGGATCCCATCCGGGAAAGTTTTCCCGGTTCCGGACATTTGTCAGACAGATGACCGGAGGGGGACGGTTGCATGTTCGCTATGTTAGGGACGTGTGACGGATGAACGAACTGCGTAATCGGATTTGTCTCGTCGTTCTGAGCAACTTTCATGTAGAAAGTATTTTCATCCGAGCTACGGTTTATTTTATATTAATTTTTAAAGATTTAAACAATTTTGGAATTGCTGGATTTATTTTAATTTGAAAATAATAAATAGATAAATTGCTTTGGGTACACAGGAGTGTACCCAGCAATGTGTGTGGGTCCTGCTGACTGCCCAGTCAGCAGTCAATAGTCAAAGCTGACGGGGTTGACTGGTCCAACTGACATATGGGGCCCACATGTCATGGAGGGGCTTTATTTGATCTTATCCACATAAATAGTATAGGGGGTCCCACCTGTCATAGGAAGACTTTTATTTTTAACAGATTGATTTAAAGGGGGAGTTAGTAGATGGGACCCATGTGTCATACACTAATTAGGAGGGGGGTTAGCACTAATGGGGATTAGTTCCTAAACTAAATGAGGCCGGACCCCAAGTACAGAGGCACAGGCACCGGCGCTCGGCGACTGTGGCCAGGAGAAACAGGCCGGGGCGCTGGGGAGGCGCGGGCGGTGCTCGGCCACACGAGAAGGGGTGCAGCACGCGGTGGTGGTGCACAGAGGCTGCACGGGGCGAGGTTGCGGAGAAGCAGCAGCAGCACTAGAGCAGTCGCCGCGCAGCAGAGCAGTAGCGCTCGAGCAGCAGGCGCGCTCGGATTTGGGAGGTCAGGAGAGGCGTTGGGGTTGCCAGAATTGCCGGGAACGACGAGCCCCGCGGCGACGGACCTACTGCAGCTACAACCACGACGATACAGAACGAGAGATGTAGTGGGAAAAGGCGCAGGAGCATCGGGAGCTCACCGCGCATGCAGAGGAGCGGACGAAGAGGTCAAAGAGGCTTGGGATGGAGCGGATCGAGACGGCCCCCGTGGCGATGATATCCGATGATGGCGACGGCATGACGGCGTCCTTGCTCGAACCAATGCGCGTAGACGACGAACACGAACACGGAGGAGCTCCTGGACACACTTCTAGCCGGAGAGGAGTTCGGTGACCACGTGGACGAGGAGGGTCATGGCGGCGACGGCTCGGATGTGCGCGGGGAAGAAGGAAGCGGCGCGAGGGGAAGGGGAATGGCAAGCTAGGGTTCGCAGGGCATCGAGGAGAGTCAAGTAGGACGCCGGGGGGGGCGCTGGATGCACGCCGCGTGGCGATCCCCGACCATGGACGAGCCCTCTGTGTCCACGGGGTGTGGTGAACAGAGAGGTAGGGGATGAGGGGCGTTGGTGGGCTGGCCTGGCTCCTGTAGCAGCGGGCCTTAAGTGCTAGTAGTTTTCTCTTTTACTTTTTTACTTTTTCTTTAATTTCTGATTTTTGTTTTATTCTTTCTCTACAGTTTTGTATCACTTTGAGCTACTAAAGAAATTTGGTTTTAAAAGGAGAATTGGCAACTAAACACTAGGACATATTTGGCACTAGCACAAGAGGTTTCAGTTTATTCTAAACAGTTTAAGTATTTACTTAAGTTGAAATGAACCAATTAAATGTCATTGGTCCAATTTGGAAATAGGTTAAGGGCATTTTAATTATTCATAAAATGTTGGTTTCTTTAGGACAAATTGTTAGTGAATTTTTGCAACCCAGCGGACATTTTTGTTTTACTGTTTGAAGAAAAAAATTGACTTTATTTTAAATTGAATTCGAATTTGGTTTGGAACAAAGTAAGGTTTAGAAAAATAATTGCGATGACATGGCACCAACAGTGAGTGGTTACTGTGGCTTAATTATCCGGGCGTCATAATTCTCCTCCACTACAAGAAATTTCGTCCCGTGATTTAAGCGGGGGAGTAAGGGGGAAAGAATTGGTTACGAAATTCTAACGATTCTTCTTGGTCTTGGTTGCTCTTCTCGAAGAGGTCAATCCACTACGTTGATGTCTTCATTTCTCTGCTTTAGGTCATCAAGATGAAGTTGACATCCTTTCTTCAGGATCTCCATCGTACTTACGTAAAGGGTAAGGGGAAGCTCGTCAACGGTAGAATGCTATAAGGGGTAATCGTCTGGGGTTTTCCCATGAATGAATAGATGAGTATCTCTCGAGTTGAACAAATGAAACACATCGAGAACAAGGTAAGAAGGTACAACAAGGGGTTCCAAGCGGACAGACAATCGCTCGAAGTCTGAACCAGAGTGAGAAAGGGGTTCAGAGCAGCGAGAGTAAGTATTGCGTCTGACACCAGAATAGATCACTATGAAGGTGGCTCGCGAATTGCATACGAAGCCAAGCGCAAGGGATAACTTTGAAACGGGGATGTACAGGAGAGTCAGGTTTCAATCCTGTGGAACTGTGGGTTATGGGCCCACCATGTGGGTTAAAAGTAGGGAGGGCGCTGTCATATTGCACGATCATGATAGCAAGGCATGTCAGAAAAGAGACTGCCAGTTATGTCGGCAATAACATCGGTACCAAGGGCGAGGGACGAAGAGAACCATTTTCCTGCTCATTAAACGAGGCGGACCAATAGGCAAAGATCTCGTCCATCGGTGGTTACCAGAATGCCATCAACAATAGTAACAGGGTCTTACTGACAGAGTGGTACAACGAGGGGTTTACCTAAGCAGGGAATTATCACTGCTCAGTTAAGTCAGATTACAAGAAGGGTTAAACAAAACAATGGAAAGGAAAACACGATTATCAGATTAAACAGAATAATGGAAAGAAAAATCTGTTTAAACACATATTTCAGGGGTATATCCTTCCCAAGGACAAGCAGAACATGGTATACGGGGTAGGAGAGTAAGTACCCATCCATTTGGACAAGGAGGAATAATCATGAGATTACCCATACAACGATGTTTGGATAACTGACCAATAAACATTTAGCATCGTGCTTCCAATGTTCTTGTTGATGATTGGTGTATCATAGTTATGCTTCGAGGTAGCAATGATATGGTGTTTCAAGCAAGGGACAGACTTTGGATACACAAATGATCCATCAGGAGCAACTTATAAAATAAGTCTTACAATTTCCTCCTTGAAGAATGGCTAACCTTGTAAAAGAAAGAAACTATAATAATAGGTCCTCCAGCCATGTGTGTTAGGCATGACATCACATTACCGGTTCATCAAAGGACCAATATTATAACTCCTGGAGTTATGTTCCAACCATCATGTCTGACCGAGATTCAGATCTGATTGGTGTCAGGATACCTCAGGCTCAGCATGTCCGAGAAGAAAAGGTGCAACACACATCGACGAGATGACATTGTAAGATTCTCTGGAAATGAACTATGGGAGGGGGTCACGAAACAATAGTTCATCATTAAACCAAGGAGAGGATGAGGAGGTGGCTGATGGATTCAGCGACAATTCATCGTGGTTTCCAATAAGATGGATTTCCACAATTATGTGAATAAGGAGAGGACATTTGTCAGATCAATGATATAATGATGTATGCTCGAGGAAAACATACACAATTAAACATTGGTTGAAAGGTGCAACCGAGATATGGCTTAGGTAGCATGTTCAATTGTTAGAATGGTGATTCAATATCCAATAGTCTAAGAATGAACTATCGACCATTAACTTTAAAGCAATGGGGTTGCTAGAAGTACAGAATCCAAGCAGCACGGTTCACATGTTGGTATCCCGGTTAGAATCAACACGGGGACCAAGAAGGAATGGTGATTGTGAGAAGTATCACTATACCAAGAATTCTTAAGAGGGGAGCAGTTCTCACAGCATTCTTGACATCAAGATGATAATACTCCACGGTAAAACATAACATAAGCTGGATAGCAAGGAGCTCCATAACATGAACAAGTTTGTGTTAAAGAGAAGGCAATAATGTTGTCAACGATTAACACAAATCATCGAGGGGCAGGGATGGCATTTCTCATCAAGGATTCGATTGATATTTTTAGAAGAAGTCAATATATTGATGATGATCACGACAAATTTTGTCGAGAGATTTCAATAAGATGTAATCGATCGGCGATGACATCAAGCCAAGGAATGATGAAGCGAAAGGTTAATGAAACCACGGGTACGACACAAACTTGAAATTCAAGTTTGTTGTTCAAGGAGAAATGATATGACGAGGAAGATCGATGTAAGATTAGCTCACCGTCGAATTTATGCTCCAGGAATAAGGAGCAGGTAGCATAGTTAAAATAAGCACGATGATGATATAGCCAACCAGGCTAAGAATGACAGGAGTTGAATTTAAATTTCCCAGCAATACTTTACTAGGAGTATTCAATCACAGGGTGGATTTGATTCACTTATCGAGGTTCTCAGTTGTCAAACAACTCAAAACCCGTGGAATACTGAATCAGTGAGAAGGAATACTTGACGAAGTCTTATAAGAAGTATTGCAGTCCCGTGATATTATCGGGATAACAGGGGGTAATACTCGAAGGTAAAATAGATTAGAAGATGAGCGGGAGCGTTGATCTGCGACAGCAGATACTTTATCCTTGTCGAAGAATTGACGAGGCACCGGAATGGATTCCTTTCAGCTATATTGAATAAGGACAACATGGTCGGAACCATAGCTACAAGGGACCCAATTTAATGACACCGGAAGGATCATTCACTGATTAAATATTTTGCAAGAAGCTTCCATGATAAGTTCCACATCGGGTCCATGGGCATGAACACAAAGGTTCAAGGTCGACTCCCACTTCTTCAATGTCTAACCTTTCATTCACTTCTCGTCTGCGAAGAAGTTGTAGAGTTGAAAATTATCTGGTAAAACACCAGAAAGGGTATGTCTTGTGTAAACTTTCGGGTTCATACGGTTTAGAGAAGGTATATGTTCAGCCCATAGGGCATCTTGGGAACATATAACATAAACTTCAGGAGTAATTAGCACAAGCTCAAAAGTAGAGCATGATTGACAAAAGGAGGGGATACAATTTACCAAAGGCATTATGTATCAGGGAAGAATTCACAAGGCGGTCAAATATGAAGGACACTGTCAAACAATAATCCGACAAAGGATCTGACGGTCCATAGCGGAGCTGATGTGAGCATCGGCACACAACCAGATGAAGAAAGAATGCAAGGGCATGGGATTATAGAACATCTGAATAATTTGATGCTTAGATAACAAAGGAAATATGAATTCCAATTCAAGGGATCAGAAGCAAATGCTCTGATTAAGGATGGATAAGTCGGGTAGGCTTAGGGGTACAATCGATGGCAATTTGATTGGCCGAAATCCAGCTCATGTTTAAGTCTGAGCCGGAAGGATGAATTCTAGGATCTGATTGAGGATTGCGAGCATTCACAACATATTGAATCGAGGGACTCGAAATGAAAATGACAAAGGATGCTAATGAATATTGCTAGTCATATGGAACGCAACCATAATGCCAGTAGACAAGTATTTGCAGAGCAATAGCGGGCAAAGGATTATCGGAAGATCATATAGTATTTCCATGTATCTTGTGAATTATACGAACAACGGGGAAAGAACGGATACTCAGTAAGTGCGAGGAATTATCCATAGGGGGTATTCATGTGGCAAGAACTGCAAGGCAGTAGGCACAAAGTATTCTCGGAACAACAGCGAGAATTTTGGGGTATCTTGCAATAAGAAGATCAATGGGGAATGATTGTATCAATGGTAAGTGCACGTGGTTATCCATAGGGGTTTATCGATGGAAGGGAATTGCAATAGCAATGGCACAAAGTCTTGAGAGAGTATCATCGGAATCTTCTGGTGAAGCAGGCCATCATCTGGAATGAAGGGGCTCTCCGTGAGAAAGTATTTACGAGAACCTAGAGTTAGAGTTAGCAAAACCATTTAACCCGAATAGAAGAGAGATCAGAATCTCAGAGTATAGATGAGGAATAAAAGATCCTAATACCACCCAATTGGTGACGTGGGCCCGTAAGCCACACAACCATGTTAGTAAAAGTTTTTCAATGACTAGACTCAACTTCGACCAAGGTGTTGGAAAAAGGAGTTCCTACAGGCAGTTGGCTCTGATACCAACTTGTGAACGCCCCCGATTCAATCGTACACTAATCATACACACAAACGTGTACGATAAAGATCAGGGACTCACGGGAAGATATCACAACACAACTCTAAAAATAAATAAGTCATACAAGCATCATAATACAAGCCAGGGGCCTCGAGGGCTCGAATACATCATAGACGAGTCAGCGGTAGCAACAATATCTGAGTACCGACATAAAGTTAAACAAGGTGCCATAAGATGGCTAGCACAAACTGGGATACAGATCGAAGAGGCGCAGGCCTCCTGCCTGGGATCCTCCTAAACTACTCCTGGTCGTCGTCGACGGCCTGCACGTAGTAGTAGGCACCCTCGGTGTAGTAGGGGTCGTCGAAGGTGGCGTCTGGCTCCTGGGCTCCAGCATCTGGTTGCGACATCCGAGAAGAATGGAAAACGGGGGAAAAGAGGGAGCAAAGAAACCGTGAGTACTCATCCAAAGTACTCGCAAGCAAGGATCTACACTACATATGCAATGGTATCAATGAAATGGGTAGTATCGGTGGACTGAACTGCAGAATGCCAGAATAAGAGAGGGATAGCTAGTCCTATCGAAGACTACACTTCTGGCAGCCTCCATCTTGAAGCATGTAGAAGAGAGTAGCAAGTGCAGCATCAAGTAACATCGCATAGCATAAACCTACCCGACGATCCTCTCCTCGTCGCCCTGTGAGAGAGCGATCACCGGGTTGTATCTGGCACTTGAAAGGGTGTGTTTTATTAAGTATCCGGTTCTAGTTGTCATAAGGTCGAGGTACAACTCCGGGTCGTCCTTTTACCGAGGGACACGGCTATTCGAATAGATAAACTTCCCTGCAGGGGTGCACCACATTACCCAACACGCTCGATCCCTCTGGCCGGGCACACTTTCTTGGGTCATACCCGACCTTAGAAGATCAACACGTCGCAGCCCTACCTAGGCCTAACAGAGAGGTCAGCACGCCGGTCTAAATCCTATGCGCGCAGGGGTCTGGGCCCATCGCCCATTGCACACCTGCATGTTGCGTCGGCGGCCGGTGAGCAGACCTAGCAACCTCCATTACAAAGGAAGTTGCATTACGCAGTCCAACCTGGCGCGCGCCGCTCAGTCGCTGACGTCGAGGAGGCTTCGGCTGATACCACGACACCGAGTACCCATAACTGTTCCCGCGTGGTGGTTAGTGCGTATAGGCTCATAGCCAGACTCAGATCAAATACCCAATCTCGTTAAGCGTGTTAATTGATATAACCGCGGATGCCGACCAGGACCAGGCCCACCTGTCTCCTAGGTGGTCACAACCTGCCCTGTCGCTCCGCCACAAAGTAACACTCGGGGGCCGTCGGGAACCCAGGCCCACCACTACCTGGATGGAACCACCTGCCCCTTCAGCCCCCATCTCCGAACAGAAACATAAGTATGTAATACTATATAATATAAACCCGTGATCACCTCCCGAAGTGATCACGGCCCAGTAGTATAGCATGGCAGATGGACAAGAGTGTAGGGCCACTGATGTAATTCTAGCAACCTATACTAAGCATTTTAGGATTGCAGGTAAGGTATCAACAGTAGTAGCAAAGACAGGCTATGCAGCAGAATAGGATTAACCGAAAGCAGTAACATGCTACACTACTCTAATGCAAGCAGTAGAGAGAAGGAATAGGCGATATCGGGTTGATCAAAGGGGGGGCTTGCCTGGAAGCTGTGTCGAGAGAGAAGGGACGTCAACGTAGTAGTCGTTCACGGCAGCATCGTCAGCGGTCTTCGCGTCTATCGAGAGAGAAGGAGGGGGGAGGAAACAGTAAATACAAAGCAAACAATGCTACACAAAGTATGACATGACAATATGCAGTGCCGGGTGTGTTCTAACGTGGGGTTGCACGTTACCGAGAAAGGGGGATCCCATCCGGGAAAGTTTTCCCGGTTCTGGACATTTGTCAGACAGATGACCGGAGGGGGACGGTTGCACGTTCGCTATGTTAGGGACGTGTGACGGACGAACGGACTGTGTAATCGGATTCGTCTCGTCGTTCTGAGCAACTTTCATGTAGAAAGTATTTTCATCCGAGCTATGGTTTATTTTATATTAATTTTTAAAGATTTAAACAATTTTGGAATTGCTAGATTTATTTTAATTCGAAAATAATAAATAGATAAATTGCTTTGGGTACACAGGAGTGTACCCAGCAATGTGTGTGGGTCCTGCTGACTGCCCAGTCAGCAGTCAATAGTCAAAGCTGACAGGGTTGACTGGTCCAACTGACATATGGGGCCCACATGTCATGGAGGGGCTTTATTTGATCTTATCCACATAAATAGTATAGGGGGTCCCACCTGTCATAGGAAGACTTTTATTTTTAACAGATTGATTTAAAGGGGGAGTTAGTAGATGGGACCCATGTGTCATACACTAATTAGGAGGGGGGTTAGCACTAATGGGGATTAGTTCCTAAACTAAACGAGGCCGGACCCCAAGTACAGAGGCACAGGCGCCGGCCCTCGGCGACTGTGGCCAGGAGAAACAGGCCGGGGCGCTGGGGAGGCGCGGGCGGCGCTCGGCCACACGAGAAGGGGCGCAGCACGTGGCGGTGGTGCACAGAGGCTGCACGGGGCGAGGTTGCGGAGAAGCAGCAGCAGCACTAGAGCAGTCGCCGCGCAGCAGAGCAGTAGCGCTCGAGCAGCAGGCGCGCTTGGATTTGGGAGGTCAGGAGAGGCGTTGGGGTTGCCAGAATCGCCGGGAACGACGAGCCCCGCGGCGGCGGACCTACTGCAGCTACAACCACGACGATACAGAACGAGAGATGTAGTGGGAAAAGGCGCAAGAGCATCGGGAGCTCACCGCGCATGCAGAGGAGCGGACGGCGAGGTCGAAGAGGCTTGGGATGGAGCGGATCGAGACGGCGCCCGTGGCGATGAGATCCGATGATGGCGACGGCATGACGGCGTCCTTGCTCGAACCAATGCGCGTAGACGATGAAGACGAACACGGAGGAGCTCTTGGACACACTTCTAGCCGGAGAGGAGTTCGGTGACCGCGTGGACGAGGAGGGTCATGGCGGCGACGGCTCGGATGTGCGCGGGGAAGAAGGAAGCGGCGCGAGGGGAGGGGCAATGGCAAGCTAGGGTTCGCAGGGCATCGAGGGGAGTCAAGTCGGACGCCGGGGGGGGGGGGGGGGGGGCGCTGGATGCACGCCGCGTGGCGATCCCCGACCATGCATGAGCCCTCTGTGTCCACGGGGTGTGGTGAACAGAGAGGTAGGGGATGAGGGGCGTTGGTGGGCTGGCCTGGCTCCTGTAGCAGCGGGCCTTAAGTGCTAGTAGTTTTCTCTTTTACTTTTTTACTTTTTCTTTAATTTCTGATTTTTTTTTATTCTTTCTCTACAGTTTTGTATCACTTTGAGCTACTAAAGAAATTTGGTTTTAAAAGGAGAATTAGCAACTAAACACTAGGACATATTTGGCACTAGCACAAGAGGTTTCAGTTTATTCTAAACAGTTTAAGTATTTACTTAAGTTGAAATGAACCAATTAAATGTCATTGGTCCAATTTGGAAATAGGTTAAGGGCATTTTAATTATTCATAAAATGTTGGTTTCTTTAGGACAAATTGTTAGTGAATTTTTGCAACCCAGCCCACATTTTTGTTTTATTGTTTGAAGAAAAAAAATTGACTTTATTTTAAATTGAATTCGAATTTGGTTTGGAACAAAGTAAGGTTTAGAAAAATAATTGCGATGACATGGCACCAACAGTGAGTGGTTACTATGGCTTAATTATCCGGGCGTCATAGCTGCCAGCCCCCGGGCCACAACTGTGTTTAAATACGACAAGTTAATTAGCATCTTAAAAGCATTTTAACTCGTGCGTAACTTTATTTAGAGCTCTTCTCCACATGATCTTGTTTTTGCACAGTTGTCCCCTACGCTTGCCGGAATGCATCTCGATCGCGCACGTCCTAGTCAATGGCGCTTAGGAATGGATCCTAGTTAGCAGCCTATCAAGGACGCCGCCTCCTCGAGAGCTTCACACTCCAAGAGCAAACGCGGCTGCACAGGTGTTGCTAGGCAGACCCGAACAACCCGGAGCGCAGAATGTCTCAAGAGTGCTCCTTTGCGCACAGGTTATGTGCAAAGAACATCATCATGGATAAAATTAAATCAGCAAAAAGCATTAAAGTTTTAGAACTTAGCCTTCTGTATGTGGAGCGAAGTCGCCATGGATGATGAAGCTGACGTGCCGACCGTTGGATCAGGTTCGCGCAACCTAGATCACCCTACCTGGCGCGCCAAAGATGTCGGCGTGCGACACCTATGGGATCCCAAGAGACCCCTTTACGATTCGGCGGGGGGAGAGGTATGCGCAAAGAGCAGAACCAGCGATCGACGCGGGGCGATTTTACCCAGGTTCGGGCCGCTGATCAGCGTAAAACCCTACTCCTGCCTTGTGTTATTATTAGTGTTCTCGAGCCCAGGCTCCAGGAGCGCTCACAGTGAACAGTACGTTCAAGAGCAGCTACGCATGCAGAATGGGCCAAAAGATCCTCCCCCTCCTCCTCCTGTAGCAGTTGCTTTGGGCCTCCTTTTATACGCTCGAAGGGGTCACCACAGTGGCAAAATGTACATACATTGAGGTGTAAAGTAGCTACAGGGTCATCATACCTAACCCCTGACGGATTAGGACGAACGCATTTAATGCACCGTGAGGTGTCCGTTTAGGTGTCCTCACTTTCTTGGGGATGGAAAAAGGGGCCATCCCATCAGCACCGCTTAAGCTCTCCTCCACTGGCGCGTTGCCACGCATCCAGAGAAGGACCCAGAATGCCAGGCTGGTTGCTGTGCTGAAGCGGCGGAATAGTGATAGAATGTTGCCGGGGTGCAAATCTTGCCGGGCCCAAATCTTGCCGGGTTTCGCGAACCACCCCGGCAAGATCTTGTCGGGCTTCGTAGGCCACCCCGGCAAGATCTTGCCGGGGGGGACAAACCTTCGATCTTCAGTCTTCTTGTCTTCTGATCCTGACGTTTTCGCCTTATTCTGAATCTTCTCCAGCTAACCCCCGGCAAGTCTTGCCGTGGATGCGGAGGGTACCTTGCCGGGAAGGCTTGCTTCCCGAAATGTCTATCTCGATCTTGCTGGCCCTGAGCTTGCCGGCGATGCACAGGCCTATTCCCGGCAAGTAAACCTTGCCGGAAACCGGTCCTTGAATACGTCCTTGAGTGAATTCCTTCTCCGCCATGGCCTTCCCGCCCGGAGGGCGGAACTTGCCGGTGCGTGTCCAGGGGTAGTGAACACCCCATGTTTACTACACCGACAAAGGGGCTCCTCGGATGCCCAACGTTTGAATTCTTTGGATACACCTCGGCGATCCTCAAGATCGGAGATGAGAAAATTTGTTGAACCAGCTTTCAAGACCGACGACCGAAGATGAAGAACAGTTCGGAAGAACCAAGGAGCATCCCCAACTTGAAGACCTATTCAGGGGGCTACTATTGGTGTCCTGGACTAGGGGGTACTCACCACGTCATCTCCAAACCAGCTGGATCGGGTCGAAGACCCCCATGGCGGTTCACTAATGGGCCACTTTTGGGCAGCCCATGACGTATACAAGGAATATTCCACAAGACTTGGCACACAAGACATGGACTCTTCTAAACCCTAGGCCTCCGATGAAATATATAAACCGGGGCTAGGCTAGTCAATAGATAATTAATATCATATTCATTACAACAATCTCGTGGTAGATACATGGACTCTGTACTATACCATGCTACTTGTGAGTTGCGTTGGGTTTTTCCCCGAAGAAGAGGGGCTGATGCAGTATAGCGGGTAGACAAATTACTGTTGGCCAATTGATAGAAAAGCAAATAATCATGACGATATCCAGGGCAATGATCATGTATATAGGCATCACGTCCGAGACAAGTAGACCAAAACGATTCTGCATCTACTACTATTACTCCACACATCGACCGCAATCCAGCATGCATCTAGAGTATTAATTTCATAAAGAACAGAGTAACGCCTTAAGCAAGATGACATCATGTAGACAAAGTAAACTCACGCATGAATAAACCTATCTTTTTACCCTTAATAGCAACGATACATACGTGTCATGTCCCTTTCTGTCACTGGGATTGAGCACCGCAAGATCGAACCCATTACAAAGCACCTCTCCCATTGCAAGATAAATCAATCTAGTTGGCCAAACCAAATCAATAGATCGAAGAGAAATACAAAGCTATAACAATCATGCATAAAAGAGTTCAGAGAAAACTCAAATAATACTCATGGATAATCTGATCATAAACTCACAATTCATCGGATCCCAACAAACACACCGAAAAAAGTAATTACATCAGATAGAACTCCAAGAACATCAAGGAGAACATTGTATTAAAGATCAAATAGAGAGAAGAAGCCATCTATCTACTAACTATGGACCCATAGGTCTGTGGTAAACTACTCACGCATCATCGGAAGGGCAGGAAGGTTTATGTAGAGCCCCTTCGTGATCGATTCTCCCTCCGGCCGAGTGCGAGAAAAGGTCCTCGGATGGGTTCTCACGAGAACACAGGCTTGCGGCGGTGGAAAAAGTATTTCGTGGACTCCTTTGTTGGTTTCTGGATTTTAGAGAATTTATAAAGGCCGAGTTAGGTCAAACGGAGCCACATGGGCCCCACGAGCCACCAGGGTGCGCCCTACCCCTTAGGCGCTCCCTGGTGCCTCCTGGGCCACTTCTCCATCTTCTCGTCCCCTCCTGAAGCTTCCAGGGCCTCTTATGTTCAGAAAAAATCTCTAAAAAGTTTCGTGGCATTTGGATTTCGTTTGGTACTAATATTCTGCAAAACCAAAAACAAGCAAAAAAACAGCAACTGGCATTGGGCACTAAGTTAATAGTTTAGCCCCAAAAAATATATATAATTGCTTATACATGTATATAAAACATCCAAGATTGATACTATAATAGCATGGAACAATCAAAAACTATAGATACGTTGGAGACGTATCAAGCATCCCCAAGCTTAATTCCTGCTCGTCCTCGAGTAGGTAAATGATAAAAACAGATTTTTTGATGTGGAATGCTAACTATCATATTCATCATATAATCTTTTCTTGTGTTCCATGGACATTTGGACTTGAATGATTCAAAGCAATAGTCTATAATTTGACATGAAGGCATCAATACTCAAGCATACTAACAAGCAACCATGTCTTTCAAAATATCAACGCTAAAGAAAGTTATCCCTAGCCCATTATGCTCAATCATTGATCCATTCATGGAACACACTCAATATTAGCTACACCCAATGCACAAGTATGACAATAGTGTTCCCTAGTTGGTGCTTTGTAAGAGAAGATGGAGACTCAAAATAAAAATATAAATCGCATAAAAGTAAATAGATAGGCGCTCCGCAGAGGGAAGCAGAGATTTGCAGAGGTGCCAGAGCTCAAAGCTTAAATTTAGAGATAAAATTATTCTGAGAGCCATGCTTTTCCTGTCAACGAAAGTGACCAAGAATTCCCAATATCTTCCATGCTAGACACATTATAGGCGGTTCCCAAACAGAAAGTAAAGTTTTTCCACCATTCTTGCACAATCCATGGCTAGCCGTATCCATGGGTGCCTTCCATACCAACACTTTCCAAGGAATTTATTATTATCATCATATTAATTTTTTTTCATTTCGGGACTGGGCATCCCTATTACCTGCCGCACTCTCGTGCAATGACAAATGAATAAACACTCATCATGAGAATAACCCACCTAGCATGGAAAATATTGGCCACCTCCTGCCGCTTCATGAGCGGTACGGGCACACAAAACAGAAAATTATTTTGAAAAATTAGAGTTGGCACATGCAAATTTACTTGGGACGGCATGGAAATACCGCATATAGGTAGGTATAGTGGACTCATTTGGCACAACTTTGGGTTTAAGGAATTGGATGCACAAGCAGCATTCCCGCTTAGTACAAATGAAGGCTAGCAAATAGATTGAGAAGCGACCAACCAAAAAATGAAAACGGTCATAAACATGCATTGAACATAACTAACACTGAATAATGAACCATAAGTAGGATATAACTTCATTGCATAACTATTGACTTTACGTGCTTGCATAGGGAATCACAAACCTTAACACCAATATTCTTACAAAACCACAATTACTCACTAACATGACTTACATATTATCATCTCCATATCGTAAAACTATTGCAAGGAATCAAACTTATCATATCCAATGATCTTTCATGAAAGTTTTTATTATATCCCTCTTGAATATTCATCACTTTGGGACCAAATTCATATATTTTGCAAATTACCATTACTATTAACAACTCTCAAAAATATATAAGTGAAGCATGAGAGTGCAAATATTTCTTCAAAATATAATCTTGTCAACTCTCAAAATAATATAAGTGAAGCATGAGAGTGCAAATATTTCTTCAAAATATAATCTTATCAACTCTCAAAATAATATAAGTGAAGCATGAGAGTGCATGTATTTCTTTAAAATATAGTCACCACCGTGCTAAAAAATATTTAAGTGAAGCACTAGAGCAACTGCCTAGCTCAAAAGATTTAAGTGAAGCACATAGAGCATTCTAACAAATCATGATAAACGTGTGGCTCTCTCAAATAGGTGTGTCCAGCAAAGATGATTGTGACAAACTAAAAAGCAATCAAAGAAAAGACTCATATAATACACGACGCTCCAAGCAAAACTCATATCATGTGACGAATAAAAATATAGCTCCAAGTAAAATTACCGATGGTCGTTAGAAGAAAGAGGGGATGCCTTTCGGGCATCCCCAAGCTTAGTTGATTGGGAGTCCTTGAATATTACCTTCGGGTACCTCAGTCATCCCCAAGATTAGGCTCTTGCCTCTCCTTATTCCTTCATCCATCGTGATCTCACTCAAAGATTGAAAACTTCAGCACACAAAACTAAAAAAAAACCTTCGTGAGATCCGTTAGTATTAGAAAACAAATCACTACTTTAAGTACTATTGCAAACCCATTCATATTTTATTTTTGCATTATACCTACAGTATTCTAACTTCACCATGGCTTATACCCCCGATACAATCCATAGATTCATCAGAACAAGCAAACAACGCAACGAAAACAGAATCTGTCAAAAACAGAACAGTCTGTAGAAATCTGAATTATGCTCATACTTCTGTAACTCTAAAAATTCTGAAAAATTAGGACAATGTGGGAAATTTGTATATCAATCATGTGTAAACAATTCTGATCAAGATCACGTTCCAGTGAATTTAAAAAATTCTTATACTGGGCGCAAAAGTTTCTGTTTTTTCACAGAATCAAATCAACTGTCATCCAAATCATCCCAAAGGCTTTACTTGGCACAAACACTAAACTAAAACAGAAAAACACAACCATAACAGTGGCATAATTGTGTGCACACTCTAAAATAGAAAAGAAACTATTGGGTTGTCTCCCAACAAGCTCTTTCTTTATAGCCATTAAGATAGGCTCAAGATTTAATTGATGCTCACATGAAAGATAATAATTGAAACAAGAGAGCATCATGTAGCATATGACAAACATATTTAAGTCTAACATACTTCCTATGCATAGGCACTTTATAAGTAAACAAATTATCAAGACAAGAAATATCTAATGCATGGAAGAAGAAAGAAACAATAGCAATCGCAACATGAAGAGATGTAATTTAGTAACATGAAGATTTCTATAACCATATTTCCCCTCTCATAATAATTACATATAGGATCATAATCAAATTCAACAATATAGATATCATATAAATTTTCTCTTCATGATCCACATGCATAAAAGTTTTATAATCTTCCAAGATAGTGGTATTAACATCAACTAAAGGCATGACCTCTCCAAACCCACATTTATCAAAAATTTCATAAGATTTAACACTCTCCGAATATGTGGGATTCTTTTTATCTAAAGTTGACACTCTTCCAAACCCACTATCAATATTATTGCAAATATTACTACCAATAGTATATTCATCATGGGGCATAAATAAATTTTCAAGATCATAAGAAGCATTATCACCCCAATCATGATCATTGCAATAAGTAGTGGATATAACAAAATTGTCATCCCCAAGCTTGTAGTTTTGCATATTATTAACACAATTGACATTAATAGAATTTATAATGACATCATTGCAATCATGCTTTTCATTCAAGGAGCTATCATGAATCACTTCATAATTTTTTTCGTTTAACACTTCATCGCATTTTTTAGATTCATGATTTTCAAGCAAAACTTCATAAAGATAATCAAGTGCACTCAATTCACTAGCAATTGGTTCATCATAATTTGATTTTTTGAAAAGATTAGCAAGTGGATGAGGATCCATATGTCTTTACTGTTCTTGTTCCTTTCCTATTTCTCAGTGTTGACATGAAGGCAATAAAAGCAAGCAAGCAAACGAGAAAACAAACAAAACAAAAAATGAAAATATTTTTGTGTTCTTTTGTAAAAACATTTTAGAAGTGGGGGAGATGAAAATGAGAGGCAAACGGCAAATAATGTAAATGCAAGGAGATGAAAGTTTATGCGAAGGTACTTGATAGATGTTGGTGATGTCTCCCCGGTAATGGCACCAGAAATCCTTCCTGCTACTTGTGAGCTGCGTTGGGTTTTTCCCCGAAGAGGAGGGGATGATGCAGTACAGTAGAGATAAGTATTTCCCTCAGTTATGAAACCAAGGTTATCAATCCAGTAGGAGAATCACACAACAACTCGTTAGCAGTACCTGCACACAAAATAATAAATCCTTGCACCCAACGCGAACAAGGGGTTGTCAATCCCTTGGCGGTTAATTGCAAGATTAAATTGTATGGTGATAGATAGATAGATAGATCGAACAAAAATACGAAATAAAATAAATAAAGTAAAATTGCAGCGAGGTATTTTTAGGATTTTTAATATATGATAGAAGTAGACCCGGGGGCCATAGTTTTCACTAGAGGCTTCTCTCTTGAAAATAGCATACGGTGGGTAAACAAATTACTGTTGGGCAATTGATAGAAAAGCAAATAATCATGACGATATCCAAGGCAATGATCATGTATATAGGCATCACGTCCGAGACAAGTAGACCAGATTCTGCATCTACTACTATTACTCCACCATCGACCGCAATCCAGCATGCATCTAGAGTATTAAGTTCATAAAGAACAGAGTAACGCGTTAAGCAAGATGACATGATGTAGACAAAGTAAACTCACGCATGAATAAACCCATCTTTTTACCCTTAATAGCAATGATACATACGTGTCATGTCCCTTTCTGTCACTGGGATTCAGCACCACAAGATCGAACCCATTACAAAGCACCTCTCCCATTGCAAGATAAATCAATCTAGTTGGCCAAACCAAATCAATAGATCGGAGAGAAATACGAAGCTATCACAATCATGCATAAAAGAGTTCAGAGAAAACTCAAATAATAGTCATGGATAATCTGACCATAAACTCATAATTCATCGGATCCCAACAAACACACTGAAAAAAGTAATTACATCGGATAGAACTCCAAGAACATCAAGGAGAACATTGTATTGAAGATCAAATAGAGAGAAGAAGCCATCTAGCTAGTAACTATGGACCCGTAGGTATGTGGTAAACTACTCACGCATCATCAGAAGGGCGTCAAGGTTGACGTAGAGCCCCTCCATGATCGATTCCCCCTCCGGTAGAGTGCCAGAAAAGGTCCCCAGATGGGATCTCGCGAGAACAGAGGCTTGCGGCAGCGAAAAAATTATTTCATGGACTCCTCTGTTGGTTTCCTGATTTTAGAGAATTTATAGAGGTGGAGTTAGGTCAAACAGAGCCACGTGGGCCCCACGAGCCACCATGGCGCGCACTACCCTCTTGGGCGCGCCCTGGTGCCTGGTGGGCCACTGCTCCATCTTCTCGTCCCCTCCCGAAGTTACGAGGGTCTATTATGTCTAGAAAAAAATCTCCAAAAAGTTTCGTGGCATTTGAACTTCGTTTGGTACTGATATTCTGCAAAACCAAAAACAAGCAAAAAAATAGCAACTGGCACTGGGCACTAAGTTAATAGGTTAGTCCCAAAAAATGATATATAATTGCTTGTAAATGTATTTAAAACATCCAAGATTGATACTATA
Source organism: Thinopyrum elongatum (assembly GCA_011799875.1). Lineage (NCBI taxonomy): Eukaryota > Viridiplantae > Streptophyta > Magnoliopsida > Poales > Poaceae > Thinopyrum > Thinopyrum elongatum. The sequence goes on from CM022299.1 coordinate 394,811,052, forward strand.
ATAGCATGGAACAAACAAAAATTATAGGTACATTGGAGACGTATCATACCCCATATCAATACAATCAAAAGCAGGATGCAGGGTATTATCTCTTCGAGAGAGCCCGAACCTGGGTAAAATCCTGTGTTCTTGTTACCATCGCTCCAAGATGCCTAGCTTAGGACCCCTACCTCGAGATATGCCGGATTTTGCACTGACAATTGGCGTGCTAAGTTCCTATCTAAGGGTGACAGATTAGTCCTAATCACGGTCGTGCTTGACTCTTTGCTTGTTTAGTTTATGTCTATTTTACCTTTTCCTAAAAAAGTTTTCAAACTATTGATGCTCTTAGATGTGCTTTGTCCTAGACAGCTGACGACACTTGCTCAGGGGCTCAGCGTCTTATTGCTTGGGAAACATTTGTAAACCTAAAAAGTTTGGTGGTTTAGGTATTAAAAACTTGCATCTACAAAATAAATGCCTACTCATGAAAATTGCGATCAAGGCACTCCTACCCTCCCCTACTCCTTGGCTTTACTAGCTTTCCCTACAGCACCCAAATGCCCTTATTGCCCCTTCCACCCATAACACTTCCCTATGCAAAACTATAAACTCTCAATTGCCAACTCTACATAGTATTTTTTTTGCTCACAAACAATGGTTCTGCTCTCTTTTTTTTGGCTTGACACTTGGCTTACCACAAAACCACTTTCTGCTGCTTTTCCTTGCCTTTTCTCGCACTCAATTGGTCCTTTTGTTTGAGTGGCAAACGTTATGTGTTTTGGGCTAGACTTTAACCTGTGTGATCACCTAACCAATGTTGCCTCCACAGAATTGGTTTCTCTTTTGTCTTTGTTGCGGGATTTTATGCTTTTAGATGAGCACGACTGCCGCTTCCTCAAGGATGGGCTAGAGTTCTCTGCTAAAAGAGCCTATGAGATTCTTTCATAAGAAAATGAAGAAGATACGCATGCCAAATATATTTGGCAATCTAGGGCGCCAAGCAAAATCAAGGTCTTCGCTTGGTTGGTCTTCAAAGGAAGGTTAAACACCAAGGCCAACCTCGCTCATAAGTTAATCACTCCAACTGTGGTCCGCCCTAGATGCTCCTTATAGGATGAATCCACAGATCATCTCTTTCTCTCTTGCCCATTCGCAAACAGAATATGGCAGCGGCTCCGCATCCACCTCCACTCCAACAACACAGCTCTACTCTGGGATGCACCAACACCACTCGACCTCGACAATAGCGTGTGGCCTTTCATACTTATGGCCATCCCGTGGCACATTTGGGACGCCAAGAATGCTAAGGCATTCAAAAACATTAATACCCACTCCTCTCTTTCTCTAAAACTTATTGTAGCAGACCTAGATTTGCGGTCAAATCACTTACCTAAGCCATGTGATGAGGACGTCGTCTTCTCGTGGTGGTTGTTCCTCTCCTCACACTGTGGCATGCCTATGTAATCTTGTGGTTGTACTCGCGGCTTGCCACCTTTTGAGCAATATATGCAGGTGGGGGATTGAAAGTGCAACTAATCCCCGGGTGGTTTTGGTAATTCATAACAACATATAGCTCATTGAACTAATATCCATTTAAGTTTAATGTTTCAGAAAGTTCAATGAATGGCATGGCATGAACTAGAGATGTGGACCCCTCAAAATGCTAAGGACACATATTGGCAAAAGCTCAAGACTCTTCATTTATATTTTAGTGATCGAAGATCACATTGAGTCCATAGGAAAGCCAGTACTATTAAAAGGGGATGAGGTGTTGCTTAATGGTCTACTTGCTCAAGTGCTTAGTGATATTGCTCCAAAGCCCTCAACCACTTTCTCATTCCAAATATGTCCAAAACCCAAAGTCAAACTCGGCCCCACCGATTCTTTCTATCCGGCGCCACCGAGTTCATATGGCATAGCCACTGCCAGAAACCCTAACAGTTCGGTCACACCGATACGGATCTCGGTCTCACCGAGATGGCCTTGCAAACTCTCTGTTGGCTGCTGCAATTATTTCGGTCTCACCAAAATTGCGATCGATCACACTGAGTTGGCTTGACATCTTCTCTGTTGCCTTATTGTTTCACTTCGGTCTCACCGAGTTGATGCAATCGGTGCCACCGAGTGGATGTTTGCCCTAAGCCCTAGCACATCGGTCCCACCGAGTTGTTCCAGTCGGTCCCACGGAGATTCCTAACATTCACATTTTGAACTGAATTGGTCTCACCGAGTTCTTCTATTCGGTCTGACCGAGTTGGGTCAAATGTGTGTAACGGTTGGATTTTGTGTGCAGGCTATCTATACCCCTCCATCTCCTTCTCCTTATGTGAGAGAGCCATCAGAACGTGCCTACACTTCCATCTTACATTTTTTGAGAGAGAACCACCTACTCGTGTGTTGAGATCAAGATATACCAATCCTACCACAAGAATCTTGATTTCTAGCCTTCCCCAAGTTACTTTCCACTCAAATCTTCTTTCCACCATATCCAAATCTATGAGAGAGAGTTGAGTGTTGGGGAGACTATAATTTGAAGCACAAGAGCAAGGAGTTCATCATCAACACACCATCTATTACCTTTTGGAGAGTGTTGTCTCCTAGATTGGTTAGGTGTCGCTTGGGAACCTCCGACAAGATTGTGGAGTTGAACCAAGAAGTTTGTAAGGGCAAGGAGATCGCCTACTTCGTGAAGATCTACCCGAGTGAGGCAAGTCCTTCGTGGGCGATGGCCATGGTGGGATAGACAAGGTTGCTTCTTCATGGACCCTTCATGGGTGGAGCCCTCCGTGGACTCGTGCAACCGTTACCCTTCGTGGGTTGAAGTCTCCATCAACGTGGATGTACGATAGCACCACCTATCGGAACCACGCCAAAAATCTCCGTGTCATCATTGCGTTTGCACTCTCCAAACCCTTCCCCTTACCTTCATATGCAATGTTTTACTTTTCGCTGCTACACTCTTAGAATTGCATGTGTAGGTTGATTGCTTGACTTGTGCTAATTGCTAAAATCTGCCCACAACTAAAATTGAGAAAAGGTTAGATTTTTATTTGGTCAAGTAGTCTAATCCCCCCCTCTAGACCTACTTTCGATCCTACAGGGATCTCCCCCGATGATTCCAACACACACACACACACACACACACACACACACACACATACGGGAGTTTTGAAGGCCTGCTTTGGAGATGCCTTATACTAGTACTTTAATATAGGAAAAACTTTGCTATCAACTGACTGATTTGACGCGTCCCTTTAGTCGGGTCGCTCATAGGACACATGCCCCATGGGTCCATTCACCACTTCCCTTTTTCGTCCTTATGTCCTCTAACCACAAGCGCACTGTGCAACCACGCACCACGAGTCCTCCCTTCTGATTCCTCTTCGTTGCCGCCTCCCTAATCTCGCCGGGGCGATGGCCGACCCCCAACACCGACACGCTCAGGCGACCTTCACAACAGCATATGCTTGGTCACAACATTGCCATCCCACTTTTTGCAGTATCACAGATTGCGTCGCAGCACGCTGGAGGCTCACATCATCATTGGACGACCATACAACGCGGTGTTGTCCGCACGCTGCACCTGCCACCGATGTTGTAGTCGCGGCCATCGGCCATGGGTAATTCCTCTCTTGCATGTTTGCTTGGGGGCCTTGAGGGGGTAGGGAGCATGCCACTACGTTGGGTTGTAGCACTTGAGGTGCATCTGCGTGTTGCTGGGGCGACGTTTTTTCTCTTCCCCCCACTACGAGTGTGTCCGTCGATGCTGTGAAGCGCGGGCTGGTCGAGTGTGACATCCTGGCTAAATAGGAATGATGGACTACTGATATCAACAAGGTGCACCTTCTTTTCCGGGAACCCATCCGAAAGGAACCTCAAAGTTAAGCGTGCTTGGCTTGGAGCAATTTGAGGATGGGTGATTGACAGGGAAAAAATGCGCAAGAAAAAACTGGTGTTGGTCTGTGGGTCTGGTCTAAATCCTGGTCGCAATGCCGAGGGACGATATCGTGTACGTACACGGAACCAGTAGTCTCCGTGAAGACGGTGCATCATGGAACCAGATCATCTCACGTAAAAAGAACTAATGATGCGGGACATAGGTCGTCCCACACCGTCCATCCAACATCTTACGATGCTCGCTGAAAACTATAGCCAGAGCTATCTTCAGTGGAACCGAGTGAGCCCAATCAACCCACAAACGAAAGCCCAGTCCAGGGAGAGGGGAAAGGCGAGAGAACGAAAGAAAGCGCGTGCAAGCAGGCAGAACGACGCGAGATCATGACAAAAAAGGCCGCCTTCCCTTCCCTGAAGGAAATGATCGCCATTGGGATGAGCTGCTCTGCTTTGATTGTGAGCGTACGTCTCTATCTTCTATCTTCCTCTTGTTGTCTTCCTCATGAAGGGCTCACTTAGATCAATTTTTCATCATCACATTTTAAATAACTTGATCAAGCTTTCCCCTTTGTCATGAAGAAATTGATGGTTGAAGTTTGATGTAGAAACACTGCGAGACCAACAGAAAAGGCTTCCTTCATGAGGGAACCGATCCTAGAGGTGACAAGGTGCCTATTGTTCGTTCTTGTTTGTACTTCTCAATATTTTCTCCTTCTTTTGTAGTCTTTTTCATAATTTTGTTACTCCACGATTAAATTTACATGCACCATAATTACAACTTAGATAAGTGTAAGGTTTGTCCTCACAGTTATAATTATCTTTCTTTTACTAGCAAATGCAGGTTTCAAGTAACAGGAACACATATACCACATTCAACAACTTTGATTGTCCGCGCTCTGGTGGTGATCGACTTTGGGGGGCTCCTCCTCTAACATCATTTCTTAGACAATAATCCTACACTTATGGGGGGATCCATTACGCACCGGACATACGAAAGTATGTGCCCTGTTTTCCACGACCCTAAAAAGAACTACCCCTAAAAAACCATGTCGTGGATTCAATCGTGGTAATCCACATCAGTGCATAAAAGATTTCAGTAACAACTCGCCCGTAAGTCTAACATTGCTCTTTCTCACATGCCACTTATAGCTTACATGTTTTTTATCTCCTCATGACCACCATACACCTTTATGTTTTTCTTCTTTCATGATGCACCTCTTCTTTTCCACCTCCATCTCACAAGAGAAGAATGGTTCCACATCTCTCTTTAACCCTTATTCTATCTACTGGCCATGTGGCTCTTTCACCATCTTCGCTAAGGGTATCTCCAAGAGTGAGGCCCATTTTCAGGTGGACAGTCTAAACATGTCCGAACAAAGAAACGCCTTCCCAACCAGTCCTCCACCCAATGGGCTCCTCCAAACCTGAACCAAATGTCCGGACTATCCGAACTTATTCAAACTCCAAATGTCCGGACACCTCCAAACCTAGCCCATACGCGGGAGAGAAAGGGGGTTTCACGGGACACGTGTGGACACATTCGTCATGTTAGCCCGACACCCTGGGCTCATCCCAAACCTCACAAACCCCATGTTTGATTCTCACTCTCTCCACACTCTACTCTTCTCTTTGCCCACAACAATTGCTCGATATGTCCCAAGCCATGGCTCGATCTGCCGTCGCCATGTCGCACGAGGTGTAAGAGTCGGACATCGTGGATTGGGAGCTCCTCGATCTAACAAGGGGTTCTAGTATTTCCGGGATCAAACTTAATCTCATAGAGTGCGAGGAAACATTCAACTGTATTAGATCTAACACATAGGCTGAATATAAATCTCTAGCTAATGTTATCGCCGAAATTATTTGGGTACAATCATTACTCAGGGATTTAGGGGGTTTTCATGTACCTTGCCTATGGTGTGATAATGTGGGATCAACATATTTATCAGCAAATCCGGTATTTCACGTGAGAACCAAAGTCATTGAGATAGACTTTCATTTTGCCAGAGAAAGAGCTGCTTAAATACGGTTCATTTCTTCTAAAGATCAAGTGGCCGTTGGTTTGACCAAAACATTACCCGTCAAGCTTCTAGAAGATTCTAGACGCAATCTCAACTTGACAGGTTTTGATTTAGGGAAAGTGTTAAACTTAATTAAAGTCATGTCATATTCCATTATGTGTAACCATCTCAGAGAGATGAGGGATCGGTGGTCGACTCTAATTAACAGTCCTCTAGAAGGACCTTCCATCCGTCCCAATTTCGTAAAGCTCGATGTAATCTTCCTTATTTAATCAACACGCAGACATTTGGGGCTAAAATTAGACTGTTTTGTCCCTGAAGATGCCCTGCAATGCTATGAGCCCATTTCAAGAGAAAATTGTTTTTTGTTTTGAGAAAGGAAAAGGGGAAGATTCTCTGTGTTTGGTTCTCTTCTCTTGTCACAGTTGCTCAAGGTACTAGTTTTCTTATTGAGAATCGATTTAGATCTAGAGATAAGTTTATTTAAGGATGAATATGGTCATCGACATTAGTTTATTTGTCAGGAATACTCATATCCAGTTGAACAATTGCAACACGTGGCGCGTGGAGTCAGCACGTTGGTCGCGAGGCGATTTTCGTGGCATGGAAGCCACCCACCTATGCGCCAAAAGTATACGGTGGATTCATACCGCTGCTCGCGGCTGGACAGCCGTCCGAGCACGACGCCAAGAGGGGTGCTACTGCACTGGACTTTTTTTTTTTTTGATCGGACTGCACTGGACTTTGTGATGCCATGGTGGAGTCATCGAGACGACGATATATACACAGGCAGAGTGGCAACGTGTCAGTGCAGCAGCCGTGACATGTCCGGTGCACCCGAGACTGCGCGCCCGATGTCTGGCCACGGCAAGCAGCAGCCGCTCCTACGCTACCCCGTGCCCGCCGCCGTTGCCGGCAACGGCAGCGGCAGCGGCATGGGGAGGCGCAGGTATCTCGCCTTCCTGGCCTTCGCCGCGGCCCTGGTCGCCTCGTACCACCTCCTCCACGCGCCCACCCCGTCGTCGCGCTACCACGCGCTCTTCCTCACCCTCGGCTCCAATGCCAGCGCCGCCACGCACCTCCGCGCGCTCACCCTCCGCCCGCACGTCGCCGGCACCCAGGCCAGCGCCCTCGCCGCCGAGTACGTCCGCGCCACGCTCTCCTCCCTCTCCTTCCCCACCCGCGTCACGCCGTACTCCGTCCTCCTCTCCTACCCCGTCCACCGCTCGCTCTCCCTCTCCGCGCCCGGCCGCGCCGCCAAGTCCTTCCCCCTCACCCAGGACACCTACCCCAACGACCCCTACGCCGAGGCGGCGGCGGAGGTCGTCCCAACCTACTTCGCCTACTCCGGCTCCGGCTCCGTCGCCGCCGAGGTCGTGTACGCCAATTACGGCGACAGGAAGGACTACGCCTACCTCGCCTCCCACGGCGTGGACGTCGCGGGGAAGGTCGTGCTCGCGCGCTACGGGGACATCCACTGCGAGGACATGGTGCGGAATGCTCGCGACGCCGGCGCCGCCGCGGCGATCATCTACACCGACGCCAAGGACTTCAGCGGCCCCGGGGGCAAGGGAAAGCAGAAGTGGTTCCCCAACACGCGGTGGCTCCCGCCAAGCGGCGTTCAGGTGGGGACCCTCTACTACGCGAACGGCGACCCGACCACGCCGATGTGGCCGTCGTGCGCCGCAGGGGAGGACTGCGAGCGTCTGAGCATGGAGGAGGTGGAGGGGAGCGAGGCGATGCCCGGCATCCCCGCGCTGCCGGTGTCGGGGAGGGACGGGGAGACAATCCAGAAGGCGATGGGCGGCGGCGTGGCTCCACCGGAGTGGCAGGGCCGCGAGGGCGCGCCCGTGTACCGGATCGGGCCCGGCCCGGCCGTGCTGAATCTCACATACATCGTGAGTGGGGCCCAGCGTTCCAAGAATCATGGGCTATCCTCTTTTTGTCTAGTAGCCTACATTATTGGGCAGTACTCTCATTTCACTCCTTGTGACCCGCAGGGAAATGACACCCTAGCAACCATCGAAAATGTCTTTGCTGTGATAGAAGGGAGAGAAGAGCCTGACAGGTAAATAATTTACAGCATACTATTCTTCCGTAGATTCTGACAGTCAACTCTGATAATGAAGTCAGTAGTAAATTAGGTCTTACAGCCCGAGTAGTTCCTTTACTTTATCAACCGAAGCCAACCTGAAGTGTAAAGATTACATTTTATAAGGTGATGGCTAGATTCTATGAAATTTTATACTAGGATCAAGCATCGGATTCTCCGTGAGGCGTGCACAAGCCAGAGCTAATTATGTTAAATTTGCCTCTGTATATAATTTTTTTTTGCAGATATGTGATCATAGGCAACCATCGCGATGCCTGGACATTTGGGGCAGTCGATCCCAACAGCGGAACAGCAGCTATGCTCGAGGTAATCAACCTTACTGATATCTGTTCTGAATGCAAGACATCTTTGATTGGTTGAGGATAATGACTCGGTACCCTACTTTTGTTTATAGATTGCAGAGAGGCTGTCCAAGTTAGAAAAGAATGGATGGAGGCCAAGGCGAACAATCATCGTCTGCAGTTGGGATGCAGAAGAGTTTGCGCTGGTATGTTCTTGCTCGCGTGCTCTCAGATGCTTCGCTTGTTCCCAGGTGTAAGCGCTTAAAGCGTAGAAACATCCAATGTCTCAGATAGGGTCTACGGAATGGGCCGAGGATAACTTGGATATGCTTGCTTCAAGAGCTGTTGCTTATCTGAATGTGGACATATCAGTGTTTGGGCCTGGAGGTCTTATGCCCCGTGCAACCCCTCAACTCGATGAATTGATCAAGGAAGCAAGTAGAATGGTATTTTAGCTGTGCACCTAAAGCCTTTATAAGCATAGAATTTAAACTTCATGAGCAGCACTGAGTACGTATAAGAGACTTGTCTACATAGATTCCAAATTTATTTAATTATTCGATCCTTTCCTTTTTTCTTGATTGAAGGTGCCCGATCCTGATGATTCGTCTCATACCTTGTATGACTACATGATTCGCCAGAATCCTCCGGTGGGTACAGTGATGGAATGGTCATATAATTCTGTTGTGGCACAAATGAGTGATCATGAGACCTTCATTTGATTTGGAACAGAAGTGATAAGCTCTGATTTTCAGATTGCAAGAGTGGCCGGTGCGGGAACAGATTTTGCAGCTTTTGTCCAGCATATTGGAGTCCCTTCACTCGACATGTCTTATGGACTATGTAAGTGAAAATGTTCTTGGTGGCGCATAAGCCTGAAAAACCGTGCTCCCTTTCGATAGCAAGTTCTGATTCATTTTAAAAGAAAAATCAGTAGACTAAGAAACCATATCTTTACAGCTTGTGTTATTGTTACTCCTCTAGCATCTGCTCTAAATATTGTTGCTCTTGCAGTTTCAGAGTACCCTGTTTACCACTCGCTGTACGATGATTTTGTTTGGATGGAGCGGTTTGGAGACCCCCTATTCCACAGACATGTAGCATGTACTGAACGAGAGCTATCTTTTCAAATTCAAAAAGTAGAATCGGTGTTCCATTATATCGCTGACTAATCCATTTTACTGGTGATCGTGCAGTGGCGAGCGTCTGGGGTCTGATTGCTTTGAGACTTGCAGATGATGAGATCATTCCCTTCAATTATGTCTCCTACGCGTCTGAACTGGAGGTATCTTCTCTTCTGGCAACTGAGATATGCAACTTTTAGACACACAGGGGTATCCCCTGATTCGGTTTCATCAAGGGAACTGAAACAGAATCATGATGTAGACTCGCTTCGTATTGATTGGTACACACGTTATTATTTAATGAAATTACTGGCACGTGTGGCGTATAGGAGTATCTCCAGCAATTATTTGACACATGGACTTGCTGCCGTCCTGTTTACTGCAGGAGAGCTCAAAAGTTGTGGAGGACGGATGCCCTGGGTGTGCCGTCAGTTTCAGCCCTCTGCACAAGTCAATCAAGCAGCTTGAGAAGGCGGCTACGAAAATTCACATGGAGAAGAAGGCATGCGAGCTAAATTCCACTGGAAAGCGTAATTGCATGGCGTGTAGCTTTCACTGAGATTTTGAGCTAAAACATCCAGTTTCCTCATGATGATAGGTGCTGCAAGCAGAGAAATGGGGCCAAAGCACGAGGGAACGCACACTGAAAGTGAGAGAGATCAACGACCGATTGATGATGGCAGAGCGAGCCTTCACCAACCGAGAAGGGCTCGCGGGGAGGTCGTGGTACAAGCACATGGTGAGTAGTAAGAAGCTGCAGGCTTGTTGCATTGTGCTTGTCTGAACCCTGAAGTGAACTCTGAAACTGACGAGAGTGATGGTTTTTCTCCCTTGGCAGATTTATGCGTCGTCGGACCAGGACGACTGGGGCACCAAAGCGTTCCCCGGCATCGTCTCGGCCATCGCCAACACGCAGAAGCTCAACACGTCGGAGTCCTGGCGGCTGTTGCAGCATGAGATTTACAGGGGTGCAAGGGCCGTGTCCAAGGCCTCTGCAGTCCTGGATGGCAGGCTAACATGATGCCGGAGTAGACATCAGCACCGCACAGCAACGAGTTTACCGGTGCAAATAAGTAGGGAGAGGGAAAAAGAATCAACACTTGGCTCATAATGATTGACGAATCATCACCTTGTTGATTCTCTCTTGAGAGTAGTAGCAATAATTTTCGCAAAAACATTAGAGAGTAGTACCAACAAGTTAGCGTGTCATTTTTTACCTTTCGCCATCAGAGTGTAGCACATCGAATTGGTCAGCAAAAAGTGTGTCGATGAATGAGGCCATGGATCTCGCAGTTTATTGGCGTGGTGTCCCACTCGAGATCCTGATTCCGTGATTTTTTTTCAAAGTATTATTGTTTTTATAACAAATTTCGATTATATATGACCTAATTCGTAATTTTCAAAAATATGACCTGGTCGGTCTTGTGTAGGCCGAAGAGGGACTTTTCGGTCTTGTTTAGACCGAAGAGACCTTTTCGGTTTTGTTTGGGCCGAAGAGCAGGCAGGATGAGCTGAAGAGCCACTCTTCGGCCTTTACGCGCCTGAGTAGGAATCTTCGTCCTGCACGCGTCCGAAGAGGTCGGGGACGACTTGCCTCTTGCAAGTCACATTGTAACTGGCCCCCTCTCATCTGCCATCCAATGCAGATCCAACGCATCAGATTGGCCCAAAGCAAAACAGCCCACACCTACAGACTTGGCAAAAGCACAACTGCACAAGCATAGAAACAGGGCCGACATGGCACTCAAACCTCTTCAGATTGCCCATTTTCACAAATGCTAATGCTAGTACATAATGACAACAGCAGCAAAGCACCAATATATTCCAAATTACATATTTCACAGCCCACATTTGGCTTAATAAAAACACAAGAAACTGTCCAAATTGCATATTATGTACGGCAGCAACACAACACTGGAACCTGTCCAAATTGTATAGTTCTCAGCCTACACTTGCGGGATTAGTGAATACAGAAGAAACAATGCCAGCAAAGTAATGGAACCTTTTAAAACTGGACAATTTTGACACTGAACACTGGATATATTAGGCCAGTATACTTGTACACTTGGCTATAGTTTAATCCAAAGAGTGAACCAGATGCACACATGAGCAGAGATAGGCTACATTAGACCGATTGTAGCAGTACTCAGCATCCAAATTATGCAACAACAGTCTTGCTACTGGACAATCACCGGAGTACATAGATTAGGTTGTTTCACTTGTACACTTAGGCCACAAAAGATTATAGTTAGCCCCAAAATACTATTCTTAACTCTGTCCAAAATACTATCTAATAGACTTGCACATGCTAAAACAAAATCATGATCATCACAAGGTTTGCGCTTTGGCTCACGATCAGTTTGCGCTTTCCTTCTAATGCCCTCATTGGAACACACAAATCTGTGTGAAGTCGCTTTTCCATCAAATTTGCTTAAGTTGGTGCATCTTTTCCTCACATGAAAGCCTATTTGACCGGCATATTCTACCCAAAACACCCAAGCCTCATCCGAATCTATGAACCTCATACCAACTTGAGGTGTCCTCTTGCCAATTTCTGCCATTGCACAACACTTTCACAAATGCATAACACCCGAATTCTGCCAAAATTCAAAACAACATGTATAATTAGTGGTGGAGCGATATGGTTATTAAACAATGCAAGAGGACAAACACGGATACAAAAAAGGAAGCATTGGAATCTCTCTAAATTGAAATGCATACTGCCATCAGTACATATACAAGATTGGGTTTCATGTGCACAAATAAACTGAAACTAGTCATCATGGCATGACCAACAAGTAACAAATCAGCACATTTATTAAGATAAAAAAAGCAGTCGAGCAACACATTTAGTGCACTTATACGGCTGATCTGGTGTACCAGTAAGAACAACTTCAGCCAAAGTAAAATTTCAGAAAATGTTGCACTCTGAATATGAACAGCAGGGGACTCACGACAGAATCGTCCGGAGAGGTTCCCGTCGAATCGTCCGGTGCAGTGGCGGCGGATCTCCTCCCTCCTCTGCACTTGTCTCCAGGGGCGCAGCTTTCCTCTCCCTCTCTGGACTCTCCCCTGCGTGCCGGCTCGCCATCCTCTCCTCCGCGACGGAGACGGTCGCCCTCAACCCTCTCGTCCGCGCCGCGGCCTCCCGCCAAATCCCTAGCTTTTGCCCGCCATAGCCCTCGTCCGTCCCTCATAAGTCTGTAGCTGTGGCTTGGTTTCACTTGGTCCAATCTCACACGTTGGATCTACATTGGATGGCAGATGGGAGGGGGCCAGTTACAACGTGACTTGCTAGAGGCAAGTCACTGGATCTCAGTCCGTCGGGGACAAGGGCACGATCCTTGCGTATGTTAAAAGCATAAAAAGTCCTCTCTCTCTCTCCAACCTAATTACCACTATATCTAATAAAATATTCCGGCAACATTGAACATGTAGGAGAGAGGCTCTAAGGACATCTGTAAATGCAATTACACAAACTACATATACGTTCTACATTGGTTACCATATTTTTTTCTTTTTTAAAAGGAGGATAGACCCCGGCCTCTGCATTAGGACGATGCATACATCATATATTATTAAGAAATACAAAATCCAACAGTGGAACAACCAGCTTCGCCGCATGACCACGGAGTCCGCCGCCGTCCCGTTCACGGGTGCTACAGGAAGCACCCACCGTCGCGCCAGCCGTTGTCTTCACCCATATAACGGCAACCGCTGTGGCAACCGTCAGATCGGGGCACTAGGTCCCGAATCCCTCGCGTGCCACCCCATGGTCAGTCGTGCTTGACCTCCCATCACTAGGACAAGAAGGCCGCTACCAGCTTCGTCGCCCGAGGCCATCGTCAGAAGGCCACGCCAGACAGGGAGATATGCCGTCGTCGTGAGGAGCAGCCTCCACCACTATGATGTAGCCGGCCGACCGTAGCTCGTGCCACCCGTGGGTCAGTCTGGGCGCCACGAAGCCGCCGCCACTGATATCCGAGCACGCTCTGCTCCACGTCGTACGACGCGCACCCGTCATGCTGCCGTCACTGCCTTGCTACGGCATGTGTCACCGGCGCCGCTCCGGCCCAGCAGCCGGAGTAATTAAATTAGTTTCCTTATAATTAAAGAGTTCTATATAGTACATAAAGGAGTACTATCTTTTTTTTAACAAGATAAAGGAGTATTACTATCATTAGCTAGTTTGTTTAGGTACGTGAGTTTGAGTATTGTTTTTGGTTGGGCGAGATCTCTCCTGCATGATCAATGTTGCCGGATTATTTTATTACTAGGTATAGTCCTAATTAGATTGGAGAGAGAGCGCCACTGAAAGAATTCTTGCGTGTGTGCTTGTCCCCGACCTCTTCGGCCGAGTCCTCTTCGCCCCGTGAAGGCCGAAGAGTGGCTAAGAAAACCGAAAAAGTCTCTTCAGCCTACAGAAAACCGAAGACTGTATCTTCTTTACCGAAGAGTTCCTCTTCGGCCTACACGAGGCCGACGGGGTTATATTTTTGAAATTTACAAGTTAGGTCATATATTATTAGAATTTGTTATAAAAATAATAATATTTTTCAAAAAAAATCCTGATTCCGCAGCATCAGCCTTCACGCAACATCATCTGACGACCGTGCAGATTTGTGATTTTTCTGCGTGAATCTGCCAGCTGGTTCGTACGTTGCTGGCCGGTCATTGTCCGCGTAGAAGTAGAAGATGCTGGTAATCAACACCCTGGGCCTGGGAAATGATAAGAATACATCAAGAAATAGGGTGCACGCGAAAGATTCTATGAGGACGACGTGTGCAGGTTCATCCAATAAGAGTGGATCGTGCCCCTTTATTAATCCCCATATACGTGGCGATTTCTTAGACGAAGGAAGTTACAGAATAGCTTTGGCGATCGGCTGTTATCTTGCTTATTACACAGTGACGCTGCAGTCTGCACGTACACATGTAAAGTCTCCGCATAGAGTTCAAGTGCACAATGCTCATCAAGTGTATTATAGGCTTATATGCTTCATCAAAATTCTAAAAGCACAGCCATTGGTTTGGGTGGAGCTATCCCACTTGAAGTAAACGCGCCCGGACAAATGATCAATCCTCCCGAAGAATCAAAGCGACTGCACATCGTGCAAGAGGTTGCAAAGGCATGGCAGTATGGCACTGAGAACGAGACGATCAGGAACTGACAAGATCCCATCTACGTGACGATAATGTGCGTCCATTTGCTTTTTTTTTGGGGTCAACGAATCGCACGGCGTTTAAACATCTCACGCCTTGAGTGCGTTGGTTGCCAAAGCCGCCGCAAATTGCCTGTCCTTTTGGTCGTAGTGGTGGCAATACCCCCAACCCGGCTCTACGTCACATTTTTGGACGCCTGATAGATCACAAGATTCCACGAACAGAAATATGGTCTGTCGATGTCGGTCTGCCTTGCCCAGCTAAAAAAAGAGCATTACGGCAGGCCGAATCTACGTTAATGGAGATTCATTACATGACAGCCGGTGTCTTTGTAATCAAGTGTGCAGTCGAGTGAGAGCATCTACAACCGGACCCCTTGTATCCATCTCAAACGTCCGAGCAGGCCGTCCGGTCAATGACCGGTCACAAAAACGCGACTCAATCAGACCCCTCATATCCGTCTCAAACGCCCGGACTGACTGGCACCCCTCATATCCATCTCAAATATGATGACGATATGAGGGCTTACGGACGCGCCCGGACACGTCCGGTCAGTCCGCCACGTATGACGCGACCCCATCTCGGACCATATTTTCTCTTTCTTTATTCATTCTTTTCTTTCTTTCTCTTCTTCTCCACCAATCACGTGCAAAGAGAGCCTTGGCTCAGTGGTTGGGCATGCGGTTGTGCAGCCTAACGACCCGAGTTCAATTTATAAAATTGACAGGTGATGCACAGGGGTTTTCCTCATTTATTGAGGATAAAGCTTGGTGTGTGGTGGAACCACTCATCAAGAAATATCTTGATACTCATTTAAAAAAATTTAAGGACCATGTTTATCTTGGTACTCATACTAAAATAGTCGTATGCATCCCTAGTTGGTGCAGAGACCGGGAAGTGAAAATCTCTCCCATTTTATTGGCAAAGAGAGTCTTGGCTCAGTGGTTGGGTATGCGGTTGTGCAGCTTAACGACCCGAGTTCAATTCCTAGAATTGACAGGTGATGCACAGGGGTTTCCCCCCGTTTATTGAGGATCAAGTTTGGTGTGTGGTGGAATCACGCATCAAGAAATATCTTGATACTCATTTAAAAAATTCTGAGGACCATGTTTATCTTGGTACTCATACTAAAATGGCCGTATGCATCCCTAGTTGGTGCAGAGGCCGGGAAGTGAAAATCTCTCCCATTTTTTAGCCCTGTCGACCCCTCGCGTCACCCCCGCGGGCGACCCGGGGGGAAACCCTAGCCTCCCCCCTCTCGGCCTCCTCCGCTTCTCCCCCTCCTCGCCGCCGTCCGCAGCGTCGCCGGGCGAAGCCTGGCCGACGAGGCTTCTCCTCACCCCTTCCATCTCGGCTGGCGCGGGACAACGAGATCGGGAGGTGCGCCGGGTGAGCGTGGGGTCTGGCGGCGCGACGGGCGGGTCTTCCGGCGGCGTCGTGCGCGGTGCGGCGGCGGCGGCTTGCTTGTGGCGAGGTGGTGGCTGCGTTGGATATGACCGGCGGTCGCGGGTGCCGCCGGATCCAGACCAGATCCATCTGGATCCTGTCCTTGGACTTCGTCGGCCGCCGCGGGGTGGTGGTGGTCGTCGCTTGCGACGTCGGATCGCTGGATTCGGCGTCTAGAGTTCTACGTTGGGTTCTTCTCGGTCCTCCTTCCTGGTGGGCTGAGCCTCATGGCTCTTTCAATTCTGCAGGTTTCGGTTCATGGCTAGTTGCCGGATCCGAAGCAGACGGAGGTTTGGTGGTATAGGATGGGACCGGAGGAAACTTTGGTCGACTTGTTCGGCCCGGCATCGGCGACGTCACTCGACGCCGTTATCCTCCCTGGAGGCGAAGCCGAGGTCTGTCCTATCCAACCCCGGATCCCTCCCGGACGAAAGTCCAAAATCCAGTCTGGATTGGGCGGCGGCGGCATCCTGCGCGTCGTATCCTCCATGGAGGCACCGTCTGGGGAGGACCTCGTGTTAGGGGGAGAGATGCTGCGGGTGGTGGGCTCCGCATGGCTCCAGCAGTGGCGACGGTGTGGTGGTTGCCAGGTGGTGCGGCGTTGTATCTACCGCGTCGACGACAGCGAGTTTTAGTGGCATGGTGCAGCTGGATATCGTCGACGGATGCGGCTGGATGGTCGAGCGCAGGGCGGTGGCGCTGTCTGACACCATGGTGGCGTCGACGGCAGGCTGACAAGGTTTGCGTCAGTCCCTGCTCTGGAGATGGATCGGTGGAAGACGGCGGTGGCGGACTCGGTGAGTGCGCCGGACCGGTGTGTGACCCTGTCCCGGTATGTGGCTGGGATGGGGCATCCGGCATTAGATGTTAGGTTTTGGTGTGATGTCTGTTTGGTATTAGGCTCGGACATTCGACACCCTACATCAAGGGGATAGGAGTAGCGACAGGTGTTGCTAAGATGGTGGCTCCAGGCTTACTGATGTACTACTTTGTGAAGTCTTTGTGAATAATCAATAAAGTGGCCGCATGCATCGCCCAGATGCAGAGGCCGGGGGTACATCCTCCTTTAAAAAAACGTGCAAGTGACCGGACATATGAGAAAAAATATGAGAAGTGTGGCTGCGCGAACGAAAAAGTAGAGGCTCAAAACGGACACGTCCGGTTACTGATCGGGCGCGTCTACGGGTGTTTGATGATCGAATTAGAGATACGTGACTGAAGATGCTCTGATACACACAAAAACGAGGCAGAAAATTGGGAGATGTGGTCACATGGACAGAGGCTCTTGTAGTGATGTTACAAACTTGTTGGCTGAACATGAACGGACAGACGGAGAAATATGGTGCCCACGTAAACTTCCTCCCGTGTAGTACTTTTGGCGTGCAAATTTGTGCAACTTCATGTGACGTGGGTTCTCATTATTTACCATATTTATTCCACGAATTCCTTCCAGTTTAAGTTGTTCATCTAACTAGCTAGCAAGTCTAATCTGGCACGCCTAAGGAAATTAAGGAGATGATCACATAGTGTCGACACCTCTAAAGGTAGGATGAAAAACTGGATCAGCGTATGCAGCCGCTATGACACGAAATGAACTGACTAGTGGGAAAGAGACCCCCTTATGGCCCTGTATTAAAAATAAAATTTACCCCAAAAACAAATGGAAGGATTCAGTTCGCCCTCGAAAGAATAAGATGGCAGCAACGGCTCGCCGATGAGTAAATTACACGAAAATACCATAGTTCGATAAAATCACATGTGTTGTTATTTTTTTCTTAAAAACCCTACCGGTCCTTAAGCAGCCCTTGAAGGTAGCAATAATTGTTGACTGGTAATTGGGCCATAACAATTTTTTTTCCTGGAAAACTGTAGATCTATTCATCTTCAATCATGGCAGTACAACGGACACCAGAAATAATAAAAAATACATCCAGATTCATAGACCACCCAGCGACGACTACAAGCACTGAAGCGAGCCGAAGGCGTGCCGCCGTCATCGCTCCTCCCTCGCCGGAGCCGGGCACAACTTGTTGTAGTAGACAGTCGGGAAGTCATCGTGCTAAGGTCCCATAGGACCAATGCCCCAGAACAGCAACCGCCGTTAATGAAGAGAAGTTTAGATCGGAAGGATCCAGCCTGAAGACACACGAACAAAGACGAAAAAAGACCGGATCCGAGCGGATCCACCAAAGACAATCACCGACCAAATCCCGCGGGATCCACCGGAGACACACCTCCACACGCCCTCCGACGATGCTAGACACACCATTGGGATGGGGGATAGGCGAGGAGAACCTTATTCCATCTTCAAGAAGCCGCCGCCGTCTCGTCTTTTTGAGCAGGACATAAAACCTAACAAAACTTGAAGAAGCACCTGAACACGGAGCCCTCCCGCCAGCATGGGCCGGGATCCATCGCGCATCCATGGTCCTAAGGCCAGAGGAGACGTGGGAGATGGGCGGCGCCGCTGACGGGAGGCAGAAACCCTAACCGCCTTTTGTTCGAGGAGAGACAAAGGGAGGAGAGACATACCTGGGCCATAGCAATTTTGACCGATGAGATCTGGTTGTTGGTGAGTATATTAGCAATATTTCGATTAATTTAATCCAAGAATAAATCACGAGCATGATTTGACATAATTAAACACATTCTGATATTTGATCATGCAGGCACATACTAGATACATCTATGTATAATGCTAGTATGGCTAAAATAGAAATAAATAGGAGCGGGATTAAAGAATTATACCCTCTAGTAGGCCATGACGAAGCCGCGGCATCGGCAGCGGCATCCTCGGCGGCCTTCTTCTCAGCTTCAAGTTTATCGACGGTGATACGATCGGCTTCAGTGGTGGTGGACATGGTGATGATGAAGACGACGTAGACGTAGAAGAATGGTGGCGAGCAGTCGCGCAGGAGACGCTCCCCAAAAACCTAGTCGTCCCTCTCCCGTACAGGATCTGGAGAGGCAGGGTTTCGGAGGCCTGCTCTCCCATCAACAGTGTACGCGATGGACGGGATAGGATCATCGGCGGTAGCGTCCTTGGCGGCCGTCTTCTCGGCTTCAAGTTTCTCGATGGAGATACAATCGGCTTTGGTGGCGGTGGACATGGTGATGATGAATACGACGTGGACGTAGATGAACAGCGGCGAGCAGTCGCATAGGAGACGCTCCCCAAAAACCTAGTTGTCCCTTTCCCGTACAAGATCTGGAGAGGCAGGGTTTCAGAGGCCTGCTCTCCCGTCAACAGTGTACGCGGTGGACAGGATGGTATCATCGGCGGCGGCATCCTTGGCAGCTTTCTTCTCGGCTTCAAGTTTCTTGACGGCAATATGATCGGCTTCCGTGGCGGTGGACATGGTGATGATGAAGACGACGCAGACATAGATGAACGGTGGCGAGCAGTCGCGTAGGAGACGCTCCCCAAAAACCTAGTCTACATCTCCTGTACCGGATCTGAAGAGGCAGGATTTCGGAGGCCTGCCCTCCCGTCAACAGTGTACGCGGTGGACGGGATGGGATCACCGGCGGCAGCAGCATCAAAAGAAATGATAGTGGGTGGGTGCGCGTGGAGCAGATGCGGCATGTTCTTCGTGGCGGCTAGGGTTGGCCGACACCTCGCATATATAGGCACATCCAGGTGGAGAGACATGGGTTGCACCCACGTCCGAGTCGGTAACAACCCACGATCCGACGTCTCAGATCGTGGCCCGTCTGTCAAAGACTCATCGTTCCTGACCGTAAAAAATAAGCGCATATGTGTGAGCTCGGCTCGACTCATTCCGGCAACCCCCGGCGCATCGTGACGAGGCGAGGCGAGGCGACGGAGGAGGAGCGCGTAGGAACCACTTCGCTTCTCAAACTCCAATAGCATATGGAAGAGAATCCCTTATAAGGAGGTTCAATTCCTCTTTCACTAGCGGTATGGGACTAAACTTCCCACCACACCCATAGCCATATAACCCACATGGGCCCTTTTAGATTTTCTGATATTGTTAGATGTGCCCAAGGCCCGCCCTATATTTCAACAGTTGTCAACTATGCACTACGCAGGTGTACTATGCCACCGACTGTATGGGTCTGAGTCAGATATCGTTGAGTTTTTTTGTGTTCAGTGGCATAGTAATGTAGGGCAAAGCTTAGGTGTGTCCCAATCTTCAAAATTTGGAGGTGGAAAGGGGACAATTAAAAATAACACAAGAACTAAAGAGGAATAACACTAATGAACAACGTTCAAATCACACATGTCCTCTCAAAGCATCCAAAGTATGAGACACATCAAGATCCACAATCAACATAGGAAAAATAAAAGGGGGTAGAGTTCTTCCCAAATATCTAAGAGAGCCAAACCCTAGGAGTGATGAAGGTCTTGGTGATCTTATGGAGAATACTTCTTCCCTAGGAGGTCTTGATACCTAGGAGGTGATAAGACGAGCAAAGCTCTCTCAAAGTCGAGGTAAATGCTTTGCTAACCCTAACTTGAGTCCAAGGTACGGTTTATGTAGCTAAGGGGTGATAGGGGATAGATGAGACGGGGGACACATGGCCTCTCGGCTAGATCTGGATGCAAGCAGACGGACAGTCCGGGCTTAGGATGGACAATCCGGCTGCTGACACAGGTGTGGTTCCGGGCTGGCGCAGGCTTCAGACGCTGGACAATCTTTTGGGACCGGATAATCCGGGTACGTGGCTGAACGGTCTGACGGTTGGCCAGATAAAAAGTCAGAGAGCACTTTTTCTCGACTACATGTTTGTGGCTTCTGATTTCTCGGGGCTTCATGTCGGATAGTCCAGCCACTGAACTTCGGCTGACCTTTTCTTTCTTCTTCCATCTCCTCTGCCACTTGGGCTTCTACACTCGCTTCTTCATGGACGGTTCCTTCGTACGTGAGCATGCACAGGGTCTCGGATTGAAGTGGCAGCCATGTCTCATGAGATTGCATAGGGACTTTGAAGAGGAAAGAAGTCACCTCGGTTCAATGGCACATGCAAGGGATCTAGTCATTAGTCCAATCGGCGCTTGTGGCATTGGTGTAGGATTAATGCTTATGTCCATGGGCTACTCCGCACCACCCCCCCAGGAATGATCCATCCTTGGATCCAAAGTGTAACACCCCTGTACTGATGAGCTATAGTAACCCCTGTGGTTAAGCTAATTAATTTTGCTAAACAGTGCATGATCATCTTTACTTCTATCTCATTTCAAATTCCAGTCAAATTCAAACTCAGATGATAAGTGAAATACAAAAATTCTCAAACATGAAAACTAAAATATTCAAAGTGTTGCAAATATTCCATAACTAATTATGGTGGTGAACCAATATTTTTATAAAGTGGTTTAATGCCCTAAACTAAATAAAACAGGGGCTAAAAACAATTATTAAATGCTTTTAAAATAATAAACAAATGCAAACTATTTAATTAATGCGGCAAATTGTTTAGGGAGTGGACTAATTATTGATACTAATTTAGGGGCTAGTGTTGTATTTTATAAAACTAAAATAAAATAAAACTAAAAAGAAAAACCAGAAAAGTTTAAAAGGAAAACAAAAGCAAAAGAAAAGTGAAAAAGGAGGAAACACCCCTGGGCTCTAGCCCACCGAACAGGCCCAACAGCCCAGCCTGCCCCTCCCTCCCCCTGTCGTCTACCTCGCTACAGGGGAGGCAGACCGGGTGCGACCGAGCCGTCCCCGTCTGACCAGCTCGCCGGCGCCGTCCCGAGGGGATAAGGCCGCCCCCCGACCAACCCTAACCCTAGACGCACCCCCAGTTCCCCCTCGCCCACTCGCTCGCTCTCCTCCCTCTCTTCCCTTCTCCTAGATCCAGCGCCCGAGCGACCGTCGCCCACCGCGTGCTCTCCGACCTCCTCGCGCCCTAGCTCCTTGTCTGTCCGCTTCGCCGTCGTCCTCTGCAGCGATCGGTGCTGCCCGTTGGACTCCTCACCTCTGCGTCGACAGATCCGCGTCGCCCTCGTCCGCCTCGGCCGCCGTCGTTCTCCTGCAGCTTCGGCCACCCTCTGATGCTCCTAAGCCTCCTTACGATCCGCCTTGAGCTCCTAGGTGAGCACCGCCCCCTTCTTCCTCTACCCCCCTCTGTTTTGCTGTCGTGGTCCATCTCGCCGACGCATCCATGAGCTCCTCGCCGTCGGGCATGGCGTAGTCGTGGCCACAGCCGCTACGACTCGTCCCCGAGCACGCGGCCTTGCTTAGAACATCGCCGCGGAGC
This sequence comes from Thinopyrum elongatum, assembly GCA_011799875.1. NCBI lineage: Eukaryota > Viridiplantae > Streptophyta > Magnoliopsida > Poales > Poaceae > Thinopyrum > Thinopyrum elongatum. The sequence continues at coordinate 394,833,301 of CM022299.1, forward strand.
CTCCCGTGCTCGCTGACCGCCTCCTCGTGCCCTACCGCCCCACTTCCGTGAACACCCGAACACCGGTGGCCGCCCCGCTCGACGTCGCCGATGGTGCAGCCCTTCCGAGCCCCAGCTGACGCCGCGAATGGATGCGCGGCTCCGCCCGCATCCGAACGGTCCACTCCGCCGCCCGTTTGGCCCACTGTGGGCGATTCCCGACCCCTTATGTGCGTCGCCGCCACATTTTTGGCTGCCGGGGGTGATTCGCCGGCCACCGCCGATGTGGCCGACCTGGGGCCACCCCGTGGGTCACTGACCCGTGGGCCCCAGGGACCCGACTGACCTGTTGACTTCAGTCAACGCTGACTGGGCAACCCCCAGTCACTGACTGGTGGGTCCCGCCCTGACACTAATTAAATTAGTTAATTTAAATTGATTAGTCACTGACAGTGGGCCCCTGTTAGTTAATTAGTTAATTAGTTTAGTTCTAAAACCATGTTAGCCACACTGTCAATGACAGGTGGGACCCAGCTGTTAGGTTTGACCCGAGTCAGCTGGGTTGACTGCTGACGTCACCCTAACATCATGCTAATGCAGTAATCCTTTTTTTGAGTTATTTTAAATCTATTAAATTCCATAAATTGTTTAAAACTTTGAAAAATCATATAAAATAATCTACAACTCAGATGAAAATAATTTATATATGAAAGTTGCTCAGAAAAATCCAACGAATCCATTTGTGCAATTCGTTCATCTGTCACATGCCCCTACCATGCTGAACATGGAACTGTCCCCTCTCTTTCATCTGTTCGAAAAATGCCAAACACCGGGAAAAACCCCTTCGGGTGTTTTCCCTCCTCGTCTGCAACGTGTAGTACTGCGTTAGAACACTCACTGCATATCATCATGTCATGCTTAGTGATGCATCTGTTTGCATTGTATTTACTATTTCTTCCCCTCCTCTCTCCGGTAGACCCCGAGACCAATGCTACACTGTGATCGACTACGTCACCGACGACCCTTCTTCCTTTTCAGCAGAGCTTTCAGGCAAGCAAACCCCCCCCCCCCTTGATCATTTCGATATCGCCCATTCCCTTCTCTCTCATGCTTGCATTAGATTTTGCTACTCTAATTGATTGCTCCTATTTCTGATGCATAACCTGCTTTTTGTAACCTGCTATTGTTACCTACCTGCTTATCCTATATGCTTAGAATAGGTTGGATAGTGATCCACTAGTGGCCCCTCACCTTGTCCCAGTTGCCCCCGCTTGATGACCGACAACTCGATCAACATGATCGACGTCCAGAGCCCGACACAGCACATCACCCCCCTTAGTTGCTCGGCTCTGCAGAGCTACTATCGAGTGCCGAGGGTGATACCTCATAATGCACTCCTGATGATAACTCTATAGTGTAGCTATTCGGTCGTGGACATCGAGGGTGATTCCTCCTTCGCCACTTCTGATACGACTCTGTCGTGCAACACCTCAGGCGTGAACCTCGAGGGTGATTCCTCCTAGTTCGCCTTGAAGATTACATCAGGTAGATTCCATCGAGGGTGATTCCTCGGATTCCCCCTTGGTGTTTTGGACACACGGTTACTTTGACTTTACCACGGGACCATGTTGAAGTCGGGTCGGCCCTGAGGGGTACCCGCGAGTTGATGTGAAGTCGGGTTGACCTGGAGGGTACCCGCGAGTTTTCTATGTGGCACGGTCGGGCATTCTGAGCCCTTGTTGTAAGTCCACGAGACGGGGCGATGGGGTCACATCGATCGTGAGTCTCTGCTCGTTATCGCGCGCTCCCAAGACACCAATGGTTTGGATATATGATCCGAGTAGGCCTCTGGCCTTTTTCGCACTGACCACCACGCGGGAATAAGTATGGGCACTCGGCGTCATACGTTTCTTCCGAAAGCTCTGTTAGACGTCCAATTCAGCATTGTGGGCCTATCGGGCCTGTGCCATCCAGGATGAGGTAGTGCTTGTCACGGCTCGTCTCATAACGACCCGGAGTGCAAAGGGCGATGGGCCCAAGACCCCTGCATGCTTAGGATGTAGACCAGCGGGGACCTCCCTGCGGAGCCTAGGTAGGACTACGTCATGTTGATCGGCCGAGGCCGGTCATGACCTGATGGTGTGTCTGGCCGGAGTTAATCGCGCGTGTTGGGTAAGTTGGTGCACCCCTGCAGGGAAGTATTATCTATTCGAATAGTCGTGTCCACGGTAACGGACCCTCGGAGTTGTATCCCGATTGATACAACTAGAACTGGATGCTGAGGCATGTAATGGTTATGATGGCTCCGAGATTGCTTTCTCGCAGGGAGTCAAGGCAGGATCTCTGGGCGTTAATGTTACAACATACTTGCTAATTATAATATGCTATTTTGTACTCTTCTAAATGCTGCAAGATGCTTGAAGATGCTAGTCTTCGATAAGCTTGTATTATTTTAATTTGTGTCTAGAGTTGTGTTGTGATATCTTCCCGTGAGTCCCTGATCTTGATCGTACACATTTACGTGTATGATTAGTGTACGATGTCGGGGGCTTCACAAGTTGGTATCAGAGCCGACTGCCTGTAGGAACCCCCTTTCCAACTCCTTGGCCGAAGTTGAGTCTAGTCTTTGGAAAACTTTTACTAACATGGCTGTGTGGCTTACGGCCCACGTCGCCATTGGGTGGTATTAGGATCTTTTACTCCTTGTCTATACTCTAGGATTCTGATCTCTCTACTATTCGGGTTAAAGTTTTTGCTAACTCTAACATTAGGATCTCGTGATACATCCACCCGTCGGTTTGTGTTACCCCTTTCTCGAATTGAGGGCCAAGTTCTGCTTCACAATGTTCACTGACCGCATGATCCTCATATCGAGGGCACCCTGCGTCGTCCCCCGCAGATTCCTCGCTCTAGTTTTAAATACTGCGCCTTTGCTCATTGTTCAGGATACATCATGAATGACTCCATACACTTACTCCACCCGTTGTTAAACCGCTCCCTGTTGGTTTTAGCAGGATGGCTAACGATCCTCCACCTCCACCATATATTGCTGCAATGATGCAGCAATTTGAGCTGAATCGTCAGTTTATGATTGGGGTAATGGCCCAGTTTCCAAACCAGAATGCTCATCAACTGCCTGACCCAATAACACAGCAAGAATTCGTGCACCTTGATACGTCTCCATCGTATCTACTTTTCCTAACGCTTTTCCTCTTGTTTTGGACTCTAATTTGCATGATGTGAATGAAACTAACCCGGACTGACGCTGTTTTCAGCAGAACTACCATGGTGTTGTTTTTGTGCAGAAATAAAAGTTCTAGGAATGGAACGAAACTTTTCAAGGATTTTTTATACAATAAAAGAGAATTTCTGGAGCCAAGAACCACCGGAGGGGGGGCACCTGGGTGGGCACAACCCACCAGGGCGCGCCACCCCCTCCAGGGGTGCCCAGGTGGGTTGTCCCCACCTGGTGGCCCCGCAGACCCTGAAACCGACACTATAAAATCCTATTTTTCCAGAAAAAAATCAGGAAGAAAGAATCATCGTGTTCCGCGAGACGGAGCCGCCGCCACCTCCTGTTCTTCATCGGGAGGCCAGATCTGGAGTCTGTTTGGGGCTCCGGAGAGGGGGATCTTCGGTATTCGTCATCACGAACCCTTCTCCATCGCCAATTCCATGATGCTCCCCACCGGGAGTGAGTAATTCCTTCGTAGGCTCACTGGTCGGTGAGGAGTTGGATGAGATTCATCATGTAATCGAGTTAGTTTTGTTAGGGCTTGATCCCTAGTATCCATTATGTTCTGAGATTGATGTTGCTATGACTTTGCTATGCTTAATGCTTGTCACTTTGGGCCCGGGTGCCATGAATTTAGATCTGAACCGTTTATGTTATCACAATTATATCCATGTTGTAGATCCGATCTTGCAAGTTATAGTCACCTACTACGTGTTATGATCCGGCAACCCCGGAGTGACAATAGCCGGGACACTTCCCGGTGATGACCATAGTTTGAGGAGTTCATGTATTCACTGTGTGTTAATGCTTTGTTCCGGTTCTCTATTAAAAGGAGGCCTTAATATCCCTTAGTTTCCAATATGGACCCCGCTGCCACGGGAGGGTAGGACAAAAGATGTCATGCAAGTTCTTTCCATAAGCACGTATGACTATTTACGGAATACATGCCTACATTATATTTATGAACTGGAGCTAGTGCCGCATCGCCCTAGGTTATGACTGTCACATGATGAATATCATCCAACAAATTACCGATCCAATGCCTACGATTTTCCTACATATTGATCTTGCTAAGTTACTACTGTTGCTGTTGTAACATCCCTGTGTAATAAGCACTGTGACATAATGCTAATCATGCCAAGTCATCATCATTTGCATTGCTTGATCATAGTGGTTAAACACCTCCATCCAAATTTCTCACTGAAAATCAACTCAAATTCAAAAGTGCAAAATAAAGTTGCTCAAAACTTGATGGAAAAATGTTCACCTTTTAGCAAATAATCCAAAACTATTTGCTGTTAAGGAACACAACATTATCATCAATCCTAAATGGGCTAAAGCATTTTAGCAGAACCAAAACAGCACCTAAAATGCCCTATTCATTATTGAGTAAATTCAAAAGGTTTCCAAAAATGCCCAAACTTTTTGTGGCAGTGCTGGATATTGCAATGCAATAAAGTGACCTAGTTTCACATTTTTGCAACATCATTTGATAGCTCAAAATAATACAAAACCATCACTGGAAAAAGAAAAATGCAGAAAATAGAAAGGATAAAGGAAAAAAGGCACTGTGCACTGGGCCTAAGTGCACAGTGCCCAGAACCCAGCCCATCTCCCTCTTTCTCTCCCCTGCGTGTCGCCATCAGCGAGGTCGAGCGCGCGCGCGCCGGCACCGCGTCGACAGCGCGACATCCACCGACGAAGGGATAAGGCCGAAGCCCCCGTCCATTCCCCCTGGCCTCCCCATCCATTCCTCTCCCTCTCCGTCGCTCTCTCCCTCGCTCTCTGAGCTCGCCCGAGCGAGGCCATGGCTGCGTCGCCGTCGACTGCATAGCCACAGGGCTCCCCGCGTCCATCCACCGTGCCCTCGAGACGCACCATCGTCCTCCTCGTCGACTGGTGGTTTCAGCTGGAGCTCGGAGGCGCTGCTGCACCGGTTCCCCTTCGTCCCCATCTTCGATCGCCGCCGCCCTTCTTCGGCTCCGGCGACTTCCTCTACAGCTCCTAAGCTTCCAAGGGCCATTGGTGTGCCGCTCGGTGAGCTTCGTCACCTCTCCCTTCCTCTCTCTTGCCTCCCTGCTCGCTCTGTTGCCGTCACCGCGCGAGGCCGAGCTCGGCAGCGCCATGACCGGTGAGCTGCCTAATGCAGCGCCGCCCGAGCACCCCCACCATGCCCGTCATGCTCCCGGCACCCGCAATAAACTACCTAGCCGCGTAGCTCGCTTGGAAACGGCCCGAAACCATGTTCCCGATCACCACCGAAAACCACCGCCGCCTCCACTCATCGCCGGCGTAGTTCCGACCACCCTCGAGCCCAACCGACCACACCACGCGACACAGCGTCAAGCCCGCGTTCGAACGCAACAAACCGCGCACGAAATGGTGCTCCCTAGCGCGATTCCGACGCGCTCCGGCGACGCGCCGCCGCGGATTTGGTCTTTGGAGCTCCTCCGGCGCCGCCGCTGAGCTAGCAAGCGTGGAGCCCACCCCTGTGAGGCTGCCATTGGGCCCCAGCGCTTCGGTTGACCACGTTGACCTGGGTCAATGATAATTACTGTTCACTCACTATGGCTAACATGTGGGCTCCCCTCGGTTAATTAGTCAAATAAACGATTTAATAAATAAAAGTAATTAGTTTAGCCTAATCACTCACTGACATATGGGGCCCACACCCCTAATTAGCTTAGTTAGATTAATTTAATCCACTGTTAACTCCACAGAGGCTGACATGTGGGTCCCACTGGACCCACAGGTCAGGTTTGACCCTGGTCAGCAAGTCTGCTGACTGCTGATGTCATCCACACATCATGCTGACATCATAATGAATTACTGTAAAATAAATAAATTCCAGAAAATGATTAAATCTTTGAAAATTCGTAGAAAATAAACCGTAACTCGGATCGAAAAACTTTTTACATGAAAGTTGATCAAAACGACGAGACGAATCTGCTCGTGTCGTCTGTTTCCATGTCGGAACCCCCTACGTAGGAGAACCCGTAACTTTTAGCCTGATTCCGATAGATGAATAGTGCATATACACCGGTTAATAAATCCCACTTTAATCCTAAAATATCTAAAAATGACTTAGATGCATCTTTAGGCAACCCTGCACTGCATCTTAGGCGTAGCATACTCTGTGTTGCATTATCTGCTATGTATTTATTTGTTTCCTCCCCCTCTTCTCTCTCGGTAGACCCCGACACAGACGTAGTCCCCGAGGCAGACACAGCTCCGGAGTACGACTACGCAGTTGACGACCAGACACTTGCCGCAGAGCTTCCAGGCAAGCACCCCCTTTTGAGCATACCGATATCGCCTATTCTTCTCTCTCTTTTGCTTGCATTAGAAGTTGCTGCTGTTACTGTTATCCTATTTCTGCTGCATAGCCTGTTTATTGTAACCTGCTGTTGTTACCTACCTGCTTATCCTAAACTGTTTAGCATAGGCTGGGTAGAGACCCATCAAAGACCCCCACTTTGTCCCGACTGCCCCGCTGGATTATCAGAAGACCCGATCAACGGGATCGAAGACCAGGCCCCGGCACCACACATCACTTCCCCCTTAGTTGCTCGACACTACTGGGTTAATATCGAGTGCCGAGGGTGATACCTCATTAGCACTTCTGATGTTAACCTTGTAGGTTAGTTCATCGGTTATGGTCATCGAGGGTGATTCCTCCTTCTCCACTCCCGATAACGACACTGTCGTGCAACTCCTCAAGAGTGGACCTCGAGGGTGATTCCTCCTTCGTTCACCTTGACGATAACATCAGGTGGAATTCCATCGAGGGTGATTCCTCAGGGTTCCCCTTGGTGTTAGACACACGGTTACTATGGTTACTATGACTTTACACTGAACCATGTTACTAAAGACGGGTCGACCCTGAGGGGTACCCGCGCGAGCTTAATTGCAAGTGATGTGAAGTCGGGTTGACCTGGTAGGTGCCCGTGAGATAATTACGAGGCGTGGCCGGGCATTCTTAGCCCTTGCCGCAAGTCCTCGAGACGGGGCGACGGGGTCACATCGATCGTGAGTCTCTGCTCGTTACCGCGTGCTCCTAATTCACTAACGGTTTGGATATTTGATCCGAGGGGCCTCTGGCCTGATAGCACTAACCATCACGTGGGCATAGTATGGGCGTTCTGCATCATATACATCAGCCGAAGCTTAATTGACGTCAGTGAGGAGCGGCGCGCGCTGGATTGGACTGGTTAAGCTCGCGCTTGTATTAAGGGGGCTAGGTCTACTTCCGGCCGCGTTCGCAACGCACAGGAGTCCCCGGGGTGAAGGCCCAAGACCCCTGGGCACATAGGTTAGTCCTGCGTGCTGACCTCTCTGTTAAGTATTCGGTCGGGTTGCGGCGTATCGTTTGGCCGAGGCCGGGCATGACCAAGTAAAGTGTGTCCGGCCGGAGTTAATCGAGCGTGGTGGGTAAGTTGGTGCACCCCTGTAGGGAAGAAAACATCTATCGATAGCCTATCCTATGGTAACGGACACTTGGAGTTGTATCCCGATCGATACAACTAGAACTTGACAGCTGAGATGATAACTGGATAGCATGGCTTTGGGATTGCTTTCTCACAGGGAGTCGAGGAAGGCTCTCTGGGCGAGGTTGATAACACTACTACTACTTTACATTATGCTAATCTGCACTCCTCTAATGCTGCAAGACCACAGAAGATGCTGAAGATACTAGTCTTCGATAGGACTAGGCCTTCTCTCTCTATTCTGGCATTTCTGCAGCTCAGTCCACATATACAGCCTTCCTTTGAAAATGTTGCATATGTAGTGTAGATCCTTGCTTGCTGAGTACTTCGGATGAGTACTCACAGTTGCTTTGCTTTCTTTTTCTCTCCATATCCGTTTGATGCAACCAGATAACGGAGCCCCTGAGTCAGCTGCCCCCGCCGACGGCTACTACTACTACCCTTCTGGCGAGTACTACTACGTGGAGCCGACTGACGACCAGGAGTAGGTTCGGAGGGTCCCAGGCAGGAGGCCTGCGCCTTTCGATCGTAGCTTTTGTTCTGCCCCGCCTTCTTAAAGGCTTATCTCTGTTTCTATTTTATATCTGTACCCAGATATCTGATGCTTCCGCTAACGCTTGTATGCGAGCTTATGTATTCGAGCCCTCGAGGCCCCTGGCTTGAAATATAAAGCTTGTATGACTTTATTTACGTTTTAGAGTTGTGTTGTGATATCTTCAAGTGAGTCCTTAGGCTTGATCATGTGCATTTGCGTGTATGGTTAGTGCACGATTAAGCCGGGGGCGTCATAGCTATTACCATTGTCACTGCTATAAAACTACTGCTATCATTGTTACTGTTACTATTGCTGTTGCTACTACTATTAAAACTATCATACTACTTTGCTACTGATCACTTTGCCGCAGATAATTAATCTCCAGGTGTGGTTGAATTGATAACTCAGCTGCTAATACTTGCAAATATTCTTTGGCTCCCCTTGTGTCGAATCAATAAATTTGGGTTGAATACTCTACCCTTGAAAACTGTTGCGATCCCCTATACTTGTGGGTTATCAAGACCTTTTTTCTGGCGCTGTTGCCGGGGAGCATAGCTATATTTATTGAGTCACTTGGGATTATTATCAAATTATCACTATGAAGAATCTGAAGGATGCTAAGACTAAGATTTTTCCCTCTAAGACGAGGGGAGGTAAGGAACTTCCATCCAGCTCCGCTTTAGATTCACCTTCTGTTATAAATAGACTTGCAACACCACCACATGCTATCAATTCTGATATGTCGCAAGTTATTGATGATGCTACTTCTGCTATGAATGCTACACATGATGATGCTAGTACGTTGCTTGATGATAATGTGCCACTAGGTGAATTTCTTGATGAACAAATTGCTAGAGTAAGACAGCATGAGATTGTTGAAACTGATGAAGATCTTGAAACTGAAAATCTTGAATCACCTATTAGTCCTAGTTCTCCTAGATATGAATTGCCTAAAGTACCTGAAGGTTATGTTATGGATGAGGAGACAACTAGAGACATTCTTGCTTGTAATGATAGAGATGATCTGAAAAAATTATTATGCAAGTATAAAGAAAAGACTCTGAATGCTAAGATGAAGTGTGATCCTAAGTTTGCTACTTCACCTATCTTTGTTGATGACAAGGATTATGAATTCTCTGTCGACCCAGAGTTAATTACTCTGGTTGAATCTGATCCTTTCCATGGTTATGAAACTGAAACTGTTGTGGCACATCTTACTAAGTTGAATGATATAGCCACCCTATTTGCTCATGATGAGAAGATTCGCTACTATTATATTCTCAAATTATTTCCATTCTGATTAAAGGGTGATGCTAAAGCTTGGTACAATACTCTTGCTCCTGGTTGTGTGCGTAGTCCCCAGGATATGATTTATTACTTCTCTGAAAAATATTTTCCTACTCATAAGAAACAAGCTGCCTTACAGGAAATATTTAACTTTGTGCAAATTGAAGAAGAGAGTCTCCCACAAGCTTGGGGGAGGCTTCTCCAATTGCTTAATGCTTTGCCTGATCATCCTCTTAAGAAAAATGAAATACTTGATATCTTCTATAATGGACTAACCGATGCTTCTAGGGATTTCCTAGATAGTTGTGCTGGTTGTGTTTTCAGGGAACGAACTATTGGGCAAGCTGAAGAATTATTGAATAACATATTGAAAAATTATGATGATTGGACTCTTCCTGAACCACTGCCTAAACCCACTCCAAAGAAGAGGGGTATCTTATATCTCAGTCCTCAAGATATGCAAGAGGCAAAGAAATCTATGAAAGAAAAAGGTATTAAAGCTGAGGATGTCAAAAATTTACCTCCTATTGAAGAAATACATGGGCTCGAAACACCACCACCACCTAAGGTGGTAGAGGTAAATTCTCTAATGAAATTCAATGATAATGATAATCCTCACAATATGCATCCTAGCCAATGCCTTTATGAGTTTGATAATTACATTAGAAAGCAAGATTACTTCAATGCAAATGTTATGAAACAATTGAAATACAATTCTGATATGATTGTTCGCTTGAGTGACTTGTTATTTAGAATCTCAAATGATGTTAGAGGTGTAGGGAAGCATGCCTCTATGGTTCAAACTCAGTTAGAACAAGTTACTAAATCCCAAAGAGAGTTGCTTGATGAAATGAATAATAATATCAATAATCATGCTGTTAGAGTAATGACTAGAGGAGATAGAATGACTCAGGAACCACTTTATCCAGAGGGACACCCAAAAAGAATTGAACAAGACTCTCAAAGAGTTGACACTGATGTACCTAGTCCTTCTAAAATGAAAAAGAAGAAGAAAAATGATAAGACTTTGCATGCCTCTAGTGAACCTGAAGTAGAAAAACCTCCTGATAATGATAATGAAGTTTCTATCTCTAATGCTGAAACTCAATCTGGTAGTGAACACTCACCTTCTGATAATGAAAAAGATGATGATGAGGTTCATGAAGACACTCAAACAAATAGTAAATAACCAGACAATGATGTTGAGATAGAACCAGCAGTTGATCTTGATAACCCACGACCAAAGAATAAAAGATATGATAAAAGATACTTTGTTGCTAGAAAACATAGCAAGGAAAGAGAACCATGGGTTCAGAAACCTATGCCCTTTCCACCTAAGTCAACTAAGAAGAAAGATGATGAAGAATTTGAACGCTTTGCTGAAATGCTGAGGCCAGTCTTTTTGCGTACTCGCTTGACTGATATCTTAAAAATGCCTCCTTATGCAAAGTACATGAAAGACATCATCACCAATAAAAGAAAAATACTGGAAGCTGAAATCTCCACCATGCTAGCTAATTATACTTTTAAGGGTGGAGTACCTAAGAAACTTGGAGATCCGGGAATACCCACTATACCTTGCTCCATCAAAAGAAATTATGTTAAAACTGCTTTGTGTGATTTAGGAGCTGGTGTTAGTGTTATGCCTTTCTCTTTATACAAAAGACTTGATTTGAATAAACTCACACCTACTGAAATATCTTTGCAAATGGCTGACAAATCAACTGCCATACCTATCGGTATTTGTGAGGATGTGCCCGTTGTTGCTGCTAATGTTACTATCTTGACTGACTTTGTTATACTTGAGATGCCCGAGGACGACAACATGTCGATTATCCTTGGTAGACCCTTTTTGAATACTGCAGGGGCTGTTATTGATTGCAATAAAAGCAAGGTCACTTTTCATATCAATGGTAATGAGCATACGATGCACTTTCCGAAGAAACAATTCCAAGTGAATGGTATTAATGTTATTGAAAAATCTCCGACAATCACTATTGGAATTTTCCGACTACCTCTACCTACTGTTAAAAATAAATATGAAATGCTTATTGTTGGGGACATTCATATCCCCGTTGAGGTAACTTAGTGATTTACAAAAGTTCTTCGGTTTCATGCTAATCGAAAGTGGTTGTTAATAAGACTTGATCAACCTTATTAATTGATCATTTTTTAGAGGTATGAAGTTGATGAATTTAGTAAGCACTACCTTCTGTCCCTACCTTTTGTTTTCTGTTTTTATTAGTTAAATAAAATAAAATACCATGTTTTGTCTGTTTTCTGAATTTTTCGTGCAATAAAAAATTAACCCAAAAATAAAAGTTCTCAGAATGCCATGAAAATTTAATACGATTTTTTTTTCTGAATATTTAAGAATTTTTGGTGCAAATAATATTAGAGGGAGGTGCACCAGGTGGGCACAACCCACCTGGGCGTGCCAGGACCCCCAGGCGCGCCCTGGTGGGTTGTGGTCCCCACGTGGGCCCCCTCACTTATCTCTTCATCCCACATCATCACCTACCTCCGGAAAATAATCACCATTGCTCTTTCTCTCGTGTTCTTGCTCCCAAACCCGCGGATTTCAATCTCTTTGCTCGAAGCTCCATTTCCAAAACTGTTTCGGGGGATTGTTGCTTGGTATGTGACTCCTCCATTGGTCCAATTAGTTTTTGCTTTAGCGGTTTATATTTTGAATAATTAGTTAATCTTGGTGCTGCTGTAGATGAGCTTGCATGTTGAATTCTTAGAGTTCTAAGTAGTTTGAATGCTTGCTATGGCCTCTATGCATCCCTATGAGTAGTTGCTTATAATCTTGTGAAGTTTTGTTGAGAAAAATATTGTGGACTAAAAATTTCAGAATTTTGCTCATAGGAAAAATATGAGTATCTTTAGGAAGTTTGCTTCCAAGAAGAACTCCAAGGGAGTTATTGGGGAGTCATCTGACAGTGATCTCCATACCCGAAGAATGGCGAAGGTACGGCCGTGCGAATGGCCGCATAACCCGTTCATGGAAGGGGCCGGAATCCTTCAGGAGTTTGCATAATATGCTGCTAATGCCGGCCTCACCGACTTCATCGCAGCTGAATGTGAACAGTATCATCTCCTCACAAATTCCTTTGTGCAAAGATTTAATTTCTTGAGTAGGAATAATCCCCCTGAAGTGCAGTTTAACTTATATGCTGAACCCCATCAGTTACCGCTTACTGAATTTTGTGATATATGCTTGCTTCCTTCTGATGGTAGTTTAGTAGAGCCTAGGCCCGCGGAGTTTGATGGTTTTTACCGTACTCTGACTGTGGGAGATGATAGAGGGGTATCGGCTGTCACTGCCACTAGCTTACACTTTCCGGCTGTACATTATTTTCCTCTATTTATTGCGAAGTGTTTGCTTGCTAGAGAGAAGGCAGGTGCACTTAGTGCACCAGACTTTGCTGTTTTACACCGTGCACTTTACGGCGACAACACATATAGCTTGGGAGCTATGGTGGCACGTCGCCTCCAAATTAACAAATCCAAGGGAAAAATACATGGTGGTATTTACGCTACTCACTTGGCGACTCACTTTAACATTCAGATACGCCAGCATGATTATCCTTTGCCCAAGGTTTACCTAGATCGCGCGGCCATGGAACACCACCAATTTATCGATAAAGAGAACACTGACATTCCTGTTCCTTATAACCTGGTTTTCAGTGTGGACACTCGTGATATTATTCCATTACCTGCACCTGCTTTGTTTGATCCTATTGCCAGGGGCGGATGCAGGATTATAGTTTGCAATGACAATTAGAGATTATAGTTTCTCATGCCATGCATAAGTAGCTAGGAGTGGATAATGATTTATCTTGGATGTCAACATTGAGTTAAAATGATTGTGATGTAGTATGATGATATGGTATCCTCCTCTGAATGTTCGAGTGGCTTGACTTGGCACATGTTCATGCATGCAGTTGAATCAAAACCAACATAGCCTCTATGATATTTATGTTCATGGTGTTCATATCCTACTCATGCTAGTATCCAATATTACTTATGCATAACGCATGTTCATGACCATTGTTGCTCTCTAGCTGGCCGCTTCTCAACCTATTTTCTAGCCTTCGCCTATACTAAGTGGGAATTCTGCTTGTGCATCATAAACCTGAAACCCAAGTTATTCCAGATGAGTCCACCATACCTACCTATATGCGGTATTACCCTGCCATCCTAAGTAAATTTGCATGTGCCACCTCTAAAAACTTCAAATAAATATCCTTTTTATGTGCTTGGATTGTTCATAGAGCGACAGGAGGTAGTCAGTATCTTCCATGCTAAGCGGGTTATTCTCATGATGAGTGTTTATTCACTCGTCCTTGCATGAGAGGGGCGGTAATAGGGATTCCCAGTCCCAAACTCAAAATGAAAATAATTAAACAAAACTCCCCCGGGACTGTTGTTGGTATGGACGGCACCCGTTGTTTCGGACAAGCCGTGGAGTGTGACTGTTGGTGGAGGGGGAGTAAACCTTTACTTTTATCGCTTGGGAACCGCCACTAATGTTTTTAGCATGGAAGATACCGATAACCGATGGTCGCGAAGTAAACAAGAAGGGCGCATCTCTCAAAATTTCATTTACCTCTGTTTTAAAACTTGAGCTCTGGCACCTTTGCAAATCACTGCTTCCCTCTGCGAAGGGACTATCTATTTATTTTTATGTTGTGTCATCACCTTCTCAAATAAGCGCCAGAACCGGAGAGCACTGTTGTCATGCTTATGCATTGTGTATAACTAATGTTGGCTGCATCATAACTGGATCTTTTCTACCATGAATTACAATGTTTAGTCGCTCCTCGGACTTTGGAGGTGCTCTGCATTTATGTTTTGCGGTCTCAGAAAGGGCTAGCGAGATACCACTATTGTCATATTATATCATGGTTGTTTTGATAACGTGTTGTTGTTTGAGATATCTTATTATTACTCGCTAGCTGATTATATCATTGATATGAGTTAATATAATTTTTAAGAGTTATTGTCGACATGGTTAGTTATAATCTTTGCTGAAAACCTGGGTGCTACTTAAGCTTATTTATGCAAACAAGAGCAAAAGAGTTCGTAAAAGTTTTTCTTTTTCACTTTCAGTTTATCAACTGAATTGCTTGAGGACAAGCAAAGGTTTAAGCTTGGGGGATTTTATACGTCTCCGTCGTATCTACTTTTCCTAACGCTTTTCCTCTTGTTTTGGACTCTAATTTGCATGATTTGAATGAAACTAACCCGGACTGACGCTGTTTTCAGCAGAACTACCATGGTGTTGTTTTTGTGCAGAAATAAAAGTTCTCGGAATGGAACGAAACTTTTCAAGTATTTTTTATACAAGAAAAGAGAATTTCTGGAGCCAAGAACCACCGGAGTGGGCACCTGGGTGGGCACAACCCACCAGGGCGCGCCACCCCCTCCAGGTGCGCCCAGGTGGGTTGTCCCCACCTGGTGGCCCCGCAGACCCTGAAACCGACGCTATAAAATCCTATTTTTCCAGAAAAAAATCAGGGAGAAAGAATTATCGCGTTCCGCGAGATGGAGGCGCCGCCACCTCCTGTTCTTCATCGGGAGGCCAGATCTGGAGTCCGTTTGGGACTCCGGAGAGGGGGATCTTCAGTATTCGTCATCACCAACCCTTCTCCATCACCAATTCCATGATGCTCCCCACCGGGAGTGAGTAATTCCTTCGTAGGCTTGCTGGTCAGTGAGAAGTTGGATGAGATTCATCATGTAATCGAGTTAGTTTTGTTAGGGCTTGATCCCTAGTATCCATTATGTTCTGAGATTGATGTTGCTATGACTTTGCTATGCTTAATGCTTGTCACTTTGGGCCCGGGTGCCATGAATTCAGACCTGAACCGTTTATGTTATCACCATTATATCCATGTTCTAGATCCGATCTTGCAAGTTATAGTCACCTACTACGTGTTATGATCCGACAACCCCGGAGTGACAATAGTCGGGACACTTCCTGGTGATGACCGTAGTTTGAGGAGTTCATGTATTCACCGTGTGTTAATGCTTTGTTCCGGTTCTCTATTAAAAGAAGGTCTTAATATCCCTTAGTTTACAATATGGACCCCGCTGCCACGGGAGGGTAGGACAAAAGATGTCATGCAAGTTCTTTCCATAAGCACGTATGACTATTTATGGAATACATGCCTACATTATATTTATGAACTGGAGCTAGTGCCGCATCGCCCTAGGTTATGACTGTCACATGATGAATATCATCCAACAAATTACCGGTCCAATGCCTACGATTTTCCTACATATTGATCTTACTAAGTTACAACTGTTGTTGTTGCCATTGTCACTGCTATAAAACTACTGCTATCATTGTTACTCTTACTATTGTTGTTGCTACTACTATTAAAACTATCATACTACTTTGCTACTGATCACTTTGTCGCAGATAATTAATCTCCAGGTGTGGTTGAATTGACAACTCAGCTGCTAATACTTGCAAATATTCTTTGCCTCCCCTTGTGTCGAATCAATAAATTTGGGTTGAATACTCTACCCTCGAAACTATTGCGATCCCCTATACTTGTGGGTTATCACGCCTCAACCCGTACATTTTCCGCAACTCCACCAATCCTATGGATGCTGATGATTGGCTTCGTGACATCCTGTTTGAGATGGAGTCAGCTAGTGTTGCCCCTGCCAGTTACGTCACCTTTGCGGCATTCCACTTGAAGGGTCCAGCTACTCAATGGTGGGAAAGCCATAGGGGTATGTTGCCTGCTGAAACTATAACCACTTGGTAGGAATTTCAGTCAGCCTTCCATGCACGACAGATTCCTCAAGGTCTAATGGACCAGAAGAAGAACGAGTTCCGCAAACTCTCACAGGGCACAATGACTATGGATGAATATCAGAGGAAATTCCTTGAATTATCCCACTATGTCGCGGATGACGTCTGCACTGACGCTCACAAGCAGGAGAAATTCCATGAAGGACTGCATCCTGATATAAAGCTCGCACTTGTTGTTCATGATTGTGCAGACTTTGTGACGCTTGTCAGCCAAGCTTTCTGAGCTGAAACTGGTCTGACTGAGTACCAGGAGTCACTCAAGCGTACTCGAGATGTTGGCCCATCCTTGGGTCAGCCTTCTCAGAAACGTCGAGTCTAGATCCCACACAATGTTTGTCACCGACCTGCTCCAACACCAAGAGCATCTTATGTTGCACCTCGTCTGCCTCCGCCGCCGAGACAGCTAACGATTCAGGGTGGACAACCCAATGATATGGCTCCTCCCCATAATGATGGTTTATGCCGCAAGTGTGGACAACCAGGGCATCGTGCTGCCAGCTGCCGCCCCACACAGAATCAAAATGCATGAGCTCATCAGCCTAGAAACCTTAATGCCAGATCGCCTGCACTCAATCGTGGTCATGTTAATCATGTAAAGGTTGAAGCAGCTCGACGGGACCCCAAAATTGTGATGGGTACCCTTCTAGTGAATTCAGTCCCAACTTCTGTTCTTTTTGATTCGGGAGCATCGCATTCCTTCATTTCTGAAGCATTTGCACGCAAGCAAGAATTATCATTCGAAAACATGTACCCTCCGTTGGTGGTTAGCTCTCTAGGATCCAGGTGGGATACCTCGATGATAGCCCACAACAACCACATTGAAATTGGAGGGTTAGTATTCACTGCTTCACTCATGGCCCTCAAGATTTCTACCATAGATGTCATTCTGGGCATGAATTGGTTGGGCCCTCATCAAACCCTCATCAACTGTACTGCTGACACAGTCCAACTCACTCACCCTTCTGGCCAGACAATCCAATACTCTGCCCGAACAGCTCAGGATGCCGAGAGCCAGATATATGCACTGAATGCATTGTATGCTTCACCTCTTGAGGGAATAGAGAACATTCCAGTCGTTTGTGAATTCGAAGATGTCTTTTCGGAGGAACTTCCAGGAATACCCCCTGCTAGAGCTGTCGAATTCGTCATAGACTTGAAACCGGGCACCGTTCCTATCGCCAAACGACCCTACAAGATGCCGCCGCTTGAAGTCCTTGAGCTTAAGGAGGAAATCGAAAAATCACTTCGTAGTGGATTCATTCGCCCTAGTTCCTCTGCTTGGGGAGCACCTTCTCTCTTTGTCAAGAAGGATGGTACGAATCGCTTGGTCCAAGATTACCGACCGATCAATTAGGCAACAATTCAGAACAAGTATCCGCTTCCCAGAATCAACGATCTGTATGATCAACTTGCTGGTTCCTCAGTATTCTCGAAACTCGACTTGAGGTTGGGTTACCACCAGATCAGGGTGCGTGAAGAGGATATCCCAAAGACCGCATTTGTTACTTGATATGGTTCATACGAGTACACCGTCATGTCTTTCGGCTTAACCAATGCTCCAGCGACATTCTCTCGTCTGATGAACTACATATTCATGGAATACCTTGACAAGTTCGTCGTGGTTTATCTGGATGATATTATTGTATACTCCAAGAACAAAGAAGAACATGCTGAACATCTTCGACTTGTTTTGGAAAAGCTTCGAGAGCATCAACTTTATGCCAAGTATTCCAAGTGCAAATTCTGGTTACCTGAAGTAACCTACCTTGGGCATGTGAACTCCAAGGATGGTATTGCCGTCAACCCTGAATGAGTTCAGGCCATTCTTGACTGGACTCCTCCGAAGAATGTTAAGCAAGTCAGAAGCTTTCTCGGACTCGCCAGCTATTGCTGCCGTTTCATCAAGAACTTCTCCAAGATCGCCAAGCCGCTGACTGATCTGCTTCAAAAAGGCGTTAAGTTTGGTTGGACTGAAAAGTGTCAGGAAAGTTTCCAGGCACTAAAAGATGAACTGACTTCTGCCCTAGTGCTTGCTCCTTCGGATTCCCAAAAGGATTTCATCATCTATTGCGATGCCTCCCGCCAAGGTTTAGGCTGTGTCCTTAAGCAAGAGTGCAGAGTGATTGCTTATGCCTCCCATCAAGTGCGTCCTCGTGAAGAAAACTACCCAATTCATGACCTCGAGCTTGCTGCGGTTATCTATGCACTGAAGCTATGACGACATTACCTCCTCGGTAATCATTGCGAGATCTTCACCGATCATCAGAGTCTGAAGTACCTGTTTACTCAACCAGATCTGAACCTCCGTCAGCAGCGATAGATGGAAGCTATTGCTGACTACGACTGCGGTATATCCTATACCCCTGGCAAGGCTAATGTCATGGCCGATGCCCTGAGCCGTAAGTCTTATTGCAACAATCACATTGTTTACAAAGCTCAACCCTGCCTTCATGAAGAGCTATGCAAGCTGAACCTTCAACTAGTTCCATAGGGTTCTCTGAATAACCTTGTCTTGGACTCTTCTGAAAGCTATCAAGTCCGCGCAAGCCAAAGATGCTCACGTTGATTTGATGAAAAAGGATCTTGCCTTAGAAAAATCCAGAGATTTCTCGCTTGCTGAAGATGGAACTTTGTACTTCAGGAATCGCATTGTGGTTCCCCGATTCGAACCTATGACAGAGAAGGTGATGAAAGAAGCACATGACACCCCTCTCTCTATTCATCCGGGAAGTACCAAGATGTATCTAGACATCCGTCAGAAGTACTGGTGGTCTAAAATGAAGCAAGACATTGCTCAGTATATCGAAGAGTGTGATGTTTGCCGTCGCATCAAAGCAGAACATCAGGAACCGGCAGGACTTCTGCAACTACTCCCTATTCCTGAATGGAAATGGGATAAGATTCAGATGGACTTCATCACTGGTCTTCCCAAGTCACAAAAGGGCAACGATGCTATCTTTGTCATCATCGACCAATTTTCGAAAGTTGCTCACTTTCTGCCAGTCAAGGAGATATTCACTGCTAGTCAATTAGCAAACTTGTATATCTCCAGAATTGTGTCACTCCACGGCATTCCGAAGGAGATCAGTTCAGACAGCGACAGTATTTTCACTTCGAAGTTCTGGGATAGTTTCCAAGAGGCAATGGGAACTCATATAACCTGGAGCACTGCTTATGATCCCCAATCCCAAGGCCAAGTCGAGCGAGTCAATCAAATTCTTGAAGACATGCTTCGGGCCTGTGTTATATCCTTCGACAAGAAATGGGAAGAATCTCTCACTTATGCGGAGTTCTCTTATAACGACAGTTATCAAGCCAGCTTGAAGATGGCACCCTTCGAGGTTCTTTATGGACGTAAGTGCCGAACCCCTCTGAATTGGTCAGAAACTGGGGAATGGACGCTCATTGGTCCATGATACGTCTCCATCGTATCTATAATTTTTGATTTATTCATGCCAATATTATACAACTTTCACATATTTTTGGCAATATTTTATATGATTTATTGGACTAACCTATTGATCCAGTGCCCGGTGCCAGTTCCTGTTTGTTGCATGTTTTTTGTTTCGCAGAATATCCATATCAAACGAAGTCCACATGCGATAAAAATTTACGGAGAATTATTTTGGAATATTTGTGATTTTTTGGAGGTGGAATCAACGCAAACGGGGGCCCACAGCTCCGAAGATACACCAGGGCGCACCCCAGGCCCCAGGCGCACCCAGGTGTCTTGTGCCCTCCTCGTAAGTCGGTTGGAGCTCTACTTCAGGCGCAAGCAAGCTTATATCCGAAAAAAAACGTGTTACAATCTCAGTGCAACCGGAGTTATGGATCTCCGGATATTTAAGAAACGGTTTTCGGCCAGATCTGGGGAACACGAAACAAAAGAGAACATAGAGGGAGATCCAATCTCGGAGGGGCTCCCGCCCCTCCGCCGCCACGGAGGCCATGGACCAGAGGGGGAACTCTCCTCCCATCTAGGGGGGAGGCCAAGGAAGAAGAAGAAGGAGGGGGCTCTCTCCCCCTCTCTCCCGGTGGTGCCGGAACGCCGCCGGGGCAATCATCATGTGACAGCGATCTACTCCAACAACTCCGTCATCTTCACCAACATCTTCATCACCTTCCCCCATCTATATTCATCGGTCCACTCTCCCGCAACCTGCTGTACCCTCTACTTGAACATGGTGCTTTATGCTTCATACTATTATCCCATGATATGTTGCCATCCTATGATGTCTGAGTAGATTTTTGTTATCCTACCGGTAATTGGTGAATTGCTATGGTTGGTTTAATTTACTTGTGGTTATGTTGTTGTCCTTTGGTGCCCATCATATGAGCGCGCCTGTGGATCACACCATAGGGTTAGTTGTATGTTGATAGGACTATGCATTGGAGGGCAAGGGTGACAACAGCTTCAGCCTACCATAGAAATTGATGCATACGGGATTGAAGGGGGACCAATATATATCTTAATGCTATGGTTGGGTTTTATCTTAATGAACGTTAGTAGTTGCGGATGCTTGCTAATAGTTCCAATCATAAGTGCATAGAGTTCCAAGTAAGGGACGACATGCTAGCAGTGGCCTCTCCCACATAAAAACTTGCTATCGGTCTAGCAACGTAGTCAATTGCTAAGGGACAATTCCGCAAATCCTACCACCACCAATCCACACTCGTTTTACTAAATTTAATTGCTTCTTTATTTAAACAACACCTAACTTTTATTTTCACATTCTTTATTATCTTGCAAACCTATCCACACCTACAAAGTACTTCTGGTTTTATACTTGTTCTAGGTAAAGCAAACATTAAGCATGTGTAGAGTTATATCAGTGGTCGATAGAACTTGAGGGAATATTTGTTCTACCTTTAGCTCCTCGTTGGGTTCGGCACTCTTATTTATCGAAAAAGGCTACAAACGATCCCCTATACTTTGGGTTATCAAGACCTTTTTCTGGCGCAGTTGCCGGGGAGCAATAGCGTGCGGTGAATATTCTCATGTGTGTTTGTTTGCTTTATCACTAAGTAGTTTTTATTTTCTGTTCTAAGTTGTTCTCTATCTTTAGTTATGGATATAGAACACGAAATACCAAAAAAATTAGTTGTACTTGCTACTCATGGAGATGGGGAACCTCCTAAAACCCTCGATGCTCGTTATGTGAAAAATGTTAAACACTACTTTGATAATCATGAGAAAACCCCATTCAACTTGATAATGGGAGTCACGTTGGATCAACGTGAATACTTTAGGGATTATTGCTTGACACAAAAAGGGAAACTATTGTGGGATCAAATTGATATGTTGCATTGGTATGCTTGGAATTTATGCCAGAGATATGATTATACTTGTTGCTCTAGGATGAAGGCTCCACACCTTCCCTTTTCATGCAAATTTAATGAAAATAAAGCCTTAGCTTCTTATGCTAATGGTAGATATGATTACTATGATGTGGAACGAATAGAAGAATTTTTTGCTTTTAAGGGTGCTTATGAAACTGAATCTATGTTTGAAAAGTATGAAGATTTTGATGATGCAGTTTATAGACCTAAATTTTTTGCTATACTTAAATATTGTTATGAGAATTATAAATATAATGCCGATATTAATGTATTTATTGAGAAAGTCTCCGCTGTCCAAGAAGAGACTAATATTTTGCAGGAATCTATGGAAGAAGAAATTGATGACACTGTGAGCTCATTAGATGAAAAAGATGAGGAGGAGAGCGAAGAACAAAAGGATGAAGAGCGTATTAGCTACCTGTGCCCACCTTCTAATGAGAGTAACTCTTTATCCCATACATTGTTTAATGTCCCTTCGTTCTTACCGAAGGATGAATGCTATGATAACTGCTATGATCCCTCAGATTCATTTGAAATATCCCTTTTTGATGAACTTGATGATTGCTATGCTTGTGGCCACGATGCCAATATGAATTATGCTTATGGAGATGAACTTGCTATAGTTCCTTATGTTGAGAATGAAATTGTTAATATTGCACTCACACATGATAGCCCTATTATCTTTTTGAATTCTCCAAACTACACTATATCGGAGAAGTTTGCTTTTATTAAGGATTATATAATGGGTTGCCTTTTACCGTTGCACATGATGATTTTGATGAATATAATATGCATGTGCTTGCTGTTTCTACTTGCAATTATTATGAGAGAGGAACTACATCTCCGCCTCTCTATGTTTCCGACGCGAAAAAATTGCAAGAAACTGCTTATGCTATGTATTGACCTTTACTTGATGTGCATGAATTGATCTTTTATGACATGTCGATGCATAGGAAGAGAGTTAGACTTCGTCATTGCATGATATATGTTGCTTTGTGCTCACTACTAAATGCCAAATCATTGTTAATTAAAATTGGCTTTGATATACCTTGGGATCCGGGTGGATCCATTACTTGAGCACTTTATGCCTAGCTTAATGGCTTTAAAGAAAGCGCTGCCAGGGAGACAACACGGAAGTTTTAGAGAGTCATTTCATTCAGTTAGTTTAAAAAAAATATAGAGGGAAACTTAAAAACCTTTTTCAAAAAGAGAAGTGATTGGAAGGTTATGCATTGGAGAAGTGAGGGTCGACCTTAAACACTTGTGTTCATGCTCATGGAAACAATGTAGAATTTTTCATGGAAGTTTCTCACAAAAATAATTATCCCCTTTTACAAATCCATTGTATTATGAAAATAATGTGCCAAGATTTGCCTTTAGGATGATTAGATTGCTTGTTGGTATGTGCGGTGCAAAAACAGAAACTTTGGCTGTAGTGCGTGATTTTACATTTTTTATTGGAACGTCAAAAGTTTCTGAAATTTTTACACAGTACTTCTATGCATTTTTTTTCCTAATTTTTCTGAATTTTTGGAGTTACAGAAGTATGGTCAAGGTTCAGATTACTACAGACTGTCCTGTTTTTGACAGATCCTGTTTTTGATGCATTGTTTTGATGAAACTATCGATTCTATCGGTGGTATGAGCCATGGAGAAGTTATAATACAATAGCTATAATGCAAAAACAAAATATGAATTGGTTTGCAATAGTACTTAAAGTAGTAATTTGCTTTATTATGCTAACGGATCTCACCAGTTTTCTGTTAAGTTTTGTGTGGATGAAGTGTTCAAAGATCGAGGAGGTCTCGATATAAGGAGAAGGAGGAGAGGCAAGAGTTCAAGCTTGGGGATTCCCAAGGCACCCAGAGTAAATATCTAAGGAGACTCTAGCGTCTAAGCTTGGGGATGCCCCGGAAGGCATCCCATCTTTCTTCAACAAGTATCGGTATGTTTTCATTTTCGTTTCGTTCATGTGATATGTGTAAATCTTGGAGCATCTTTTGTGTTTAGTTTTCATTTTTCTTTTATGCACCATGCTGGTATGAGATAGTCCATGGTTGATTTATAGAATGCTCATTGCACTTCACTTATATCTTTTGAGTATGGCTTTATAGAATGCTTCATGTGCTTCACTTATATCATTTGAAGTTTGGATTGCCTATTTCTCTTCATATGGAAAATCGTTATTTGTAGAACTAGCGGTGTGACCCACGCATTTGCGCTGCTAGTTTTCTGTATTTTCTAAAATATTTACTATTTTTCTTTTCCTACTTTTTTTCACTAAATCCATCCTTATGTTAGTCATATATAAAATGATATAGCTAAATTTTTATTTTGAGAGAGCATTATTAATCTTTAATACATACATCAAATTCGTATAAAGGTATGGGTAAATATTAGGTTGTGTGGCATCAAAAGATAAAACAACCATGGAATGTGTGCTATGGCAAACCATGGGATTTTGTACTAATCTCTAGCTTTAACTCGTCGACCATGTCGACTAAAAAAACTGGTCCACCAATTTTTTCAAGCATTTTCATTTATCATTGCATCCAATATACTTTTAGGATATTTCCTTAAAAAATCTAAATATTGACTACTTGCAGTCATGCCTTGTTATCTTTTCCATCGCCTGCTCATCACCAATTGTATTCCTCATGTGTTTTTTACTATAGTGGCATAAATCCACATGTCCACATATGTATGCTTGTCCATCTTTTCATTGTAATGTAAATGTATACACTGATTTTGGGTCTAACAAACTTAATTGATGAATAGTTGGAAAACTACAAAATTATTCTCTCAGTCGGGATCAATGGAGCTTGCATCGACACCAGTATATCTCAAAGAATAATTAAATTATATTAAAATATGACAACCAAAACTTGCATCCACAGGAAAACAAATAAGACTTGGGGATTCTGCATTAGTTGTATTAAAAAGTTAAAACACATCAGTTTGTGATAAGATAAACACCAACCTTATAGTGCAAAGCCATATAATTCCATACTAATTCTCATATCTCTCTCTTTTACTACTCTTCGTCAGTCAACATTTTCCCCTGCAACCAAATGTTAACCAAGCCGACATGTTACCATTAATATATTATAAAGAAACAATAAATATTGTAGTTGGAATGTGTGTCTTGAGTAAACATCCTCACACTCCTGCTAAAGTTTTTTGTTCTAAATCTATTATTGTTATTAAATTTACCGGCCTTTGAGAAATGGTGACCGAAATCAGTAAGATTACCATCTCACGCCAAATCACTTCATCAATTGTTTATGTATCCTGACTATCTAACGCTAATTAAATAATTATTTGAATATATCATAAAAATTGTGTAGTTTTTTAACTTTGCCGAATTTTATAATATATTCTTTTTTTGTTTGTGTTGTTCTTCATCAACTTATATTCCAATCATACTGGACCCGGGTAATAATTTATTTGAATTTTAATTAGATGTTCAACTTTACAGGTTAACTTCCATATTTAAGACCTATATGAATTTTATATAATGAAAAATGATTTAAAAAATTGTTTATTATTATTATTATTTTAAATTTCGCATATAAATCTAGTTGTATTCTTTATTTGGGTTGGACAACGGTCTCAATGACTAATATATCCGACATTCCACTATCATTTGATTATTGATTTATATTTGTTAGATGCAAATGCGAATGTATTTGATCATGCAATATTGATTGTGTATTTAAAAAAAAATTGATCAGGCATGTATATGTGCTAGGAGGCCAGGCACAGGCTTGTTGCAGATTTACGTGCACATATTTTTTGTTTGTCTGAAAATCCTCCCATATATGTGATCCAATTCTGGCTCCTTTTCCTAATTTAGGTACGTGATGCTATGCGTAAAAGTGGTATTTTTATTTTTTGAGCTGTCCAACTTGGCCTCGGCCTCTACACGTTATGTGGGTTTGTTTTTTGTCCTTTCCCGTGAGTTTTACCTTTCTATAATTAGTACTTGCTCTAATTTTGTACGTACTCACGTTTGGTTAGCACGTACCTGGGCAGAGTTCAAAGCCAACATGTGTGTGTACCTTGCTCAGTTTGGACTCCATCTTACGCTGCTGATGCAAAGGAGTCCATCGTGGCCGTATCTGTACGCTTGCCTAAATCATACAGCTGTGTATGTCCGAAGGTACATGTTTACATGCGGACTGCACCTATTTCCACTCGGGTTAAATAATGTTTATTTGGTTTTTCATGTTCGTGTGTAAAACAAATCTTTATCAGGTATATCATCCATACATGCTATATGTACGTGCCCATTAGAAATCCTCTATTCTTTTCCATCTTTTTTCACGCACCTCGTACGTGTCGGTTCAATATACATAACTTTATAAATTTAGACATGTAACGTAATATCTTTAAATCTTGGCCGTAGATATTACTAATCAACGATGTATATTATTTTGATTTATGTGGAAGAATGTGGTGTCTCGTTTGACTTCTGTATTATGTATATAATATATGCTCTTTTGCTTCACTTATTTTTTTAGAGCATGGTATTTTGTAGAAAGAATTAAACCCTCTTGCTTCACTTTTATCTATTTAGAGAGTCAAAAAGAGTTGGTCATTTGCATGGTTAGTCATGAAATCCTACATAAAACTTATGGATCACTGAATATGATATGTTTGATTCCTTGCAATAGTTTTATGATATAGAGATGATAATATGTGGTAGGTACTAGTAAATGGTTATGGTTAGTAAGAATATTGGTGTTAAGGTTTGTGATTCCCTATGCAAGCACGAAAGTCAATAGTTATGCAATGAAATTACATCCTACTTGTGATGCATTATTCGGTGTTAGTTATGCTTAATGCTCGTTTATGAGAATTTTCGTTTCTTGGTTGGTTGCTTCTCAATATTTTTGCTAGCCTCCACTTGTACTAAGTAGAAATACTACTTGTGCATCCAAAATCCTTAAACCCAGTTTTGCCATATGAGTCCACCATACCTATTTATATGCGGTATTTCCGTGCCGTTCTAAGTAAATTTGTATGTGCCAACTCTAATTTTTAAAATGAATTTCCTTTTTGTGTGCTCGTACCGCTCATGAAGCGGCAGGGGGTGGCCAATATTTTTCTATGCTAGATGTGTTATTCTCAAGATGAGTGTTTATTCACTTGTCATTGCACGAGAGTATGACGGTAATAGGGATGCCCAGTCCCACAATGAATCAAAATTAATAACAACAAAATTCCTTGGAAAGTGTTGGTATTGAAGGCACCCGTGGATACGGGCTAGCCATGAATTGTGAAAGAATGGTGGAAAGGAAATGAACTTTATTTTATGTTTGGGAACCACCTATGATGTATCTAGCATGGAAAGTATTGGGAACTACTCGGTTGTTTTCATTGACAGGAAAAGCATGCCTCTCAAAATGGTTTTATCTCTCAATTTTTTTGCTTTGAGCTCTGGCACCTCTACAAATCTTTGCTTCCCTCTGCGAAGGGTCTATCTATTTAATTTTATGCAATTTTATTTTTATTTGAGTCTCCATCTTCTCTTATAAAGCACCAACTAGGGAGCACTATGATCACACTTGTGCATTGGATGCAGCTAATACTCGAGTGTGTTTTGTGAATGGATCAATGATTGAGCATGATGGGCTAGGGATAGCATTCTTTAGTGTTTATATTTTGAAAGACACGATTGTTTGTTGGGATGCCTGAGTATTAATGTCTTTATGTCAAATTATAGACTAATGCTTTGAATCACTCGTGTCTTAATATTAATGCCATGATTAGATATATGATCAAGATTATGCTAGGTAGCATTCCACATCAAAAATTATCTTTTTTATCATTTACCTACTCAAGGACAAGAGGGAATTAAGCTTGGGGATGCTGATACGTCTTCGTCGTATCTATAATTTTTGATTGTTTCATGCCAAAATTATACAATTTTCACATATTATTGGCAACATTTTATATGATTTATTGGACTAACCTATTGATCCAGTGCCCAGTGCCAGTTCCTGTTTGTGGCATGTTTTGTGTTTCGCAGGATATCCATATCAAACAAAGTCCAAACGCGATAAAAATTTACGGAGAATTATTTTGGAATATTTGTGATTTTTGGGAGGTGGAATCAACGCAAACAGGGGCCCACAGCTCCCAAGATACACCAGGGCGCGCCCTAGGCCCCAGGCGTGCCTAGGTGTCTTGTGCCCTCCTCGTACGTCGATTGGAGCTCTACTTCGGGTGCAAGGAAGCTTATATCCGGAAAAAATCGTGTTAAAATCTCAGCGCAATCGGAGTTACGGATCTCCGGATATTTAAGAAACGGTTTTTGACCAGATCTGGGGAACGCGAAACAGAAGTGAACAGAGAGGGAGATCCAATCTCGGAGGGGCTCCCGCCCCTTAGCCGCCATGGAGGCCATGGACCAGAGGGGGAACTCTCCTCCCATCTAGGGGGGAGGCCAAGGAAGAAGAAGAAGGGGGGCTCTCTCCCCCTCTCTCCCGGTGGCGTCGGAACGCTGCCGGGGCAATCATCGTGTGACGGCGATCTACTCCAACAACTCCGTCATCTTCACCAACATCTTCATCACCTTCCCCCATCTATATTCAGCGGTCCACTCTCCTGCAACCTGCTATACCCTCTACTTGAACATGGTGCTTTATGCTTCATACTATTATCCAATGATATGTTGCCATCCTATGATGTCTGAGTAGATTTTTGTTGTCCTACCGGTAATTGGTGAATTTCTATGGTTGGTTTAATTTGCCTGTGGTTATGTTGTTGTCCTTTGGTGCCCATCATATGAGTCCGCGTTTGGATCACACCATAGGGTTAGTTGTATGTTGATAGGACTATGCATTGGAGGGCAAGGGTGACAACAGCTTCAGCCTACCATAGAAATTGATGCATACGGGATTGAAGGGGGACCAATATATATCTTAATGTTATGGTTGGGTTTTACCTTAATGAACATTAGTAGTTGTGGATGCTTGCTAATAGTTTCGATCATAAGTGCACAGAATTCCAAGTAAGGGACAACATGCTAGCAGTGGCCTCTCCCACATAAAAACTTGCTATCGGTCTAGCAACATAGTCAATTGCTAAGGGACAATTATGCAAATCCTACCACCACCAATCCACACTCGTTTTACTAAATTTAATTGTTTCTTTATTTAAACAGCACCTAATTTTTATTTTCATGTTCTTTATTATCTTGCAAACCTATCCACACCTACAAAGTACTTCTGGTTTTATACTTGTTGTAGGTAAAGCAAACATTAAGCGTGCGTAGAGTTATATCGGTGGTCGATAGAACTTGAGGGAATATTTGTTCTACCTTTAGCTCCTCGTTGGGTTCGACACTCTTATTTATCGAAAAAGGTTACAAATGATCCCCTATACTTGTGGGTTATCAGTCCAGACATTATTCAACAAGCTGAAGAGCAAGTCCGCATTGTTCGGGATAATCTCAAGGCGGCCCAGTGCCGCTAGAAGAGCAACTATGGCCGGAAACACTAGGGTTCAACTTATCAACCTGGTGAACAAGCTTATCTGCGTGTCACTCTTTTGAGAGGCACTCTTCGGTTCAGAGTCAAGGGCAAGCTAGCTCCTCGCTACATTGGACCCTTCCGCATTCTCGCCCGTCGTGGACTGGTGGCTTATCAATTGGAGTTGCCACCTCAATTCTCTCACTTCCATGACGTCTTCCATGTGTCGCAACTTCGTCGTTGATTCAAGGACCCAGAGCGTGAAGTGGATCCAGAACTAATTGAAGTACAAGATGATCTCACCTACAAAGAGCATCCGAACTGCATTCTTGAAGAAGCTGAACGTCGAACCCGCCAAAAGGTTACCAAGTTCCTCAAAGTGAAGTGGTCAAATCATACTAAAGATGAAGCCACTTGGGAACGCGAGGATAACCTCCGTGCTGAATATCCTGATCTTTTCCCTTCTACCTCTTAATTCTCGGGACGAGAATTTCTTTTAGAGGAGGAGAGTTGTAACACCCCTATACTGATCAGCTAGAGTAACCCCTGGGGTTAAGCTAATTAATTTTGCTAAACAGTGCATGATCATCTTTTCTTCTATCTCATTTCAAATTCCAGTCAAATTCAAACTCTGATGATAAGTGAAATACAAAAATTCTCAAACATGAAAACTAAAATGTTCAAAGTGTTGAAAATATTCCATAACTAATTATGGTGGTGAACCAACATTTTTATAAAGTGGTTTAATGCCCTAAACTAAATAAAACAGGGGCTAAAAACAATTATTAAATGCTTTTAAAATAATAAACAAATGCAAACTATTTAATTAATGTGGCAAATTGTTTAGGACAGTTGACTAATTATTACTACTAATTTAGGGGCTAGTGTTGTATTTTATAAAACTAAAATAAAATAAAACTAAAAAGAAAAACCAAAAAAGTTTAAAAGGAAAACAAAAGCAAAAGAAAAGTGAAAGAGGAGGAAACCCCCTTGGGCTCTAGCCCACCGAACAGGCCGAGCAGCTCAGCCTACCCCTCCCTCCCCTTGTCGTCTACCTCGCTACAGGGGAGGCAGACTCGGTGCGACCGAGCCGTCCCCGTCCGACCAGCTCACCGGCACCGTCCCGAGGGGACAAGTCCACCCCCCGACCAACCTAACCCTAGACGCACCGCCAAGTTCCCCCCTCACCCACTCGCTCACTCTCCTCCCTCTCTCCCCTCCTCCCAGATCCAGTACCCGAGCGGCCGTAGCCATGGCCGTTGCCCGCCGCGCGCTCTCCGACCTCCCTGCACCCTAGCTCCCTGTCCGCCCACTTCGCCGTCGTCCTCCGAAGCACCTCACATTTGCATCGCCGGATCAGCGTCGCCCTCGTCCACCTCGCCCGCCGTCGTTCTCCTCCAGCTTCAGCCACCCTCTGCTGCTCCTAAGCCTCCCAATGAGCCGCCTTGAGCTCCTAGGTGAGCACCGTCCATTCTTCCTCTGCCCCCCTCTGTTTTGCTGCCGTGGTCCGTCTCGCTGCCGGGCATGGCGCAGTCGTGGCCACAGCCGCTATGACTCGTCCCCGAGCACGCGGCTGTGCTTAGAACATCGCCGCGGAGCCTCCCATGCTCGCTGACCACCTCCTCATGCCCTATCGCCCCACTTCCGTGAATGCCCGAACGTCGGCGGCCGCACTGCACGACGTCGCCGATGGTGCAGCTCGTCCCAGCCCCAGCTGACGCCGTGAATGGATGTGCAGCTCTTCCCGCATCCGAACGGTCCACTCTGCCGCCCGTTTGGCCCACTATGGGTGATTCCCGACCCCTTCCGTGCGTTGCTGCCGCATTTTTGGCCACCGGCGGCGAGTCGCCGGCCACCGCCGACGTGGCCGACCTAGGGCCACCCCCTGGGTCATTGACCTGTGGCCCCAGGCGCTCGGCTAACCTGTTGACTTCGGTCAACGCTGACTGGGCAACCCCCAGTCACTGACTGGTTGGCCCCGCCCCTGACACTAATTAAATTAGTTAATTTAAATTGATTACTTAATTAGTTTAGTTCTAAAACCCTATTAGCCCCACTGTCAATGACAGGTGGGACCCAGCTGTTAAGTTTGACCTGAGTCAACTGGGTTGACTGCTGACATCACCCTGACATCATGCTGATGCAGTAATCCTTTTTCTGAGTTATTTTAAATCTGTTAAATTCCAGAAATTGTTTAAAACTTTGAAAAATCATATAAAATAATCTACAACTCAGATGAAAATAATTTATATATGAAAGTTGCTCAGAAAAATCCAACGAATCCGTTTGTGCAATCCATTCATCTGTCACATGCCCTAGCATGCTGAATATGGAACCGTCCCCTCTCTTTTATCTATCTAGAAAATGCCAAATGCCGGGAAAACCCCTCCGGATGTTTTCCCTCCTCGTCTGCAACATGTAGTACTGTGTTAGAACACTCCTTGCACTGCATATCATCATGTCATGTTTAGTGATGCATCTGTTTGCATTGTATTTACTGTTTCTTCCCCCTCTTCTCTCTGGTAGACCCTGAGACTGATGCTGCCCCTGTGATCGACTACATCATCGATGACCCTTCTTCCTTTTCAGCAGAGCTTCCAGGCAAGCAACCCCTCCTTGATCATTTCGATATCGCCCATTCCATTCTCTCTCATGGTTGCATTAGATTTTGCTACTGTAATTGATTGCTCCTATTCTGATGCATAGCCTGGTTTTTGTAACCTGCTATTGTTACCTACCTGCTTATCCTATATTCTTAGAATAGGTTGGATAGTGATCCACCAGTGGCCCCTCACCTTGTCCCAGTTGCCCCCGCTTGATGATCGACAACTCGATCAACGTGATCGACGTCCAGAGCCCGACACAGCACATCACCTGCCTTAGTTGCTCGGCTCTGCAGAGCTACTATTGAGTGCCGAGGGTGATACCTCATAACGCACTCCTGATAATAACTCTATAGTGTAGCTATTTGGTCGTGGACATCAAGGATGATTCCTCCTTCACCACTTCCGATACGACTCTTTTGTGCAACTCCTCAGGCGTGAACCTCGAGGGTGATTCCTCCTAGTTCACCTTGACGATTACATCAGGTGGATTCCATCGAGGGTGATTCCTCGGATTCCCCCTTGGTGTTTTGGACACACGGTTACTTTGACTTTACAACAGGACCATGTTGAAGTCGGGTCAGCCCTGAGGTGTACCCGCGAGTTGATGTGAAGTC
The DNA here is from genome assembly GCA_011799875.1 of Thinopyrum elongatum. NCBI lineage: Eukaryota > Viridiplantae > Streptophyta > Magnoliopsida > Poales > Poaceae > Thinopyrum > Thinopyrum elongatum. Next base: position 394,865,697 of record CM022299.1, read on the forward strand.
GGATTGTCCTGGAGGGTACCCGCGAGTTTTCTACGTGGCACAACCGGGCATTCCGGGCCCTTGCCGTAGGGGGTCACATCGATCGTGAGTCTCTGCTCATTACCGCGCGCTCCCAAGACACTAACGGATTGGATATGTGATCCGAGTAGGCCTCTGGCCTTTTTCGCATTGACCACCACACGGGAATAAGTATGGGCACTCAGTGTCGTACGTTTCTTCCGAAAACTCTGTCAGACGTCCAGTTCAGCATTGTGGGCCTGTCGGGCCAGTGCCATCCAGGATGAGGTGGTGCTCATTGATTGCCCTTATCTGCGTTGGTAATTCCCTGAAGAGGAGAGGATGATGCGACACAACAACGGTAAGTATTTCCCTCATTTATGAAACCAAGGTTATCAATCCACTAGGAGAACCAAGCAACAATATGTAAACGGTACCTACACACAAATAACAAATACTTGCAACCCAACGCGTAAGAGGGGTTGTCAATCCCTCCTCGGTATTGAGATAGATTAAATTGTGTGAGATTGGATAAATAGATCTAGCAAAAACACAAAATAAAATAAATAGAAAAAAACTGCAGCAAGGTATTTTTGGAATTTTGGATTAATAGACCTGAAAACAATATGATTGGAAATAGACCCGGGGGCCGTAGATTTCACTAGAGGCTTCTCTTGAGAAAATAACATACGGTGGTAAACAAATTACTGTTGGGCAATTGATAGAAAAGCGAATAATCATGACGATATCCAAGGCAATGATCATGTATATAGGCATCACGTCCAAGATTAGTAGACCAAAACGATTCTGCATCTACTACTATTACTCCACACATTGACCGCTATCTAGCATGCATCTAGTGTATTAAGTTCATGAAAAAATGGAGTAATGCAATAAAAACGATGACATGATGTAGACAAGATCTATTCATGTAGGAATAGACCCCATCTTTTTATCCTTAATGGCAACGATACATGCGTGTCTTGTCACCTTCTGTCACTGAGATTGAGCACCACAAGGTCGAACCCATCACAAAGCACCTCTTCCCATGGCAAGAAAAATCAATTTAGTTGGCCAAACCAAACAAAAGTTTCGGAGAAGAAATACGAGGCTATAGAGATCATGCATAAAAGAGTTCATAGAAGACTCAAATAATATTCATAGATAGAACTGGTCATAAACTCACAATTCATCGGATCCCAACAAACACACTGCAAAAAGTCATTACATCAAATAGATCTCCAAGAACATCGAGGAGAACATTCTATTGAAGATCAAAAAGAGAGAAGAAGCCATCTAGCTACTGCCTACGGACCCGTAGGTCTGTGGTGAATTATTGCTTGTCTCTGCGTTGGTATTTCCCCGAAGAGGAGAGGATGATGTAGCACAACAACGGTAAGTATTTCCCTCACTTATGAAACCAAGGTTATCAATCCAGTAGGAGAACCAAGCAACAATATGTAAACGGTACCTACACACAAATAACAAATACTTGCAACCCAACACGTAAGAGGGGTTGTCAATCCCTCCTCGGTAAAAAGATATATAAAATTGTATGAGATTGGATAAATAGATCAAGCAAAAACACAAAAAATAAAATAAATAAAGAAAAAGTGCAGCAAGGTATTTTTGGGTTTTTGGAATAATAGATCTGAAAACAATATGATAAAAGATAGACCCGGGGCCGTACATTTCACTAGTGGCTTCTCTCGAGAAAGTAGCATACGGTGGGTAAACAAATTACTGTTGGGCAATTGATAGAAGAGCAAATAATTATGACGATATCCAAGGCAATGATCATGTATATAGGCATCACGTCCAAGATTAGTAGACCGACTCCTACCTGCATCTACTACTATTACTCCACACATCGACCGCTATCCAGCATGCATCTAGTGTATTAAGTTCATGGAGAACTGGAGTAATGCAATAAGAACGATGACATGATGTAGACATGATCTATTCATGTAGGAATAGACCCCATCTTTTTATCCTTAATAACAACGATACATGCGTGCCTAGCTACCCCTTCTGTCACTGGGTGAGGACACAGCAAGATCGAACCCATCACAAAGCACCTCTTCCCATTCCAAGAAAAATCAATCTAGTTGGCCAAACCAAACAAAAGTTTCAGAGAAGAAATACGAGGCTATAACAATCATGCATATAAGAGATCAAAGAAGACTCAAATAATATTCATAGACAGAACTGATCATAAACTCACAATTCATCGGATCCCAACAAACACACCGCAAAAAGTCATTACATCAAATAGATCTCCAAGAACATCAAGGAGAACATTGTATTGAGAATCAAAAAGAGAGAAGAAGCCATCTAGCTACTGCCTACGGACCCGTAGGTCTGTGGTAAACTACTCACGCATCATCAGAGGAGCACCAATGAGGATGATGAACCCCTTCGTGATTGTGTTCCCCTCCGGCAAGGTGCCGGAATAGGGCTCTAGATTGGATCTCGTGGTTCCGGAACTTGCGGCGGCTGGAATTGTGTTTCGTCGACTCCCCTAGGGTTTCTGGAAAATTTGGGTATTTATATAGCTGAGAGGTGGTGGAAAGGACTCTCGTGGGCCCCACTACCCACTTGGGCGCGCCAGGGGCCTCTGGCACGCCCTAGTGTCTTGTGGGCCCCACGGGCCTCCCCTCTGGTACTTCCTTGGCTCCCAAGGTGTCTTCTGGGCTGAGAAAAAAAATTCAAAAAGTTTCGCTGCGTTTGGATTCCGTTTGATATGGATATTCCGCGAAGTAAAAAAAACAAGAAAAAAACAGCAACTGACACTGGGCACTATGTCAATAGGTTAGTCCCAAAAATGATATAAAATTGCTATAAAATGAATATAAAACATCCAAGAATGATAATATAACAGCATGGAACAATAAAAAATTATAGATATGTTGGAGACGTATCAGCATCCCCAAGCTTAATTCCTGCTCGTCCTCGAGTAGGTAAATGATAAAAAACAGAAGTTTTGATGTGGAATGCTGCCTAACATGTTCATCACGTATTCTTTTCTTTTGTAGCATGGACATTTGGACTTTTAGGTGATTCAAAGAAATATTCTATATTGGACATGAAGATTTCAATACTCAAGCATATCAACAAGCAACCATCTCTTTCAAAATATCAATACTAAAGAAAGCTATCCCTAGCCCATCATGCTCAATCATTGATTCATTCATGAAACACACTCGAATATTAGCGACATCCAATGCACAAGTATGATCATAGTGCTCCCTAGTTGGTTCTTTATAAGAGAAGATGGAGACTCAAATAAAGATAAAAATTACATAAAGTAATTAGATAGGCCCTTCGCAGAGGGAAGCAGAGATTTGTAGAGGTGCCAAAACTCAAAGCTTAAATTGAGAGATAAAATATTTTGAGAGGCATGCTTTTCCTGTCAATGAAAATGACCGAGAATTACCTATACTTTCCATGCTAGATACATCATATGCGGTTCCCAAACATAAAATAAAGTTTATTCCTTTTTCCACCATTCTTTCACAATCCATGGCTAGCCGTATCCACGGGTGCCTTCCATACCAACACTTTCCAAGGAATTTATTATTTGACAACATAAAGCAAAATTGCCTTTTCATTTTAGGACTGGGCATCCCTATTACCGCCACACTCTCGTGCAATGACAAGTGAATAAACACTCATCTTGAGAATAACATATCTAGCACGGAAAAATATTGGCCACCCCCTGCCGCTTCATGAGCGGTACGGGCACACAAAAAGGAAATTCATTTTGAAAATTAGAGTTGGCACATACAAATTTACTTGGAACGGCACGGAAATACCGTATATAGGTAGGTATGGTGGACTCATATGGCACAACTTGGTTTAAGGATTTTGGATGCACAAGTAGTATTCCCACTTAGTACAAGGAAAGGCTAGCAAATAGATTGATAAGCAACCAACCAAAAAGTGAAATTATTGAGAAGCAACCAACCAAGAATATTGAGAAGCAACCAACCAAGAAACGAAAATTCTCATAAATGAGCATTAAGCATAACTAACACCGAATAATGCACCACAAGTAGGATGTAATTTCATTGCATAACTATTGAATTTCATGCTTTCATAGGGAATCAAAAACCTTAACACCAATATTCTTACTAAAGCATAATTACTCACCAACATGACTCACATATTACTATCATCATATCTCAAAACTATTACAAAGAATCAAGTTTATTTTGTCCAATGATCATTCATGGAAGTTTTTATTATATCCCTCTTGGATATCTATCACTTTGGGACTAGATTAATATATTACCATTGCTTTTAACAAGCTCTCAAATAAATTTAAGTGAAGAAAATGAGCATAAATAATTTTTTGCCTTCTCTCAAAATAATATAAGTGAAGCATGAGAGAATTTCTTCAAAATTTTACTAACTCCAAAAATAATCTAAGTGAAGCATGAGAGTATTTCTTCAAAAATTAAAGCACCGTGCTAAAAAAGATATAAGTGAAGCACTAGAGCAATTCCATAGCTCAAATTTTTTAAGTGAAGCACATAGAGCAATTCTAACAAATCATAGCATAATTTTGGCTCTCTCAAATAGGTGTGTCCAGCAAGGATACTTAACACAAACTAAAAAGCCAAACAAGCAAAGACTCATATAATACAAGACGCTCCAAGCAAAACTCATGATATGCGACGAATAAAAATATAGCTTCAAGTGAAATTACCGATGGTTGTTAGAAGAAAGAGGGGATGCCTTCCGGGGCATCCCCAAGCTTAGTTGCTTGGTTCTCCTTGAATATTACCTTGGGGTGCCATGGGCATCCCCAAGATTAGGCTCTTTTCACTCCTTATTCCTTCATCCATCGAGATCTCACCCAAAACTTAAAAACTTCAATCACACAAAACTTAACAAAATCTCCGTGAGATCCGTTAGTATAAGAAAACCAATCTTTGCTTTAAGTACTGTTGCAAGCCCATTCATATTTTTTTTATTGCATTATACCTAATGTACACTAACTTTACCATGGCTTATACCCGCCGATACAATCCATAGATTCATCAAAATAAGCACACAATGCAACGAAAAAAGGATGTGTCAAAAACAGAACAGTCTGTAAAGACTCAAATTTTACTCATACTTATGTAACTCCAAAAATTCTTAAAAATCAGGAAAACCTAGGAAATTTGTATATAAATCTTGTGTAAAAAATTCAGAATTTTTTGTTGCCTCTGTGAATTTTAACAATTCTTCTACTGGACGCAAAAGTTTTTGTTTTTCAACAGGATCAAATCAACTATCACCCAAAGCTATCCCAAAGGCTTAACTTGGCACAAACACTAATTAAAATATAAAAACACAATCATAACAGAGGCATAATTTTTTGAACACACAAAAATAGAAAGAAAAAGAGAAAAAATTATTTTATTCATTGGGTTGCCTCCCAACAAGCGATATCGTTTTATGTCCCTAGCTAGGCATAATGCATAGATTCAAGTATTGTCATCTTTAGTTTTTTCCCCATAGGTTGCCCTCATGATTGATTCATATGGTGGCTTAATTCTTGTTCTAGGGAAGTTTTCCATACCCTTTCTCAGTGGAAATTTAAACTTAATATTACCTTCTTTCATATTAATCATGACACCTATAGTTCGTAAAAAGGTCTACCAAGTATTATTGGACAAGACAGATTGCAATCAATATCAAGAACAATAAAATCTATGGGCACATAGTTCCTATTTGCAAGAATAAGAACATCATTTATTCTTCCCAATGGTTTTTTAATAGTAGAATCCGTCAAGTGCAAATTAAGAGAACATTTTTCAATATTGGTAAGACCAAGCACATCACATAGAGATTTCGGAATTGTGGAAAAACTAGCACCTAAATCACACAAAGCAAAGCGCTCATTATTTTTTATCTTGACTTTAATGGTAGGTTCCCATTCATCATATAATTTTCTAGGAATTGAAATATCTAATTCTAGCTTTTCTTCTAAAGCTTTCATCATCATTTCTACAATATGTTTAGTAAAAGCTTTATTTTGTTCATAGGCATTGGGCGAATTTAACATGGATTGCAACAAAGAAATACATTCAATCAAAGAGCAACTATCATAATTAAAATCTTTGTAATCCAAAAGAGTGGGCACATCACTAGTTAAAGTTTTGACCTCTCCAACCCCACTTTTATCAATTTTTCAACAAGATTTTCACCCTCCGAAGTATGGGGACACCTTCTAGCTAAAGTTGACTCTTCTTCAGTCCCTTTATCATCAATTTTAATATTACTAAACAAGGAATTAATAGAAGAAACACCAATCATTTTAAGATCATCATTATTATGGAAGCAATCAGTCGAAAACACTCTTTCTAGAAATTCTCTTTTAGCTCTAAGCATAGCGGTTCTTTTCTTACTTTCATCCATGGAAACATATAAAGCTTTAGTTGATTCATTGACATAAACCTTAGGTGGAAAAACTTTAATCTTGAGGTTTTCTACATCATGGGAAATTCTATCAATGCTTCTAGACGTATCATCAATCTTATTCAACTTTTCTTCTATCATAGTGTTGAAAACTTTTTGAGCATTGATAAATTCTTTAATATTACTCTCAAGATCAGAGGGGATTCTATTATTATAAGAAGAATTACCATAGGAACTGCCAAAATTATTAGAGGAATTTCTAGGAAAAGGCCTAGGATTAAAATTACCTCTATAAGCATTATTATTAAAATTGTTTCGCGAGACAAAATTCACATCTACGGGATCACTATTTTTCAAAATAAAAGTAGACAAAAGAACATCATTAAGATCAATAGGAGCATTTTTACTAGACACCAATTTCATAAGAGCATCAACTTTTCACTCAAAGTACTAATTTCTTCAACCGAATTAACTTTTTTACTAGTAGGTGCTCTTTCGGTATGCCATTGTGAATAATTTGCCATGATATTATCAAGAAATTTAGTAGCCTCACCAAAAGTAATTTCCATAAAAGTACCACCTGCGGCGGAATCTAAAAGATTTCTAGAAACAAAATTCAATCCCGCATAATTTTTTTGTATAATCATCCAAAGATTTAAACCATGAGTAGGACAATTTCTTAGCATTAATTTCATTCTTTCCCAAGATTACGCAACATGTTCATGCTCAAGTTGCTTAAAATTCATAATTTAATTTCTAAGGGAAATAATTTTCGCGGGTGGAAAATACTTAGTAATAAAAGCATCTTTGCACTTATCCCAAGAATCGATACTATTGCGAGGCAAAGAAGAAAACCAAAATTTTGCATGATCCCACAAAGAGAAAGGAAACAATTTTAATTTCACAATATCATTGTCCACATCTTTTTTCTTTTGCATATCACACAATTCTACGAAAGTGTTTAGATGGGACGCGGCATCCTCATTAGGAGTACCGAAAAATTGCTCTTTCATAACAAGATTCAACAAAGCGACATTAATATCATAAGAATCCGTACTAGTGGCGGGAGGAGAAATCGGAGTACTAATAAAATCATTATTATTGGTATTAGAAAAATCACACAACTTAATATTTTCTTGAGACATCGTGACTATGCAAACAAGATTGCAAGCAAACAAGAGACCGAACGGGAAAAAGGCGAATGAAAAAGAAGGCAAATATTTTTGTGAAGTGGGGGAGATGAAATCGAGACGCAAATGGCAAATAATGTAAATTGCAAGGAGATGAGATTTGTGATTAGGAACCTGATAGATGTTGATGATGTCTCCCTGGCAATGGCGCCAGAAATTCTTTCCTGATTGCTTGTATCTGCGTTGGTATTTCCCCGAAGAGGAGAGGATGATGCAGCACAGCAACGGTAAGTATTTCCCTTAGTTATGAAACCAAGGTTATCAATCCAGTAGGAGAACCAAGCAACAGTATGTAAACGGTACCTGCACACAAATAACAAATACTTGCAACCCAACGCGTAAGAGGGGTTGTTAATCCCTCCTCGGTAAAAAGATAGATAAAATTGTATGAGATTGGATAAATAGATCTAGCAAAAACACAAAATAAAATAAATAAAGAAAAAGTGCAGCAAGGTATTTTTGGGTTTTTGGAATAATAGATCTGAAAGCAATATGATAAAAGATAGACCCGGGGGCCGTAGATTTCACTAGTGGCTTCTCTCGAGAAAATAGCATACGGTGGGTAAACAAATTACTGTTGGGCAATTGATAGAAGAGCAAATAATTATGACGATATCCAAGGCAATGATCATGTATATAGGCATCACGTCCAAGATTAGTAGACCGACTCCTGCCTGCATCTACTACTATTACTCTACACATCGACCACTATCTAGCATGCATCTAGTGTATTAAGTTCACGGAGAAACGGAGTAATGCAATAAGAACGATGACATGGTGTAGACAAGGTCTATTCGTGTAGGAATAGACCCCCTCTTTTTATCCTTAGTAGCAACGATACATGCGTGCCTTGCTACCCCTTCTGTCACTGGGTGAGGACATGATACGTCCATTTTGCATCATGTTTTTATGTTGATATTTATTGCACTATGGGTTGTTATTTCACATTATGGTACAATACTTATGCCTTTTCTCTCTTATTTTACAAGATTTACATGAAGAGGGAGAATGCCGGCAGCTGGAATTCTGGACCGGAAAGGAGCAAATCTGAGATACCTATTCTGTACAACTCCCAATGTCCTAAAACTTTACGGAGAATTATTTTGGAATATATAAAAAATATTGGGTGAAGAAACAACAGAAGGGGACCAACCAGGTGGCCACAAGCCTACCCCCCGGGGCGCGCCCTACCCCCCAGGGCGCGTCCCCTGAGTTTGTAGGCCCCTTGGCCAGCCTCCGGTGTCCATATTCTGCTATATGAAAGGTTTTGACCTAGAAAAAATTAGGAGGAAGCTTTCGGGACGAAGCGCTGCCATCTCGAGGCAGAACCCGGGCAGAAGTAATCTAGGGCTCCGGCAGAGCGATTCTGCAGGGGAAACTTCCCTCCGGGAGGGGGAAATCGAAGCCATCGTCATCACCATCGATCCTCTCATCATGGGAGGGTCAATCTTCATCAGCATCTTCACCAGCACAATCTCCTCTCAAACCCTAGTTCATCTCTTGTATTCAATCTTTGTTTCAAAACCTCAGATTGGTACCTGTGGGTTGCTAGTAGTGTTGATTACTCTTCGTAGTTGATGCTAGTTGGTTTATTTGGTGGAAGATCATATGTTCAGATCCTTAATGATATTTATTACCCCTCTGATCTTGAACATGAGCATGCTTTGTGAGTAGTTACGTTTGTTCCTGAGGACATGGGAGAAGTCTTGTTATAAGTAATCATGTGAATTTGGTATCCGTTCGATATTTTGATGAGATGTATGTTGTCTTTCCTCTAGTGGTGTTATGTGAATGTCGACTACATGACACTTCACCATTAATTGAGCCTAGAGGAAGGCATTGGGAAGTAATAAGTAGATGATGGGTTGCTAGAGTGACAGAAGCTTAAACCCTAGTTTATGCGTTGCTTCGTAAGGGGCTGATTTGGATCCACATGTTTCACGCTATGGTTAGATTTATCTTAATTCTTCTTTTGTAGTTGCAGATGCTTGCGAGAGGGGTTAATCATAAGTGGGAGGCTTGTCCAAGTAAGGACAGCACCCAAGTACCGGTCCACCCACATATCAAATTATCATAGTAACGAACGCGAATCATATGAGCATGATGAAAACTAACTTGACAATAATTCCCATGTGTCCTTGGGAGCGCTTTGCTTTATATAAGAGTTCGTCCAGTCTTATCCTTTGCTATAAAAAGGATTGGGCCACCTTGCTGCACCTTTGCTACACTTGTTACTTGTTACCCGTTACTTATTATCTTATCACCAAACTATCTGTTACCGATAATTTCAGTGCCTGCAGAAAATACCTTGCTGAAAACCGCTTGTCATTTCCTTCTGCTCCTCGTTGGGTTCGACACTCTTACTTATCGAAAGGACTACAATTGATCCCCTATACTTGTGGGTCATCAAGACTCTTTTCTGGCGCCGTTGCCGGGGAGTGAAGCGCCTTTGGTGAGTGGAATTTGGTAAGGAAATATTTATATTACATGCTGAAATTTATTGTCAGTTGTAACCATGGAAAATAGTCCTTTGAGGGGCTTGTTCGGGGTATCTTCACCCCAACCGGAAGAACAAAGAGTTGCTCCTCAACCTACTGCACCTACTGAAAATATTTATTATGAAATTCCTTCAGCTATGATAGAGAAACTTCTAGGTAATCCTTATGCAGGAGATGGAACACTACATCCTGATTTGAATCTAATCTATGAGGATGAAGTTTGTGGCTTATTTAAGCTTGCAGATCTACCCAGAGATGAAGTCAAGAAGAAGGTCTTCCCTTTATCTTTGAAGGGAAAGACATTGACATGGTATAGGCTATGTGATGATATTGGAGCTTGGAATTACAACCGATTGAAATTGGAATTTCATCAGAAGTTTTATCCTATGCATCTGGTTCATCGTGATCGGAATTATATATATATATAAATATTTTTTGGCCTCGTGAAGGAGAAAGTATCGCTCAAGCTTGGGGGAGGCTTAAGTCAATGTTATATTCAAGCCCCAATCATGAGCTCTCAAGGGAAATTATTATTCAGAATTTTTATGCTCGGCTTTCTAGTAATGATCAATCCATGCTCGATACTTCTTGTACTGGTTCTTTTATGAAGAAGACTATTGAATTCAAATGAGATCTCTTGGAAAGAATTAAACACAACTCTGAAGATTGGGAGCTCGACGAAGCTAAGGAGTCAGGTATAAACCCTGAGTTTGATTGCGTTAAATCTTTTATGGATACCGATGCTTTTCATAACTTTAGCACTAAATATGGCCTTGACTCTGAGATAGTAGCGTCTTTCTATGAATCATTTGCTACTCATGTTGATCTCCCTAAGGAGAAGTGCTTTAAATATCATCCTCCCATCAAAGTAAAAGTAGTATAACCCATTGAAGCTAGAGAAGAAACCACTACTTATAATGTTGATCCTGTTATTCCTACTGCTTATATTGAGAAACCACCCTTTCCTGTTAGGATAAAAGAACATGCTAAAGCTTTAGCTGTGGTTCGTAAGAGTTATACAAGAACACCTACACCCCTTGAACAAATTAAAGTTGAACCTAATGTTGCTATGGTTAAAGATCTCTTGGTTGAAAATATTGATGGGCATGTTATTTACTTCTGTCATGAAGCTACTAGAATTGCTAAACCCGATGAAAAAGATAAACATAGACTTGTTGTTGGCATGCCTGTTGTCTCTGTTAAAATAGGAGGTCATTGTTATCATGGCTTATGTGATTTGGGTGCTAGTGTGAGTGCAATCCCTTTTACTATATGTCAAGAAATTATGAATGATATTGCACCTGCTGAAATAGAAGATATTGATCACTAGAAAAAAAAGACACATCTGTGACATTTTGGCCCGAACAATTTTTTTTCTGTCATGGTTATGACACTTCTATGATGATAATTGTGACAAAACCACGTATCATCATAGATGTGGTGGGCTCCTACTTCTATGACAAAAAATCATGACAGAAAATGGGCTTTTCATCCTGGGAAGGCCGAGGACGCACCTGCATGACATTCTTTGGGCTGTCCATGACGGAAAAAATCATGGTAGAAGCGAGGGCGAGGAAAATTTTGGGGAGTTCCCGGTTACGGTGGGTGGTCGGGGCCGAGCGATGCACGGAGGTTTGCGTGTTTCTGTCATACACGTACGCGCGTATGTGCAAGGCGTTGGGCTCTAACTGAACCCGAGCGAGGCGTTTGCTTACTAGACCCGAGCGATTGCACTAGCTATGTTACTGAACCCGAGCGATCGATCCCTTGGCTGTTAATTGAACCCAAGCGATTCCTTCGCTGCTGCGGCTACCTGAACTCGAGCGATCAATCGCTGCTGCTGCTTACTGAAGCCGATCGAGCCCGGCCCCATGCGAGACGCAGCAAGCCGGTGTGTTGGGTTGCCTCTGGATGAACAGTGACCGTTGCTACCGCACGCGCGATACGTAGAACGAGTCGAGACGTGGTGAGTCGAGGATGTGGATGAACAGTTCCCGGTGGGGGTTGGATGAACAGGACCCCGTTGTAGTAGGCGGTTGCCGCTGGATGAACAGGATCCCGAGGAGGCCGCCGCACCCCAGCCAGTTGGGGGTGGATGAACAGGACCCCGTGGAGGCTCCATGAATAGTAGCCGATGGAGGCTGGATAAACAGTAGCTCATGGATGAACAGTAGCTGGTGGAGGCTAGAGGAAGTCAACAGTGGATGAACAGTAGCCCGTGGATGCTGGAGCGGGGCAGTAGATGGTGGATGAATAGGACCCCGTTTCGACCGTAGGCGCTCGAACAGAAGTCTGTTTCCTCCATTTTGCGGTACGCCACACCGCTCCCGATGAACAGGACCCCGTTTCGACCGTAGGTGCTCGAACAGAAGTCCGTTTCCTCTGTTTTGCGGTACGGCAGACCCCTCCCAATGAACAGGATCCCGTTTCGACCGTTTCCTCCAGTCTGCGGTATGCCAGACCTCATTTCGGCTGTTCTGTCCAAGATGGTTGGCTCCCGATGAACATGATGTATTCCGACCCAGTTGGTTGCCTCCCGATGAACACGACGCTGTTTCGTCCGTTCCGACCCAGCTGGTTGGTTGCCGATGAACAGGATGCCATCACTGTACGTGTTCGAGACCCCGCCCGTATGTACGTACATAGCCGTATTTACTTTCTTGTAGCGTGGATGTACGTACGTGTACACGATATAGACGGGACTACGTGACATTCTATGTCGGCGGTTCTACTACGACACCTACCGCTCCTTACTCGGCGACGGGTCATCGCTGCGCAGAGACCGATCGACCGCTATGTACGTACACGTTCACGACCAGACAGATAACTCTACGTATGCTTCGACCTGGTGGGTCCCAGCTGCCAGGGGGTAAGGAGGCACTTCCTTACGTGCGAAGATAAAGCCGGTGGGTCCCAGCTGTCAGGGGGGCGTTTTTTCATGAAATACAGAGGCCCTTCCGGTGGGTCCGAGCTATCAGGTGGAGGAATCATTATTTTGCACGTAATAAGGAGGCACTTCCTTGCGTGCGGCCATGGACCCAGCTGTCAGCCTCTCCACGTACAGTCCTCTTATGATGGCTGTCGTTCGTTGACCACGTTGACGATGCCATACCATCCGAGAGCACCAAGGTGGTGGACGACTGCGCGACCTAGGAAGGGAACGACCTGGAGCCGGGGAATACGCAGCAGTTGATGCCCACGTGAAGGGGAGTACGAGGGTTGACTGGTTCTGCTACGGTTTGAGGCTGCCGTCGCCGGAGAATAACAGGGGGTGTGGGTGAGTAGAGGGAAGGCCTGGCCAGCGTTTGGAGTAGGGTGGGGCGGTGAGGCCTGTGTGGTAGCACAGCCGGCCACCAGAGGCAGGAGCAGGCGGTCCCGCCGGCGCTGGTTTGGGCGGCTGGTGCAAGAAGATCAGAGATTGAAGAAGCAGCAGCATCGTTCGATTAAAATCCAATGGTCATTGCTGCTAGAATCGTTTGTTGACTAAGTTGACAAAGCCCTGCGTACGCGTCAACTTAGTAGGCCCACAGGTCAGCCTCCGAACCGGTGCGCCCTAGATGTCAGGGGGAGGAATAATTTTTTTCCGCGTAATAAGGAGGCAGTTGCTTGCGTGCGTCCATGGACCATGGGGCTCCCTACTATCAGCCTCTCCACATACATCCCTATTCCGATGGATGTCGTTTGTTGAATTTTGACCACGTTGAGCATGCCGCGCCTAGAGCACCAATGCGGTGGACGACGGTAAGGCCTAGGAATGGAATGACCTGGAGCCGGTGAAGACACAACAGTGGATGCCCATGTTGAGGGGAGTATGATGGTTGACTGATTCGGCTGCAGCATGAGGCTGCCATCATCGGAGAATAACAGGAGGTGCGGGTGGGTAGAGGGATGGCCAGGCCAGCGGAGGGAGTAGGGTGGGCCGGTGAAGCCTGCGCGGCATCACAACCGGTCACAAGAGGAGGGAGCAGGCAGTCCCGCCGACGCTGGTTTAGGCGGCTGGAGCAGGAAGATCAGAGATTGAAGAAGCATGTCGGCCGTTGGATGGACATCCAACAGTCACTGCTACTGGAATCGTGTGTTGACTATAAGTTGACAAAGCCTTGCGTAAACAAGTCAGCCTCGAAATCTGTGGCGTGTACAACCCATTTGCTATTATTTTTATAATTTACAGCCCATTTGCTAATTCATATGGAATTTATTGCAGCCCATTTTCTATTTTTAGAATTGCTGCCCATTTTTTGGTCAGTACCAGGGTTAAAAATTTGAACTAAAAAATATATGAAATTTTAAAGGTTCGCATATTTTTGCTGGGGTACAAAATATTTTTAACCCAAAAATTAGGAGCCATACTAAAACTAATTTAAAAATAAAGTAATATTATGTGATGTTAAAATCCAATGAAATATAAAATATCACTGAAGAACAAAAACAAAAAACAAAACTAATTGCCCATTTGCTATATTTTTTTTGGAATTTGCAACCCTTTCATATTACTTTTAAGATTTACTGCCCATACTCTGGCCAGGCCGAAATGTATCCCTCCTCGTCTTGAAAGATTTGCAGCCTAGTAAGTCGGAGAAAACAAATAGGCCTAGCTTGGGTATTCTTCAAAAAGAAATGGTGGGCTACCTATTTTCCCAAACAAAAAACTGTTGGGCTGGTCATGTTGTTAGACGGGCTACAGAGACCGCACAACCCAGTTTATAGCCTGCTCCTCTGAACAAATCCTCAAAAAAAGCATTGTGCAATTCTGTCGTTAATTGACTATACGTTGTGCAATTCTGTCGTTAATTGACTATACGTTGACAATGCTGTGGGTCCCAGATATCAGCAGGGTGGATTAGAGTAAAAAGTTTTCAAGGGGTGCATCTGAGTAGTAAAGAGGCACTTGCTTGTGTTCGGGAGTGGACCTGGTGGGTCCGTACTGTCATAGTCACAACTACAGTCCTCTCCCGATTCACTATGTTGACAAGGAATGAACAGGAGCCGAGGAAGATGCGGCAGTATGGCTGTAGGCAGAGGGGAGTATGAGGGTTCACTAGTTTTGGTGCGGGGTGGGCTGCCGTTGCCGGAGAAGAATAGGATGTCGGGGGAGTAAAGGGATGGCCTGGCCAGCATTTCAAGGTACGACAGGGCGGCGATGCGTGCACGACAGCGCAACCAGCCGTAGAAGGTGGGAACATGCGCTCCCGCCGGCGCAGGTTTGGTTTTGGCGGCTGGACCGGTCAGACCCAAAAACTCATTATGCTGAATTATAAGAATTTATTTTATATGGCTACAACTTATTGTAAAATGCTACGGAGCACCCTTTTCTTCTGGAGATTTTTTTAGACAATTTTCTTCTTGAGGTGTGAAGCCGAGCACATTTAGAAGCCCTAGGATAAAGTGGTGTCGCCAATGTGTTGGGCTGGGTTGGGCATTCTTATCGAAAAATAATAATGGACCAGAACTATTTACGACGTTGACTACGATTTGCATAGGTCCGCTGGTTGCAGGAAGAAAATGGTGGGAGAAAAAAGACTGATCGCTATCTTTTCCTAAGAATAATATCGACTGAATGTAACGACACTCTCATAGGAAATAATATCCTCCTGTTAAAATTTGACTTTTCAAATCGTAAATTTAAAGAACTGGTGCATGAGCATTTAGCTTTATTTATTTATGTTTAGGGGATCATGAGCATGTACCTGGGCCGGATTCATGTGAGAGCCTCCCTTCCAGTTAATTATGGGCTCCTCTATTGGGCCTTCATCACTGGGCTACATGTGATCGACAAGTGGAAAATGTGTTCCGTACCAAAAATAGTATGCGCTACGTACGAGGCACTAAAGGATCGGACCGTGCAACGACTTCCAAAACATTGTATTTGTCGTTCTAACAACACATTTATTCAACCAATAGACAAAATATTTTACTGATTGTACATTGAAAACAACAGCAGCAGCAACCAGGGATGGGGGTGCAACAGAAGCAGTAAGTAGGCTAGAAGAGTAAAGACGCAGCTCTCTCTTCCAAACCAAACATCAGCCAACATTACAAAAGGCACTACAAAAAAAATACACTTCCATGATGATACATGTTTGTCACAGTAGGTCACGTTTTCTGTCAAGCATGTACATCCATGATGATTTTATGACAGAATCAAGATAGTCTTCCTGTGCTGTCGTAGAAGTGTTCCATGACAATACCAAAATTATCATCACGGAAGTGTCCACTTCCATGACGATAAATGGCGTGTCATGGAAGTGTTTTCGTCAAGGGTAACCGACATGTGGCATCCACCATAACGGGTCGCCGTTAAGCTATCGGCTCCAGTTTGGATCCGATAACCCGTTAACAGCCCGGACCAATGGGGATTTTCCACCAGTAAAATTCTCATTCGCCGGAGGATCCACGTGTCGGCTCAGCGTTGGGACAGATGTCATCCACTCATTGTACAAGAGGCGCCTATGATACGTTGGCATGTGGCAAGGCCCAATAGTGGCCCATTTAGGTGAAAGAGGCCGGCCCATATAGGGCCTACTTGTGTCTGGTCCATCTAAGCCCACGGCCCGTACGAGATGTGCCAATTCGGCCCGTCAACGGCCCATTAAGTATTTAACACCATTGCAGCCCATCGTCAGTTCAGGCCCGTTAACAGCCTGCTATATATTTGGGCTCAATATCGGCCCGATGTGGTTTCGGCCTGTTAATGACCCATTCAAGGGATGGGCCAATTTTCAGGATGTACATCTTTCGGCCTTTTAGCGACCCATTTAAGTGTTGGGCCAATTTCCAGTCCGGTGTGTCTTTCAGCCTGTTAACGGTCCATAAATGAGTTGGGCCATTTGCAGTCGGACCTGAGTTTTGGCCTCTTAACGGCCCATGCTCTTCATGGTCCAATACCAGCCCGTTTTCTCTTTCAGCCTGCTAAAGGCCCACAACACAGTTGGGCCATTTACAGTCCGACCTGACTTTCGGCCTCTTAGGGGCCCATGCTCTTCATGGTCCAGTACAAGCCCGCTGTCTCTTTCGGCCTGCTAAAGGCCCACAATACAGTTGGGTCATATATAGCCCGACCTTAGTATCGGCCTATTAACGGCCCATGAAATCGAATGGGCCCACTTATTGCCCGCTTCGATGTCGGCCCGTTAACGACCCGGGAGGTAACAGGGCCAAGCATTAACTGTTGGCCCGTTTCAAATATAGCGGCCCAATAGAGCTTTCGGCCTGGTTATGGCCCATCAACTTAATGGGCCCACTAAAGTTCGAACATGTCTGTAGGCCCAATTAGATAACATCGATTCCGGCCCAGCTATAATTTGAGCCCATTACGACGAGCAATTATGGACAGGACCAAAACCGATCAATCAAAGGCCTTTGAGAATTTTGGCCCCTGCGAGCCCATTAGGGAAGCCCATTAAGGGCAGTGGGCCGCTATCCTTCATATAGTTCCCACGACTGTTCGTGCTAACTAATAATTTCATTGCTTGTTTGGCTTCCTAGCGACCAGTTAGCTGGAATGCGAGGCGCGCTAAGCAAACATATGGCATACAAGGAAAAATGTAGCACATCCAGCATATATTACAGGAAATTACATCCACTGGGCAATCAAAGATTAATGCCAGTGCAAATAAATGAACAGAACTTAACGATCTACAACCTCACAATCTGCAACCTCAGCGCGGATGACGCCCATAAGCATGTGAGCAAGTTCTTCCTTCTTTGCTACACTATCTCTGAAAACATTGATCAGTTGTTGTTGCGCAAGAATGCGCACCTCTGATTTCTCCACGATTTCCATCATTGCTTCAGCCAGTAATTGGTTCACAAACATACATTTTTTTCTGTTGGATTCGAGATAGAGGAAACTGAACAGATTCAGATGGCGATTTTGGCAGGCTTGTATTATTGATAGTGGAGAGTGTCTCGACCACTACATCATAACATAAATTAGGAGGGGAACCGAACAAATTAATCAAGAGTTATTGCCATATTACCTGGCCTAGATTTATTGGAAAGAAACAATGGGGTTTCCTTGCTGTTTTCAGAGTTTGTCTTCTTATCTTCAGCAGCCTGCACCAAATTAACACACTAGCATTGCTATCATTGGCCAGGTCAGATAAATAGGAAAGCAACATTGACACAACAAACATTTGGGCAACCAGACCACACCAGCCTACACCAAATTAACACAATATGGCACAGCTATCATTAGCCAGGTAAGGTAATAGGAAAGCAATATTGACACAATGAATGATTGGGCAACCAGAACAGCACTACAATTTAGTAATGTGCATGATATGAGATAGTACACTCTTGCAGCTCAGTATGAAAAACTACCAGGCAGTTTTCCTTACAAAAATCAACATTGTTGCCTTTATTTATACATTTTGCTACAATTAAGTTTAGATCAGATAAAGGTTGGATTCATGCCGATTAACAAAATACATGCTGATGTAAAAATATAGTGATATACAACAGGTACTTACATCAGCATTGGAGCACAGAGAATTCCCGCAAGATACTTTCCTTGAACACGATCCCAGTTTTGAAAGTCTTCTATCCTTTAAGCTTATTTTCTAAAAGAGAGATGGGTAAGAAACATGTAGAAAATATGATCTGAATGCTATAAAATTTCATGATGTGAGGATACACACACGCTTTTTAGAATGGAGTTGACATATTTTTGCTGGACTGGAGCGGACTAGTTCGTTGGCCACTTGAATCTGCTTATTATCAGTAGGAGTTGGGTTTCTCTGTGCTAGAGCAGTATCTATGAACACTAGAATTGGTTTACTATCTCTTGGCATTTGGATCTTTTGCAAAGACCTTGTTTGTAACCCTTCAGATTCTAACATAGCCGTCTTCCCCTTGCATGCCTTATATAGAAGAATGGTGCTTCAGTTATAAAACATGCTACGGCAGAGAGATGGAATAGGTACTGAAGAATAGAAAGCCATGACATATTGACATGTATTCCCTCCATCTGGAAATAAATGGATGTGTCTAGGTGTATTTCAGTTCTAGATACATCCATTTTTATCCATTTCGGCGACATGTAATCCGGACAAAGGGAGTATATGTAAGAGCTAGGGATACGACGGAACAACAGAGTAAAAAAACACTAGTTGAATGTAAAACTGTATGATAGCGGAATACATACAGAAAAACACTAAGGCAACATATGCATGTATGATTGGGAAACTAAGATGGCATTGAAACAGACCACTAGAACAACACTTCAATGTAAAAAAACATGGTATGGTAGACAGATGGAGTACATACTGATGAATAACAATGCATAAGATATTTAGAAGTATGATGTCCAAACTAAGCAGATGGCATTGCGACAGAGTAGAATAACAGTACTTGAATTTGAAAACATGTTATCATGAATGGAATAGTTACTGAAAAACAGGAAGGCATGACATATTTACATGCATGATCAGCAGGCTAAGCACATGGCATTGCAACAGAGTAGATGCACTCCAGGACATTATATGCATGTTGTACCCATATCACAGGCCAAGTTAGAGCAAGGACCTTGTGGGGTGAATAGGATTCATCATCTTTCTGCAAGTCTTCTAAAGAACTGCCTTTACATGTTCCATCATATTGGGTATCATTGACGTCAAGTTTGTTGGCCGTTACATTGCTCCGTGAGGTTCTTGTGGATATATCAGTGTGTGCAATTATATCTGACATGCATGGAAGACAACTAGTAGTTAGATTTATGTAATGAGTGCCTGTAGGAGACGATATAAATAGTAGGACTGGGCTTAACTAGCAGCAACGGGTCTCAAAAACTAAAGGGAGAACACAGATGAAAGCTACAGAATATGTATCATTTGTACTCTTGATTAACTAGATGGCACAAAAAAGTATTAAAGAACAACATAGTTAATACTAGAAGTGGTATAATCACCAGCCTGTGGGATAGCATTGGCTGATGGATGATAACTATGGAACAACGTTACCTAAAGAACAAGTCTCTTATCTGAACTATGGAATAGCGTTAACTCCTGAACAAGACTCTTAAGAGATCAGCATGAATATACAATGAAATGTGATAATCTATTTTCCATGCTTAGATGAATAACAAAGCCATAAATGTTGCACACAAGTAAGATAAGGGTACAACCTATCTGGCCGCCATCCATAGGAGTGAGTATCATGTGCTGACTTGTCGATGGCCCTGCAGTTATTGTGGCTGTCCATGTCGGGCACGCACATTCGATGCAGGGAACTGTTGAGTGGGGACTATAGCTCCCTTCTGGTGTATGCTTCCCTTGTTGGAGCAGCTGCGGTGAGAAGGAAGATGGTGTGGCTGAAGATGCAGAAAACGCATAATGTTAAGAACGACACATATCTCTGATCTGAAGAAATACCCTAAGAGATCAACAGTAAGGTACAAGAGTGGTCACACGTCTGTTGACTGAAAACTAAATTGGGGTCACACGATTTTATTTTGTTTTGGTACTGTCTGATCTGCGCCAGATGGCTTGATGGCCGTCTTGTGCCTCCCGGCTGACACTGTTCAGAATCTTCCCCGAAGAGCCAGCGACCACCGGCAGAGCAGCCTGCCTCCGCCGTCCCTGGCTGTGAGAGCTCCGACCAAAACCCCGCTCCCCACCCCATCACACTGCCGTGGTTGCGCCGCCCCCGGCCAATCCACAAAGACTCGCCGTCATCCAGATCCGGCGGCGGCAGTACCTTCAACCCACGCAACTCTAAGATAGCCACCTAAGCGCTGCTTCCACGGTGAACTTGCGCCCCCGCACCCTTACGATAGACACCAGCCAACTGGCAGCCTAGGAGCTCCGCCGCCTCGAGGGGTGCTGCTTCCCATTGGGAATCGACTAGCCCAGAAAAAATTCAGACAACTGACGCCTAAATAAAGTGATTTAAGATGAGTGTACAACCTATCTTGCGGCTCGATGAAGTAGGCAGGTCCAGCTATCGAGTCGGTGAGGCCGGCGTGGTTGCGGTGGCTCCCGGCGGCAGGAAAGCAGATATGTCGTGATGGTCGACGGCTACGGGGAAGCAGCGCCGGGGCCCTGGACGCATCGAAGTTGGAGCCGCTCCGGCAACATGCACAACGACGCGGGTGAATTGGCTCCGGTACGGTTCACGCGGTCGTCGTCGAGGCAGCTCCAGCAGCACGGAGAAAGAGGCACACGGCCTAGTGCACGACGACAAACAGACAGCGGCTCCGACATTGGGGAGGAGGGCGGCAGGGAATTTGGTGTGGTGGGGGGCGCCATGGAGGAGGGGCTGAGGTTTCACGGCTGGGGAGAAGGGAGCTTCCGGGGAGAAGGTGATTTGGTGCCCACGATGTATGAATGGGGAATTGGGAGGGGGAACCATGTCTTACGGACGCATTTGTCTGAAATGTGGGGGGCAAGTTATAGTTCTACCCCTGCCTTTAGGCTTCTGGGCTTGGGTCTATGTCTTGAGGGTTGGGGATAGTAGAGTAACTTTGCTTCTACCAAATAGTGGGCGCGAGCGATTTCAGACGAGGAGGGCGTGTTTTGAAATAGTGGGCGCGAGCGATTTAGGGCGAGGAGGGCGTGTTTTGAAATAGTGGGCGCGAGCAATTTCGGCCAAGGAGAGGGTGTTTTGCCGCCCATGGTTTATGAATTATTCAGCGCCTGCCATTTCGGCCGAGGAGAGGGTGTTTTGCCGCCCATGGTTTATGAATTATTCGGCACCTGTCATTTCGACTGAGGAGAAGACGCGCTTGGATGAAGTTACGAACCTACCCTCGATGTACAACGGGCCAATTGATGCATGTACCACATAGGCCGGTAATTTCGCGTCTCCCATTTATTTGCTCGGGCGAATTCCACCGAGCAGAGGGTGTTTAGCGGTTCATTCAAATTTTGGGAGAACGAGCATCCACGTCTACCTTACCAAGTAGATTCGAATCAAATTTTGAAATATTAGCCTACCACTTCTTTTTTAGATGGTGAGATGATGCTCGGGACTAATGTGTTTTTACATGCTCGTTGCTAACTATTTACTATATGACAAATAGTTGACCCACTCAAAAACGGGAATCAAACCCAAAATGAAATATCTCGATTCAATGAAATAGCTCGTTCACCAGGTCAAAATAGTGAACTAAATCCAAAATTGGACACCTCAATTGAGTAGCATGTTGTATTATATGACTCCATGAACATGCTGAAAGTCAAATTAATGAACTTGTTTGATACACATATCTCCGTTCATGTGTGGATTGCAGACAACATGTTCTCCAATTCAAATATTTGAATGCAAATTTATATCGAAACATGGTTTATATCAGTCTTTGATGCATAAACACGACCTCCCCCTCTCCCGGACTCCTGTTCTCTCTCTCGTTGACAATCTTCGTTTCTATCGCACGCATCCAAACACAAACCTTGTCGGTCCATCTCCCTCTGTGTGTGTGTGTGTGTCGGTCTTTCTAGTTCGCATGCACACTCCATGTATAAGTCTCTCTAGTAGACAATGTATGATTCTCTAGTCCAAGCTAAATATCTAGGGTGCACTCATCGTACGCACACAAATTCCCTAGATCGTTGTCCGTAACTCTCTCACGCACCACTCTGTCGTCTCGGAGCTCTTCCCTCTCTCTCGAACTCTCCATCTCCCTGGGTCACATATACACATGCATATCTCACTCGCACTCGATAGACCCATCTAAAACTCTCTCTCTCTCTCTCCCTCATTCTCTCTCCATCTCACATGCACACACACACACAATCTCACGACTAGCTAAGTATGACTGTCTCTCACTCAATTGTAGGCACACACAGTCCCCCTATGTATATGACTATTTCTCAGTCTCCATCACAAACATATGCATTGTCTCTTTCCCTCACTTGGTCTATCTCGATTTCTCTCGGGGCATCTTTCTATCGCACACACACCTCATCCCTCGATCTCCAACCCATATAGTCCCCTCACGATCTCGAGGGGATCTCTCTATCACAAACACACCCTCTCTCCCTCCCTCCCCATGCGTCTATCTTCTCCACGCGTCCCTCTTGACCTCTGTCCCTTGTTGGCCAAACCTCTATTGGACATGTGTTATAGGGGTGTCTCTCTCCATTGCAAACAATCACGCACTAGCTATCTTCGTGTATCTCCTCACCTTGCTTTTCTATCTCGGAGATGCATGTGTGATATGTTTGCATAAGTAACGAACACACACTCTCTCTCTATTTTATCGTTTGTTGTCCTTTTCTCTTTCACACGCACACTCTTTTGCACACTCACTCTTTCTCCTTCACACGCACTTGATCTCTCTCGACTTAGGTACTCTCTTCGGTCCATAGCATATAGATTTATTGAAAAGTCAAACTTCACAAAGTTTGACCAGGTACGTGGAGAAAAACATTTACATCTAGAACGGCAAAGATATTTCATTAGATTCATCATGAGATGTAGTTTCGTATGATGTATCTTTGGTATTGTAGATATAAATAATATTTGCGTAAACCTGGTCAAAGTTTCCAAAGTTTGACTTCTAAAAAATTTATATGCACTGCATTATCGAACGGATGGAGTATCTCTTTCCCCCTCTCAGCTATCTGACGCACCACTCAGCCATATCGGGGCTCCTCTATCTCTCTCAAACTTTATATCTCCCTGGTTCACACATGCACATATCTCGCTCGCGCTACGTAGACCAATCTAACACTCTCCGCCCTTGTTCTCTCTCTATGTGACATGCACCCCCCTAAGTACCATAATCTCTCACTCCATCATAGGCACACGCACTCCCCCCCTAAGTATGACTATCTCTCACTATCCATCAGGAACACACGTATTGTCTCCTTCCATCCATACGTCTATCTCGATATCTCTCGGGGTATCTTCTATCGCGCACACACCTTGTCACTCGATCTCCCACCCATGTAGTCCCATCACGATCTCCAGGGGATCTCTCTGTCACAAACACACACTCTCTCCTCCCCATGCCTGCATTTTCTCCATACATCTCCCTCGACCTCTCTCCCTTGTTTGTCATACCTCTCTTGGCCACGTGCTAGGGGTCTTTCTCTCTCGGTTGCAAACAACCACACACTATCTCCTCACCCCGCTTCCGCTGTCAAAGATGCATGTGTGATATGTTTGCATAAGACACACATGTTTTTTCTCTACTTTATCGTGTGTTGTCCATGTCTCTTTCACACACGCACACACAGGTTTTTCACTCACTCTTTCTATTTCACACACTCTCTCTCTCTCTAGTTAGGTACTCTCTCATGTCCATAAACATATGGTTGTTTTGAAAAGTCAAACCTGAGAAAAGTTTGACCAGGTATATGTGGAGAAAAACATTTACATCTGGAACGATCATTAGATTCATCACAACATGTACTTACTTCATACCATCATTTATCTTTGGTATTGTAGATATAAGTAATTTCTTTATAAACTTGGTCAAAGTTTCAAAAGTTTGACTTTAAAAAAATATAGGCACTACATTATCGAACGGAAGGAGTAGCTCTTTCTCTCTCTCTACTATCACTCACGGGCCTCCCCTCTCACTCGATCTCTCTTTACCGAGGGATTGTACGGTCACTGTGTCAGCGTATAGCTCCGTATATTGTTTAGTTGACCGGTCAACCAGTCCACATGCTGCCTTGTCAGCTCGTGTTCTCTATCTTCGTGTGCTGGCCCATGTGGCAGTGGGTGAAAATAAGTAAACTAGAGGCCCATCTGACACGCGGTAAAGTAAAAAAAGTTGAAACCACTCGCGGTAGCACCCCGCACGCTAGTAAATCAGCGCTGCTATACACACGACGCATGCATGGCCGATGCATGCACGATTCAGACGTGGCAGCACCAACAGCTAGCGTGCATGCAGGAGCACTGTTGGGGAAGGAGAATCGTGCAGGCGTCATGCGTTTACTGTCGTGCGTGAAGCAATTCCGCTAGTCAATTAAGGTCACACTTCTTCCGCGTGAAGGACGCACTCGTGCACACTACACCACTGTGCGGCGGCATGCACACAAGGACGCACTCGCGCACACCCAGCACAAAATACACACCAGCACACATGTACACCGGCGTCGCCGCCGGCTGAGATGGACGGCGAGGCAGCCAACAAGCAGAGGCGGCTCGAGCCAAAACCGCATCCGGCGATCCTGGACTTCATCAGCAGCCTTCCCGACGACATGCTGCTCGTCATCATCGCCCTCCTCCCCACCAAATCTGCCGTGCGGACCACCCTGCTCTCCCGGCGGTGGCGCCCCCTCTAGCGCCGCGTCCCCCTCAACCTCACCATTGACAGCTGCCTCTGCGATGGGGATTGCAAATGCATGGCCGCAGTCTCCAAGATCCTTGCATCGCACCCTGGGCCAGCCAGACGCCTTGACATCTGCATGTTCAGTACCAACTACAAATTCCAAGCCAAGTTCGACTAGTGGTTCTTATCCCCCGCCCTAGATCAGCTCGAGGAGCTCAGGTTTGAAGCTGGACGATGTTGCTCTCTGCCGCCGTTCGCACTCCGCCTCACGCCAACGCCTCGCCGCGCCAGCTTCAGCTCCTGCTATTTTCCCCAGATTAATGCCGCGCCCACCCTCCTTCTCCCTCAACTCAAGCAGCTCGACCTCTTCGATGTTGGCATCTCGAAGAAGGCTATGGAGCAACTGCTCCGCAGCTGCACTGCGCTCGAGTACCTTTGTCTTTGGCAGATCCACGGGTTCATTAGCCTCCACATTGCCTCGATGAATCTCCGATGGATTTATGTGTCTTGTTGGGAAGAGATCACTCGAGCTGTTCCATGTTATGGTCATTGAGAATGCGCCTTTCCTTGAGAGATTGCTTGTATCTGATCTAGAAGGTCCAACAAAAATCAGGGTCATTGACGCGCCGAAATTGACAGCGTTGGTGTACTCGTCTACCAAATTCTCCGAACTCTTTATTGGACCCGTAATCGTTCAGGTACAACACTCATCTTCTTCTCCGTCTTCTTGAAATTCACATTTTAAATTTCTTCTTAATGTATTTACGACTGTCATCCAGAAAATGATTCCCACAAACTTGACCCAGTCTGTGCGCACAGTGAAGATCTTGGCAATAAAATCTATCGGCCCCAATCTGGATCAAGTTGTTGGATTCCTTACATGCTTTCCGTGCACAGAGAAGCTACTCATCGAGGTGAAACTTCTTTCCAATTAGTAAACGGTAATCACAACGTAGCTCAATTTTTTTCGTAATTTTCCCAAATTACGATGACAAGTGTAGTGTTCGAAACTGCATCTACGCACTGCATCGAAAGAAATGTTTTTAGTATTTTTTCTCACGTGATCACCTACATCATTTTTTTGTTGTACTAGTAGCCTAGGCTAGTCATAGTGGCAAGTAACTTAGACTAGTAACTCTATGGTTATCCTAAGAGCAAGTACTACCTCCGTCCTGGTTTACTCTATTTTGTAGTATCAAAATTTGACCATAGATTTAACTGACAAAATGTTAATGCATGTCACTAAAAATTATATCGTTGGATTCGTATTTGAACATAATTTCAAATGGCATAATTTTTGGTGACATGCATTGGCATTTTCTTAGGTAAATGTATGGTCAAAATTTTACACTAAATATGAGGTAGTACAAAAGTGGGCTATAACGGCCCTCCACTATGTAGGCCAAAACACATGCCAAATTCACTTCTGATGCATTTGGCATCGATGCCCTCCATTGCTCACCTGGTGCCCCAATCTGGATCACCTACTTTGCTCTGGTGCCAAATTAACTCACGCAATGAAAAACCACTTGCGTGGGAGAGGGAGAGGACTGAGGCAATAAAAAAACACTTGTTTGGGAGAGGGAGAGGCTGGTGTAGTTGGTTTGATTGATCTGTTTGTACATGTGGGTCTGTGTGCATAGCGATGCCAACTCTCTCACATTGCTAGAGCGGTGCCAAAATCTTTTGATTTGACATCGATGCGTATTGTATGTGGCATACTTTTGAGAAATATGGCATCAGCCACATAGTGGAAGGCAACAAATGCCCAAGCTCTTCACGTGCTCCTAGGTAAATGAGAGGAAAGAGAAAGAGAGAGAGAGAGTGAAAAAATATCACTAGCCTTAAAGCCAATCCTATAGCCAACCCTATCGTATGAGTGAATGATATTGGTACCTCTTGATGACACGACAATCTTATACAGCCAGCTGCTCTAATATGTTCTCTTCTTTTGCAGATAAAAAAAGACCCGAAAATGAAAAATGTGCTGCACTATAACAATCTCATCGAATGCCTTGATCTCCATCTTACAGAAATTGATTTGATCGACTACCGAGGTAGCACATCTGAGATTAAATTGGCCAGGTTCTTTGTTTTGAAGGCAAGTGTGCTCAAGGTAATGAGGTTTGCTGTTCTCTGGCGCAACAATGAATGGCGTGCTGATCACCGCAAGCGTCTAAGCCTAAACGACAAAGGCTCCGCAGAAGCTGAATTTATTTTTGAAACATCAAGTTGCCCGAGACTCAAAAATTTATTTGCCCATTAGTGACTTGTCAGGGCGGTGGATTTTAGTTTGTACGATAATGCTGTATCCACCTAAAGTAACGAAAGTTCTTACGTAAACTTCCTAATAATTCCCTCTTCATTGGTGCAGCATTACTCCTAGCATTTGTAATAGTATCAGTTTGAAACTTGTAATATTACGACTATCCAGCACGAGGTACTACGTTATGATAAATGTTCGCGTGCATAGGTGCGGCAACGATATACCCATTACTCGAGTACAATATTTATTATTACTAGTGGCAATGCACGGGAAATTATGTCGAACACGGCTAGTTAAGCAGGCTAGCTCTACAGCCATGATGATAGTGATTGCACACGGTGAGGCTGACTTTGGTATGCCGAACACGGCGCCTACACTCAGGTGTCATATCCGGTGCAGGGTCTTGTCACTTCACTGTGAGGAGCAACACGTAATAATTTCACCAATGGGTAGTACAGTACTACTACATTGGTAGTACTACTAGTACTAGCACCACCGTCTGGATTTAGTAGTACTACCACCTCCGTCTGGATTTAGTATTTGACTAGCAATATCTAGTAATGCATGTCACAAAAAATATACTACTCCCTCTGTAAATAAATACATGGAGTATTGTTTTATTCGGTTTTGAATGTAGTTCCCGACAATATTATACACTCTCCCTTCTGGTAGATGGCTCAAATCTGAAATCTCATCAATCATACTACTATTGTACTTCCTCCGTACTGGTGCATTAGTCATGTTACGAAAACCAGGTAATCCCAAAACTTTTAGGCGCGGTGCATTAACTACCCACCTCGTTCCCTGTTTTTTGCCACGAAAAAAGAAATCAGCCAATAGGAGACGTGGGGTTCGTATGCATTCAATGACTTGAGACTACTTAGCACAACATGCAGTGCTCAATTCTCTGCATGCAATGACATTAATTACAAAATACTACTAAACATCAAAGTTCTCTCGTTTTGCCCCAACTTGGTCTCGGTGAGATGACTACTACACTGCACCAGCACGGAGGGAGGGCCGAGGAGTAGATGGCCAACACACACGTGAATGCAACGCAGTCTGCACTTCTCATATAAAGGCTCCCCGCCAGTCCAATCTATGAAATCGTACACACCTATGCACCCTAACCAAGGGCAAGAGTGATCAGTCCAATCACAAGATCGGTTGACTAGAAACTAGACCCATGGAGGCAATGAGCGCTAGCATGAGCCGGCTGTGCCAGATGGTCCACGGCGCCGGCCGACGGCCCGGCATCAAGGAACGTCTCCAGGTCATGCTTGAGGCCGCCAGGGCAAGAGGCCTCTTGGACGACAGCTTCGTCTTCTTGTTCGACGAGGTCCTCGTTCGCTTCCTCGACAAGTTCACCGTCGTCAAGAAGCTCGTGGACGACCTTGACGTACGCCTCCAGCCCACGTGCCCAGGCTCTGCGATGCCCGCCACCCTCAACGCCCTCTATGGTGACAACCTCTTCGATGCACTGGTGGCCCTACGACTGCCCGCCGTCGCGCCGGAGAATGTCCACCTCGAGGTCACGCTCGCCGCGCAGCGCCTAGCGTAGCAAGACACCATCGACATAATCACCCACGTCTACGATCAAATCGTCCACAAGGACTACTACGTGCAAGAGGATGACGATAGGACGCTGGCCTTCTTGGACCGTAGGGCAACCTTGGACGGCATTGTTCAGAAGCACGTTGAGCTAGCCGCCAACGCCGCTGCTCCTTACACGTCGGTTGGTGACCCGGCGCACTAGGGCGTGAGGATGTCGTTGATGGATCCGTATGTATCTTTATCTTTCCGTCAATTCCATTTAGTAGTAAATTGTACTAGTAATTATCTTACGTTTTGCATCAACTTCATAATTTTCGTACGTACTCCCTCCGTTCCTAAATATTTGTCTTTTTAGAGATTTCAAATGGACTACCACATACGGATGTATATAGACATATTTTAGAGTGTAGATTCACTCATTTTGCTCCGTATGTAGTCACTTGTTGAAATCTCTAGAAAGACAAATATTTAGGAACGGAGGGAGTACAATGCATGAACGGCACCAGAACCAAACTTCTCATTACTCTAGGGAAAATCGTTATTTCTATCTATCGGTCGCACCAAGGAGCAGAACCAAATTTTAAAAGTTACAAGTTCAAAAGGAAAAGTCTGCCGTGTTCGCGTCGCATCCCCACATGGTTGGTCCGGCACGCCGCTCAAGGGGGAATGTGTGCTGTGTTGCATTTTCACTTACAAGTGGGACTGCAGTTGAGCAAACTGACTATTGGCAAACCCCCACCCCGCCCACCGCACGATGGCTGAGTTAGAGAAAACAGGAGCGAGAAGAGACAGCTGTAGCATGGACTCCAAGAAAATTGGTGTCAGATGGGACTCGTGTGGGTGGCGTGTGCCGTACTGCTAGACGTGAATGCTAGTTATGGCCCATGCCACCCACTATATCGAGGTGCTGGTTACGTAGAGCGAACACATTATCTCTCCAGGAGTACAGTACACCACTAGTACTACTCACATTGTCGCGAAATTTCCTGGAGTCCATGCTCATCCCTCCTCTCTCTCTTCTTAGCCAGCTAGCAGACGCGCGGAGTGTGCCCATCATCTGTTTGCTCACATGCGGTCCCACATGTCAGTGAAAACGCAAGACGACCCACCGAACCTGCACATCTTTCACCTCGACGTGCTGGTGATGAAAAACAAATCCAATAAAGATCTTTGGTGGCCGCTTTTTTGGAGTTAGTACTCAAGAGTAAGATTCTATTTACAGTTTAACCCAAGATGCACATCACGTGGCTTCAACTAGCACTCCATTGTCTTGCATGACACGACCTGGATGCAGGATGTCCCACGTGTCGGCAAAAGGAGGAAGAACTCGACCAAATCTTCTCCACATTTAGACCGGAGTAGGAAAAACGGCAAGCCATGTGCCTACATCATACGTACAAGCCCACCTCACGCTATCACCATATTTCTCGGCCTCCGTGCAACACCTAGCTCTAGTTGATGGTATACTACTACTAGGACTAACTATTGTACTAGCATACTATTAGGTTGGCTCTATGTGATGTGGCAACTTCATATAACCGGATGTTGGCTATACTACTACGGTACTCACACTCCAAGAAGTGACACGAAAACCATTCATAAATTGAGTTTATCACATGCATATGCAAATGTACCATTCATTACATACAACAAGTCATCAACACACAACAACAACGAGGATAGATGTTGGATTATAGATTATTTCCAACAAAACATTCTAGTAAATACTAAAGTTTTTATCACACAACAAATAACAAGCAATGAAATGAACTTCAGCTCAACCAATCCTCGGCGTTGGAAACGCTTGCTTTGAACCATAAGTAAGCCTCTGGGAAGGGCCAGCTATTGTCAATATCGAGACCAACGCAGGACTCATCATCCAGGCTGAAGCGGCCTATATCAGGACGCATATTGTCATAGCCAGGGTAGGGAACAATAGCAACGTCTGAGGTATAGATACAGTTGCTTCTCATAAATGGTAGTAACATTGTGCCAACAGCAGCTGGATCGCCTTTCACCATCATTGGATAGTTTTGTCCAAGGAATAGCGAGTTTTCTCCAAGACTATCAATATGGAACCAGGCAGAAGGTGTTGGCGCTAGCACACTAGTATCCATCCTGAATACCCTGCAACGGATGTTGGAATAGGTCCGGAGAGTGCGTCCATGGGAGACAACACCTTCTTCCTTAGTAACATCAGTAGTGCCCTGTATACATACAAGAAGAGGTGATCCATCGGAATAAGTTGCCAGGCGCCACTGAGTATGTAGGTCCTACTCGTCCTCATGCTCATGATCATCACCATCGTCATCTCCCCCTTGGTTATAATTTTTTTCAAGTATAGGTGGTGGAATGTTCACAGGACCTTGGAAACACAAGAAGGTTAATTAGTACGGGGATACTAACTCGCATGCACGTGGATGAAACAATTCTAATTACGGTGGAAGACAAACGTACCGAAACGATAAGGATTCCATGCAAAAATAGTGTCATGAGTGGTGGCAGCAAACACAAGATGGTCGTATTGAATTGCATCACAGTACACATCCTTGTACATAAATTGATTTTTGAGCAATATCCATTGAGGCGTGGAAGTAAGGATGGCAACAAGCTTGTCGAAGATAGCAACAACATGATAGTTCGTGTAATCCCAAGAACGGTTGGGAACTCGACAAATTGCTATCTTCTTTAGACGACAGTGACCATGATCGTATTTGAACGTACGTAGATCATCTATGTGCTCAACCTCAGGGCACTCTGAGATTTTTGGAAGTGGAACCTTGTGACGAGTGTACACATTCACAAGTTCCCACTCGCAGTTGTACCCAATATAAACAACCAAATCTCCATTTGCGCCTTCCCAGGCCTTACCCTTAAGCGATGGCATCTTAACATCACACGTATCATTATCAAGCGGCATCAACTTGCACAAGGCGAGGCTTCCGTCGTCCCTGCACCAGCGAGCAGGGTCATGGCGAAGAAGATAGGGGAGATCAAACCGCTCCTGAACCTCTGGGTTCTTTGTAATGATGTTATTTGTTGAGTCGAGAATGGTCTTGAACGAACCTGCCATGCTATCCGAGGTGATGACGTCGCACCGATCAATGAGTTCCTTCACCACGTCATCTTTCAGATCAGGGCAAGAATAACGGGGTCATTTCCGGCCTGTTCCCTCCATGGAGAAGACGACCGAACAATGGCAGAAGGAAGGGTGAAGGCAAATGGAGGGAGGAAGAGCATGTGACAGTAGTTCCAAATCAAGAGGGAAATGCGAAGAGGCGGTGGACGGTTTCCACGGTACAGGAAGAGGCGCCCCGGCCTACATCGACGTCTGTTCGGGAATTGTACAAAAGGACTCGCCGCCATGTCACTGACATGTTGGAACGGGACTGACGGTGTTCTGGACTAGGGGGTACTCACCACGTCATCTCCTGACCAGGTGGGTCGGGCCGAGGACCCCCATGGCGGTACACTCATGGGCTACTTCGGGCAGCCCATGCCGCATACAAGGGATATTCCACAAGACTTGGGGCCCAAGACGAGGACTCTTCTAAACCCTAGGCCTCTGGTACATTATATAAACCGAGGCCAGGCTAGTCAATAGATTAATGGATATTCATTAGAACAATCTCGTGGTAGATGCATGTACTCTGTACTATCCCCCATATGAATACAATCAAAAGCAGGACGTAGGTATTATCTCTTCGAGAGAGCCCGAACCTGGGTAAAAACCTGTGTCCATGTTACCATCGTTCCAAGATGCCTAGCTTAGGACCCCTACTACGAGATATGCCAGATATAGAACCGACATTGGTGCTTTCATTGAGAGCCTGCTCGATGATCGTCGTGGATCGACGGGAATCTAGATCAACGATCAGGTGATATTTTTTCAGTAAAGATTTGTTTCATGTAAATCATCTCTTTTGCAAAATTATTGCTGTCATGCCGCGCCACTTTGTTTACAAGCAGATCAGGATTGAGAAAATTTCAGTAGCGACAGCCGTGTCCGCCGCCGGGCAGTACTTCGGATCTGAGAAGTGCCAGCGTGCAAATAATAGCCTGGAGTTTGCGGCCTCGATTTAGGCCAGCGCAATAAAAAAATATGTGGCGATCCGACCGGCGGCGTTCTAGCCCAGGAGATCACACACGCACCAGCACACCGGGGCTGACAAGAATTCGGCCATACGGCAACCCACAGGAGACTTAATCCTTCCTCTCCTTTTTGTTTATTTAATCAAGCCTGGAGGCAGCCTACGCTTTTGTCTTGTCGTCTGTCTTCCGTGTACTTTTTCACGTACTAGATTGATTTGACCCTTGCACTAAAAGTAGTATCATACTAGTATTTGCTAACACTTGCGTGAGATGCTAGACCTCCTCCGCCTTATTTGATTGAGATCTGATATTGATTACTACATCATCTGCTGACTGCCTCACAAGACATCAGGTGCTATTCTTCCTACTAATTACGCACAGTATACATTCTTTGTGCCATCATATTTTCTCCTAGGTTTGTACTGTTGTGAGTATACAGATCGCAGTATGGCCTATGCGGCAGTCCAATCAACTTCATGTTCGCGGCCTGATGAACGCCACATCTGGAACTCGGACCACCCTATGAATTTAGGCTTCGTCATGCCCTCACCGTGGCGTCAATAACCCGCGTCAACATCGTCCTCGGCGCCCAGGCTATATTCCTTGAATTATCAACTTCGCATAAATAAATTATGCAATTTTTTAATTGTTATTATTTTTGGTTTGCACTATTTCCATGTGAGCAGGAAATCTACTTCGTCCGCATCACTTCGGCAAGCCGACGTCGTCGTCCCAATCGGCGTAAATCGGCTCGTGTGATCACCTTGTTGGTTGAATTGCCATACCAACATGTTCGGTTGCCTTAGGGACTTCGGCATCGCCGAGAGAGCTCTACCTCGTCGAGCGTTTGGCGCACGGGCCATATTTCTTTTATTATTCACTTTGCATAAATTATTAATTATGCAACGAATTTATTTATTTATTATTATTATTATCTCCGGATTGCACTATTTTCTGTGCACAGGTAAATGATTCGGGTCGGGCAGCGCTATCACCTCGGCGTACCAACGTGCTGACGTGGGGGTTCTGTCATCACCTTTCCGACCTACCGCGGCACCTCGGTTGGACCGGGGGCTTCATTATCACTTCATTAACCCACGCCGGTGACTTCGGCATCACACTGCCGGTCTGCTCTGTCGCCTTGGTCGGACTGGGGGTTTCACCTCGCCACATCGGCCGTGCTATGTCGCCACTTTGGAGTGCCGAGCTCTTCGCTCCGCCACCTCGGGACCGGCTTTGGGGCTGGGACCTCATCCCACCGCAAGCTCGGGCCGCACATCGACACCGGGCACATTAACCAGCTAAGTCGCTTACATGCTCATTTTTTTTATTTTTTATTCTTGTTCGGTTCGACCAAACTTTATATTTGTGTTAAACAAAAAACTTAGTTTGTTAAAAATGTTGTTTGTTAAAAACACTTCTCTTACCCAAGTTAACTGGGGGCTCTTAAATTTATACGAGCTATTCTATAATAATTGTTTTCTTCTTAGTCGTTGCAAAGTCTTTTTCTATCACTCCTTTTTTCGACGTGAGTGTGTGGTCAATAGCTGGGGAGCCTAGTTTCTCTCTCAAAGCTGCTCAAGTTTAGTTCGCTAAACTGGCCTAACGAGAAGTACTCCGCCTTCGGGATAGGAGGTTGAAGCCGTAGGCTGACCCGCTTGAAGTCTTGAGATCGGATGTGTCATGTTAAAGCACGACAGAAGCACAAATTTTTTTTAAGACCAATTTTGGATTGGCACAAAAAAACTTGATTTTGTTCGGACATAAAGTTTTAACTAAAGTTTTTTTGGTTTTCCAAGCTTATGGCACTTTTAACCTATTTGTGTCTGCAGCATAAGTCTCGCAGTACAATGCGGGACACCTTTAAAGCTTCAGCAATATCAACGCAGGGCTGCGACTAGAGCTGAACCCATCAAAAGCCGAGGTACTCCATGGAGTCCTCGGCAAAATGTTCTCAGATATTGCTTTATATGCATCGGTTTCGAATTGTGTCTTTGGTCAATAGTTGGGTTGCCCGGCTCCCGTGCTTACCCTTACGTTCCCGATTGTTCGGCTAAGGGTAAAGGGAGAACCACTGCGATTGTGCTTCCGGTTCGACTGGTCAAGTGCCTCAGTGGAGAAAGCCGAAAACTGACTGTCACAATAAGCGTAATATGGTCAGCGATCCGATGGCCGTGCTAAACTATAGATCGATGGAGGTCACCCCGTGTTAAACGACGGGCCTTTCATAACATTGGCTGAAGTGTTAACGGCTTGACCTCTGCTGACGCCGAACACTAACCGGAGGCTAGTAGCTGGCCTCCCAACTTTAATCTCCTATGACTAAGTGAAAGTTATAAAGTCTGCATATCTGATTGCCTCGTTTCCGGTAACACAACCGCCTCCGGGCACCGAGACATCGGCTAAGGGTTGTCTTGTTAGTACGGAAACAGCCTGCATAGCATCTACAAAGGGGTAGAAGCCGACGATGGACCACTTTCAGATTATAAAAGGTCGCAATGGAGTCAAAATAAACATATATCATCAGCTTTTGTATACAATATACGAGCGCTGCCTTCCGTACTTATCATTATAAAGCCATAAATATGCATCAATTTGACATAAGATTTTGGCCAAGTTGGGTTGCCCCCTACATTCCCGATCGTTCGGCTTGGCGGTAAAGGGAGCACCTCTGTGATTGTTACTACCGGGTCAGCCGAGTTAGTACCTCAGACTGGGTGAAGCCGGAAGCTAGCCATCTTAAAGGATATAATTGGTCGGCAACGATAGAAGTGAAAATTTAGGTTCGCTAAAGACCACATAGTTCGGGAACTTTCCCCAAACTAAATCCTCAATATTTTCCTCCCACATTGATCGGAGGTGATGTTTCATGATCATGATCAGCATGACAACCCAAAGAAAGGAACGGATAGCGGGACTATTTTCATTGGAAGATGTTTCTTATGTTAAAAAGTAATATAACATATCTCTCCGCGTACCTTTGTTTATAAAACCATATGGCCGGATTGCCTTGTTTGCCGTAAATCTTTGCCCTTATAAAGGCTTTATAAAGTAGGACAAACACTCCCCGGCTGTAACACCCCCATGTATCAACTACAGTGATCACCTCTTAATCATGCCAAGTCATCATCATTTGCAATGCTTGATCACAGTGGTGAAACATCTTATCTCAAAAATCCTTCTCCGAATTCAATTCAAATTCAAAATGCAATTTGAAGTTGCACAAAAGTTGCTGGAAAAATGTTCATCATTTAGCAAATATTCCAAAACAATTTGATGTTAAGAAAAACAACATCACCTAGGTGCTAAGATGGACAATAGCAATTTATCCAGAGCAATTCCAGCATTTTAAAATGCTATTCCAATTATGAAAATTCCAAATGGATTCAAATAAATCCCAAGCTTATGGTGGCAGTGCACCACTGACCCTAGTATTTGTTTTCACCAGTGGCACATTTTTGCAAAAGATAATTTTTGCAAAAGAAAATGCAAAAGGCTACTGTTAAATGAAAACAGAAATAAAAATGCAAAAGGCCTAAATCGACTGGGCCTAAGTGCACAGTGGCACGGCCCAGCCCAACAGAGCCGCCATCGTCTCCTTCCTCCCCGTGTCACCTCGCGCGCGCTCGCCCGACGCAGTTCGCCGTCGCCACTGCACCCGTTAGCCGCCCCGCGTCGCTACAGGCCGGCGGGGTGGATAAGATCTCCATCGCGGCTTCCCCCCTCGTCATCCTCATCCACTCGCCCCTCCTCCCGCTCTCTCTCTCTCGTTCGCCCTCCACCTCGTCCGACGCGGTTGCCGCCGTCGCCGCGTCGATCCTGCGGCCACCGTGCCCCGTTCACTCTGCCGCCGCGTCAGGTCGCCTCCCCATCGTCGACTACGTCGGCTGCGCCGACTGGACCGAGCCGGGAAGCATCCATGCCGCCGCCATCTTCTCTCCTTCCTGAGCTCCCTGCCACTCCCTACGGCTCCGCTGTGAGCTCCCGCTTCTCCTCCCCCTCTCCGTTAGCTCGCCCGCATCCCGTAGCCGCCGATGCCACCGACGACCGAACGCTCCGCCGCTCGCGCTCGTCGCCGGCGTAGCCACGGTGACCTTTGGGTCCCGTGCGTGCCACCGTCACGCTTGTCATGTCGCATAGAGGCCGTCTGGCCATTTAGTTTCTCATTTGCGCGTCGCCCCGCTGATCCCGCAGTTTCCCCCCGAATGCCTCGCCGCCGGCGACGTCACACCGCTCGATTCCGACCACCATAGCTTGCGTGGCCACCGCCGTTTGACGCGGCATGAAGAGGCCGTTCGAAAGCAAGAAACCGCGGCCATTTTGGTGCACCACAGGTGATTTTCGAGCTCGCCGGAGCTCTCTGCCGTGCCCGGCACTCGTCGGAGCGCATTCCGGCATCGGCAACGACGTGGCACCCACGTGACCTCCTCTGTGAGGCTGACGAGTGGGCCCGGTGGGTCCCGTTGACCAGTTGACCTGGTCAACACGCGCGCACTGTTCACCATGTTCTACTGACATGTGGGCGCCATGTTAATTAAAACATTTTAAATCTAAATAAAAGTTAATTATATTAAGCAGCCACTGATAGGGAGGGCCCACCAGTTAATTAGATTAATTAGTTAGTTTAAACTCTGTTTAATTAGTTAGTCACTGACCAGTGGGACCCACTGGTCAGGTTTGACTCTGGTCAGCAGGCTGTTGATCGCTGACATCACCATTGCGTCATGCTGACATCATAATTGATTTCTGTTAATTAGAATAATTCCATAAAATGCTAAATCTTTAGAAATTCATATCTTTTAAACCGTAGCTCGGATCGAAAAACTTTATACATGAAAAACGATCAGAAAAATGAGACGCATCCGAATATGCGCTCCTTATACCTGTCACATGCCTCTAGCATGATGAACATGGAACTTTCCCCTCCGGTTCATCTGTCTGACAGACGTCCGGAACCAGGAAAACTTTCCCGGTAAATTCCCGCTCCGTCTGTAGCACTTAACTTTGCGATAGATCACTCCGGCTTAGCTCGTAGTCATGTCTTGTTTTGTGATTGGTTTTGCCGCCATGTATTTATTTGTTTCTTCTCCCCCTTTCTTCCCGGTAGACCCCCGAGATCGCTGACGATGCCCTGGGGATCGACTTCACAGCTGACAACCCTGCCTTTGCCGCCAAGCAACCAGGCAAGCACCCCCCTTTGAACATGCCTATATCGCCTATTCTTTCTCCCTCTTGCTTGCATTAGAATTTGCTACTGCTTTGAGTTATCCTATTCTGATGCATAGACTGTTTATTGTAACCTGCTATTGATACCTTACCTGCTTATCCTAAACTGCTTAGTATAGGATGGATAGAGACCCACTAGAGACCCCACTTTGACCCAGTTGCCCCCGCTGGATTATCAGATGCCTCGATCAACGTGATCGACAACCAGGCCCTGGCTCCGCACATCACCCCCCTAGTTGTACGACACTGCAGCGTTACTATCGAGTGCTGAGGGTGATACCTCATTTAGCACTTCTGATGTTAACTCTGTAGAGTAGCTATTCGGTCATGATCATCGAGGGTGATTCCTCCTTCACCACTCCCGATAACGACGCTGTCGTGCAACACCTCAAGTGTGAACCCATCGAGGGTGATTCCTCCGAGTTCACCTTGACGGATACATCGAGTAGGAATCCAACGAGGGTGATACCTCAGATTCCCTAGATGTTATGGACACATGGATACTTGGACTTTACAACTGTTGCTTGGAAAGGCGGGTCGACCCTGAGGGGTATCCGCGAGTGCTGTGAAGACGGGTTGACCTGGAGGGTACCCGAGAGATAAATATGAGGCGTGGCCGGGCATTCTTAGCCCTTGCCGCAAGTCCTCGAGACGGGGCGACGGGGTCACATCCATCATGAGTCTCTGCTCGTTACTGCACACCCCCAATACACTAACGATTTGGATATTTGATCCGAGTGGGCCTCTGGCCCGATAGCACTAACCATCACGCGGGAATAAGTTATGGGCACTCTGCGTTGTATGTTTCTTCTGAAAGCTCTGACAGACGTCCAGCTCAGCATCGCGGCCGGGACGGACCGGCGCCACCTAGGAGAGAGGTGCTGCCTGGCTTCACCCTGCTCGCAACGACCCGGAGTGCACAGGGTGATGGCCCAAGACCCCTGAGCGCTTAGGATATAGACCGACGGGGACCTCTCTGCTGAGCCTAGGTAGGACTACGGCGTATCGTTTAGCCGAGGCCGGACATGACCCTGAAAAGTGTGTCCGGCCGGAGTTAAGCGAGTGTGGTGGGTAAGTTGGTACACCCCTGCAGGGAAGAACTAATCTATGCATAGCCCGATCCTCGGTAACGGACGCTCGGAGTTGTATCCCGATCGATACAACTAGAACTGGATACTGGAGTTGATAACTGGATAGTATGGCTCTGGGATTGCTTTCTCGCAGGGAGTCGAGAAAGGATCTCTGGCCGAGGTTGATACTTGGATATTAGGGCTCTGGGATTGCTTGCTCGCAGGGAGTCGAGGAAGGATCTCTGGGCGAGGTTGATACTTAATGCTGCTACTACTTTATGATGTACTAATCTACACTCTTCTAATGCTGCAAGACCGCTGAAGATGCTAGTCTTCGATAGGACTAGGCCTTCTCTCTATTCTGGCATTTCTGCAGCCCAGTCCACATACACAGCCTTTCTTTGATAATGTTGCATATGTAGTGTAGATCCTTGCTTGCTGAGTACTTAAGATGAGTACT
Source organism: Thinopyrum elongatum (assembly GCA_011799875.1). Classification (NCBI taxonomy): domain Eukaryota; kingdom Viridiplantae; phylum Streptophyta; class Magnoliopsida; order Poales; family Poaceae; genus Thinopyrum; species Thinopyrum elongatum. The sequence continues at coordinate 394,905,687 of CM022299.1, forward strand.
CACGGTTGCTTTGCTTCCTCTTTTCCCCATATCCTTTTGATGCAACCAGATGATGGAGCCCCTGAGACAGCTGCCCCTGTCGACGATCACTACTACCACCCCGAGGGTGGTTACTACTTCGAGTTGACCGACGACCAGGAGTAGGTTCGAAGGGTCCCAGGCAGGAGGCCTTCGCCTTTTCGATCATAGTGTTTTCTTTTGCCTCGCCTTTTGAAAGGCCTATCTGTTTTATCTTTTATATCTGTACTCAGATATCTGATGCTTCCGCTGACGCTTGTAAGCGAGCTTATGTATTTGAGCCCTCGAGGCCCCTGGCTTGTAATATAAAGCTTGTATTATTTTAATTTGTGTCTAGAGTTGTGTTGTGATATCTTCAAGTGAGTCCTTAGGCTTGATCGTGTGCATTTGCGTGTATGATTAGTGCACGATTAAGCCGGGGGTGTCACACCGGCTACTGGCCAAGGAGGTTGAAGCCAATGGTCGGTTAACAAAGTTTTGTACAATGCGGATCCGAGCATTAATGATGTAGAGTACTTGGATACATACAATCATTACACATAATTTGTGATTTTAGTCTGGATATCGATCCTTGATTCGGCCACCCGTGCCCACATTAAGGCTCGGGGGCTACTGGGCTTCGGACTTATCATTTACAAATATTAAAGGGGCACATCGATCCCCAGATCTGGTGTTGCCACCCGACCAGTGGCTCGGGGGCTACTGCATTGCCTATTCAATGCAGAATATTCAAAGTGCTTAGTGTTCGGCATGACCGAACTATGGGCAAATGCGTCATCGGACAGCAATAGGTACCATCTGGGACTTATCCGGCATTGGAGCTTGGATACAGTCCGGCGTTGGAGCTTGGATATAGTCCGGCATAAAACTCGGATACAAATGGTTGACTCCATAGAGGGCATTTCCGGCATTAAGCTCAGCTAAACTCCTTTGACTTTTTTTTCGAGCCAAGGTGATCTATGACACCTCAGATGTAGTCCGGCATTGGAGCTCGGCTGCAAAAAGACACCTCGAATGCAGTCTGGTGTTGGAGCTTGGATAGAGTCCGGCGTTGGAGCTCGGATGTGAGACGACACCGCCACACGGGAAACACTTCAAACCGAGGTGTGGCGTAAAAATAACAAAGCATTAATAAAGGCCGAAGACTTAAAGGGCTCCTCGGATGCCCGACGTGTGAACTCTTCGGATTTAGCTCGGCAATCCTCCAGATCGAAGATGGGAAGATTTGTTGAACCAGTTTTCAAGGCCGACGACCGAAGACGAAGAACTGTTCGGAAGAACCGAGGAGCGTCCCCAACTTGAAGACCAGTTCAGGGGGCTACTGACGGTGTCCTAGACTAGGAGATACTCACCACGTCGTCTCCCGACCAGGTGGGTCGGGCCGAGGACCCCCATGGCGGTACACTCATGGGCCACTTCGGGCAGCCCATGCGGCATACAAGGGATATTCCAGAAGACTTGGCGCCCAAGACGAGGACTCTTCTAAACCCTAGGCCTCTGGTACATTATATAAACCGAGGCCAGGCTATTCAATAGATTAATGGATATTCATTAGAATAATCTCATGGTAGATGCATGTACTCTGTACTATCCCCCATATGAATACAATCGAAAGCAAGACGTAGGGTATTATCTCTTCGAGAGAGCCCGAACCTGGGTAAAAACCTGTGTCCATGTTACCATCATTCCAAGACACCTAGCTTAGGACCCCTACTATGAGATATGCCAGATATAGAACCGACGGGGACCACATGTCAACGAAACATGGTGTGTCATTTCTCTTGCAAAATGCGATCTCGCCGCGTTGGCCCGAGGTGCCGCATTATTTCTCGACTTTATTTTTTTAATGGCGTGCCGTTTAGTTTTGAAGCACAACTAATTGGTACTGTATGCAGAGAAAATATAAACTACTCTACCACTACTCCACCTCTAGTACTAGTATAAAAAAAATACTATATAGGCTGGAGCTTCAGCGCTTGCTTGCTAAGGGCTGCCCACTTGCTTCTCACACTATCACCCTCTCTCTAGATCTAAAAAAGACGGTGGTGGCCCCTCTCTCCCTCCTCACCGGTGGTCACAGATCCGCCAGGATCCCGTCCGCCGGGTAAGAAAAGGACGTGCAGTGTTGACGCACTCGTCGTCGGCGAGCGAGGTCACACACTGACAACAAGGCCGTCCTCTCTGTGGCACCCCGGCTCAGAGGAAACCGGAACGCCCCGTATTCCAACCTAGAGACAAGTCTTCAGGAATACGGCACTGTTGGCATAGAACAAATCAGCTCTTTATTACTATGGATAAGGTTACAAGGGTACAAGGATTACATCGGCATGGCGAGACTATGCCTGCCCAGGGTAGCTCTATGCTAACAGCGGAACAACCCGAGGAAGCAGAGTACCCTCGGCAGCGTAACAATGACGGCGGTGATGGACTCCACTCCGCAGGGACTCTGGCTGGAACGCTTATCCTAGCTCGCAAACTCGGAATCCTCGACAAGCAAGCAATTAGGGAATGACCTGCAAACTGGCATGACACACCAGGTGAGTACTTTGAATGTACTCGCAAGCTCACAGCAACCAAAGCAATCAAGACAAGCAACAGCATGGCATTTATAGGTTAAGCAGGTGTAAACATGATGATGCTAGAACAATATTAGCATGGCATGGCATATATAAAAGGATGACACTACATGCAACAGGTTGCAACTTACTCGGTCATGAGGTTACCCCGTAACCATCACCTGTAAGAACTTACCATCGAGTGTGCCACATGATAGCCTTGGGACCAACCAAACTTGGTATTACAATACCGTAGTGATAACAAGATCACAAGGAGCTTGATCTTTACCCGAGGTCACCACGTAACACCAAACCAGAGTGATCCTCTCGTGATCACGATCAATCAACATCGGTATCCTTGATACCACGGTGATCCTCTCGTGACCACATAAAGATCAACCAACTTCTTTCTTCATCGGACAGGGTTGTTATAAGCAAGATTATTATACTGTTGACCCATAGTGTGTCCTACTACGAACTGTGCCCATAACCGAGGACGCGGCTATCGATAGATCATACACTCTGCAGAGGTTAGTACACTGTACCCACACCACGGAATGCATGGCCTCGTGCTCCCATTCGGGTGGACCAACGACATTCCAACAAAACCCAGTCTATTGCATGGCACTCTCCCGGCCACTCTGACACACTCCCCTTTGGGCTATGTCATGGGTGACCCCTGTGTCCTTCCGACACGTGCCACCATCGTGGCCAAACAAAACTGTCCCAAACGGGGACCTGAGCTCAATACCAAAACTGGGTTCACAAGGTTATAGCCGCCTACCGGGCTAGGGTAGCACGCGCTCATAACCTTCCCTGGTTAGAGGTACCGGCGAGAGGCATGACAATAGACCGAATTAGGGCTGCCCCATCCCAGCAAGTGTGGTTGCACTGGTGAGCTCGATTCGGTGGGGCACTATGACTCAGCCAACAGGTGTTCAAGTTCGATTAACATCCGGTTAAATTTGAATGATGATGTGCTGAGCCATGATAACAAGATGAATCATAACAACGGATAAAGAAACATGCAGACATGTCATCATCTTAGCATGAACTACTGTAAGTATCAACCATGAGCATAATGCTACCAACGAGTACTTGATAACTAGCGAGACGCACATGGACAGAATATAAGGATGAGCATAGAACATGAGCATATACAGTATCCTCAAACATATTAACATACACACATTAAATAACTATTCAAATAGGAAACCATAGCTACCGCAAATCCATCATGCAAGTGGTTTTCGTGGCTTGCCAGGGGATGAAGGAAATCACCGGGGAGAAGTGCGGAACGCTCGCGGAATGGATCACCGGAAACAGTTCTCTCCCGGAGGCGGCTGTTTACGGGCAAGGGCAAAATGGTCATTTTCACAGTGTCAACACATTATGAAAATGACACCAACAGATAGAGCTCAATGAGACGAAGAAGTGGGCTTTGGAATCACCTCGATCGGAGTTAGGATCAAATAGTTATGATAGTTTTTCTGCCAGGGGCCTTTCTGCAAATAAAATCTTCACAAACAGGCCCTCAGCTAGAAAAACAGAAAGCGCAAAGCTGAGAATACATTTAGATACAGAGAAAACGTACTTCGGGCTGAAATAGAAGAAAAATATGCTTTCATAAGATGAAGACGTACTCGAGGAAAGGCGCCTCCACTTAAGTTGCTGGGCCCGGCCATCATGTCACTTACAGCCGGGGCCCAGTGTCAGGGGGGCTGACGCTCATCGTCGTCTTCCTCCTGCTCGTTCCCCCGTGGAACAGAGCAGAAGCAAGGGAAGGAGGTGCCGGCAGGCCTGGCCAGCTCAGGCCGTCTCCTGCCGAGGCGAGGCCACCGGCGGGCTCGGCGTGGCCCACTGCATTAATCCCCGAGCAAAGGGGCACCGGGGAGGAGCGGGACGACCGCGGGGAGAGGGGAACAGAGAGGGGTCGGGCGGCGGCCGGACGAGGGGCACGCGGCCATGGGGCACTCCGGCGAGGGGCGGGGAGGTGGGGAGATGCACCAGAGCATGGGAAAGGCGATGGTGGTGGTAGAACAACGAGGGAGGGCTCGGGCGGCCGGGTTTGCACGAACTCTGGTGATGGCTGCGACGGATAGAGGAGAGGGAGAGGGGCTCCGGTGTGCTAGAGAGGCAGGGGAGGGGTGGATGAGATGCGGGAGACCTCGGGGCAGCTATTTATAGCGTCGGGGAGAGCTCGGGAAGGCTCTGGGCGACGCGGGTGAGCGAGCACGGCTGGGGGACACATCGCCGGAGCTCCAGTGCACAAACTCGGGTCGGTGGCAACTAGCTCGGCGTCGCGGTGTGGCCGATCTGACGAGGAGCAGGGCGAGGGCTGCGCTGGTGTGCTCGAGGAGCTTCGGCTTGGCCGGATACGGCGGCGCATGTGCGGGCACAGTGGCGGAGTAGAGGCGCTCGTTGCGGCGTGGCGAGGAAGAAGACGGAGGGGGTGAGGGTTCCAGAGAGAAGAGGACGGTGAGGGGAAGCTGCTGGACACGACGAGGCTCACGAAGCCGACGAGCAGAGGAGGGGCCCGAGCTGGCAAACACGCAGCTCGCGTCCATAGCGTGCCAGGGCGGTGGTCACCACGTGGCCACGGTGTTGACCTGCTCTACTCGCTGCCAAAGGATGTCTAGCATCTTCTCCTTCCTTCCAGGAGCGTATATATGCAGCTGGAAGCCACGAGAGAGCACTGGTGTGACTGAACCTAGGTTAAACAGTTTCCAACAGCAAACTTGGGCATGAAGCTGTGGTGAAATGGGATGGCCACTAAGGATAAAAAGATGTCAGACATGCTTAGGGTAGGAAGGACTATGTGAATTTTGGTATGATTTGGACCAGGATTTGTCATAGTTGCTTCACGACTGCCCAACCTGGTCCAGAAAATGAATCATGAAGTGGCACTCTAATAGATGCTTGAATTGAGCTGAAATTTGGTGGATAGGAGTTATTTGGACACATGAACACACTGTAAAAATTTCATACCATTTGGACACACCAAAATGGTACTTCCTTCACAGTGGTCCTCTCTGGACAGAAACTAAGAGAAGTTCTAGGGAAATATTGGATGCATGAAATGAGTGCAAATTGTGTGGAGGGATGTCCTATAGGTAGAAGCATGTTTTGGAAATTATTCATGAATTATGGAGCAATAAAAATTATAGTTCCTTCACAACCCAAAATAATTACCAAAAACAAAGATTTGATGCTGTGATCCCATAGCTGATGGAATGATGCTCAATTTTTGTGGAGAGCTGTGATTTGAGCATATGAAGATGCTTGCAAAATTTCAACTCATTTGGATCAACCTAGCTAGTACTTCCTTCGTTAAGCTTCCAGTTGACCAGAAACTTGGAAATTTGCCAAGGAAGATTTACTAGCCCACTTGAGTTGAATTTTGGCAAGAGACAATGATATGGATGGTAAAGAGTGCACAAAAAGTTTGAGAGCAAGCAAGCAAATATAAAGGGTACTTGCTTCTCAACTTGACAGCTGGGGCAGAATCAGGAAAGAAATATTGGTGAAATATTTTTGAACATGGCAAGGAAGCATTTTGACATATCTGAGGAATATGTGACCCAAACAATTTATGGGAATTATTTGAGAATCTTTGGAATGATGGAAGTGTGGGTTGCTTCACAACCCAGGGCAGACAAGGTTATTCTTTTAATAGGAAAAAGGAATATTCCCAAGAAAAAGAATATTGGGATTGGTCCAAGATGGAAATGACAAGGTCTTGGGATGGTTTTGAGATTGACAAGCCACTTGGGAGAGGAATCGAGGGTAATCTCTCCAGGTTTCAAGACCACTAAGCCACCGAAGGGCAAATCCAAACCAAAATCAAAAGAAAAAGAAAATGGGCAAAATCCAGGGTGTTACACTCTCAGACCTAGTGCCCACGCGGGATGCCCTCCATCCCCAAGCTCACTGCCGTAGTGTGTGCGGAGGACGACGACCACGAGCGAAGCCACTTCCCGCCGACCCTCAGGTATGCTACCTCTTTTCGAACCATACCCTTGTTCTGTTGCCCCATCTTCCACGTCACTGCATGTGGATCTTTCTCCACTCCACCATCTCCCCAATTTGATATCCTCTGCTCTGCTGGTCACGCAGACGAAAACCTTAATTTGCACTATTAAAAGAAACCCTACTTCATGCAGACTAATCCATGTCTGGGTTGAATAAGGAAAGGAAGGGAGAAAGTACTGTCGAAGAGACTAGGTATCGAACCCGCATCTAGGTTGAAAAGGGGAAAATCAGTAGCTAAGGAACGAGTCTCGTGTCTCTTGGTTGAAAAAGGGTAGAAAGGCATGACAACACAATAGAGAATGACCACGTCGATCGGTTTGTTGTCCTCACATAGGAAAAAGGTGGCTAAAGAGAACAAAAATGGGACGTAATCCACATATGCTGCCTGGATATTTGTTGCTCTGGGCAACCATACCTCCCTCACCACTCTATGTGTCCATGGAGGTACATCGTACTGGTGCGCCCACTGTCCGAATGGGCCTCCCATGCTCTTATTGCCACTTTTTTGCTGTTAGTATAACGCCACCGATAAAGTCAATCAATGCTACTGCTAAAGTGATGCCACATTTAACTAATGCCACACTCAGTCTAATGCCACCAATAAATTTAAGCAATGCCATTTAATGTCACTAGATTATTTCAAGGTTAGTTGTTGATTGTGGATGTATTAAAGATTTTTCAGCTAAGGCATTCTAATGTTGTTGCACAGCCAGTATACCAACGATGAAACTTGTTACTACCTTTAGATTTTTGCACCGTTAATGCTTATAGATTACTTACCTCACTTTCATGAGATAAGTCAATTTTTCTTGTACAGTGTCACCAAAATGCCAAGGCGCTGATGTCATTTTATTTTTGTTAAACTGCACAAAAAATTATGAAGAGAAGATGAAAGGTCAAGAGTGGGCACCTCCTCCTCCGGCTGTTTTCTTGATTCGTTTGATCAAGTTTTTATGTTTGATCGACTATCAAGATTGGGATAGCAAATTTTAGGTCCCCTTGAGTTCGAAATGATATTTACCTTGAAGGTACATGGTTTGCAATTTTGTTATACTGTCATTAGTTAATAATGCTAGTTACCTTCAGACTTTTGTATTTGGTTTAATGCCGTTGCACAGCTAGTATACCAATGCTGAAACTTGTTACATTTACATTTTGTATAGTTAATGCTTATAGAAATCTTCCAGTGCTAGCTTATGGAAATCTGTTCAGTAAAACCATTGTACTGTACCCCGTAATAAAAAAACTACTCTACTGTTGCACTAGCCACTGGATTAGTGTATATTTGTACTATTCGAATGGTGTTGCATTAGCGTATGGACATATACAAGGTGTGTGAAGCTTTCCCAGATATGTGCTCAAGAAAACTACTGCCTATTTTTCTAAATACTAGACGTTTGGGTACTTTAAATTGAACTGCGAAAACGTCTTATATTAAGGAACAGAGGGTGTAGAGTTCACTCAAATTATTCTGGTAAAGCTAGTCACACCTTTGTTAAAATTAATGTTCATTATGTTATCGGAGGAGGTCTGCATGTTTGTCTCTAATGCCTGTCGATTACATACCTGACATCATGATGTAATGGTAAGTCATTTCTTGTTGTACAGTGTCACTGAATTTTCAAGGCAGTGATGGCATTTTATTTCAGTTGAACTGCACACAATATGCTTAAAAGAAGAGGAAAGATCAGGAATGGCTCAATCTTTCAGAAAATACTGTGTATGCCTTCCTGACATCAGCCGTTGTTGCCTTATTTATTCCTTCAAACAGGTGGTTAGAAACAGTCTTGCTACCTTTTCCCATTAAGAAATTGGAATGCTTATATTTGTGAGTCTATGCTTCAAACTAGTGCCACTTTTATAGTAATCACACTTTCAATATCTGTGTAAACAGGGATGCTCGATTTTAGTGGAACTGCACAAAAAGTCCAAATGGTTCAACATTATGAGCATGTTTTCTTCCAAACCGTTATATCCAATAGGTGGCACTATGAGCTGTTCATTACGAAGGTACATGGTTTGCTACTATCTTGCTACTCTTTTTGTACTGTCATTAGATAGTAATATTAGTGGTTTGCATGTGAATTTATTGGCAGGGTGGACCTACATTGGAGGTGCAGGACATGATTCAATGATTGGATGCTCAATTTTAGTTGTATCGATTTCACCTCTTCCATCACTGCGGACATGGATACAAGAATAGGCGCTATATTTCTTCTCTGTGCCAGCAAATCAATTCAGTACGAAATTGTCCAGGGCAAAACATGACAATATAGAATTGTCCAGTGCAAAACATGACAGATGCTAAGCGGAAACGACTAGTAGAGGCGTGTTTAAAGTGAAAATACAAGGTGGGGTATATGTTTACTAGCTGCTTGATATTTGTGCAAACAGATGTCTGCCCGTTGCTATTTGGCAAACAAACAAAGTGACCTCAATTTTGGTGGAACTACGCAAGAGAATAGTATAGTCACTGCATGCAGTGCCATTTGAAAATAGACACAGAAAGATTGGATAGTCACTTCATGGACTGCACAAAAGTAGTACTGTACTATTTATTGGCCAACACTAGGTGCTTCATTGCTTTGGTCTGATTATACAATGGGCATCATTTTGCCTAAGTTAAAGTTTGTATTCTGAAAATAGTCTCGCCGTGTGATCGAGAGAAGACCAAACCATATTGCAGTGGATGTTCCTCCATCATGTGTGGTTCATTCTCATGGTTCCAGCTGTTGATGAAACCACTTACATTTGCAAGAGGAAATGTAGACTTCACAAACAAATTTGTCTTTCACTCTGTACTGAATGTTGGCCCAGAGAAGCATCCATGTTAGTAGCAAGAACATATGTTTTTTCTAGATCTTTGCTTTTGGTGCTACATATTTGTATATGATCTGTGAATCATTGAGATGCATTAACATGTTGATCTTATGTATGGGAATCGTAATAGTTGGTTGTGAATTTGGGCTACTAATGTGAACGTATTACAATGCCAGGCCTGTGAGTCTCGTCTGAACATTTCGAAGGATCGGCTCTTACTACTGTGCACAGCATGATCCTTATTTCTGTGTGCTCAGTGTTTACAAGTTACTAGCAGTTCCTTATTTCTGTTCGCTCAGTGCTTACAAGTTACTGATCGATTACTAGCTAGCCTACTAATACGCTCCTGGCAGTTTTAGTTGCGACTCAAGATCCGAAGGTGGCAGTTTTTTGAATACAAATGCCTACCACTGAAGAAACTGACATGCTGTTCTGAAGAAAATGCCATGCGAATCTGAAGAAACTGCCAGCAAAAACGTTTGCAAATGCCTTATCTCCCAGCAAACGTTCATCAGCTATTGCGATCCTACACCTACACTATCCGACCAACTCGATCCTACGCGAATAACCAGCGGATCATGCACGTACCTCATCTGGATGAATCGAGCGCACTCGTTTGACCGTCATGCCGATGTGCGACACAGCACGGATGGGACGCACCACTGACAGGACGACACGGTCATAATTTCAGTTTTTCTAGTTTTCCATGGCAAGCTGGCGCGCTAAGCCATGCCTGCTTATGCATTGAATTCCGATGACCATGATGACCGTTGCGTTTCCCGCGACACGTTGGTTCACCTACCTTCCACCTATAATTACTGATTCCCGGTGTTCTCCGGTGGCACCATCACCCAACTCGCCCTATCCTCATAAGCCCCCGCCGGCCTGACATCGCTCACCACTTGCCCTCACTCTCGCCACGTCTATCATGTCCCCGTCCGTTCGCAATAGGCGACGCCGGAGGCGGTCACCGCCGGAACTAGTGTTCGGTTTTTCACCGGAAGGCAGACGGAGGGAGGAGGCATTCTATCGGTCTTTAGATGGCAATGCGGAGTATGAGGACTTGTTCGAGCGTGACCGCCTTATGGAGGAGCAGCGTATCACCGAATTGCGCCGCCAGCAGGGCATGGAGCAGCAGCGCACCGACGCTCTGAGTCGCGAGCAGAGCGCCCGCAACTGGGCCGACCACGTGGAGGCCGGCGCCCGGCAAATAGCCCTGGAGGCTGTCGGGCACGCACGCATTCGCGACGCTGAATTTTACTACCAGCTCGTCAAGTGGGTTTCCTTCTTAGAAGCCAAAGCTTCGGTGGACCACATCGGCATGGAAAGGGCCAACGTGCGCGAGCAACGTGCCCTATCGCACCTCCGGCAAGTCCGAGGCAAGGAGGAGGACGTCGGTGCCGGCGTGTAGCGTGTACCGCAGATGGCGGACGGCATCGCCTAGTTAGCTAATAGTAAGTTAGTACTAGTACACTACTAGAGTATTAGTGGGAGTAGATAGTTAACTTGGCTATGATGGTTGTCAACGTGGAAGTTCAGTACTCTATATCTGGATCAGACCTGTTACTTTGCTTTGAATGTTGAACTTTCCGTTTGAACGTATGGAATGGGCTGTTATTTTTTTAAATGGGTTGTATTTGTCCGCCACGGGTTTAGAGGCTGACTTGTGGGCCTACTAGGTTGACGCGTACACAATCAGGAGATGATTGTACATGGAGAGGATGACAGCAGGGACCCACCAGGGTCATGGCAGTACGCAAGCAAGTGCCTCCTTATTTCAAGCCAAAAAAATGGTTCCTCCTAATGGATTTCTGATATCTGGGTCCCATGCCATTGTCAACGTAGTCAATAAACGAAAGAATTGCACAACGAGCGGCTAACACCAGGGACCCAGCAGCTCGCCCAGTTCTTTTTGTTTTTCAGATAGAAGCAGGGTGTCAACTGGGCTGTGCGGGGCACTCTGGCCTGTCTAGCCAGCCTTTTATTTTATGTTCACCACAAGACCAGCCCAGTAGTTTTTTTTCTTTCTGAAAATGGCTAGCCCAGTTTTTTTGTTCTTTTGCAGAATACCCAACCGAGGCCTACTTGCTTTTGTCAGCCCTGCTGGGCTGCAAATCTTTCAAGACGAGGAGAGCTTCATTCGGCTTGCCCAGAAAATGGGCTATCAGTAATGAGAAATGGGCTGTACATTTTTAAAACACATCAAACCGGCAATTAGTTTCAAATTTCTTTTTTTTCATTTTGAGATTTTAAATTCCATTGATTTTTATGCGTGGACAATTATTTAGATTTTATATTGATATAATTTTTTTTTCAAATTAGTTTGAACGTGACTCGAAATTTCAGGATTAAAAACAGTTCGGACCGCACCGAAATATGCAAAATTTCGTAGAATTTTTCAACCGTGGCCACAATATGGGCTGTAATGCTAACAAAAAGAATATGGGCTCCAAAAAAATCCTTAAGAATTAGCAAATGGGCTATAAATTATTAGAAATAATGGTAGATGGGTTGTATGCTGTTTTCCACAGATTTGAGGCTGACTTGTGCGCCTACTATAGGTTGACGCGTATGCTTTCCTAAAAAAAGTTGACGCGTACGCTTTCCTAAAAAAAGGTTGACGCGCACGCAAGGCCGTGTCAACTTAGTCAACACACAAGTGCAGTGACTGTTGGATGTCCATCCAACGGCCGTCGTGTTTCTTCAATCTCTGCTCTTCCTGCTCCAGCCGCTCAAACCAGCGCCGACGGAATTGCCTGCTCCCTCCTTCCGTGGCTGGCTTTGCTGCCGCGCAGGCCTCACCGGCCCACCCTACTCCCACCGCTGGCCAGGCCATCCCTCTACCCACCCGCACCTCCTGTTATTTTCCGGCGATGGCAGCCTCACCCCGCAACCGACCAGTCAGCCCTCGTACTCCCCTCAGCGTGGGCATCCACTGCTGTGGCTTCGCCGGCTCCGGGTCATTCCCTTCCTGGGCCTCGCCATCGTCCACCCCGTTGGTGCACTCGGCGCGGCATGGTCAACAAACGACAGCCATCAGAAGAGGGATGTAAGTGGAGAGGCTGACAGTAGGGACCCACACAAGCAAGTGCCTCCTTATTACGCTGACTTGTGGGCCTACTAAGCTGACATGTACGCAGGGCTTTGTCAACTTAGTCAACAAATGATTCTACCAGCTGGACCGTTGGATGTTAATCCAACAGCCGTGTTGCTTCTTCAACCTCTGATCTTCTAGGTCCAGCCGCCCAAACCAGCGCCGGCGGAACCGCCTGCTCCTTCCTCCCGTGGACGGCAGTGCTGCCGCGCAGGCCTCACCGCCCCACCCTAATCCCACTGCCGGCCAGGCCTTCCCTCTACTCACCCACACCCCGTGTTATTCTCCGGCGACGGCAGCCTCATACCGCAGCGGAACCAGTGAACCCTCGTACTCCCCTCCGCGTGGGCATCCACTACCTCGTCTTCCTCGGCTCTGTATCGTTCCCTTACCAGGCCTCATTGTCGTCCACCGCCTTGGTGCTCTCCACGCGGCGTGGTCAACATTGTCAATGAACGACAGCCATCGGAAGATGACTGTACACGGTGAGGCTGACAGCTGGACCCACCAGCTACATCTTCGCACGCAAGGAAGTGCCTCCTTATTACGCGCAAAAAAAATGATTCCTCCCCTTGACAGCTGGGACGCACCACATATATCTTCGCACGCAAGGGAGTGCCTCCTTATCCTCCCTGACGGCTGGGACCTACCCGGTCGAAGCATACGTAGCGTTTCTATCTGGTCACGAACTACATACATACCAGTCGATCGGTCTCTCTGCAATGATGAACCGTGGCCGAGCAAGCAGCGGCACGTGCAGTAGTAGAGCCCCCGACAGCAAAAAAAATGATTCCTCCCCTTGACAGCTGGGACACACCACATATATTTTCGCACGCAAGGGAGTGCCTCTTATCCTCCCTAACGGCTGGGACCTACCCGGTCGAAGCGTACGTAGCGTTTCTATCTGGTCACGAACGTGTACGTACATACTAGTCGATCGGTCTCTCTGCAATGATGAACCGTGGCCGAGCAAGCAGCGGCACATGTAGTAGTAGAGCCCCCGACGTAGCAGTTCAGGCAGTCCCTTCTAAACCGTGTACACGTACGTACAGCCACATGCTAAAAAATACGGCCACATACGTACATACGGGCGGGGTCTCGAACGCCTACTCGTGCATACGTACGGCCAGGGTTCATGTACATGGAGAGGCAACGGACGATAGCAACGGCGTCCTGTTCATCGGTAGCCAACCGGCTGGGTCGGAATGGAGAAATTGCGTCATGTTCATCAGGAGGCAACTGAATGCGTTGTGTTCATCGGGAGCCTACCGGCTTGGATGGAACAGCCGAAACGAGGTCTGGTGTACCGCAGAACGGAGGAAACGGCCTTCTGTTCAACCGCGTATGGTCGAAACAGGGTCCTGTTCATTGGGAAGGGTCTGGCGTACCGCAGAACAGAGGAAACAGACTTGTGTTCGAGCTCCTACGGTCGAAACCGGGTGTTGTTGATCGGGAGGGGTGTGGCGTACCGCAAAACGGAGGAAACGGACTTGTGTTGGAGCACCTATGGTCGAAACGGGGTCCTGTTCATCGGGAGGGGTGTGGCGTACCGCAGAACGGGACTCCATGGGCTACTATTCATCCACCGTCTACTGCCTCGCTCCAGCCTCCACGGGCTACTGTTCATCCACCGTCGACTTCCTCCAGCCTCCATCTGCTACTATTCATTCACCACGTCTTCCTCCTGCCTCCACCTAGTACTGTTCATCCACGGGCTACTGTTCATCCGGCCTCCAGTGGCTACTGTTCAACCAACCCTCCACGCGGTTCTGTTCATCCACACCCAACCGGCTCGGGTGTGGCGGCCTCCTCGACCGGGGTCATGTTCACCCAGCGGCAACTGCCTCTACTACCACGGGGTCCTATTCATCCAACCCCCAACAACGGCCACTGTTCATCAAGAGGCAGCAGCATGGTTTGATCGGCTTCAGTTAGCAGCAGTAGCGAAGGAATTGCCTGGGTTCAGTTAACAGCCAAGGGATCGATCGCTCAGGTTTAGTAACATAGCTAGTGCAATCGCTCGGGTTCAGTAAGCGAATGCCTTGCTCGGGTTCAGTTAGAGTGCAACGCCTCGCACACACGCGCGTACGTGTACGAGAGAAACGCACAAACCTCCGTGCATCGCTCGGCCCCGACCACCCACCGTAACCGGGAACTCCCCGAAATTTTCCTCGCCCTCGCTTCTACCACGATTTTTTCCATCATGGACGGCCCAAAGAATGTCATGCAGGTGCGTGCCCGACCCGCCCAGGACGAAAAGCTCATTTTCAGTCATTATTTTTTGTCGTAGAAGTAGGAGCCCACCACATCTATGATGATACGTGGTTTTGTCACAATTATCATCATAGAAGTGTCATAAGCATGACAGAACACTTTTTGTTCGGGCTAAAATGTCACGGATGTGTCTTTTTTTTGTAGTGAGGGCTACCAAAAAAGAACAAGTGTATGCATCAAACTAAATAAAGATCCTAGTACACCAAGTGTATGCATCTAACTAACTGGCTCAGTTAGACGTTACTATTTATTAAGCTGTGAAGATTGGCTGACGGCTTGAACCAGATGGGTGCCTGACGGGGGAAACTCCAGCCAGCAGGTCGAAGTTTGATACTTGCGACCCTCTCTCCTACTTTGGGCTGCAGAGCGTGGCGGCACATATCAAGGTATGGTGCATGGAGAGACGCATGGTACGTTGTGTACACACAGTTTTGTCTGATGAACGAAATTGCACTACCATCATGATCCTTGCCGTCGGTTATCTCCTGGTTAATTGGATAATTCAGTCTGAGAAATAGAGAGCGTGTACCAAGGCTACTTACCGGCCTCTAGTAAAAAATTCCTGAAGGCCCAGAGAAGCTGGGATCCTGCTCAAAGACCTTGCAGTGACTGTGATTGTATTCCGCGAAACAACACGTCTGGTATGTGCGAACGATCATCAATCATTCGCCGTTGTCTGATCGAGCCAGGAACCACCTGCAACTGCCATGCCACTTTTCTTTGAAAGGTTCTGGGATTAGGAAGGGTAGGGACACCAGGCGGCCTACAACATCATATCAAGTTGGAGTCAAATAAAAAAGGGCTCGTACTGTAGTCAATATTAAGAACAACATGTTATGAGCATGAATATTTTTTCAGTAAATGTTGACAGTAATATAAGCAAGCCATCATGATATCATAGGAAAGTAACATACTACTGTAACATCCCTTTGTAGCGATGACTGGAGTAGGCCAGCAATACGTCCGGCCATAGAAGGAGTCCATGATACGTCTCCAAAGTATCTATATTTTTTGCTTGTTCCATGCTGTTATATTATCATTCTTGGATGTTTTACAATCATTTTATAGCAACTTTATATCATTTTTTGGGACTAACCTATTGACATAGTGCCAGTGCCAGTTGCTATTTTTTGCTTGTTTTTTTACTTAATCAATACCAAACTGAGTCCAAACACAACAAAACTTTTTGGAGAATTTTTCTGGACCAGAAGACACCTGTTGGGCGAAAGAAGTACCAGAGGGGGGCTCCGAGGGGAGCACAACCCACCCGAGCGCACTTGGGGGCCCAGGCACACCCTGGTGGGTTGTGCCCACCTCGACTGCCTCCCGCACCGCCTCTTTGCTCTATAAATAACCCGAAAATCCAAAAAACCTAGGGGAGTCGAGGAAACACAATTCCAGCCGCCGCAAGTTCCAGAACCACCAAATCCAATCTAGACACCATCACGGAGGGGTTCATCATCCTCATTGGCGCCTCTCCGATGATGCGTGAGTAGTTCATTGTAGACCTACGGGTCCGTAGTTAGTAGCTAGATGTCTTCCTCTCTCTCTCTTTTGCTTCTCAATACAATGGTCTCTTGGAGATCTATTTGATGTAACTCTTTTTGCGGTGTGTTTTTGGGATCCGATGAACTTTGAGTTTATGATCAGATCTATTTATTCATGAAGGTTATTTGAGTTTCTTTGATCTCTTATATGCATGATTACTTATAGCCTCGTATTTCCTCTTCGAATCTTTGGTTTAGTTAGGCCAACTAGATCGATTTTTCTTGCCATGGGAAGAGGTGCTTTGTGATGGGTTCGGTCGTGCGGTGTTCTTTCCCAGTGACAGAAGGGGCAGCAAGACACGTATTGATCGTTGCTATTAAGGATAACAAGATGGGGGTCTATTCCTACATGAATAGATCTGGTCTACATCATGTCATCACTCTTATTGCATTACTCTATTTTTCCATGAACTTTATACACTAGATGCATGCTGGATAGCGGTCGATGTGTGGAGTAATAGTAGAAGATGCAGGCAGGAGTCGGTCTACTAATCTTGGACGTGATGCCTATATAATGATCATTGCCTGGATATTGTCATAATTATTTGAAGTTCTATCAATTGCCCAACAGTAATTTGTTTACCCGCTGTATGCTATTTTTCTCGAGAGAAGCCACTAGTGAAATCTACGCCCCCGGGTCTATTCTTTATCATATTTGCTTTGAGATCTATTTTTATTTGCTTTTGTTTCTAGATCTATTATTCTAAAAACTTAAAAAAACCTAGCTGCACTTTTTCTTTATTTATTTTATTTTTTGTTATCGAGAGATCTATTTATCCAAAATCATACAAACCAATCTATCTTTTACCCGAGAGGGATTGACAACCCCTCTTACGCGTCGGGTTGCAAGTATTTGTTCTTTGTGTGTAGGCACCGTTTACATAGTTTTGTTTGGTTCTCCTACTGGTTCGATAACCTTGGTTTCATAACTGAGGGAAATACCTACCGAAGCTGTACTGCATCATCCCTTCCTCTTCAGGGAAATACTGACGCGGATACGAGCCATCATGAAAGGATTTTTGGCGCCTTTGCTAGGGAGACATCATCAACATCTATCAGGTTCCTAATCACAAATGTCATCTCCTTGCAATTTACATTATTTGTCATTTGCCTCTCGTTTTCATCTCCCCCACTTCACAAAAATTTGCCATTTTATTCGCCCTCTTTTTTGTTCGTCGTTTTCTCGCCAGATCTGTTTATGTGTGCAACCTTGTTTGCCTACTTTGTCATTATGGCTAGCATGACTACTCCTCCTTTATCACCAGATTTTGAATTTTTATGCTTCAAGCAAAAACAAGGAGAAAATTTGAAAGATGCTTGGTATAGATTAATGGAATCTTATCACATTAGCAATCTTAAAGGAGATGCAAGGATTTGGTTCAAAAAATTTATATTGGATTAGCTTTGCATCATAGACAACTTTTGGATTTTGCCGCTAAAGGGAATTTTATTGAACTTGATGCTAATACTGCTTATGAGATCCTAGAGGGGATCTTGGGTATCCCACCAACCAAAAAGGGGATTTCTTTTACTCAAGAAGGGGTTCAAATTTTAGACCAGTTGAGTGATTTGCATAAACATATGGTCGAGTTGAAAAAATATAACGAACCTCTCAAACATATTAGTGGAAACCTCAATCGCATGAATACTTTGATTACTCTTTGCAATAAACGGTTGGATATTTTAGATCTCAAGATGGTTTCCTTTCCTGAGAATTTAGGGAAGCGTAAAGAGCCTCCCGGATTTGAGAAAGCCCTTGAAAAAGTTGCCAAAACTAAAGAGGACAATACTTAGATCTATGCTTTATGCCTAGCTAGGGGCGTAAAACGATAGCGCTTGTTGGGAGGCAACCCAATGAATAAAATTTATTTTTGCCTTTTTCTTTCTGTTCTTGAGTTTTTCCACAATTATCCCTCTGTTATGATTATGTTTTAATTAGTGTTTGTGCCAAGTAAAGCCTTTGGGATAGCTTTGGTGATAGTTGATTTGATCATGTTGAAAAACAGAAACTTTTGTGTCCAGTAAAATAATTTTCTAGATTCACAGAAGCGACAAAAAATTCTGAATTGTTTACACAATATTGATATACAAATTGCCTCTGTTGTCCTAATTTTTCAAAAAAATTGGAGTTACAGAAGTATGAGTAAAATTCGAGTCTTTATAGACTGTTCGGTTTTTGACAGATTCTATTTTCTTTGCATTGTCTGCTTATTTTGATGATTCTATGGATTGTATCGGGAGTATAAGAACTAGTGGAAAAAGTGCTAGCCACAACTTTCATTGGTGGCGCGGCATTTTACATCAGCGCCAACACTATTTTTTCAAATAGTGCTGGCGTAGGCCAAATCCGTACGCCAGCTTTACAAGCATAGTGTTGGCGTTGCTTGTTTTGTAAACGCCACAAATCTATTGGCCCATATACACTCACCATTTGGAAACCACTGGTGACATTGGTTTTCTTTGCACGCCATAGTTATTTTGTTAGTGCTGGCGTTATTTTTCTTTGCACGCCATAGTATATAATTATATTATGCTTTTTTTGTCATCATTATTTTTACAGTTTTTATCATTTTAGGAATTTTATTTTTTACCACCAGTTCAAATTTTGAGTCTTTTATTTTGTCAAGTCTTTCATTAATTTTAGTCTTTTTTTTATTTGGCCTGTGATTAGCTATGGCGTTGCCATTTTATCCAACGCCAGCAATAATCTAGTAAAATACCTAAGTCCACCGCTCGCTCTCATTTCACACCCCACCCGGCCACAACTCCCGTTGGACCAAAGCCGCCGCCGCCCCGCCGCCGCCCCACTGCCGCCCCGTCGCCGCCCTTGTCGCCGTCCCTCGCCGACACCAAGGTTAGATCCACTCCTCCGTTCCCGCGGACACGCCAAACGGCCGAAATTTGTAGTGATAATCGTTCGATTGCTATTGTGTCTCCCCTCCGTTGGCGGATCTGAGCTAGTTTAGTAGAAATTTACAGAATGCGTTATGTATATTCTTCAAAGTTATCATTTTTGTTTTCTTTACACATTTATGTATAGGTTGACTGGTATATGTAAATCAAATAGCTTTGCATACAGAAGTTATTCTTATATATGATAGTATGTGTATGTATAGAAGTCAGTTTGCTATATCTTATTTATCAAAATAGATTCATAATTTTATCTATTCTACTTAATTAACAAAATCATGTCTTTCCAACACATGCACTATTCACTATAAAAGTATCTGATTTTGTTTTGATACAACTCACACCAAGTATTTGATAATGAAACTTTACAAATCATATCTTTCCAACACATGAACTATTTTACATTGCATATTATCTTGATAGTATATATACGCGATGTGTTTGTAGGTCATGACCAATTCTGGAGGCAACAACGAGTCGGTGTGCGATGTGGACATGGCCAACAATGAATTCTTAAACACTTTTGAGTATGTCATCAAGAGCGTGCAAGGGGCAAATGACGATCTAAAGGGGGAGATTAAAGAGCTACGCAAGGATGTTGTTTGGCTCGTTCAGGAGACTAATCAGCTGAGGGACGAGAGGGATAAGCTCGTCGAGGATCGGGATAAACTGAAGGAGGATAGGAGATGCCTCAGGGGTGAGAGGATTGACCTGAAGATGGACATAGATCATTTCAGAAGAGAGGGAGAGGCGGATAGAAAGAATCTAATGCAGCTGGGCATACTCCTTGCTGAAGATTAGTTTTTTAAGTAGCTAGCTAGCTCATCTTATTAGTTGATGATGATCGAGTAACTAGAGTACTTGAGTGAACTTTTGTGAAGTTTAATATCAACTTGTTGAGTTCATGAGCCTCTTCATGTAATGATTATCTATTAAGTACCTAGTGTTCATGAGTATATTGTGTTCAATAGTGTCTATTAAGTAAGTAGCTAGTGTTGATGAGTACTTTTTTTGTTACCAAAAAAACCATTTGCTGGCATTGGATGAGCAGGCACGCAGAGTTATGATGAACTTAGTGCTAGCGCTGGACTAGTGATATGCCAGCACGATGTAGGATACTGCTGACGTGTACTCCAACGCCACCACTACATTTTAGCAATGGCGCCATATTAGTGGCGTCGTGTGTCTACACCAGCAAGGCTATTTTTGGCACGCCATAGCTAGGCTTTTCTCCACTAGTGAAGCCATGGCAAAGTTAGAATACAGTAGATATAATGCAATAACAAAATTTGAATGAGTTTTCTATAGTACTTAAAGTAAAGATTGATTTTCTTATACTAACGGATCTCACGAAGGTTTTGTTGAGTTTTGTGTGATTGAAGTTTTCAAGTTTTGGGTGAGATCACGATGGCTGAAGGAATAAGGAGTAAGAAGAGCCTAAGCTTGGGGATGCCCATGGGACCCCAAGGCAATATTCAAGGAGAAACAAGCGGCTAAGCTTGGGGATGCCCCGAGTGGCATCCCCTCTTTCTTCTAACGATCATCGGTATTTTACTTGGAGCTATATTTTTATTCGTCACATATCATGAGTTTTGCTTGGAGCGCCTTGTATTATATGAGTCTTTGCTTTTTTCGCTTTTTAGTTTGTGTTAAGTATCTTTGCTGGACACACCTATTTGAGAGAGCAAAAATTATGCTATGATTTGTTAGAATTGCTCTATGTGCTTCACTTAAATTTTTTGAGCTATGGAATTGCTCTAGTGCTTCACTTATATCTTTTTTAGCACGGTGTGCTTTAATATTTTTGAAGAAATGCTCTCATGCTTCACTTAGATTTATTTGAGAGTTAGTAATTTTGAAGAAATTCTCTCATGCTTCACTTATATTATTTTGAGGGATGAAATTTTTTATGCTCATGTTCTTCACTTAAATTTGTTTGAGCTTGCCAAAAGAAATTGCAATATATGAAACTAGTCCCAAAGTGATAGATATTCAAGAGGGATATAATAAAAACTTTCATTAAGATCATTGGACAAAATAAACATGATTCTTTGTAATAGTTTTGTGATATGATGATAGTGATATGTGAGTCATGTTGGTGAGTAATTATGCTTTAGTAAGAATATTGGTGTTAAGGTTTGTGATTCCCTATGCAAGCACGAAAGTCAATAGTTATGCAATGAAATTACATCCTACTTGTGGTGCATTATTCGGTGTTAGTTATGCTTAATGCTCGCTTATGTGATTTTTCGTTTCTTGGTTGGATTCTTCTCTATCTTTTTGCTAGCCTTCACTTGTACTAAGTAGGAATACTACTTGTGCATCTAAAATCTTTAAACCCAGTTTTGCCATATGAGTCCACCATATCCTACCTATATGTGGTATTTTCGTGTCGTTCTAAGCAAATCTGTATGTGCCATCTCTAATTTTCAAAATAAATTTCCTTTTTGTGTGCTCGTACCGCTCATGAAATGGTAGGGGGTGGCTGATATTTTTCCATGCTAGATGTGTTATTCTCAAGATGAGTGTTTATTCACTTGTCATTGCACGAGAGTACGGCAAAGGTATTAGGGATGCCCAGTCCTGAAATGAAAAATGAATTTACTTTATGTTGTCAAATAATAAATTCCTTGGAAAGTGTTGGTATGGACGGTACCCGTGGATACGGCTAGCCGTGGAATGTGAAATTATGGTGGAAAAGGAATAAACTTTATTTTCTGTTTGGGAACCGCCTATGATATATCTAGCATGGAAAGTATTGGGAACTACTCGATCATTTTCGTTGACAGGAAAAGTATGCCACCCAAAATGTTTTATCTCTATCTTTTTCGCTTTGAGCTCTGGCACCTCTACAAATCCCTACTTCCCTCTGTGAAGGGCCTTTCTATTTAGTTTATGCAAAAAAAAATTACTTGATTCTCCATCTTCTCTTATAAAGCACCAACTAAGGGGCACTATGATCGTACTTGAGCATTGGATGTAGCTAATATGCGAGTGTGTTTCATGAATGGATCAAAGGTTGAGCATAATGGGCTAGGGATAACTTGCTTTAGTGTTGATATTTTGAAAGACATGGTTGCTTGTTGATATGCTTGAGTATTGAAATCTTCATGTCAAAACTAGACTATTGCTTTGAATCATATAAAAGTCCAAATGTCCATGCTACAAAAGAAAAGAATATGTGATGAACATGTTAGGCAACATTCCACATCAAAAATTCTATTTTTATCATTTACCTACTTGAGGACGAGTAGGAATTAAGCTTGGGGATGCTGATACGTCCCCAACGTATCTATAATTTTTGCTTGTTCCATGCTGTTATATTATCATTCTTGGATGTTTTACAATCATTTTATAGTAACTTTATATCATTTTTTGGGACTAACCTATTGACATAGTGCCCAGTGCCAGTTGCTGTTTTTTGCTTGTTTTTTTACTTCACAGAAAATCATACCAAACGGAGTCCAAACGTAGCGAAACTTTTTGGAGAACTTTTCTGGACCAGAAGACACTTGTTGGGCCAAAGTACCAGAGGGGGGCTCTGAGGGGAGCACAACCCACCTGGGCGCGCCCTGGTGGGTTGTGCCCACCTCGGTCGCCTCCTGCACCGCCTCTTTGCTCTATAAATACCCCAAAAATCCAAAAACCCTAGGGGAATCGACGAAACACAATTCCAGCCGCCGCAAGTTCCAGAACGACCAGATCCAATCTAGACACCATCACGAAGGGGTTCATCATCCTCATTGGTGTCTCTCCGATGATGCGTGAGTAGTTCATTGTAGACCTACGGGTCCGTAGTTAGTAGCTAGATGGCTTCCTCTCTCTCTCTTTTGATTCTCGATACAATGGTCTCTTGGAGATCTATTTGATGTAACTCTTTTTGCGGTGTGTTTGTTGGGATCCGATGAACTTTGAGTTTATGATCAGATCAATTTATCCATGAAAGTTATTTGAGTTTCTTTGATCTCTTATATGCATGATTACTTATAGCCTCGTATTTCTTCTTCGAATCTTTGGTTTAGTTAGGCCAACTAGATCGATTTTTCTTGCCATGGGAAGAGGTGCTTTGTGATGGGTTCGGTCGTGCGGTGTTCTTTCCCAGTGACAGAAGGGGCAGCAAGACACATATTGGTCGTTGCTATTAAGGATGACAAGATGGGGTCTATTCCTACATGAATAGATCTTGTCTACATCATGTCATCATTCTTATTGCATTACTCCGTTTTTCCATGAACCACTACAACAAAAAACCCTCTACAGCAACACATGTCTAGCAGCGATGATAGCATGATGTGTTGTTTTGTTGAACCTCCCACCTTCCCCACTTAGCACTAACCTCTCTATACCCATCTCCATCTCGTTTCGTGCTAACCTCTCACGCACGAAGAGTTTTTCTATTCTCCCTTCATTTTTACCTATCACCAAAAAAAAGAGCAAGAGACAGGCCCAGCAGCTAGGGTTCCCACCACCGCCGCCGCCCCCTCCCTCACGGCCGTCGTCCCCTCGCCCTCGGTTCGTTAAAGAACCTCAGCGAAGGCCTGCCTCCATCGCCACTTTGCCCATGCATCGGGGACGCACAGGTCGTCGTCGCCCATCTTCCTCGCGTGGGGGAAGGGTTCGCCGCCGCCGTTACTCCGCTCGACCGAAGATGGAGATGCCGCCGTTATTCCTCCGACAGCCCGGAACGACGCAAACACGAACGCACCCGTCCTCCTCAACCGCAACAGTTCAACAGGTTTTATTCTGTCCCTCGTGCATCTGCAATTCTGAAATTTTATCCCTTATAAGTTATATTCTCTGTTGCCCTCGCCCATCCTTGATTTTCCTTGCTGGCCGCACCTTACAAGCTACAAAATCGATGTAGTACATCCTCATAGAGGCTTGTCCTTGCCGCACAGCAATACATGCTGACTTCAAACCTATACTGAGATTTCCTATTTTACTCGGATAACTGAAAGGAACCATTTAACTGACACATAAATTTCTCAATGGAGTAAATACAGGATACTTCTGCTCAAAATTGAGCAAAGAGAAAACATGATTTCTGCAGAGAGACCACAAGTTGATGAACGTGTCAAGTTGACAAACAAGTTGATGTGCGGTACTTTGCTTAGCGTGTCCCCAGGCTTTCTCTCTTGAAAAATATTGTGCTCACGTGTTTCTATAGCCTGCAGGTTTGCTCAGGAAGTGACAATAATTTCATGGTGATCAACCAAAAGGGCGTTGATCCTCCACCACTGGATCTCCTATCCAAAGCAGGGGTAATCAATTCTGACTTGGTACAACATGATGGTTCTACACTTACATTCAACCTTGATCTGTTTGGGGTTAACGTTCCAGTTTAGTTAAGAACGTGTGTCATGGTGTCACCAGCTGAACTAGGATTTCTACATGGGCCAATGCATGTACGTATGGTTTGTAACTATACTAAGGCCTAAGCATAACGATTGATGTTCCAAGTGATGCATGCACATCTCTCTATGGCCCTTAATTTTTTCTTATGTCCTAAACATGCCAAGTAACATATATGTTTTGTTCCCAACAAAGACAGCTACTAATTTCGTCAGTAGTTAGTGGCTGGGTACATATGAATTTATTTTATAACAACCATTTTCCGATGTTGATTAAGCTTCTTGCTTGCTATCGGTAGAAATATGGATTCAACAATAAACCTTCTACCACACTATATGCTCCTATACAAAATTACAAAGTCCTGATTATTTCACCAACATCTCTAATTTAGTTTAGACCAACAGCAGAAAGTAGCCGTATTCTATAACCAGTGCAGCTGCCAGTACGTACTAGCAAAAATAATCACAATAAATCTTTCCTCAAAAGTACAGAATTGGAATATGTTTATTTTGCATGATTGGTTGAGTCAGTCTGGCCAAACAAGTTCAAACAAGACTTGGTGCTCAAGTATAAATGTATAATCCCATGCGTCTAGTAGCAGTCTAGCTTCTGAACTAAAAAATACTACTCTCTCCATCCCAAAATAAGTCTTTGATTTAGTACAACTTCTGTTGAGTACAAGATAAGGGTAGGCGTGATGACGAGCAGAAGTGGATTAGATAGTTCGTATTAGTCTTGCTCTTTGCCCTTTCTGTTTCTTGGTTCATTAAGTATGTCTTCTCTCTATGCATGAGTTGATTACTCCCAACTGTCCCAAATCTGATGTTGATTTTTTTGCGTTGTCGATTCTGCAGGTTCTGAGAATTTTATTCATGGATCAGGAAATTATAATGTGTGACTTTGTAATTATCAGGTAACTATGAAGTTTGTGATGTAGATTATTTAAAGATTTTCAAGTTGTTGGCACTGAGATTTCTCCTAATAAACCATAGGAAGCATGACTAATGAATCATCCCAAGCATGAGTGGTACGAGAGTAAGGTGATGCAAAGCTAATTAGTGCAGAGACCTCTGGAATATGGAAATACTCAGTTCTGTATAGTCGGTACTGTTGGTTACCTAGATGCAAAAAAGGACCTAGATTCCAAGCATGGTGATGACCTGTGTGTATTATTGTTATTTAGATGCAAAAAAAGGACATGAATATAGGTTGCATAATCTGCAATGTTGTTTAATAAATTCATGTTGAAGAAGTATTTGTATTCAGATTATTAATTAGCCCCACATCTATGTATGAATATACATCTTGGCAAATCACATTTGAACGGTGCTCATTTAAATTTTACTACTCTATTAACCTGATTTTCTCTACTGTAAGTTACTCATCCCATATTGTTGTTGTAGATCACCAAGATAAATTGATGATGCATGGCTTAGATGTTGATTGCAAGGTTAAGAATGGAGCTACCACAAGACAATTAGAATTGTCATTTTTAGGATCAATGCTTCAGACATTATAGTTGATTGGAAGGTCAAGAATTGGGCTACTACTAGATAGTTTCACCAAGATAAATTGATGATGCATGGCTCAGACGTTGATTGCAAGGTTAAGAATGGAGCTACTACAAGACAATTAGAATTGTCATTTTTAGGGTCAATGATTCAGATATTATAGTTTATTGCAAGGTCAAGAATTGGGCTACTACTAGATAGTTTCACCTCTTGTAATCTTTGGATATCTTTGTAATGCTGATTGTTGATTCAATATATAAGATCTTTCTGTTTATTACATTCTGGATCCTGTGCACTATCGTTAATTGTCCATGCTATGTTATCTGTTATGTCCATTTGAGAATCCTTTTGTGTAGGGTACCAGCAACGCATATGAAGTGTTGTTGGTCTCTAGGTCTATACGTTGCTACCTAACAACGTTTCTACACGTCGTTTACCAACACAAGCATATACGTTGTTGTAGCTCCTTGCAACGCCACCAACGGCAACGCATACTAATCCGTTGGTGAAGACCTTAGCAACACATATATGGACATGCGACAACACATTGACACATTGCTGAAGCAGGGTTCATGTTGTACTTAATACACTAGATGCATGCTGGATAGCGGTCGATGTGTGGAGTAATAGTAGTAGATGCAGGCAGGAGTCGGTCTACTAATCTTGGACGTGATGCCTATATAATGATCATTGCCTGGATATTGTCATAATTATTTGAAGTTCTATCAATTGCCCAACAGTAATTTGTTTACCCGCCGTATGCTATTTTTCTCGAGAGAAGCCACTAGTGAGATCTACGGCCCCCGGGTCTATTCTTTATCATATTTGCTTTGAGATCTATTTTTATTTGCTTTTGTTTTCAGATCTATTATTCTAAAAACCCAAAAATACCTTGCTGTACTTTTATTTTATTTTATTTTGTGTTATCAAGAGATCTATTTATCCAAAATCATACAAACCAATCTATCTTTTACCCGAGAGGGATTGACAACTCCTCTTACGCGTCGGGTTGCAAGTGTTTGTTCTTTGTGTGCAGGTACCGTTTACATAGTGTTGCTTGGTTCTCCTACTGGTTCGATAACCTTGGTTTCATAACTGAGGGAAATACCTACCGAAGCTGTACTGCATCATCCCTTCCTCTTCGGGGAAATACTTACGCGGATACGAGCCATCAGTCCACAACGTTAATGAAGCCCTTGTGTTCAATGGCATCGGAGAGCCATGGAGGATGTATGATCCTGCGATGGACGTGTAGATTTATCCACTTACCCCAGTGTCCTGTCAGATAGGTGAGACCGCGGTTGAAGAATGCAATTAGCCTGTGTCGGTGTACTAAAGCTTGGGTTCTTTAGTACCCCATACTTGTGCACGGACAGTTGTAGCCATACCAGCGGCGAGGGCTGCCGGAGGATAGCTGGAAGCAAATGCAAGATCATCAAGGAAGCATTCAGGCCAGTGATCAGAAGATAGAAGACCGAAGGCTTGGCTCCAGACAAGATCCTTGCCGGGGTGGCCCGCGATGACCCAGCAAGATCCGCACCCGGCAAGGTTCCACCACCTTGCCACCGCTCCAGTGCAGCGACCAGCCTGTCATTTGGGTTTTGTCCTCCTGGTTGCATGTCATGGCACTAGTGGTGGACGAGCTTAAGCAGTGCTGATGGGACGGCACCTTTTTTCGTCCCCAAGAAAGTAAGGACACCTAAACGGAGCATTAAATGCGTTTGTCCTAAATCGTTTGTGATAAGTATGTAAACACTGTAGCTACTTTACACCTCAATGTATG
The DNA here is from genome assembly GCA_011799875.1 of Thinopyrum elongatum. Taxonomy (NCBI): domain Eukaryota; kingdom Viridiplantae; phylum Streptophyta; class Magnoliopsida; order Poales; family Poaceae; genus Thinopyrum; species Thinopyrum elongatum. The sequence continues at coordinate 394,933,583 of CM022299.1, forward strand.
TACTGAGCGCCACTGTTGGTGACCCCTTGGACGTATAAAAGGAGGCCCAAGGTGCAGCTACAGGAAGAGGACTCTCTGGCTCATTCTGCATGCGTAGCTGCTGCTTGAACATATTGTTCATCGCAAGCGCTCCTGGAGCGTGGGCTTAAACATCCACAATAAACTAAAGCAGGAGTAGGGTATTACGCTTCTCAGCGGCCCGAACCTGGGTAAAAATCTCCTTGTGTTGATCGTTGGATCTGCTCTTTGTGCATACCTCTCTCCCTGCCGAATCGTAAAGGGATCCACGCGATCCCATAGGTGTCGTACGCCGACATCTTTGGCACGCCAGGTAGGGGGAAGCGATTGCGCGAACCTGATCTAGTGATCAGCGCGTCAGTCTCTTGATCATTTTCATCACCATGCCCCCAAGAAGAAGGGTTTGGCAGCGGCTGGTCTGTCTGTGTCTGGTCTGCCCGTGCCTTCACGGACGGCCAACGGCATGGACGTAGGTGGAGGAGGTGGAGGTCTTGAGCTTCAACGATGTTCTGGCGACCAAAGCCAGGCGACCGGTGCTGTGCGCAGCGGCGATAGCAACCCGCACGCTGCTAGATCTAAGGATGGAGCCGTGCCGCCTACGGGTGGTGCAGCGAACTCCAAGGATGGGACGACGCCTTCCAAGACACCCACGATGGCGCACGCGCGGCGGCCTTCTCAGGCCGTGCGCGATGAGCAGCGTGGTGACGTCAGTGGTTCTAGGCGTCCCCAAGGAAAGACCCCTGCGCATCATTCCCGAGATGCGCGGGACCAACATGCACACCAAGATGCTGGTGGAAGCGCGGTGCGGTCGCGGGATCGTGATGGAGCTCCTTCTAACACGGTTAGGAGTCAGAGCACCTCACGTACCTCACATATCTCGCTGCCGCCTACACGAGCAGAAGCGTTGGCATGAGCGCAGTTGCTCTAGATTTTCCTCCCGCTCCGGAGAAGCTTGAAGAGTGGAGGGCTGCTATTCAGAGCCTCATCGGCTTCGCCAACGGAGATGGACCGCAGCAGGCGGAGCCCTCGCGGCGGCGGTCCATCGAGCCGACGCGTGCCGATGGTGAGAAGACTGGAGGTGGGATGACTACAGTGTAGTCTCCTCCACGATGACAACAACGGTCGCTAGCCCGGCGGACCGATGGTTGTGATGATGATTCCACGGCATCGTCCGATCCGCGAATGCGCCGTGATCAACGTCAAGTTCTTCGGGAACGAAGCAAAGAAGATGCTCGAACTACCATCGAGCGGCGACGGGAAGTGCGCCATCAATCTGATAGGCGCGCAGGGCTTACTGTCGACAAGCCTGCGGCAGGGAATCCTGGTGACCTGCCTTATGAGGTGGGGTGTCCAGCGTTTACCCGTCAGCTGCGGCGAGTCCAGTGGCCCAACTCCCGAACATTTAAGCCGGAGGTCCCGGAGAAATACGATGGCAAGACTCACCCGTCGGAGTTCCTGAGCATCTACACCATCGCGGTGTAGGCTGCCGAAGCTCGAGACGACAAGATACTTGCCAACTACTTCCCGTTGGTGCTTAAGCCCAACGTCGGGTCGTGGTTGATGCATCTGCCAGAGAATTCCATTTCTTCCTGGTCAGACCTGTGTCATCAGTTTGTTGGCGCCTTTGTCAGAGGCCACCAAGCTCCTGGCCAGGCAAGTGATTTACATCTCATCCCCCAGAAGGAGGGCGAGCCCTTGCGCAAGTACATATAGAGGTTCAGCCACGTACATTACAATATCCCAGATGTTCATCCTGCCGCTGTTATTAGCGCGTTTCATCAGAACATGCGCAACCGCAAGATATGAGAGGAGCTGGCGATGACCAAAGTCAGGGATGTTGCCGAGCTCTATGCTCTGGCCGATAAGTGTGCTCGGGCTAAAGAGGGAAGGAGGCTCCCCGGCGAAGATGCCAGTGCAGGGATCGATTCTGAAGGAGAAGACGCCACCGCCCCGACAAGGAAAGGTCGACGGCGTAACAGGAAGCGTAAAGGCAAGGCTGTGCTTGTTGTCGAGGAATCCGGCAACCCCGGCGCCGCCAAGAAGGTCAAGGTTGATGGCCCCGGCAAGGATGTTGTCGGGTGTCCCTCCTATCAGGCCTTGGCGGCTGCCGACAAGCCGGAGGGCTCCGACAAGCAATATTGCAAGATCCATCGCACCAAGGGCCATGATCTCCAGAACTGTCGGCAAGTCGAATAGCTTGTCAAAAGGCAGAAAGCTGAGTATGAAAGGCGAGATAAGGAGAAAGCCCAAGATGGTGCTGAGGGGTCTGGCAAGAAATGCGGTGGCCGAGGAGGTCGCCGCGGCAAGGCTAAGCAACAGAAGGAGAGGCCCGCTCGGGGCCGCGACAAAAAAGAGGAGGGTGATGATGACAACGAAGAAGACGACGACTCCAGCGAGCATGAGTTTCAAAAAGCTACAAAAGCTATGTGCCTTGATGGAGGTGCCTCGCTGCATTCTTCTCACCGCCAACTTAAACAGTGGGTGCGAGAGATTAATGCGGCGGAGCCGTCGGTCGATGCTCGGAAGCCTCTGAAATGGTCCAACACGTCTATCATTTTTTACGTTGAGGATCACCCTGATCGCACAACCACGACCGGGTGTTTGCCATTGTTGGTTTCACCAATGATTCGCAACCTCAAGGTGACAAAAATGCTAGTTGACGGTGGGGCCGGTTTGAATCTAATCTCGCCTAGCGTGATCAAGAGGTTGCAAATTCCTGACGAAGATCTCAAGGAAACGGGCACGTTTCAAGGGATCAACCCAGGAAGGAGCCAACCAAAGGGCAAGATCACGTTGCCGGTGACATTTGGCAGTGAGCTGAACTATAGAACAGAAAAGATTGTTTTCGATGTCGCCAAGATTCCGTTGCCATATAATGGGATTCTTGGCCGCCCAGCACTGGCCAAGTTCATGGCGGCCTCGCACTACGCCTACAATGTATTGAAGATGCCCGGGCCGATGAGCGTCATCACTGTCAACTCCGACAAGAGGGATGCGCTTATCTATGCCGACCAACTTTACCGGGAAGCAGTTGCAGCATCTGCCACCAAGGCACTTGCTCCTGCCACTGAAGCTCCTGGGGGGAAGAAGAAGACCGGCAAGACCTCTAGCACACACTCCGGCAAGCGCACCTCCTCGGAGTGCTGCGCTCTCGTCGAGGATGTGCCAGAGAGCTCCATCGGCAAGAGTAAGAAATCCAAGGCAGCTCCGCCAGAAACCAAGAAGGTGCTCGTCAAGGAGGATGGTGCGGGAGGAACTTTCACCATAAGTTGCACCCTCGATGACAAAATAGGAAAGCGCGCTCGTTGCTTTCCTGCAGGCGAATATCGATGTGTTTGCATGGCAACCATCTGATATCCCCGGTGTTCCCAGGGAAGTAATTGAGCACCACCTTGCTGTCTGTCCTCATGCGCGGCCCATCAAGCAAAAGGTTAGGAAGCAGTCTTTGGAATGGCAAGAATTTATTGCAGAGGAAATTAAGAAGTTGGAAGCGGCAGGTTTGGTCAAAGTAGTGCTCCATCCGACGTGGTTGGCCAATCCAGTTGTAGTGCGCAAGGCGAATGGAAAATGGAGGTTGTGTATTGACTATACAGATATCAATAAAGCCTATCCAAAAGATCCTTTCCCCTTGCCGCGCATCGACCAGATTGTGGATCCCACTGCCGGTTGCGATCTGCTGTCATTTCTCGACACCTATTCAGGGTACCATCAGATTTTCATGGCAAAGGAAGATGAAGAGAAAACCGCATTTATCACCCCATGTGGTGCATATTGTTTCTTACGTATGCCCTTTGGGTTGAAAAGTGCTAGTTCAACATTTGCAAGAGCGGTCTAGATTGGTTTTGAGCCCCAGCTACATAGAAATATGGAAGCTTATATGGATGACATAGTGGTTAAAACCAAGGACAAAGGAACGCTCATACAAGATTTGGAAGAGACATTTGCAAATCTGCGCAAGATCAATCTGAAGCTCAATCCCAAGAAGTGTGTGTTTGGCGTTCCATCCGGCAAGCTTCTCGGGTTCTTTGTATCTCAGCGTGGGATTGAAGTAAATCCCGACAAGATCAAGGCGGTTGAGAAGATTGAAGCACCGAGATGCGTCAAAGATGTGCGTCGACTCACCGGCTGCATTGCTGCTCTAAGCAGCTTCATCTCCAAATCTACTGAGCGCACCCTGCCCTTTTTCAAGATCTTGAAGAAGGCAGGTCCAATGAAATGGACTCCGGAAGCGGAGGCAGCGCTGTAGGATTTGAAGAAGTACCTCTCCACTCCGCCGATACTGGTCGCACCTAAACCACGAGAGCCATTGCTGCTATACCTAGCGGCAACAAATCAAGTGGTTAGTGCTGCGTTGGTAGCGCAGAGAGAAGCTGATGAAGAAGCAGCGGCAGCGGCAAGCCCGACAAGCGACGAGCTGGGGTCTTCTCCGGCAAGGTCTGGTGCCGACAAGGCAGGGTTTGCAGAGATGAATGAAGCAGCGCAAAGGAACAGGATGGTGCAGCGCCCAGTTTATTTTGTCAGTTCCCTTTTGCAGGGGGCTAGGTCAAGGTATTCTGGTGTGTAGAAATTGCTCTTCGGCCTCCTTATGGCCTCGAGGAAGCTGCGCCATTATTTCCAAGCGCATGAGATTACCGTCGTCACTCGCTTCCCATTGCAGCGGATTTTACGGAATCCAAATGCGACCGGCAGGATTGTGGAGTGGGCGTTGGAATTGTCAAGCTTTGATCTCAAGTTTGAAAGCACTTCAACAATTCAGAGCAGAGCCTTGGCAGAGTTCATTGCAGAATGGACCCCAACGCCAGACGAGGAAAGTCAAGAGACAACTCTTCCCGGCAAGGAAACAGATCGAGAATGGATTATGTATTTTGACGGGGCTTTCTCGCTGCAAGGCGCCGGTGTTGTTGTGCTGCTTGTCGCACCCATCGGAGAGCACCTCAAATATGTAATTCAGATGCACTTTTCCCGAGAGAGATCAACAAACAACACTACAGAATACGAAGGGCTGCTTGCTGGTCTCAGGATCGCGGCGGATCTTGGAATCAAGAAGCTCATCATCAGAGGTGATTCACAGCTTGTCGTCACGCAGGTAAACAAAGATTATCAGAGCCCGTTGATGGAAGCATATGTAAATGAAGTGAGGAAATTGGAAGAGCACTTTGACGGTCTGCAGACAGAGCATGTTCCTCGAGTGGAGAACGACATTGCTGACAAACTGTCAAAGCGTGCTGCCCTTAAGTTACCAGTGGAACCAGGTACTTTTGTGCTCTGATTGACTCAGCCATCAGTAACACCATCAGTAGGGCAGCATAAGCGAAGGAAGTTGATTTCCGGCCAGTACTTTCCTTTAGAGCTCCCAGGAGCCGCCGGAAAGGAAGTTGCCGGGCACAACGACAAGCTTGCCGGGGAGCAACAGGCTCCGGCGAGACCTCAGGTCCTTGCCGTCGAGACAAACGCTCCCGCGGCAGAAGATATGCCTTTAGTCCTTGCTGTCGAGCCTCATGCTCCAGCATGGGCACAGCACATCGTCCAGTTCCTCCAAACAGGGGAACTCCCCGAAGAGTAGGAAGAAGCGGAGAAAGTAGCCCGTCGGTCTAGTATGTACCAGTTCGTAGATGACGTACTCTACAGAAAAAGACCGAACGGCGTGAAATTGAAGTGTATTCCTCGGGAAGATGGACTGGAGCTGTTGGCAGAGATACATGGAGGCATATATGGCTCCCACATAGGTTCAAGGGCTCTTGTCGGTAAGGCATTCCGGCAAGGTTTCTTTTGGCCCACTGCCATCCAGGATGCAACTGCACTAGTAACCAAGTGTGAAGCGTGCCAGTTTCATTGCATCAACCAGCTCAGGCTCTTCAGACAATCCCTCTTTCCTGGCAATTTTCGGTCTGGGGGCTCGACATATTGGGCCCTTTTCCCCGTGCTACCGGGGGCTTTGAGTACTTGTACGTTGCAGTCGACAAGTTCACAAAGTGGCCGGAAGTGGAAGCAGTGAGAAAGGTGACAGCACAATCAGCCATCAAGTTCTTCAAGGGACTAGTTTGCCGTTTTGGTGTGCCAAACAGGATCATCACCGACAACGGCACACAGTTCACGAGCCATACCTTCATGCAATACGTCCAAGACCTTGGCAGCAAAATCTTTTTTGCTTCTGTTGCTCATCCGAGAAGCAACAGCCAGGCAGAACGGGCAAATGCTGAAGTGTTGCGAGGGCTCAAGACAAGGACTTTTGACAAGCTGAAAAAGTGTGGAAGACGCTGGATTGATGAGTTGCCGGCGGTTCTTTGGTCAATCAGAACGACACCAAATCGAGCCACTGGCCAGACACCCTTCTCCCTAGTGTATGGGGCAGAAGCAGTTCTCCCCACGGAACTCATATATGGGTCACCTCGAGTGCTCGCTTATGATGAGCTTGAGCAAGAGCAGTTGCGACATGATGACGCCACGCTCCTTGAGGAAGATCGTCTTCAGGCTGCTGTGCGAGCTGCACGCTACCAGCAAGCTTTGCGCCGCTACCATAGCCGCAAGGTTCACGCCCGAAGTCTTGAGGAAGGCGACCTTGTTCTTCGGCGCATTCAGTCCGCCAAGAATTCGAACAAGTTGACGCCGAAGTGGGAAGGCCCTTATCGGGTAGTATGAGTCACCAGGCCTGGCGCTATCCGCTTGGAGACCGAGGATGGCATTCCAGTGAGCAATTCCTGGAATATCGAACATCTTTGTAAGTTCTATCCATAAGGTGCGGTTGCCGGGTCTCCCGGCAACCACCTTTTGTACAAGTCTTGCCGGCGAGGCATGTGATCCTTTGTACAAAGCCAGGCGTAGACCCTGTGCGTAGTTGAATAAATTTAAGTGTTTTACAATTCCTGTTGATTTTCATGTTATTCTATATGCATGCTTGTCTGAGATATTGCATTACACTTGCTTCCGGTAAGCGTTAACAAACCGCCAAGGTTCCATATCTTTGTTTTCTCTTCTTTCTTTTTCTCAAAAAGATGGAAGGTTCCCTCGCGTGCAAGTTTGCCGGGGGGAGTGATGGTATGGATACCAACAGGCGACGTTCAAGGTTAACATCTTGCCGGAAGGAGCACAGCAACAAAAAGCTAAGTTGCAGAACTTTAAGTGAATTTCTTTTTACATAAAGGCCATTTTCCTTGAGCAATTTTGGTTTTTGTATGGAAAACCTACACGCGAAGGAACTTTGTCGTGATCGGTTGCGCCCTTACTCTGTTTTGAGTCCTCTCAACAGTTTAGGTGGCTGCACTGAAAACGTCAAGGATATCTTGCCAGTAGCAACACCTCCAGCAGGCTGCTAAAGACCCGCATCTAGCGCTCGCGGTAGGACGCATGCGCCGGCAAGTTTCCAATAAGCGTAGGGCACGCACCATACAGAAAGAAATCTGACAAGGGAAATAGCATGCATTCATCTAAGACAGAGCAAGTTATATTACATTGATGGTTGCCGCGTTTCTAACTAAAGATAAAATTGTCTTTGACATGGAATGGTGGCGGCAAAGATGAAGCAAAGTGGCTAGTCCCTGCGCTGGCCTTCGACCCTCTTGACTTGGTACACCTTGTCGATGATGGGCGCAACAAGTTCTTCGAGTGCCTTGAGGTCAACGTTCTTTGGCAGGCGATCAAGGACGTTGGTAAGGTCGATGCCGGGGTTCTTGTGCACCACTTTGACGAGCACCTTGAGGAGGACGGCTCGACAGAGTTTGTGGGATTCGTTGGCCAGATGGGTTGCTCGTTCTGAATGGAGCCGCTTCAGGGCATCAACGACGCCCTCGAAGAACATGGTCAGCTTGGCGCTCGAGGACACCCTGTCGTCGGAAGAATAGTTGAAGTTCTGCAGGCCTATGGTGGACAGCTCTGCTGCAATCCTTTCCGCGACATCAACCAGGTGCTCGGTCTAGATCTTCACGCCTTTCTCAAAGTCATTATAAGAGGCGGCAGCGCTATTGAGCAGGTTCTTCTCGTTCTGGAGGTCCTTGATCAAAGCCTTCTCTCGAGCCTTGTCGTCATCCAGAGACTTCTCTTGCATGGTTAGCTTCAGAGTCAGATCAGCGATGGATTCTTTGGCTGAGGTGAGCTCTTTGATCTTGTCGGACATGGAGGTTTGCATCTCCGCCAAGCTATAGAGAGTCTTTTCTCTGTCGGCTTTGAGCGACGAGAGCTCCTTGCCATGTTCCTCGAGGTTCGCCTCCAGCCCTTTTATTCTATCGCCCAGCTCGTTCTTGGCGGCCTCTGCGGCATCAGTAGCATCGATGGCTTCCTTTAACTTGCCGGCGTGATCTACAGTCAGAGCTTCGAGCGTCTCTTTGTGTTTCTGCTCCAGCTCCTGGGTCCACTGCGCGACAAGTTTTTCAATCTCCTCGTCCTTGCGGCGGAGCTTGGCAGCGAGTGCCTCCTCGCGAGCGGCAAGGTCTTCTTCCTGAGCGTCAAGCCCGACACGGAGTTGTGTTAAGCGAGCTTCCTCTGCAGCGGCCCGCTGCGCGGCCTCTTCCTGTGCCTTCTCAGCGTCAGACTGCTTCAAGAGGAACTCGTTCCAACTCTGGCTCAGTTGTTCCCGGCCAGTCATCAGCTCCTGGAAGGCCTCAGCGTACTAGATTTGCGTTTGCTCAACGCTCTTCTGAAAATCTACCTCTGCTGCTTCAGTTACTGCTGCCCTAGAGTCCATTTTCTCTTTTCGGGCGCGGTGAAGGGCCTGGAGCTTCTGAAAGTTGTTGCTCATAGCTTGGAGGAGCTGTTCTTCTTCGGACCCGCTGCTGCTGGCGCGTGGCTTGTCAACAATTTTGAGCCCGGCAGCGGTGATGACATCTTCATCAAAAATTTCCCCTTCAGTTGGCACCCCAGTGCTTGCCGTCCCTGGTATGCTGACGAACAGGTTGTCGCCAACCTTAAGGTATCTGCTTGATGGGGGGGGCCTCGGATGTTGACGGTTGATCCTCGACAACCGTCTCGCCGGCTAGTGGGGATTCCGTGACCGGTGTAGCGCTAGGCGCTCCTGTGGCAGGAATGCCATCAGCCTGAAGTCTTTATAATTTGCAGATCTTGTGGGCACTTGGCATATTATAACGTTGAGCAAATCAAACTTGGTATCATGTTGGCTACTGTAAGGTTCCGAGTATTCTGGGCCGCAGTGCCAAAGCAGTGCAGTGTTAATCGAAGGAAGGGGGATCAATCGCCGAGTGTAGACCTCCACGAGCATCCAGCTATCGCGACCGTCGACGAGCACCATCCAAGACGTGTTCATGCCGAACCAGTACATACCGTTAATGTAGTTGAGGGTGATGGGAATCGGATCGCAGTCGAGGGGGTTGATGCTCGCCACCCTACGATCGTTATGCTGCATGACAAGCCGTTTCTGAAGATCAGGCGGCATCAGCAAGCAGGGAGCTGGCTTAAAAAGCTCCAGCTTGAGTGCTTTGAGTAAACGGTACAACCCCGACGAGCACGCGGCGAGCGGCATGGTACTGAGATTGTCCACATGCGAAACAATGAGCTTGATTACCTCTGTGGGGAGCGAATTCCAGCCACTCTTTCGGCGGACGTTGCTCGGTTCTGCCATTGTTAGTGTTTGGGTTTCGGAAGAGGGGGGCGCCTAGCGGGGATGGAAGATTGGACGATTATGTGCGGACGGGGATGGAGAAGCGAATATGTGCTATAGGAAGTGGACAGGTGATGATGGCAATGTAGCAGCAGCACGCCGCTTGACTTACGAGACACATCCCACCAGTGTAGGGTCATATCGATGCCAGATAACTTGAGTGATAACAGTACTAGTACAATAAACTACAGTACCTACTACTATGCCCGAGTAGTATAGTGGAGTAGGACTCTGCTCTACTACTAGCACATGAGGAGTAGTATATTATAAATAGTTACAAACTTCAATGCCCGAGCGTGGAACGACTACGAACCGCCATCGGTGCTAACTCCAATCCCCAACAAACGTTCGCTGGGAGACTGATACGTCTCCAACGTATCTATAATTTTTGATTGTTCCATGCTATTATATTATCTGTTTTGGATGTTTTATATGCATTAATATGCTATTTTATATTATTTTTGGGACTAACCTATTAACCTAGAGCCCAGTGCCAGTTTCTGTTTTTTCCTTGTTTTTGAGTTTTACAGAAAAGGAATGTCAAACGGAGTCCAAACGGAATAAAACTTTCACGATGATTTTTCTTGGACCAGAAGACACCTACGAGACTTGGAGATGGAGTCAGAAGACCCACGAGGCAACGACAAGCTGTAGGGGCGTGCCCTAGGGGGTGGGGCACGCCCCCTAGGCTTGTGGCCCCCTCGGAGGTCTCCTAACCCTAATCCTTGGCCTATATATTCCCAAATATTCCCAAACCATCAGAGGCATCCACGAAAATACTTTTCCACCGCCGCAAGCCTTTGTTCCCATGAGATCCCATCTTGGGGCCTTTTCCGATGATCTGCCGGAGGGGGATTGGATCACGGAGGGCATCTACATCAACCCTATTGCCCTTCCGATGAAGCGTGAGTAGTTTACCACAGACCTACGTGTCCATAGCTAGTAGCTAGATGGCTTCTTCTCTCTCTCTGATCTTCAATACAAAGTTCTCCTCGATGTTCTTGGAGTTCTATCCGATGTAATATTCTTTTGCGGTGTGTTTGTCGAGATCCGATGAATTGTGGATTTATGATCAGATTATCTATGAATATTATTTGAATCTTCTGTGAATTCTTATATGCATGATTTGATATCTTTGTGTTTCTCTTCGAATTATCGGTTTGGTTTGGCCAACAAGATTGGTTTTTCTTGCAATGAGAGAGGTGCTTAGTTTTGGGTTCAATCTTGCGGTGTCCACACCTAGTGACATAGTAGGGGTAGCGAGGCACGTATTGCATTGTTGCCATTAAGGATAAAAAGATGGGGTTTTCATCATATTGCTTGAGTTTATCCCTCTACATCATGTCATCTTACTTAATGCGTTACTCTGTTCTCTTGAACTTAATATTCTAGATGCATGCTGGATAGCGGTCGATGTGTGGAGTAATAGTAGTAGATGCAGAATTGTTTCGGTCTACTTGACACGGACGTGATGGCTATATTTCATAATCATTGCCTTAGATATCATCATAACTTTGCGCTTTTCTATCAATTGCTCGACAATAATTTGTTTACCCACTGTATGCTATCTTTCAAGAGAGAAGCCTCTAGTGAAACCTATGGCCCCCGGGTCTATTTTCCATCATATATTTTCAGATCTATAAACCAAAAAACCCAAAAATACCTTGTTGCAATTTATTTGTTTTTATTTTGTTTTACGTTTTAGTAATCTTTTTCATCTATCTCTATCAGATCTCACCATTGCAATTGACCGTGAAGGGATTGACAACCCCTTTATCGCGTTGGGTGCAAGTGTTTGATTTTTTGTGCAGGTGCATAGATTGGAGACTTGCTTGTACCTCCTACTGGATTGATACCTTGGTTCTCTAACTGAGGGAAATACTTATCTCTACTTTGCTGCATCACCCTTTCCTCTTCAAGGGAAAAACCAACGCAAGCTCAAGAAGTAGCAGGAAGAATTTCTGGCACCGTTGCCGGGGAGATCTACATCTAGCCTACCAAGTACCCACCATAAACTCTCATCTCTTGCATTACATTATTCACCATTTGCCTCTTGTTTTCCTCTCCCCCACTTCTAAAATGATTTTCAGAAAAACACAAAAATATTTGCCTTCTTTCCGTTTGCCTTTTCGTTTGCCTTTATGTCTTGCTTGGTTTGTTTGCTTGTTCGCTTGGAACAATTGTGTATTTATTGAAAATCAAAAAGCAAAAAAAAAGTTTATGGATCCTCATCCGCTTGCTAATCTTTTTAAGAGATCCAATTATGATGAACCAATTGCTAGTGAGTTGTGTGCACTAGATTATCTGTATGAAGTTTTGATTGAAATTCGTGAATCTGAAAATTGTGATGAAGTGTTAAAAGAAGAAATTTATGAAGTGATTCACGATAGCTCCTTGAATAAAAAGCATATGTTATTATAAATCCTATTAATGTCAATTGTGCTAACAATATGCAAAACCCCAAGCTTGGGGATGCTAGTTTTGCTATGTCCACTACCTATTGCAATGATCATGATTGGGGTGATAATGTTTCTTATGATCTTGAAAATTTGTTTAAGCCTCATGATAATAGTGTTTGCAATAATATTGAAAGTGGGTTTGGAAGAGTGTCAACTCTAGGTAATACTGATCCCACTACTTTGGAGAATGATCAATCTCATGAAATTTTTGATAAAAGTGGGCTTGGAGAGGTCATGACTTTATTTGATGATCCCACTATTTTGGAAGAGTGTCAACTTTGCATGCATGTGGATCATGTAGAGAATATGTTATGTGATAGCTATGTTGTTGAATTTGAATATGACCCCACACGTAATTACTATGAGAGAGGGAAATATGGTTGTAGAAATTTTCATGTTACTAAATTACCCCTCGTTATATTGAGAATGCTATTGTTTCTTTGTTCTTCCTTGCATATGCTAGATCTTGCTTGTCTTGCTAATTTGTTTTCCTATAAAATTCCTATGCATAGAAAGTATGTTAGACTTAAGTGTGTTTGTCACGTGTTTTATGATGCTCTCTTTGTATTTCAGTTATTATCTTTCTTGTGCGCATCAATAAAATTTCATGCCTAGCTAGGGGCGTTAAACAATAGCGCTTGTTGGGAGGCAACCCAATTTTATTTTTATGGTTTTTGTTTTGATTCTGTTCTTGAATAAAATACACATTATTACCTCTGTAGTAATTGTGTTTTGATGCTTTAATTAGTGTTTGAGCCAAGTAAGACCTTTGGGATGGCTTACGGTGATAGTTAATTTGATCCTGCTGAAAAACAGAAACTTTTGCGTCCAGTTGCAGAATTTTAATAATTCACAGAAGCAACGAAGATCTCTGAATTTTTTACACAAGATTTATTTAAGAATTTCCTCTGTTGTCCTAGGTTGTCCGAATTTTTGGAGTTACAGAAGTATATGAAATATTCGGATCTTCACAGACTGTTCTGTTTTTGACAGATTCTGTTTTCTTTGTGTTGTTTGCTTATTTTGATGAATCTATGGGTAGTATCGGGGGGTATGAACCATAGAGAAGTTGGAATACAGTAGATATTACACCAATATAAATAAAGAATGAGTTAACAACAGTACCAAAAGGGGGTGATTTATTTTCTTATACTAACGGATCTCATGAGTTTTCTGTTGAGTTTTGTGTTGTGAAGTTTTCAAGTTTTGGGTAAAGATTTGATGGACTATGGAATAAGGAGTGGCAAGAGCCTAAGCTTGGGGATGCCCAAGGCACCCCAAGGTAATATTCAAGGACAACCAAGAGCCTAAGCTTGGGGATGCCCCGGAAGGCATCCCCTCTTTCGTCTTCAATCCATCGGTAAATTTACTTGAGGCTATATTTTTATTCACCACATGATATGTGTTTTGCTTGGAGCGTCTTGCATGATATGAGTCTTTGCTTTTTAGTTTGCCACAATCATCCTTGCTCTACACACCTTTTGAGAGCGACACACATTAATCATGAATTTATTAGAATACTTTATGTGCTTCACTTATATCTTTTGAGCTAGGCACAATATGCTCTAGTGCTTCACTTATACCTTTTTAGAGCATGGCGGTGGCTTTATTTTATAGAAATTGTTGAACTCTCTTGCTTCACTTATATTATTTTGGGAGTCTCTAAACAGCATGGTAATTTGCTTAGGTTATGAATTTAGTCCTAATATGATGGACATCCAAGAGGGATATAATAAAAACTTTCATATAAAGTGCATTGAATACTATGAGAAGTTTGATTCCTTATGATTGTTTTGAGATATAAAGATGGTGATATTAGAGTCATGCTAGTGAGTAATTGTGGATTGGTAGAAATACTTGTGTTAAAGTTTGTGATTCCCGTAGCATGCACGTATGGTGAACCGTTATGTGATGAAGTCGGAGCATGATTTATTTATTGATTGTCTTCCTTATGAGTGGCGGTCGGGGACGAGCGATGGTCTTTTCCTACCAATCTATCCCCCTAGGAGCATGCGTGTAGTACTTTGTTTCGATAGCTAATAGACTTTTGCAATAAGTATGTGAGTTCTTTATAACTAATGTTGAGTCCATGGATTATACGCACTCTCACCCTTCCACCATTGCTACACTCTATAGTACCGCGCAATTATCGCCGGTGCATTAAACCCACCATATACCTTCCTCAAAATAGCCACCATACCTACCTATTATGGCATTTCAATATCCATTCCGAGATATATTGCCATGCAACTTCCACCGTTCCGTTTATTATGACACGCTTCATCATTGTCATATTGCTTTGCATGATCATGTAGTTGACATCGTATTTGTGGCAAAGCCACCGTTCATATTTTTCATACATGTCACTCTTGAGTCGTTGCACATCCCGGTACACCTCCGGAGGCATTCATATAGAGTCATATTTTGTTCTAGTATCGAGTTGTAATTCTTGAGTAGTAAGTAAATAAAAGTGGGATGATCGTTATTATTAGAGCATTGTCCCATGTGAGGAAAGGATGATGGAGACTATGATTCCCCCACAAGTTGGGATGAGACTCCGGATGAAAAATAAATAAATAAACAAAAAGAGGCCAAAGAGCCCAAAATAAAAAAAATGAGAGAAAAGAGAGAAGGGGCAATGCTACTATCCTTTTTCCACACTTGTGCTTCAAAGTAGCACCATGATCTTCACGATAGAGAGTCTCCTATTTTGTCACTTTCATATACTAGTGGGAATTTTTCATTATAGAACTTGGCTTGTATATTCCAATGATGGGCTTCCTCAAATTGCCCTAGGTCTTCGTGAGCAAGCAAGTTGGATGCACACCCACTTAGTTTCTTTTGAGCTTTCATACACTTATAGCTCTAGTGCATCCATTGCATGGCAATCCCTACTCAATCACATTGATATCTATTGATGGGCATCTCCATAGCCCGTTGATACGCCTAGTTGATGTGAGACTATCTCCTTCTTTTTTGTCTTCTCCAAAACCACCATATTCTATTCCACCTATAGTGCTATATCCATGGCTCACGCTCATGTATTGCGTGAAAGTTGAAAAGGTTTGAGAACATCAAAAGTATGAAACAATTGCTTCGCTTGTCATCGGAGTTGTGCATGATTTAATACTTTGTGTGATAAAGATGGAGCATAGCCAGACTATATGATTTTGTAGGGATAACTTTCTTTGGCCATGTTATTTTGAGAAGACATGATTGCTTTGTTAGTATGCTTGAAGTATTATTGTTTTTATGTCAATATTAAACTTTTGTTTTGAATCTTATGGATCTGAATATTCATGCCACAATAAGGAAAATTACATGGATAAATATGTTAGGTAGCATTCCACATCAAAAATTCTGTTTTTATCATTTACCTACTCGAGGATGAGCAGGAATTAAGCTTGGGGATGCTTGATACGTCTCCAATGTATCTATAATTTTTTATTGTTCCATGCTATTATATTATCTGTTTTGGATGTTTTATATGCATTAATATGCTATTTTATATTATTTTTGGGACTAACCTATTAACCTAGAGCCCAGTGCCAGTTTCTGTTTTTTCCTTGTTTTTGAGTTTTACACAAAAGGAATATCAAACGGAGTCCAAACGGAATAAAACTTTCGCGATGATTTTTATTGGACCAGAAGACACCTACAAGACTTGGAGATGAAGTCAGAAGACCCACGAGGCAACGACAAGCCGTAGGGGCGCACCCCCTGGGCTTGTGGCCCCCTCGGAGGTCTCCTAATCCTAATCATTGGCCTATATATTCCCAAATATTCCCAAACCATCAGAGGCATCCACGAAAATACTTTTCCACCGCCGCAAGCCTCTGTTCCTGTGAGATCCAATCTTGGGGCCTTTTCCGGTGATCTGCCGGAGGGGGATTCGATCACGGAGGGCATCTATATCAACCCTATTGCCCTTCCGATGAAGCGTGAGTAGTTTACCACAGACCTACGGGTCCATAGCTAGTAGCTAGATGGCTTCTTCTCTCTCTTTGATCTTCAATACAAAGTTCTCCTCGATGTTCTTGGAGTTCTATCCGATGTAATATTCTTTTGCGGTGTGTTTGTTGAGATCCGATGAATTGTGGATTTATGATCAGATTATCTATGAATATTATTTGAATCTTCTCTGAATTCTTAAATGCATGATTTGATATCTTTGTATTTCTCTTCGAATTATCGGTTTGGTTTGGCCAACTAGATTGGTTTTTCTTGCAATGGGAGAGGTGCTTAGTTTTGGGTTCAATCTTGCGGTGTCCTCACCCATTGACATAGTAGGGGTAGCGAGGCACGTATTGCATTGTTGCCATCAAGGATAAAAAGATGGGGTTTTCATCATATTGCTTGAGTTTATCCCTCTACATCATGTCATCTTACTTAATGCGTTACTCTGTTCTCTTGAACTTAATACTCTAGATGCATGCTGGATAGTGGTCGATGTGTGGAGTAATAGTAGTAGATGCAGAATCGTTTTGGTCTACTTGACACGGACGTGATGCCTATATTTCATAATCATTGCCTTAGATATCGTCATAACTTTGCGCCTTTCTATCAATTGCTCGACAGTAATTTGTTTACCCATCATATGCTATCTTTCAAGAAAGAAGCCTCTAGTGAAACCTATGGCCCCCGGGTCTATTTTCCATCATATATTTTCTGATCTATAAACCAAAAACCCCAAAAATACCTTGCTACAATTTATTTGTTTTTATTTTGTTTTACGTTTTAGTAATCTTTTACATTTATCTCTATCAGATCTCACCATTGCAATTGACCGTGAAGGGATTGACAACCCCTTTATCGTGTTGGGTGCAAGTGTTTGATTGTTTGTGCAGGTGCATAGATTGGAGACTTGCTTGTACCTCCTACTGGATTGATACCTTGGTTCTCTAACTGAGGGAAATACTTATCTCTACTTTGCTGCATCACCCTTTCCTCTTCAAGGGAAAAACCAACGCAAGCTCAAGAAGTAGCAGAGACATGGCAGTTGCAAACGCCCGCATCACAGTTACAGTACGTGTGTAAGATTGGCGGTTTTGTCAAATACTATGGCTTAAAAAAAGGCCACCGTCGGATGGAAATCGGACGGTTATGTGGGATTCGCTAGGATTGGCCCGCAGCGAACATCAAGTACAAGACGTGCTACCCGTTCGCCATGCCGGAGTCGCTGGAAGATCACCGCCGCCTGCTAGTCGCGGAGGAGGACATCAGCGTCTTCCTCTTGGCTACCGGCACCGGCAAGGCCCGTGTAGACCGCCGCCCCGTCTTTGTCGTGTGCGTCTGGGGCAACGCCGCTACGCTGACACGAGGCCGCTGTACAGGTGCGTGCTCACTATTGCTTCCCCTCTGGCATACAAGGGCGACCTTGGTGCCTCCCTCACGCTGAATGGGACTGTGGCAAGCTACTCCGTTCCCGGCAATGTGGACATGGAAGAGGGCTGGTTTCATATTCACCCCAAGATGATGCACGGGGACTCCAAGGAGGTTCACCTGGGCATATGCATTACCAAGTTAACTGTTCATCATTAGTCTTCGCTCAATGTAAGCCGTTGTCTAAGCATGTGGACACTTCTTATTTATATAGTATAGAACCTTCCATGCATGATCTTGCTCTATTAGAGTATCACGCTTGAATAAAAGTGTATCCATTTATGGTTTGTCTAGAATCTTCCATGTATGCTTTTGCTCCATTAGAGTTCTCGCTTGCCATTTATGAGATTAATTATGAATTTTTACTACAGTAATGGTGAAAGATTTATGATGAAGCATTTCTTACATCTTCTCTGCCCCTTTCCAAGTCATCCTGATTTACATTCATGGTGGTCTAGAAAAAATAAACAAAATCGATACTCAGAAAATAATTCTTAAAGATCATTTCTTACAAAGCACAGTATATAAGTGTTATTTCTTCAAAAGTTTTGGATGCAGGTTGAACAGTTGAACGCTTTTGTTTACAAAAGATACTTTTTTTTATCTATTTAGCCTACATTTAGTATTCACCCGGATGCTTGTGAGCTATAGAGAAGAAATAATATCCGAAGAAACATATCGATATTTGTTACACATGAGATGACCCCCACATACTTTGTCAAAATAAACAACTCCCCGATCAATGCATTTCACTATTCCGTGCAACGCACGGGACCTTACTATATATAGTACGACCATAAATTTAACTAACAAAATGCTCATGCATGTCACCAAAAATTATATCATTGAAAACTATGTTCAAATATGAATCCAACGATATAGTTTTTGTTGACATGCACTAACATTTTGTCTGTTAAATCTTCAGTCAAATTACATGGGGGACTAATAAACCACGACGGAGGTAGTACTAGTATAGAGGGCGGCGCTACATAGGAGTCTCACCCCGCTCGTGGCGCGGCAGTAAAGCCGTCATATCACAAAACCCCACCACTCCTAGTAATAAGTGGCCTGGTAAAATAAACGGACAAGCAACCATCACACCCCTCTGCCTTTTTTGCATTTCATCTCTCTGCATTTACTTTGTCCGGTTCATCTCGCACACTCGATCCCTAGCTACTACTCCTAGTACTAGTAGTAGTACTCAAGTTGGAATTCCAATTGCACGGCACAACTTCTTAGGCACAAAATTTGGTACAGGGTGTATGAAGCGGTTTGGGAATTTGCATGCCTTCCCGACCAGTGAGATACTCCGTACAAAGTACGATAGAGAAAAAACCACAGAGAGAAGGAAGCTAAAGTAAACAATCAAACGAGCATTTTTGCATTTCTTTTGCATTGAATGGTTTCACAAGCTTGACTAGTGTTGTTTTTCTACTTTTACGAAAACAGCATCGTAATGTTAAAATGTGCATTTGCACGTGTGTATACATACAAGTAGTAGTACAGTCTACAAGCATATAGAGAGAGAGATGTGTACTGCGATATATAGTTAAGTTTTTGCTATATGCACGTACTTACAAATGCGTACGGATACAAAAGGTTTCCAAACTTTTCTTTTTACATACTTAATTAAGGACGCTTATAATTCCGGAATGTTCGGGATTTATCATTTCCGTCCCAAAACTAACGAGATCACCTTACGACACTAAATTATTCCTAATAAAAGTCATGGCGCTCGCAGGAGCGCTTGCGGCGCGCCACGAGTGCCCTAGTGCGCGGCCATTTCCCAGCGCGGCGACACAACACCTCTTCCTCGGCCTCGCAACTCGCGAGGTGCTGATTGGCGACTTGTCGGCGGGCGAGAGCGATCTCACTGGTCTGGTGATCCGGCGCCAACAGGTACTCCTCCTCGCTGGAAGCATGCACCCGGTTCACGTACCGCCAAGCATAGATGAGGCGCTTGGGCCCGACTGCGCTCAGGGCTTTGGCACGGGCGTCCTCCACCACCCACACGACCCTCGCACGAGCCTTCTGCCAAAGAGCCAATTGCCTGACTCTCTCGGACCTGACATAGGCCTGCCAGGCAGCATGCCTCGCGGTGCGCTTCTCTTCATCGGCCTTCTTCTCCGCCTCTCTTTTGGCGTGCTCTGCCGGAGGCAAAGCCTCCCACAAGGCGACCTCCATTTCTTACCAAAACTCCTCCAAGCTCAGGGGGCTCGGCGAGTGGCGCGACTATCTCCTCGTAGTGGGGAGCCGACGCGTCCTTCGATGCGTGTGGTGCCGAGACTGGGAACGCCGACGCGTCCACCTCGACGCGTCGCGGCGAGGAGCAAAACGCTGACGCGTCATCCTCCACTGGTGGCAGCGAGGGGCGCCTAGGGCTTGGGAGGGGCGATGCCATGGTGGTCGACGGGTCCTGAACTGAGACGGAGGGGGAGGAGATAAAGGCGATGAACGTGAGCGTTCTTCCGAATGCCATGGGAGGCGCAATATTTATAGTGAGCAATGCCACACCTACGTAAGATATGTTGCGTGATTAATGTAACAACTAGGTGGGCATATTTTTGTTGGAGTAAATTACGGCGGAGGGGAGGGGTGGAAATATTGCTGGTCACAACGGATTGGACGAGCGCGGGGACGAGTGTCATGCATGCAAATTGTTTTCACATGGGGAGGAGTGGTGGGACTGCCGAAGGGAGAAGGAGTGGTGGGACTATATATGACATGGCAATATCATAACGCACCTGGACGGAGGAACTAGTCTGCATAGTGCATATAAGTTTTGTCTGAAGTCAAAGTACTCTACTTTGACCAAACTTATAGAAAAATGTATCAACATTCACAATGTCAAATCAATATTTTTATATTCATTATGAAATGTAGTTTCATAAAATATAAATTTGGTATTGTAGATATTGATATTTTTATTATAAATTTGGTCAAACTTTTGCAAACTTTGACTTGACACAAATCTTACGCGGAGTAAAAAGGACCAGAGGGAGTATCATGCCTGCGGAGTAGGCAAAACAAAATTGCTCATTTATAGCCATCCGAAGTCTCAAAGGGCGCAACCGCGCGAGGGAGGCGAAGGTCGTGGGAGGCACGACGGTTGACGGAATTAAGTGAAAGTTACATGCACGTGCCGGCATGGCGTGCGAACATGCAGAAGCTATACCGTCATGCCTACGATGTGGGTCTAGTAGACATGACATCTAGTGGGTCCCGCATAGTACTCAAAAACTCTTTGGGGGCATGCATCCGTTTATCCACCGGGCAAGCCACCACGCCATGCCATTCGCACGCCCTACTCGTCCCCGTACCTTACAACAGTTCGCTCCCAGTCGTCCCATCCTTTCACATTACACTAGTTCCACTTCTCCTAACCCGCCTCCAAATTCCATGGCCTCCCAAATCTCCATGATCGGCGGTGATTACAAGGTTAGAACCATCACTGGCGATGAGTTCATCGTCATCTACACCCGTAGATCCGCGATAGTGGAAGCATGCCTTGGTCGCTTCCTACACATGTTCCAAAGTTCAAAGGATGAGTGGGTCGCTGGGCTAGATGTTGAGTACACCACAGTCCTGGAAAAGGAGAAGCTTCTAAAGGAGGCAGAGATGAAGAAGCCCGCCGTGATCCAGGTTTGCGTACATAACGTGTGCTTGGTCTACCACATATGCCATGCCGACATTAGGTGCCAGTATTTTGAGGTCTTCCTCAAGGACAAAAGAGTGAAATTTGTTACTGTAGACTTTACGAACAACAGGAGAGTCCTGGGTCGGATAGGACTCGTTGTAGGCCAACCCTTCGATCTCCAGAAGGAAACCCTGGTGTCCTCCTCTCAGCCTTCAATCCTGACCCTGGCAGCATCCATGATTGATCCTTCGTACGATGAAGTCAAGAAACCTCACCCCAAGTTTCATCATGCATGGGAGTCAAAGACAATACATGAAGATCATATCGTGTACGCAGGAACGGATGCCTACCTTTGTTTAAATATCTACAAGGGTTGGATGAAGAAGCAGAGCCCAGTGTCCGGTTCAAGCAAGTAAGTGTCAGCGAAGAGGAAGAGGAAGAGGTACGAAGACGAAGTCGAGGACGTGGACGAGGATTCCGAGTAAGGTGGCAGTGCCGTTGCTCATGCTGGTTCTACTGCAGTGTCAAGCGGACTAGTTGCTTAGTTTTATTTCAGGGGTGTGATATGTTGAGCCCCCAGCAGAGCTATGTTATGTTCTTTCTCGTTATTTGAACTCTTTAGTATGTACTAGTATGTCTTACTACTGTTCTTCTTGTAGTTGGTACTACTAGTCATTTCTTCGCGTTCCTACTGTACTTAATACGTACTAGTAGTATAATTTGGGTTAGTCGATTTGTGAAAGAAGAAGTTCGCCGGAGTGAAGGAAGAAGACGGCAGAGAAGCTACCCCAGTATCTATATTAGGGTGGGAGGGTGCCCATGATCTATCTTATTAGTGTTGGGTGTGGAATTCAGTTCACCGTAAAAAGTGCATCGTGCCCGGGGTTAAACGGATGGCGGGGGTGGGGGGAGCATGGCTGTGGCAGGCAGTTCAGGGGAGGGTGGGGCGGCGACAGGTGGTTAGGCCTGTGGCGGGCTGGTGGCTCGATGGTTGATAGAGAAGATGAACAGTGCATCATTTTCGGAGGTTGAAGAAGCCCTTCTGGCCATCCATGTTGCATCCAACAGCTCACAAGAGTCGACTGACCCAAATTGTTCCTTCGGATTGCATGATCCATGTTGCATTCAAGGTCTCGAAGTGTCGGTGTACTAAGTATTGGGCCACTAGTACCCCTTACTTGTGCACGGGCAGTTGTAGCCGTCCTCGCGGCAAGGCTTGCCGGGATCAGCTCGAGGTCGATTCAAGTCATCAAGGAAATCATCAAGTCAGAGATCTGAGAATCAGCAAATAAACAAAGCTGGAAATCAAAGGCCAGCCTCCCCGGCAAGATCCTTGCCGGGATGGCCCGTGGAGCCCGGCAAGCCTCGGCGCCCGGCAAGGCTTGGTTCCCAGCAAAGCTCGGCGCCCGGCAAGGATTGGTGCCCGGCAAGGATCGGCGCCTAGCGAGATTCTGCCACTATGCCACCGCTCCAGCATAGCGACAAAGCCTGACATTCTGGGTCCTTCTCTGGATGCGTGGCAACGCGCCAGTGGAGGAGAGCTTAAGCGGTGCTGATGGGATGACCCCTTTTTCCATCCCCAAGAAAGTGAGGACACCTAAACGGACACCTCACGGTGCATTAAATGCGCTTGTCCTAATCCGTCAGGGGTTAGGTATGATACCCTGAAGCTACTTTACACCTCAATGTATGTACATTTTGCCACTGTGGAGACCCCTTTGAGCATATAAAAGGAGGCCCAAGGCAACTGCTACAGAGGAGGAGAACTTCTGGCCCATTCTGCATGCGTAGCTGCTCTTTGAACGTACTGTTCATTGCGAGCGCTCCTGAAGGTTGGGCTCAAGAACATCAATAAGAACACAAAGCAAGAGTAGGGTTTTACGCTGATCAGCGGCCCGAACCTGGGTAAAAACCCCCCGGGTCGATCACCGGTTCTGCTCTTTGCGTATACCTCTCCCCCCGCCGAATCGTAAAGGGGTCCCTCGGGATCCCATAGGTGTCGTGCCCCGACATCTTTGGCACGCCAGGTAGGGGGATTGAAGGTTGCGTGAACCTGATCTGGTGGTCGACGCCCTAGTTCCTTCATCATCTTCATCATCATGCCGCCCAAGAAGAAGAACGTTGCGGCAGCACAACCATCCAGGTCCGTTTTGCCCGCGCCTTCGCAGACAGGCGATGGTGTGGGTGCAGAAGGAAGAGGACTAGAACCCCCGCGGCATTCTGGTGACCTAAGCCAAGCGAGCGGTATCGTTCGCAGTGGCAGTGGTAACTTGCGCGCCGCTGGATCTAGAGATGGCGTTGTGTTGCCTACGAGTGGCACAACAAACTCTAGGGATCGAAGAGTGCCTGCTGGAGCTCCTGCGCCGGTGCGAGCCTCGCAACCTGCCCAGGTCGTGCGAGATGAGCGACATCATGGCGCTGGTGGTTCGGGGCGTCCCTACGAAAAGGTTTCTGCGCATAGATCCCAAGATGCGCGGGACCAGCATGCACACCGAGCTGCCGGCGAAGGTGGCGCGCGGTCGCGTGACCGTGGCGGTGCTCCTTCTAACTTGGTTAGGAGTCAGAGCACCTCACGTACCTCGCACCTGTCGCCACCACCTACGCCAGCGGAAGCCTTGGCACGTGCACAGCTGCTCCTCGATTTTCCTCAAGCCCTGGAGAAGATGGAGGAGTGGCGAGCTACTATCCAGAGCCTTATCGGCTTCGCTAACAAGGATGGACCACAAGAGCCAGGGCCCTCTCAGCGGAGGCCCATCGATCCGATGCGAGCCGGTGGAGAGAAAACCGGAGGTGGTGCAACTACAGTGCACTCTCCTCCGCGACATCAGCGGCGGCCGACGACTCAGCAAGTCGACCGCCATGAAGAAGTTTCCACGGCGTCGTCCGATCCACAGATGCGCCGTGATCAGCGTCTGGTTCTCCAGGAAAGAGGCAAGGAAGACGCTCGAACAACCATCGAGCGGCGGCGGGAAGCGCGCTATCAGTCTGATAAGCGCGGGGGGGCGGTTGTCGACGAGCCTGCGCCAGGGAACGTAGGGGACTTGCCTTACGAGGTAGGACCTCCGGCGTTTACCCGTGAGCTGCGGCAAGTCCAATGGCCCAATCTCCGAACCTTCAAGCCAGAGGTCCCGGAGAAATACGATGGCAAGACTCATCCTTCAGAGTTCCTGAGCATCTACACCATTGCGGTGCAGGCTGCCGGGGGCCGAGATGACAAGATACTTACCAACTACTTCCCGTTGGTGCTCAAACCCAACGTCAGGTCGTGGTTGATGCATCTGCCAGAGGATTCTATTTCTTGCTGGTCAGACCTGTGCCATCAGTTTGTTGGCGCCTTTGTTGGAGGCCACCAAGCTCCTGGCCAAGAAAGTGATTTGCACATCATCCCTCAGAGGGAGGGCGAGTCCCTGCGCAAGTTTATGCAGAGATTCAGCCGGGTGCAGTACAATATTCCTAATGTTCATCCTGCTGCTGTCATTAGCGCGTTCCATCAGAACGTGCGTAACCGCAGGATGCGGGAAGAGCTGGCAATGAACAACGTCAGGAGTATTGCCGAGCTTTACACTTTGGCCGACAAGTGTGCTCGAGCTGAAGAGGGGAGGAAACTCCCCGATGAAGCTGTTGGTGCGACAGGCGCCTCAGAAGAAGAAGATGCCGCGGCTCCGTCAAGGAAAGGCCGGCGGCGAAACAGGAAGCGCGGAGGCAAGGCCGTGCTTGCCGTCGAGGAATCCGGCAACCCTGGCGCCGCCAAGAAGGCCAAGGTTGGCGACCCCGGCAAGGATCTTGCCGGGTGCCCTTCCTGTCAGGCCTTGGCGGCTGCCGACAAGTCAGAGAACTCCGGCAAGCAGTACTGCAAGATCCATCGCACTAAGGGCCACGATCTCCAAAACTGCCGGCAAGTTGAGCAGCTTGCCGAGAAGCAGAAGGCCGAATACGAGAGGCGAGACAAGGAGAAGGCCCAAGATGGTGCTGAGGGGTCCGGCAAGAAACGCGGTGGCCGAGGGGGTCGCTGCGGCAAGGCCAAACAGCAGAAGGATCGGCCCGCTCGGGGCCGAGATAAAGAAGGAGATGATGATGAAGAAGATGACGAATCCAGTGAGCAGGAATTCCAGAAGGCTACGGAGGCTATGTGCATTGATGGGGGTGCCTCGCTGCATTCTTCCCACCGCCAACTTAAACAGTGGGTGCGGGAGGTTAATGCGGCAGAGCCGTCCCCCGATGCATGTAGGCCTCTGAAGTGGTCCAGCACGCCTATCATCTTTGACGCCGAGGATCACCCTGATCGCACAACTGCGGTCGGGTGTTTGCCATTGTTGGTTTCCCCGACAATTCGCAACCTCAAGGTGACAAAGATGTTAGTTGACGGCGGGGCCGGCCTAAATTTAATCTCACCAGATGTGCTCACAAAGCTTCAGATTCCCGACGAAGACCTCGAGGAAACGGGTACGTTTCAAGGGGTCAACCCGGGAAGAACCCAGCCTAAGGGCAAGATCACGCTGCCGGTAACATTTGGCAGCGAGCTTAACTTCAGGACCGAAAAGGTGGTGTTTGATGTCGCCAAGATCCCCATGTCATACAATGGGATCCTTGGTCGGCCAGCGCTGGCTAAGTTTATGGCGGCATCACACTATGCGTACAACGTCTTGAAGATGCCTGGGCCGTTGAGCGTCATCACTATCCATTCCGATAGGAAGGATGTGCTCATCTGTGCCGACCAACTTTACCGGGAAGCAGTTGCAGCACCTGCCATCAAGGCATCTGCTCCTGCCGCTGGAACTCCCGGGGGGAAGAAGAAGACCGGCAGGAACCTTGGCGCCAACTCCGGCAAGCGCGCCTCTTCGGAGTGCTGCGCTTCCGTCGAGGACGTGCCAGAGAGTTCCACCGGCAAGAACAAGAAGTCCAAGGCTGCCCCGCCGGAAACCAAGAAGGTGCCTGCCAGGGAGGACGGGATGGGGGGAACTTTTACCATAAGTTCCACCCTAGATGACAAATAGGAAAGCGCGCTCATTGCTTTCCTGCGGGCGAATGTCGACGTGTTTGCATGGCAACCGTCTGACATCCCCGGCGTTCCCAGGAAAGTAATTGAGCACCACCTTGCTGTTTGTCCTCATGCGCGGCCCGTCAAGCAAAGGGTGAGGAAACAGGCTTTGGAGCGGCAAGAATTCATTGCCGAAGAAATTAAGAAGCTGGAGGCGGCAGGACTGGTCAAAGGAGTGCTTCATCCAACCTGGTTGGCCAATCCGGTTGTAGTGCGGAAAGCGAACGGGAAATGGAGGCTTTGTATCGATTATACAGATATCAATAAAGCTTGTCCAAAAGATCCTTTTCCCTTGCCGCGCATCGACCAGATTGTGGATGCCACCGCTGGTTGTGATCTCCTGTCCTTCCTTGATGCCTATTCAGGGTATCATCAGATTTTTATGGCAAAGGAAGATGAAGAGAAGACCGCCTTTATCACCCCATGTGGTACGTATTGTTTTATACGAATGCCTTTTAGGTTGAAAAGTGCTGGTTCAACATTTGCCAGAGCAATCCAGATTGGTTTTGAGCCACAACTCCATAGAAATATGGAGGCGTATATGGATGACATAGTGGTCAAAACTAAGGATAAAGCAACGCTCATTCAAGACTTAGAAGAAATATTTGCAAACTTGCGCAAGATCAACTTGAAGCTCAATCCTGAGAAGTGCGTGTTCGGTGTTCCTTCCGGCAAGCTCCTCGGATTCTTTGTATCTTGCCGGGGAGTCGAAGCTAACCCCGACAAGATCAAAGCCATTGAGCAAATTGAAGCGCCGAGACGCGTCAGGGATGTGCGTCGTCTTGCTGGCTGTGTTGCTGCTCTAAGCATGTTTATTTCCAAATCTGCTGAGCGCGCCCTGCCCTTCTTCAAAATTTTGAAGAAGGCGGGTCCAATGAAATGGACTCCGGAAGCGGAGGCGGCACTGCAAGATTTGAAGAAATACCTTTCTTCTCCGCCGACGCTAGTCGCAGCTAAACCACAAGAACCGTTGCTGCTGTATCTGGCGGCAACAAATCAAGTGGTTAGTGCTGCGCTGGTGGCGCAGAGGGAAGCTGATGAGGAGGCAACATCAGCGGCAGGACCGCCAGATGACATGGCAAGATCTTCCCCGGCAAGGGTTGATCCCGGCAAGACAGGATCTGCGCAAACAGAAGAGCCCGTGCAGAAGAAAAAGGTGGTGCAGCGCCCAGTTTATTTTGTTAGCTCCCTCTTACAAGGAGCTAGGTCAAGATATTCTGGTGTGCAGAAGTTGCTTTTCGGCCTCCTTATGGCCTCAAGAAAGCTGCGCCATTATTTTCAAGCACATGAGATCACCGTCGTCACTCGCTTTCCGTTGCAACGGATTTTGCAAAATCCGGAGGCAACCGGCAGGATCGTGGAGTGGGCGTTGGAGCTGTCCAGCTTTGGTCTTAAGTTTGAAAGTACTTCCACAATTCAGAGCAGGGCCTTGGTGGAGTTCATTGCAGAATGGACCCCGACGCCAGACGAAGAAGTTCAAGAAACAAGTCTCCCCGACAAGGAAACCGATCAGCAATGGGTTATGTACTTTGACGGGTCTTTTTCGCTGCAAGGCGCCGGTGCTGGTGTGCTGCTTGTCGCACCCACCGGAGAGCACCTCAAGTATGTAGTCCAAATGCATTTTCCCCGGGAGAGTTCAACCAACAACACTGCAGAGTACGAAGGTTTGCTTGCCGGTCTTAGGATCGCGGCAGACCTTGGTAT
The DNA here is from genome assembly GCA_011799875.1 of Thinopyrum elongatum. Lineage (NCBI taxonomy): Eukaryota > Viridiplantae > Streptophyta > Magnoliopsida > Poales > Poaceae > Thinopyrum > Thinopyrum elongatum. Next base: position 394,961,428 of record CM022299.1, read on the forward strand.
CAAAAAGCTCATTACCAAAGGTGATTCACAGCTTGTCGTCAGGCAGGTCAACAAGAACTATCAAAGTCCGTTGATGCAAGCCTACGTAGATGAAGTGAGGAAATTGGAAGAGCGCTTTGACGGTCTCCAAATGGAGCATGTCCCTCGTGCCGAGAATAGCGTTGCTGACGACCTGTCAAAGCGTGCTGCCCTCAAGTTGCCTGTGGAACCAGGAACTTTTGTGCTCCAATTGACTCAACCATCCGTGGCACCATCAATGCGGCAAGAAAAGAGAAGAAAGTTGAACTCTGGCCAGTACTTCCCGACAGAGCTCCCCGGAGCCGCCGGCAAGGAAGTTGCCGGGATCGACGCGCTTGCCGGGGAACAACAGGCTCCGGCAGGGTCTCAGGCCCTTGCTGTCGAGACAAATGTTTCCCCGACGGATGAGATGCCTTTAGTCCTAGTTGTCGAGCCTCAGGCTCCAGCATGGGCGCAGCACATTGTCCATTTCCTTCAGACAGGTGAACTCCCTGAGGAACAAGAAGAAGCGGAGAGAGTAGCCCGTTGGTCTGTTATGTACAAGTTCGTCGATGACGTCTTGTACAGAAAGAGACCAAACGGTGTGAAATTGAAGTGCATTCCTCGGGAGGATGGACTAGAGCTGTTGGCAGAGATACATGGGGGCATGTGTGGCTCTCACATAGGGTCAAGAGCGCTTGCCGGGAAAGCATTCCGGCAAGGTTTCTTTTGGCCCACCGCCCTCCAGGATGCGACTACACTAGTAACCAGGTGTGAAGCGTGCCAGTTTCATTCGAAGAAATTACATCAGCCAGTTCAAGCTCTTCAAACAATCCCTCTCTCCTGGCCATTTTCGGTCTGGGGGCTCGACATACTGGGCCCCTTTCCCCGTGCTACCGGGGGCTTTGAGTACTTGTACGTTGCTATCGACAAGTTCACAAAGTGGCCGGAGGTGGAAGCAGTGAGGAAGGTGACAGCGCAGTCGGCGGTCAAGTTCTTCAAAGGAATTGTTTGCCGTTTCGGTGTGCCTAATAGGATCATCACCGACAACGGCACGCAGTTCACAAGTCGCACCTTCATGCAGTACGTCCAAAACCTTGGCGGCAAGATTTGTTTTGCCTCTGTTGCTCACCCAAGAAGCAACGGCCAAGCGGAGAGGGCCAATGCTGAAGTGCTGCGCGGTCTCAGGACCAGAACTTTTGACAGGCTGAAAAAGTGCGGAAGACGCTGGATTGATGAGTTGCCGGCGGTTCTTTGGTCAATCAGAATGACACCAAATCGAGCCACCGGCCAGACGCCCTTCGCTCTGGTGTATGGAGCGGAGGCAGTTCTCCCCACGGAACTCATATACGGATCTCCTCGAGTGCTCACTTATGATGAGCTCGAGCAAGAGCAACTGCGGCAAGATAACGCTGTGCTCCTTGAGGAGAATCGTCTTCAGGCTGCTGCGCGAGCTGCACGCTACCAGCAAGCTTTGCGCCGCTATCATAGCCGCAAAGTTCATGCCCGAAGCCTTGAGGAAGGCGACCTTGTTCTTCGACGGATTCAGTCCGCCAAGAATTCAAACAAGTTGACGCCAAAGTGGGAAGGCCCTTATCGGGTAGTACGAGTCACCAGGCCTGGCGCTGTCCGCCTGGAGACCGAAGATGGCGTTCCAGTGAGTAATTCCTGGAATATCGAACATCTTCGCAAGTTCTATCCATAAGGCGCGGTTGCCGGGGGCTCCCGGCAACCACCTTTTTGTACAAGTCTTGCCGGCAAGGCATGTGATCCTTTGTACGAAGCCAGGCGCAGACCCTGAGCACAGATGAATAAATTTAAGTGTTGTACATTTCCTTATTGATTCTCATGTTCACATTCATATATGCATGTTTGTCTAAGATGTTCTATGACACCTGATCCCGGTAAGTTCTAACGAACCGCCAAGGTTTCATCTCTTTATTTTCTCTTCTTTCTTTTTCTTAAAGATAGAAGGATTCCTCGCGTGCACATTTGCCGGGGGGGAAGGGAGACATGAATACCAGTTGGTGACGTTCGGAATCGTATGCTTGCCGGAGGAAGAACAAAGCCAGAAAGCTAAGTCCTAAAAACTCAGAGCGAGTTTTTCTTTTATTACCAAGTTAGTTCCTTGGACGATTCTGACCCTTGTATGGAAAATCTGCACGCGAAGGAACCCTTGTTGTAATCAGTTGCGCCCTTATTTTGTTTCGAGTCCGCTCAACGATTTAAGTGGCTGCACTGAGAACGCCAAGGAGTCTTGCCGGCCGCTGCGCCTCCGGCAGGCTGCTGAAGTCCCGCACCCAGCGCTCGCGGCAGGTTGCGCGCCGGCAAGTTTTTCAGTAAGCATAGGATGAATTCCATACATAAAGGAATCAGACAAGGAAAGTAGCTAGCATGAGACTAAACATAGTTAAATTATATTACATCCATGAGTCGCCGCAGTCCTAACTTGAGACTTAACTGTCTTTTACATGAGATGATGGCGGCAAGAATAAAAGAGGAGCACTCAATCCCTGCGCTGGCCTTCGATCCTTTTGATGGAGTCCACCTTCTCAAGGATTGGCGCGATGCACTTCTCAAGCGCCTCAACATTTGCATCCTTTGGCAGGTGGCCGAGTGCGCTGGAGAGGTCGATGCCAGGATTGCTGTGCACCACCTTGAGGAGCACCTTGCGAAGGACGGCCCGGCAAAGCCGGCGAGTCTCGTTCGCCAGTTGGGTCGCTCGGCTAGACTGGAGCGCCCTCAATGCATTGATGATGCTTTCAAAGAACATCGTCAATCTGGCGCTTGGGGATATTCTTTCCTCGGAAGAATATCTGAAGTTCGACAAGCCCATGGTTGACAGTTCTGCGGTAAGCTTCTCCGCGGCAGCGATGAGACGACCAGTCCAGATCTCCACTCCCTTCTCGTACTCATTTTGGGCAGCGGCGGCGCTCTTGAGCAGGTTCCTCTCTCCTTGGAGATCCTTGAGTAGAGCCTTCTCGCGGGCCCTGCCAGCCTCGAGAGATTTCTGCAGCGTGGTCAGCTTCAGCTCCAGAACCGCAATATCATCAGCCGCAGAGGAGAGCTGCTTGGTCTTGTCGGACAGGGCGACTTGCATCTCCGCCAAGGAGTGGAGGGTTTTTTCCCTGTCCCCCTTGAGCGTCGAGAGCTCCTTGCCGTCCTCTTCGAGATCTATTTCCAGCCTCTTCACTTTGCCGCTCAGCTCGTTCTTGGCGGCCTCTGCGACTTCGGCAGCATCGACGGCCTCCTTGAGCTTGCCGGCGTGACTTGCAGTTAGAGCTTCGAGCGCCTCCTTGTGCTTCTGCTCCAGCTCCTGGGTCCGCCGCGCGATAAGATTTTCAATGTCTTCATCCTTGCTACGAAGCTTGGCGGCGAGCGCCTGCTCACGTGCGGTGAGATCTTCTTCGAAAGCATCAAGAGCAACGCGGCGCCCCGTCAGGAAAGCATCTTCGGCAGCGATCCTTTGAACAGCTTCATCATGGGTCTTCTCCATGTCTGATTGCTTCAGGAGGACCTCATTCCATTGCTGCCTCACTTGTTCTCGACCGGAAACCAGCTCTTGAAGGGCCTCGGCATGCCAGATTTGCATTTGTGCGACGCGCCTTTGAAAATCCGCTTCGGCTGCCTCGACAACTGCCATTCTGGAGTCCGCCTTCTCTTTTCGGGCACGATGGAGAGCCTGGAGTTTGCGGAAGTTTTCGCCCATGGCCTGAAGGAGCTGATCCTCTTCAGACTTGCCACTGCTAGCGCTGGGATCGTCAACGACTTCGAGCCCAGCAGCGGCAATAATTTCCTCAAAAATTTCGCCTTCGGCTAGTGCCTCGGTGCTTGCCGTCCCTGGCAAGTTGATGAATAGGTTTTCGCCAACCTTGAGATACTTGCTGGATGAGGGCTTGTTAGATGTTGATGGCTGGTCTTCAGAGGCCGCCTCACCAGTGACAGGGGGCTCTGTGGCCGATGCAGCGCCTGGCGCTCCTGCGGCAGGAATGTTGTCAGTATGGTCCTCAGCCTCCCTGTCGCCCTCTTCAGCAGGTTCTTCGGCGATTTCCTTTTGTGCTGTCTTGGCGGCCTCCCCATCAAGAGCATCACCAGCCCCGGCAACATCATCCTTGGTGGCCTCGCTGGCAGTGATCCTGTCCACTTCGGCAGCAGCATCCCTGGCGGTCTCCTCGATGACGGCGTCGACGTCCATATGTTCCATCGCAGAGAACTCTGAAGGGAGAAGGAGGAGGTCAGAATAAGATCGAGTTTTTAGATTTTGAAGTGACCAAAGATAAAGAATAACTAGCACTCTGAGGCGATCGAGTACCTGCGTCGGGCTGTCGAGAGGTGGCTTCGCCTCTCCCGGCAACTCCGGTTGCCGGGGGTGGGTTGCCGGAGTCTGTGCTTGTCGGCTCCTCCTCAATCTGGACAGGCTCGTCGGCAGGATCTCTTGCCGGAGATGTGCTTGTAGGCGGAACGGTCGATGAAGGAGGCACAATGGGGCAATCTTCTCCTTGTTGCTGCTCTTCTCCTGCAAACCCAAAGATATCAGCGACAAGAATGAAAGCCTCGGCACCAGCCAACAGAAAAAGGGACAATGAACTTACGCTGGGGGCTGCGTTGAGGACTAGGCTCCGGGCTCACAATGACGGTCTCTGGCACGCTAGTGGAGCCTGCCGGGGGCTCGTCGCCCATAGAAGTCCTTGACCTCTTCGCCATTCTCTCCAGCAAGGTTTCTGTGTCACTGCAGAAACAATACAAGTAAGTCAGTAAGACTGATGCAGATTGGAAGGTGGAAGTTGTGACAGGTACTCACTCTTCTTCCTCCCGCTCCGGACTGAAGTCGGAGATGTCGAAGTCGACCTCCGTTGCGATGTCTGAGCGGGGAGGCGGAGGAGGGGTCCTGGGCCGCTTGGCTGTGGCGAGTGCCGGGGCAGCCTCTGGCACGATTGTACGAGACCCTCCTGCCGCTCCGGCGGTGGTCGCTGGAGTGGGTCTCGCGCGCCGCGCGGGCTGTTGACGAGCCCCCTGCCGCGGTCCGGTCTTGCCGGCCACTTTTTTGCCGGGGGATTCGCCGCTCGATGTAGGCTGGCTTGCCGGGACGCCCGATGCGGCTTTCCGAAGGACACGCTTTGTCTTCTTCGGGGGCGAGGGCTCTTCTCGCGTCTCCTCTTCGGCCGTGTCGTTGCCGGATGAGTTTTCAGCGACTGCGCCACCTTCTTCCCCGGCAACCTTGCTCTCCTCGGCGGATTTTGCCTCCACCACCACCTCTGCATCGCTGGCTTCCCACTCTGTGAAGCCAACATTGCCGGCCTCCGCGGCAAGATTCGCTTCCTCCACTCTGGTAGCGATGTATGCTACCTCCTGATCTGTGGTGGCGCGAATAAGATCTGACTCTTGCCGGACAGGCTTCTTTGTCAGATTGTCGAAGAATTTCTGCGATTCTTCCTCGCTTGGCTCGACCCAGGTCGGGTCAAGGCCGTGGGCGTTGAACATCGGCAAGAAGGCAATGATCGACCCCAATGCAGAGTTGTTGCACAAGGGGACGATCCTTGCCGGCAGCCGGTGCTTGTCTTCGCGCTGGAATAACTTTTGGCGGAGAGCGCCAAGCTGCATAACAGTCAGGTTATTGTTCAGCCCGGGGCGCAGCCTCATGACATCTGCTGCGTTCTTATACTCCCAGGCTGGCCTCCCCCTATTCTGCAGAGGGGCGATGCGGCGGCGGAGGAATTCGAAGCCGATCATCTCCATTGTCAGCCCGGCAGCCTTCAAGCAGAGGATCCTGGTAGTGGCAATTGTGAGCTTCTCGTCTTCTGCGGCGAGGTCGCCCCAATCCTTGCCGCGGACTACCTTCTGTCGCCGGGGATGACAAAAAGGATGAGGATCTGCTTCCTGGATCCAGCACCATTCGGCCCGCCACTCGTCCCACTTTTTGCGGTAAACTCCATCTGGGTATATCTCTTTGTTCTAGGCCCTTGGAATCCAAGCAATAGATCCAGAGAGAGCCTCTCCTTTTTGGATTCGAGGATAGAAATAGTGGCGGAAAAGAGCAGAATTGCGGATCACACCAGCGAAATTTTCACAAAGATGGGCAAAGATCGACATGCAAAATACGGCGTTTGGCGTGAAATCAAGAAGGCGGAAGCCGTATGTATACATGATGTCGTTGAAGAAATCGAAAAAAGGTGGACAGAGCCCGCAATAGAAATATGCAGTGAAGAAGGGGTATCTGTCCGATCCGCCTTTGGAACTAGCACCTGGGATTACGCGTGTGGCGGGGTGAGCTTGCGTTCCCTTCGCCCACATGCATTGGTATCGTCCCTTCAAAGTTTCGGCGTCGAGCGTCGGAGGGAAGACGACGAGCCTCTTCCACATCTTCACCAGTTCGCTCTCCGGAACTTCAGCCTTCGCCTCCTTGTCCGTGCCCTTGCCTTTGCTGGCCTTGGGCGGCATGTCGACTGTGGAAATGGAAGCCGGAGGACGAAACGAGCGCGGAAGCAGCGAGCAGAAGAGAAGAAAGGTTTCGCTCTGAGCTCGAGCAGAGGAAGGCGATGGCGATGGCCAAATTGGGAAGAAGAGGGGCGTGAATAGGTTTGCGCCTCCATGACTTCTCCTTTTTATGGGGAAAGAGCGGGGCCACCTTGTTTATCCCCCAATATGAATGCGCCTCTATGGGCGCGAAACAGTTTGCAGCCTTTTTGGCACACTTCCCACATCGCGCGCTCCGTGCGCGTAGTGGGGGCACAGTAAAACAAGATCTTTACGAGCAGTTAATTCCCTGCCACGCGTGCCCGTGCACTGTTTGGGCCTAGCCCAACAACGCCTCGCACTCGTGTGTGGCCCAGGCCCGGGGGCTCCTGTCGGTGTACTAAGTATTGGGCCACTAGTACCCCTTACTTGTGCACGGGCAGTTGTAGCCGTCCTCGCGGCAAGGCTTGCCGGGATCAGCTCGAGGTCGATTCAAGTCATCAAGGAAATCATCAAGTCAGAGATCTGAGAATCAGCAAATAAGCAAAGCTGGAAATCAAAGGCCAGCCTCCCCGGCAAGATCCTTGCCGGGATGGCCCGTGGAGCCCGGCAAGCCTCGGCGCCCGGCAAGGCTTGGTTCCCAGCAAAGCTCGGCGCCCGGCAAGGATTGGTGCCCGGCAAGGATCGGCGCCTGGCGAGATTCTGCCACTATGCCACCGCTCCAGCATAGCGACAAAGGCTGACATTCTGGGTCCTTCTCTGGATGCGTGGCAACGCGCCAGTGGAGGAGGGCTTAAGCGGTGCTGATGGGATGGCCCCTTTTTCCATCCCCAAGAAAGTGAGGACACCTAAACGGACACCTCACGGTGCATTAAATGCGCTTGTCCTAATCCGTCAGGGGTTAGGTATGATACCCTGTAGCTACTTTACATCTCAATGTATGTACATTTTGCCACTGTGGAGACCCCTTTGAGCATATAAAAGGAGGCCCAAGGCAACTGCTACAGAGGAGGAGAACTTCTGGCCCATTCTGCATGCGTAGCTGCTCTTTGAACGTACTGTTCATCGCGAGCGCTCCTGAAGGTTGGGCTCAAGAACATCAATAAGAACACAAAGCAGGAGTAGGGTTTTACGCTGATCAGCGGCCCGAACATGGGTAAAAAAACCCCGCGTCGATCACCGGTTCTGCTCTTTGCGTATACCTCTCCCCCCGCCGAATCGTAAAGGGGTCCCTCGGGATCCCATAGGTGTCGTGCCCCGACACGAAGGTAGATTCCACGTCCGCACCCGGTTTGCAGGCTCGGCGCGGGCGCGACCGGCTTCCGTCGTGACAGACACCATGCAAGCCTCCTCCGGGCGGGCGGAGACGACAATGACATGCTAGCTATTCCTCGCCAGCGTGCTGGAGCACGCGCTCAACCTCCTCCTCTTCGTACGCTATGGGCATAGATGCGGCTCGACCTGCTCGCGTGCTTGACAGTGTGGCGTCATCGCGAGGAGGGACTATAGACGACGTGAGCGGGCGAGGGGTTGAGATCCTCTGCAGTAGCGTACGGTGCTATAGTGCGGATGACATGTGGGGCCGGGTCCCACATGGAAGTGATAGTACCGCACCATACAGTACTGCTGCGACTGTATGCATGCGCAACGACGGCGGCGGCATACTGACGAGTGCGCTTGTGGGAGCTTGGTTATAGGGTTAGTCAAACTTAAAAGAACACCGTACTAGTACATGTAATCCTGTGCAAGCGCATGCATCACGGCCGCGCTTATACACCATATTAGTTAGCACAGCATCGATACGGAATCCTGTGCAAGCGCGTGCACCGCGGCCGCGCGGTCGACCAAAAGGTGCGTCACGGTGTCGCGATGGAAGGACATCGACCGAACCTTTTTGTGTGTGTGAAAATAATCCCCGAATATTACTCTACTTTTTTTGCTGGAAAAGTTCCTCACGCTACAATATTTCCATATATTTGTATTTAGCTTCAGTTCATGATTATTTGGATTTGGACTTTTTAGGTGCCCCCTACAAAAAAATTAATAGAGATTCTGTGTGTGTAACGGAGAGAGACGCGTGTATGTGTCTACGTGTGTGTTGTGGCGGAAGGGCAATGTGGAGACGGTGTATGTGTGTGTGATAGTCATAGAGAGGTGTGAATGTGCAAATGATCATGTATGAGTGAGACATAGAGATATACCGAGATGTTGTGTATACATGAGAGAACGGTTTTCTATTTGTATTTTTTGTGTGTGTGTGTGAGAGAGAGAGAGGAGCATCCATAACACAACAACCATCTCTCTCGATTCGACCGTCCCTCACACAATCTCATGTAACACATGCATCAACGCACACATTTTGACACCCTCACCCAGCCCCTGCCCGCCTCAACGCCCCTACATCGCTCTCTATCTCGCACACACAATCTCTTCATGAAAACCCTATTTGACATGCATGTACCTCTCTGTCACATACACACCATGTACCACGCACACACATTTATCTCTCGCTATGTCTCTTTGCCTAGCAAACACACTTCCCATAGTCCTATCTTTGTATCCCACACACGATCTCTCTCGCATGCTCACTATGCACACACATTCTCTCCATAGGTTTGATTTCTCTCAATATTTGACACACACCCCCCACCACACTATCCATCCCCATCCAAGGTTATATAGCGACCACTGTTGCTTGTGCTTATCTGCACCCCCACATGCACACCACCTTGATCTTCAAGGAGGGCATCGGGAAGAACGAAGACGATGACCAGACCGCACTAGAGACCGCGGGGCCATTTGGAAGCAGGATGATGTGGCGACGGCTGAGTAACTCCTTTCCCCCCCTCTCTCTCCCTCTACCTCCCTCCTGCACAAAATTATCAATCCCTCAGCCCACAAGATTCCCCTCTATTCCATGTTCTTTTGAGCTCTCTCATCAAACCTTTTGTCTCTTCTCCTTCCACATGTACAAAATCTCGATGCACACGCATCTCACTCCTTATATTATATGTCTCTATCTTACTCACAGACCTAACTTCTTCCTCTGTATACATCCCACTCTTGCACACTTCCTCTCTCCCTCTCTCTCTCTCTCTCTCTCTCGGTTTCTCTCCTACTCTCTCGCCCACATATATACAATCTTTCCCATCCTCTGTCTCTTTCTTCCACTGGGTGTATATCTTGTGTGTTGAGCGCACGCATCTCTCTCCCGCCATTGCTCCATCTCCACAAACTCTCTAAATTTCATTCACACACTAGGATGTGTTCTGAAAATTGCTTTAGACCGGATCATGTAGAGTTATGGTTGGTTTTGTTGCATCCAACAAATTAATAACTATGAAATGCATTTAGATTTTCATTTGAGTTGGGTTATGTGAGTTTGAGCATATTCTGAAGTACTATAGACCTGATATTCATCTTGGAATTCAACAACGATTCTAAATATTGAATTGTACAAACCATTACATTCGAAGTCAATAGCTTAATATATTTATTTCACAATTACAACAAATAATTAATGCCACGACAAACTAAGAAAACAGATGTGTACTCCCTCCATTTTTATTTAAGTCCGCGTATTAGCATTTGTCAAAGTCAAGTTTTGTAAACTCTGATAAAGTTTATAAACAAAAATATTAACATATACAATAACAAATCAATACCATTAGATTTATTATTGAATGTACTTTCACATCATACATATTTGTTATGGTAAATGTTTATATTTTTTCTATAAACTTGGTCAAACTTTAGGAAATCTGACTTCAGTCAAACCTAGTATGCAGAGTAAATAAAATCAGAGCGAGTACTAGTAGTAATCCAAGGGTATGTAGAGTAAATAAACCCAACACGCCAGACGGGGAGTAGGGAGTAGTACAGTGTTACAAATTTTCAGGTCGGCGACAAAATCTCCCGCTTCCATCTAGATCTCCCGCGACTCAGATTCGACCAATGCAAAGTTACCATCGTATCCTTGGTCGAACAGGCCGACGGATGTTGGTTGGTCGGGGGATGTTTTGGTAACTTCACATTCACCCCACCCATTCAACCCCACCCCGGCACCCAGAGTACTCCTCATTACTCCCCATTTTTTATCACCACCGCAAAATAGACTTCTCCATGGCACCGCAGCACCTTTGTGCCCCTCCCCTTCTTCATCGGCGCACTCGTCCACCGCAGCGCATCAGCCTCATCGACGACGTCGTCCGCCGCACTGGAGCCGATCCTCCGTCGCTGTCGTACACGGAGCCGCTTCCCTGGCGCCGTCTTCCAGGGTCTTGGATCTGCTTCCCGAAAGTCGACGCCAAGCGCAGTAGCACCACCATCGTTGACAATGAACTGACTCCCGTTGTCGACCATGATGCACAGACGCCGCCACGACCTTCGTACTCCTCCTCGATTGGTAATGTGTATATTGATTCTCTAAGCAGTACATGTGCAGTTCCGATTATGTTCATACCTACCCTTCAAATTTCCTGGCTGCTATTGTTCCGGTAAAAGTAATTGGTTATAGCTTGCATTGTCCAACAGAATATCATCTTGTAATTGTGCGTCGCTCCTGTATTGTGCTGTGCTTGGGTAGGTTCTTCATCTGTAACCAGTAGTGTCGCAAATGATGGAAAGTTTTTTAGAATAGCAGGGAGGTGACCCCCCTGTTCTATTCACTCAAAATGAAACCACAACGTAGTTGTAGCAAAGTTGAAGAGCCACATAGTAAGATATTAAAAATCACTCGTGCTAACATGGCAGATGAGTGCTTTAATGTTACCCACAAGATGCGTGAGTATTACTATATTTTTCTTGCCATGTTGAGATTTTAAAACTACGAATGCGAACATGCAGAGGAGCAATGAAGACCAAATACGGGATGTTGGGGACATCTTCAAGGAATGTCGCAAGTTAAAGAGGAGCTGCACCGAACCTGTAAAACGAGCTTTGGTAAGTAACAACCTTCCAATTACTTTGACATTGAGAACCTGACTAGCAGTGCTAGATATTTTGTGTGTCCATGATGGTTTCGTTAATGAAATCGGAGGGTGCCACCTCTTTTGACCATTTTTTTACTTTGACATGGTATGTGTCTGGCAGCAGTAGTGAACACAGGACCAGACCAGGCCCTGGGCAAGCCCCGAGACGAAAACAGCGTCAAACCACGTTGTCTGCTTGGCTAGGGTTCTTGCCATGCAATCCAGCAGTGTGGCAGATTATTAAACAATAATAGGTGAGACAAACAATTTCCTGTACACTTGATTAGGCTCTCAATCATTTGTAGGATCTCAATTTACTCAGTGGACCCACCATGCCATAGGATGAATCTTTTGTAATTTAGTGTTGAAGCTAGTCAGTCAAAAGCGCCTACAGACGCCCTGGAGATCATCTGGTTGCTGGTTGTTTTGCTGCAGCAACCCTTGCCTTAGTGCACCCCTCTGCTGGTTTTTATATTTCTCTTAGCCTTCTTCTCTTCGATGTATATGTCGTAGTTTCTATAAGCTGGCTCTGCTTGATATGTAATAAGCACAGTCTTAATCGTCCTAATGCTTTCCTTTTTAGCTTGATGTAGGAAGTCGGTGTTCTCACCTTGCAGTCTATTTTTATATTTCTCCTTTTGAATTCACTTCTCCTAGTCCTATTATCGGGCTTCTACTTAATGGATCTGGGGAGCTCTGACTATTGATCTAAAAAAGAAGTAACTTCTTCATGTCAGGAAGCAGTTCCTGCGAGGAGGGAAGTATGGTCAACCTCGAGATCATGTTTCCAAAATGAGGCTGGATTACACACAAGGTGCCATTTCCCTAATGATGCCGGATTAGACACAAGGTGCAAATTCCTAGATGATGCTGGATTACGCACAAGCCAGGTGGAGTCGTCAAGTGTTCGTGTGCTCATTGCTCTAGTAAAGGCTGAAAGAAAACGTGCAGCAGCCCTTGAGAATGTAGCTGAGTTCCTGAAGAAGCGAAAAGAGCAATCAGATGCTCTCTTCACCCAAGCCAAAGAAGAGATGGAAGAAGCCAGAAAGAAGCTAGCAGAGGCAGAGCAGGCTAGGTGTCTCCTGCTATCTAAAACTGTTGTCAATACAAATTTTCATTCATAATAGCTAGATTCAAATGTTTATCCAGTCAGAATGCCTGTTGTGATATCCGTGCATCAACTGAGATGTATGTAAGTCTGTGATGCCGAGATGTGGCACAAAATAAATTTTTACTGGGTCATGTAATAATAACCATTACTTTCTGAACAATAACAGACGAATCATTGGACATGGTATAGTTCACATGCAAGCCCAACATTCCAAGTTCAACTTCCACATCAAACTCATGTTCTGCACATTCATAGATAATGTCCACAACCATGATTCACTTCAAAGCCAAAAAAAGTGAGGAGAGTTATAAATAAAGAAAAATCTCTAGTTCTTACTACCAGTGCGAGCACAACAAATCAAGACCATATGTAATTAATTATATTTTGGACATTTTTAACTAAACGTGAATACCTTCTAGAAGCAGGTATAATCTCTAATGTCGGCCGCAGCTGGGGTCCATGATGTTTTGAGCCAAACCGGGCAACACACCGGGTGTCTATGCCAGCGACACGGTGGTCGTAGCCTTCCTGGGTTCGGAGCGGCGGCGGCTCCCGTGGTCTACTATTCCTCGGATGTCAGCGGTGGTCGCGGATGTGTTGGCCACCTCTGCCGGCATGCCGCGGTTCCGCCAACATTTGCGTCAGATGGCGCGGCTAGCCACGATGCATTGGACGCCGTGGTCCCCCGTGTGCCGGCGTGCAGCAACTGGCTACTCCTCTGCGAGCAGGCTTGGAGCATCGAGTTGATGGACCAGGGGCCAGCTTGGAGTGGCGCCTTGCTTCTTTGCTTGCCCGCCTGCAGCCTCGCCCATGGTACTGATGACGATGAAGATCCACTACCTCAACCTGGAGATATGCACGTGGAATTCAAGAAATCAAGCCTTCCTAGTAGAAGAAACAAATCTAAGGTTCAATTTATCCCATCCCGTTCTCTGCAGGAAATCAAGGCAACATTATGCAAAAGGTATTAAAGCTTGAGCTAGAGAATGATGATCTAAGGGAGGAAAATTTTAGCCTTAGGCGCAAGCTGGAGAAGAAGAATGCTACCACACCATCACCACCACCTCCGAAGGAGACTTGAGTACATGCGTATGGGCACTCCCCTTGGCTTATGCCAAGCTTGGGGGAGGTGCCCCGGTATCGTATCGTATCACCATCACATATTTATCTTTATTGTTTATCTTAGTTCGATCCTTTTGATTAAATCTTGATCTAGTAGAATAAAACTTTTAGTATGATCTAGTCTTTGAGTTTTGCTTTGTGTTCTATCTATGTAATCGAGTGCGAGAGTTATATAATAAAGAGTAGTTTTGAGTTGAGGGCTTTTCTTTCTTGCTTTGATCTTGGAAAAGAAATAAAATAAAATAAATAAAAAGATTATATAATAATCTTATGGAGAGTGATGACTTCACATATAAGAAGTATGTCACATGAAATTTGTTGAGGGTTGACAAACATAGTATTGGTCATTGTTGCAATTAATAGGAAGTAATAAAGAAAGAGAGGTTTCACATATAAATACACTATCTTGGAGATCCTTTGTGATTGTGAGCACTCATTAAAATATTATATGCTAATAAGTTGATGTTGGACAAGGAAGACAACATAATGGGTTATGTTTTCTTATATCCGAATAGAAGTTATATTGTCATGGATCCTCCAACATGTTGAGCTTGCTTCTCATCCTATGCTAGCCAAAACTTCCGCACCAAGTAGAGATATTACTTGTGCATCCAAAAACCTTAAACCCAGTTCTGCCATGAGAGTCCATTATATCTACCTATGGATTGAGTAAGATCCTTCAAGTAAGTTTTCATCGGTGCAAGCAATAAAAATTGCTCTCTAAATATGTATGATCTTTTAGTGTGAGGAAAATAAACTTTATACGAACTTGTGATGGGGAAGAAATAAAAGCAACGGACTGCATGATGTCTACTACGCAACCTTCTTCTTGTAGACTCGTGTTGGGCCTCCAAGCGCAGAGTTTTGTAGGATAGTAGCAAATTTCCCGCAAGTGGATGACCTAAGGTTTATCAATCCGTGGGAGGCGTAGGATGAAGATGGTCTCTCTCAAACAACCCTACAACCAAATAACAAAGAGTCTCTTGTGTCCCCAACACACCCAATACAATGGTAAATTGTATAGGTGCACTAGTTCGGCGAAGAGATGGTGATACAAGTGTAATATGGATAGTAGATATAGGTTTTTGTAATCTGAAAATATAAAAACAGCAAGGTAACTAGTAACAAAAGTGAGCAAAAATGGTATTGCAATGGTTGAAAACAAGGCCTAGGGTTCATACTTTCACTAGTGCAAAGTCTCTCAACAATGAGAACATAATTAAATCATATGGCAATCCCTCAACGTGCGACAAAGAGTCACTCCAAAGTTCCTATCACGGAGAACATAAGATGAAATTGCTTGTAGGGTACGAAACCACCTCAAAGTTATTCTTTCCGATCAATCCATTGAGCTATTCCTATAAGTGTCACAAACAGCCCTAGAGTTCATAGTAAAATAACACCATATGATACACGTCAATCAACCCTATTGTCACCTAGATACTCCAATGTCACCATAAGTATCCGTGGGTCAATTATATGATATGCATCAAACAACTTCAGATACATAATATTCAATCCAACACAAAGAACCTCAAAGAGTGCCCCAAGATTCCTACCAAAGAAACAAGGACGAAAACTTGCATCAACCCCTATGCATAGATTACCCCAATGTCACCTCGGGAATCCGCGAGTTGAGTGCCAAAACATACATCAAGTAAATCAATAGAACACCCCATTGTCACCACGGGTATCCCATGCAAGACATACATCGAGTGTTCTCAAATCCATAATAGTATTCAATCCGATAATAGTGAAACCTCAAAGGTAAAACTCAATTCATCACAAGAAGATAGAGGGGGAAAAACACCATATGATCCAACTATAGTAACAAAGCTCGCGGTACATCAAGATCGTGCCATATCAAGAACATGAGAGAGAGAGATCAAACACATAGCTACTTGTACATACCCTCAGCCCCGAGGGTGAACTACTCCCTCCTCGTCATGGAGACCGTCGGGATGATGAAGATGCCCACCGGTGATGGTTTCCCCCTCCGACAGGGTGCCGAAACGGGCTCCCGATTGGTTTTTTGTGGCTACAGAGGCTTGCGGCGGCGGAACTCCCGATCTAGATTTATTTCTGGAGGTTTTGGTATTTATAGGAGGTGTTGGCATCGAGGACAAGTCAAGGGGGCCCATGAGGCGACGACAAGGCAGGGGGGCGCGCCCTCCACCCTTGTGGCTGCCTCGGGACTCCTCTCCGATATCTTTTCACTCCAGTATTTTTTATATTTTCCAAAAATATTCTCTGTAAATTTTCATCCCATTCCGAGAACTTTTATTTCTGCACAAAAAAAGACACCATGGTAGTTCTGCTGAAAACAGCGTCAGTCCGGGTTAGTTCTAATCAAATCATACCAAAATCATATAGAATTGTTGTAAACATGGCATGAATACTTCATAAATTATAGATACCTTGGAGACGTATCACTGCATAATAAAGTTCTCTATCACAAGCGGCAATATAAAGTGATGTTCTTTTGCATTAATATTTCATGCATCCAACCATAAAAGCGCATGACAACCTCTGCTTCCCTCTGCGAAGGGCCTATCTTTTATTTTACATTCTACCTTTATACAAGAGTCATGGTGATCTTCACCCTTCCTTTTTATATTTTCTCTTGTTGGCAAGCACTATGTGTTGGGGAAGATCCAGACATATATATCCATTCGGATGTAGGTGTTCATAGATTATTATTGTTGATGTTACCCTTGAGGTAAATGGTTGGGAGGCGAAACTATAAGCCCCTATCTTCCTATGTGTTTGATTGAAGCTTTGATCTCATAAGTATCGCGTGAGTGTTAGCAATTATGAAAGATCAAATGATGGTTGAGTATGTGAACTTGCTAAATAAAAGCTCTTACATTGACTCTTTCTGATGTTACGATAAATTGCAATTGCTTCAATGACCGAGATCATAGTTTGTTAGTTTTCAATAAAGTTTTTGGTTCATACTTTACCTTATGAACGAATTATCACTTTAGCATAAGAAGTTATATGACAATATATTGTTGTTCTAAAAAGATGATCATGATGCCCTCATGTCCGTATTTTATTTTATTGACACCTTTAGCTCTAAACATGTGGACATGATTATCGATTTTGGCTTTCGCTTGAGGACAAGCGACGTCTAAGCTTCGGGGAGTTGATATGTCCATTTTGCATCATGTTTTTATGTTGATATTTATTGCATTATGGCTGTTATTTCACATTATGGTACAATACTTATGCCTTTTCTCTCTTATTTTACAAGATTTACATGAAGAGGGAGAATGCCGGCAGCTGGAATTCTGGAACAGAAAGGAGCGAATCTGAGATACCTATTCTGCACAACTCCAAATGTCCTGAAACTTTACGGAGAGTTATTTTGGAATATATAAAAAATATTGAGTGAAGAAACAACAGAAGAGGACTCACCAGGCGGCCACAAGCCTGGGGGCGTGCCCCCTGAGCTTGTGGGCCCCCTGGCCAGCCTCCAGTGCCCATCTTCTTCTATATGAAAGGTTTTGACCTAGAAAAAATCAGGACGAAGCTCCACCGTCTCAAGGCGGAACTTGGGCAGAAGCAATCTAGGGCTCCGGCAGAGCGATTCTGCCGGGGAAACTTCCCTCCGGGAGGGGGAAATCGAAGCCATCGTCAACACCACCGATCCTCTCATCGTGGGAGGGTCAATCTTCATCAACATCTTCACCAGAACCATCTCCTCTCGAACCCTAGTTCATCTCTTGTATTCAATCTTTGTCTCAAAACCTCATATTGGTACCTGTGGGTTGCTAGTAGTGTTGATTACTCTTCGTAGTTGATGCTAGTTGGTTTATTTGATGGAAGATCATATGTTCAGATCCTTAATGATATTTATTACCCCTCTGATCTTGAACATGAGCATGCTTTGTGTGTAGTTACGTTTGTTCCTGAGGACATGGGAGAAGTCTTGTTATAAGTAATCATGTGAATTTGGTATTCGTTTGATATTTTGATGAGATGTATGTTGTCTTTCCTCTAGTGGTGTTATGTGAACGTCGACTACATGACACTTCACCATTAATTGGGCCTAGGGGAAAGCATTGGGAAGTAATAAGTAGATGATGGGTTGCTAGAGTGACAGAAGCTTAAACCCTAGTTTATGAGTTGCTTCGTAAGGGGCTGATTTGGATCCACATGTTTCATGCCATCATTAGATTTATCTTAATTCTTTTTTCATAGTTGTGGATGCTTGCGAGAGGGATTAATCATAAGTGGGAGGCTTGTCCAAGTAAGGACATCACCCAAGCGCCAGTCCACATAAATATCAAATTATCAAAGTAACGAACGCGAATCATGTGAGCATGATGAAAACTAACTTGACAATAATTCCCATGTGTCCTCGGGAGCGCTTTGCTTTATATAAGAGTTCGTCCAGGATTATCCTTTTCTATAAAAAGGATTAGGCCACCTTGCTACACCTTTGCTACACTTGTTACTTGTTACCCGTTACAAATTATCTTATCACCAAGCTATCTATTACCGATAATTTCAGTGCCTGTAGAAAATACCTTGCTGAAAACTGCTTGTCATTTCCTTCTGCTCCTCGTTGGGTTGGACACTCTTACTTATCGAAAGGACTACGATTGATCCCCTATACTTGTGGGTCATCAGGACACCGCAAGATCAAACCCATCACAAAGCACCTCTTCCCATTGCAAGAAAAATCAATCTAGTTGGCCAAACCAAACCAAAGTTTCAGAGAAGAAATATGAGGCTAACAATCATGCATATAAGATATCAAAGAAGACTCAAATAATATTCATAGATAGAACTAATCATAAACTCGCAATTCATCGGATCCCAACAAACACACCGCAAAAAGTCATTACATCAAATAGATCTCCAAGAACATCGAGGAGAACATTGTATTGAGAATCAAAAGGAGAGAAGAAGCCATCTAGCTACTGCCTATGGACCTATAGGTCTGTGGTAAACTACTCACGCATCATCGAAGGAGCACCAATGAGGATGATGGATCCCTCCGTGTTTGTGTTCCCCTCCGGCAAGGTGTCGAAATAGGGCTCTAGATTGGATCTCGTGGTTCTGGAACTTGCGGCGGCTGGAATTGTGTTTCGTCGACTCCCCAAGGGTTTTGGAATATTTCGATATTTATAGAGCTGAGAGGCGGTGGAAAGGACTCATGTGGGCCCCACTATCCACCTGGGCGCGCTAGGGGCCTCTGGCGCACCCTAGTGTCTTGTGGGCTCCACGGGCCTCCCTTCTGGTACTTCCTTGGCTCCCAAGGTTTCTTCTGGGCAGAAAAAAATCTCCAAAAAATTTCACTGCGTTTGGACTCCGTTTGATATGGATATTCTGCGAAGTAAAAAAACAAGCAAAAAACAGCAACTCGCACTGGGCACTATGTCAATAGGTTAGTCCCAAAAAATGATATAAAGTGGCTAGTAAATGAGTAAAAAACATCCAAGAATGATACTTTAATAGCATGGAACAATAAAAAATTATCAGCATCCCCAAGCTTAATTCCTGCTCGTCCTCCAGTAGGTAAATGATAAAACGGAATTTTTGATGTGGAATGCTACCCATCATATTTATCACATATTCTTTTCTTTTGTAGCATGGACATTTGGACTCTAGATGATTCAAAGCAATAGTCTATAATTTTACATGAAGTCCTCAATACTCAAGCATATCAACAAGCAACCATGTCTTTCAAAATATCAACAGTAAAGAAAGCTATCCCTAGCCCATTATGCTCAATCATTGATCCATTCATGAAACACACTCAAATAATAGCTAGATCCAATGCTCAAGCATGATAATAGTGCTCCCTAGTTGGTGCTTTATAAGAGAAGATGGAGACTCAATAAAAATAAAAATTGCATAAAAGTAAATAGATAGGCCCTTTGTAGAGGGAAGCAAAGATTTGTAGAGGTGCCAGAGCTCAAAGCTTAAATTGAGAGATAAAATTGTTTTGAGAGGCATGCTTTTCCCGTCAACGAAAACGACCAAGGATTCCCAATACTTTCCATTCTAGATACATCATAGGAGGTTCCCAAACATAAAATAAAGTTTATTCCTTTTTCCGCCATTCTTTCACAATCCATGGCTTGTCGTATCCATGGGTGCCTTCCATACCAACACTTTCCAAGGAATTTATTATTCACAACATAAAGTAAATTTCTTTTTCAATTCGGGACTAGGCATCCCTATTACCGGCCACACTCTCGTGCAATGACAAGTGAATAAACACTCATCTTGAGAATAACACATATAGCATGTAAAAATATTGGCCACCCCATGCCGCTTCATGAGCGGTATGGGCACACAAAAAGGAAATTCATTTTGAAAATTAGAGTTGGCACATACAAATTTACTTGGAACGGCATGGAAATACCGCATATAGGTAGGTATGGTGAGCTCATTTGGCACAGCTGGGTATAAGAAGTTTGGATGCACAAGTAGTATTCCCACTTAGTACAAGGAAAGGCTAGCAAATAGATTGAGAAGCAACCAACCAAAAAACAAAAAAGATCATGAACGAGCATTAAACATAACTAACACTGAATAATGGACCACAAGTAGGATATAACTTCATTGCATAACTATTGACTTTCATGCTTGCATAGGGAATCACAAACCTTAACACCAATATTCTTACTAAAGCATAATTACTCACCAACATGACTCACATATTACTATCTCCATATCGCAAAACTATTGCAAGGAATCAAGTTTATATTGTCCAATGATCTTCATGATAGTTTTTATTATCCCTCTTGAATATCTATCACTTTGGGACTAGTTTCATATATTACCATTGCTTATAACAAGCTCTCAAACAAATTTAAGTGAAGAACAAGAGCATCAATATTTCTTCAAAATTTTCATCTCTAAAAATAATATAAGTGAAGCATGAAAGGATTTCTTCCAAATTACTAACTCTCAAAATAATCTAAGTGATGCATGAGAGCATATTTCTTCAAAATTAAAGCACCACCGTACTAAAAAAAAGATATAAATGAAGCACTAGAGCAATTCCATAGCTCAAAAAATTTAAGTGAAGCACATAGAGCAATTCTAATAAATCATAGCATAATTATGGCTCTCTCAAATAGGTGTGTCCAGCAAGGATGAGTGTGACAAACTAAAAATCAAAACAAGCAAAAACTCATATAATACAAGACGCTCCAAGCAAAACTCATGATATGTGACGAATAAAAATATAGCTCTAAGTAAAATTACCGATGGTCATTAGAAGAAAGAGGGGATGCCTTCCGGGGCATCCCCAAGCTTAGTTGCTTGGTTCTCCTTGAATATTACCTTGGGGTGGCATGGGCATCCCCAAGATTACACTATAGTGCAGAAAAGCCTAGCTATGGCGTGCCAAAAATGGCCTTGACGGTGTAGGAGCCCCACGCCACCAATATGGCGCCAATGTTAAAATATAGTGGTGGTGTTGGAGCCTATGCCAACACTATTTTGGATACATATGGCGGTGGATTTAACAACACGACGGCAATATCAACCATAGCTATGCCGTGTGATATAGTGTAACGACAGTAATAAGATAAATCTTCTCTGGCGTCGCGCATTGTCCGACGCCATTACTAGTGTTTTGAAAAGCTGTAAAAAATTGCTGCCAGGGCAATGTAATTTATTACCAATTTATATAAACACGTTTTTGTCCCACATTGATTTCGATAAGATATTTGCATTAATATATATATATATATACACACATTGTTTATTCACATACGTATATATATTAACCACACACTAGCTATATTACATCTTGTTCATTCAACCATCGTTACTACTAGCACGGTCTCCAATCTTGTTCATCCACCAATCTCCAATCTTGAACTCGTAGTGTCTCAGTAGTTGGCTCCATTCATTAATTTCGAGTCGTACATCTCGTCGTAGTAGTCATCCATCACATGAGGCACAACACATCTAGGGAGCTTCTATTCTTGAACATAATAGTAACATAGTAAGCAATAGTAACACATATATACTATGAGTTGAAAGAAGAATGTGTATATGAAAGCGATCAAAATCATACCATGCATTTTCTAGAAATGTTGTTCTTGTTCAATGTGTCCACTAGTGGCAGGTTGATACGTCTCCAACGTATCTATAATTTTTGATTGTTCCATGCTGTTATATTATCATTCTTGGATGTTTTACAATTATTTTATAATCATTTTATATCATTTTCTGGTACTAACCTATTGCCATAGTGCCCAGTGCCAGTTGCTGTTTTCTGCATGTTTTTTACATCGCAGGAAATCAATACCAAACGGAGTCCAAACGCAGCGAAACTTTTTGTGGATTTTTTGGACCAGAAGACATCCAGTGGGCCGGAGAAGCACCTGGGGGGTGCTCCGAGGGGAGCACAACCCACCAGGGCGCGCCTGGAGGCCCAGGCGCGCCCAGGTGGGTTGTGCCCACCTCGGGGGCCTCCCGCACCGCCTCTTTGCTCTATAAATACCCCAATATTCCAGAAACCCTAGGGGAGTCGACGAAAATCAATTCCAGCCGCCGCAAGTTCCAGAACCACCAGATCCAATCTAGACACCATCACGGAGGGGTTCATCATCCTCATTGGTGCCTCTCCGATGATGCGTGAGTAGTTCATTGTAGACCTTCGGGTCCATAGTTAGTAGCTAGATGGCTTTCTCTCTCTCGTTTGATTCTCAATACAATGGTCTCTTGGAGATCCATATGATGTAACTCTTTTTTGAGGTGTGTTTGTTGCGATCCGATGAACTTTGAGTTTATGATCAGATCTATCTTTTTATCCATGAAAGTTATTTGAGTCTTCTTTGATCTCTTATATGCATGATTGCTTATAGCCTCGTATTTCTTCTCCGATATTTGGGTTTTGTTTGGCCAACTTGATCTATTTATCTTGCAATGGGAAGAGGTGCTTTGTGATGGGTTTGATCTTACGGTGCTTGGTCCCAGTGACAGAAAGGGAAACGACACGTATGTATCGTTGCCATTAAGGATAACAAGATGGGGTCTATTTCTACATAAATGGATCTTGTCTACATCATGTCATCATTCTTATTGCATTACTCCGTTTCTCCATGAACTTAATACACTAGATGCATGCTGGATAGCGGTCGATGTGTGGAGTAATAGTAGTAGATGCAGGCAGGAGTCGGTCTACTAATCTTGGACGTGATGCCTATATAATGATCATTGCATGGATATCATCATGAGTATTTGAAGTTTTATCAATTGCCCAACAGTAATTTGTTTCCACCGTTTGCTATTTTTCTCGAGAGAAGCCACTAGTGAAAACTACGGCCCCCGGGTCTCTTCTTTAATATATTTGCCTTCAAGATCTATTTTGCTATTTGCTCTTTTATTTATTTGCAACTTTTATTTTCAGATCTATTAATCCAAAAACTCAAAAATACCTCGCTGAATTTTATTTGCTTCTTTCAATCTACTACAATTTTATCTATCTCGTTACCCGAAAGGGATTGACAACCCCTTTAACACGTCATGTTGCAAGTATTTGTCCTTTGTGTGCAGGAGTTGTTTACGTGGTGTTGCGTGGTTCTCCTACTGGTTCGATAACCTTGGTCTCATCACTGAGGGAAATACCTACCGTCGTTGTGCTGCATCATCCCTCCCTCTCTGGGGAAAAACCGACGTAGTTCTAGCAGACATCAAGAGGAGTTTCTGGCGCCGTTGCCGGGGAGACATCATCAACATCTACCAGGTTCCTAATCACAAATCTCATCTCCTTGCAATTTACATTATTTTCCATTTGCCTCTCGTTTTCATCTCCCCCACTTCACAAAAATTTGCCATTTTATTCGCCTTCCTTTTCGTTCGCCTTTTTTTCGTCAGATCTCATGTTTGCTTGTGTTGCCATGTGCCTTCTATTTGCTTGCATCTTCGCTTGCTAAAAATCTATTGTTATGGATCCTCATCCACTTGCTAATCTTTTCAAAAAGATCCAATTATGATGAACCAATTGCTAGTGAATTGAGTTCACTAGATTATCTTTATGAAGTTTTGCTTGAGATTTATGAATCTCAAAATTGTGATGAAGTGTTAAACGAAGGAATTTATAAAGTGGTTCATGATAGCTCCTTGAATGAAAAGCATGATTGCAATGATGTTATTATAAATTCTATTAATGTCAATTGTGCTAATGATATGCAAAACCCCAAGCTTGGGGATGCTAATTTTGATATGTCCACTACTTATTGCAATGATCATGATTGGGGTGATTCTTCTTATGATCTTGAAATTTTATTTAAGCCTCATGATGAATATGTTATTGATAATAATGTTTGCAATAATATTGAAAGTGGGTTTGGAAGAGTGTCAACTTTAGGTAAAAATAATCCCACATATTTGGAGAGTGTTCAATCTTATGAATTTTTTGATAAAAGTGGGCTTGGAGAGGTCATGACTTTATTTGATGATAATCCCACTATTTTGGAAGAGTGTCAACTTTGCATGCATGTGGATCATGTAGAGAATATGTTATGTGATATCTATATTGTTGAGTTTGAATATGATCCCACATGTAATTATTATGAGAGAGGGATATATGGTTGTAGAAATTTTCATGTTACTAAATTACCTCTGTTCATGTTGAGATTGCTATTGTTTTCTTCCATGCATATGCTAGATCTTGCTTGTCTTGCTAATTTGTTTTCCTATATAATTCCTATGCATTGGAAATATGTTAGACTTAAATATGTTTGTCACATGTTTTATGATGCTCTCTTTGTGTTTTCATTATTATCTTTCATGTGAGCATCATTAAAATTAATTATGCCAAGCTAGGGGCATAAAACGATAGCGCTCGTTGGGAGGCAACCCAACTTGTATCTTTTTTGCTTTTTGGTTTTCTTGCTGTTTTCAATAAAATACTCAATTATGCCTATGATCAGATGTGTTTTTGTGGTTTAAATTAGTGTTTGTGCCAAGCAAAGCCTTTGGGGTGATTTGAGTGATAGTTGATTTGATCTTGCTGAAAAACAGAAATTTTTGCGCTCACAAAAATATTTCTTACTTTTTACATAAGAGTGATTTTGAGTTTATTCTTTTTGCAGAAGATTAATAAACAAATTTCTTACATTTTCCTAATTTTTCAGAATTTTTGGAGTTACATAAGTATTCGAAGTTTTCATATTGCTACAGACTGTTCTGTTTTTGACAGATTCTGCTTTCTTTGCGTTGTGTGCCTGTTTGATGATTCTATGGTTTTCTTTGAAGAGTTTTTGCCATATAAAAGTTGGTATACAGTAGATATAATGCAAAAATAAAATATGAATGGGTTTGCAACAGTACTTAAAGTAGTGATTTGTTTTCTTATACTAACGGATCTCACGAAGGTTTTGTTGAGTTTTGTGTGATTGAAGTTTTCAATTTTTGGGTGATATTACGATGGATGAAGCAATAAAGATTAGCAAAAGGCTAAGCTTGGAGATGTCCGAGGCACCCCAAGATAATATTCAAGAAGTATCAAGCAACTAAGCTTGGGGATGCCCGAGGCACCCCAAGATAATATTCAAGAAGTATCAAGCAACTAAAGCTTGGGGATGCCCCTGAGTGGCATCCCTCTTTCTTCTAACGACCATCGGTATTTTACTTGGAGCTATATTTTTATTTGTCACATATTATGAGTTTTGCTTGGAGCGTCTTGTATGATTTGAGTCTTCGCTTGTTTTGCTTTTTTATTTTAAGTCTTGAATCCTTGCTGGACACACCTTTTTGAGAGAGCCAAAAACTATGCTATGCTTGCTCCTATGCTTCACTTAAATTTTTAGAGCCTTGGAATTGCTCTAGTGCTTCAATTATATCTTTTTGAGCATGGTGTGCTTTGTTATTTTTGAAGAAATGCTCTCATGCTTCACTTAGATTTATTTGGGAGTTAGTAAAATTTTGAAGAAATTCTCTCTTGCTTCACTTAGATTAATTTGAGAGAAAGAAATATTATGCTCATATTCTTCACTTATATTTGTTTGAGCTTATTAAAAGCAACATATGAAACTAATCCCAAAGTGATAGATATCCAAGAAGGAGATAATAAAAGCTTTCATGAAGATCATTGGACAAAATGAACTTGATTCTTTGTAATAGTTTCGAGATATGACGATATAATATGTGAGCCATGTTGATGAGTAATTGTGCTTTAGTAAGAATATTGGTGTTAAGGTTTGTGATTCCCTATGCAAGTACGAAAGTCAATAGTTATGCAATGAAATTATATCTTACTTATGGTGCATTATTCGGTGTTACTTATGCTTAATGCTTGCTTACGAGATTTTTTTGTTTCTTGGTTGGGCGCTTCTCAATCTTTTTGCTAGCCTTCATTTGCACCAAGTATGATCACTACTTGTGCATCCAAAACCCTTTAAACCAGTTTTGCCATATGAGTCCACTATACCTACCTATATGCGGTATTTCCGTGCCGTTCTAAGCAAATTTGTATGTGCCATCTCTAATTTTCAAAATAAATTTCTATTTTGTGTGCTCGTACCGCTCGCGAGGCGGTGAGGGGTGGCTGATATTTTCCATGCTAGATGTGTTATTCTCATGATGAGTGTTTATCCACTTGTCATTGCACGAGAGTACGGCAAAGGTATTAGGGATGCCCAGTCCCAAAATGAAAAATGAATTTACTTTATGTTGTCAAATAATAAATTCCTTGGAAAGTGTTGGTATGGAGGGCACCCGTGGATACGGCTAGCCATGGAAAGTGAAAGAAATGGTGGAAAAAGGAATAAACTTTATTTTCTGTTTGGGAACCGCCTATGATATATCTAGCATGGAAAGTGTTGGGAGCTCTAAGTCGTTTTCGTTGGTGAGAAAAGTATGCCTCTCAAAATGTCTTTATCTCTCAATTTAAGCTTTGAGCTCTGGCTCCTCAACAAATCCGTACTTCCCTCCGCGAAGGGCCTTTCTTTTACTTTATGCAACTTTTATTTTTAATTTGAGTCTCCATCTTCTCTTACAAAGCACCAACTAAGGGGCACTATGATCGTACTTGAGCATTGGGTGTAGCTAATATTCGAGTGTGTTTCATGAATAGATCAATGATTGAGCATGACGGGCTAGGGATAACTTGCTTTAGCGTTGATATTTTGAAAGACATGGTTGCTTGTTGATATGCTTGAGTATTTAAGTTATCATGTGAAAACTAGACTATTACTTGGAACCATATAAAAGTCCACATGTCCATGCTATTAAGAAAAGAATATGTGATGAACATGTTAGGCAGCATTCCACATCAAAAATTCTGTTTTTATCATTCACCTACTCGAGGACGAGCAGGAATTAAGCTTGGGGATGCTGATACGTCTCCAATGTATCTATAATTTTTTATTGTTCCATGCTATTATATTATCATTCTTGGATGTTTTAAAATCATTTTATATCATTTTTTGGTACTAACCTATTGACATAGTGCCCAGTGCCAGTTGCTGTTTTCTGCATGTTTTTTACATCGCAGGAAATCAATACCAAACGGAGTCCAAACACAGCGAAACTTTTTGTGGATTTTTTTGGACCAGAAGGCATCCAGTGGGCCAGAGAAGCACCTAGGGGCTGCTCCGAGGGGAGCACAACCCACCAGGGCGCGCCTGGAGGCCCAGGCGCGCCCAGGTGGGTTGTGCCCACCTCGGGGGCCTCCCGCATCGCCTCTTTGCTCTATAAATACCCCAATATTCCAGAAACCCTAGGGGAGTCGACGAAAATCAATTCCAGCCGCCGCAAGTTCCAGAACCACCAGATCCAATCTAGACACCATCACGGAGGGGTTCATCATCCTCATTGGTGCCTCTCCGATGATGCGTGAGTAGTTCATTGTAGACCTTTGGGTCCGTAGTTAGTAGCTAGATGGCTTTCTCTCTCTCGTTTGATTCTCAATACAATGGTCTCTTGGAGATCCATATGATGTAACTCTTTTTTGCGGTGTGTTTGTTGGGATCGGATGAACTTCGAGTTTATGATCAGATCTATCTTTTTATCCATGAAAGTTATTTGAGTCTTCTTTGATCTCTTATATGCATGATTGCTTATAGCCTCGTATTTCTTCTCCGATATTTGGGTTTTGTTTGGCCAACTTGATCTATTTATCTTGCAATGGGAAGATGTGCTTTGTGATGGGTTCGATCTTACGGTGCTTGATCCCAGTGACAGAAAGGGAAACGACACGTATGTATCGTTGCCATTAAGGATAACAAGATGGGGTATATTTCTACATAAATAGATCTTGTCTACATCATGTCATCATTCTTATTGCATTACTCCGTTTCTCGATGAACTTAATACACTAGATGCATGCTGGATAGCGGTCGATGTGTGCAGTAATAGTAGTAGATGAAGGCAGGAGTCGGTCAACTAATCTTGGACGTGATGCCTATATAATGATCATTGCCTGGATATCGTCATGAGTATTTGAAGTTCTATCAATTGCCCAACAGTAATTTGTTTCCACCGTTTGCTATTTTTCTCGAGAGAAGCCACTAGTGAAAACTACGGCCCCCGGGTCTCTTCTTTAATATATTTGCCTTCAAGATCTATTTTGCTATTCGCTCTTTTATTTATTTGCAACTTTTATTTTCAGATCTATTGATCCAAAAACCCAAAAATACCTCACTGAATTTTATTTGCTTTTATTTGCATCTTTCAATCTACTACAATTTTATCTATCTCGTAACCCGAAAGGGATTGACAACCCCTTTAACACGTCGGGTTGCAAGTATTTGTTCTTTGTGTGCAGGAGCTGTTTATGTGGTTTTGCGTGGTTCTCCTACTGGTTCGATAACCTTGGTCTCATCACTGAGGGAAATACCTACCGTCACTGTGCTGCATCATCCCTCCCTCTCTGGGGAAAAACCGACGTAGTTCTAGCAGACATCACAGGTATGGTGCATCATTTGGACCAGCTCCGTAAGTGCTCGTAAGCATCTCAATATGGAGGAAAAACTTGTCTTGGACAAAAGGTCTTGCATGGCAAGGGATACACTAGTCGAAGTGTAAAAAAACAGAAATTACACTTTGAAGCACAGAAACCATATATAATACATGTCTAAGAATGAAATATATGTGCCAACAAATATTTAAACTAATTATTACCGTATAATATTTGTAGTCACTTTCAAACGTGAGGGAGAAGCCATTATTGTTGTCAAGGTGAGGATCGTCGCACATACCCCTAGTGTCGCAACAATAGGGGCACTCTTCCATTTTGTGTTGCGTTCATATAATTAAAATCAGCATAAAAATCAGCATGACCTTTGCTAAAAACTGGACATATTGAGTGCCAGAAATTTGATGAAACAGAACTAAATCTATGTTTCGCCAGAACATTGGCAACTCTATAGACATTCCCTGCAAAAATGAAACATAGCGCAAGACACTTCCCGAGCAACACAATGCAATGTTGCATTGACTAAAACAAGCACACACCGAAAAAGTCGATCAATTCACAATTATCACATATATATATATAAATAAACATTAAACACATTTGCACACATGTAATACATTTCATCAATTCACAGGTACACATAATGTGTGCATTTCATCACAATAATATGAACACTAGAACAAATCTACATGAAAATAAATTGGTAGAGGTAGGTCTTTGTGGCGCCCCCGGCTCAATCGTACACTAATCATACACGCAAACGTGTACGATCAAGCATAGGGACTCACGGGAAGATATCACAACACAACTCTAAACACAAATAAACGGAGATCCACAATATTACAGACCAGGGATCACGAGGATCCGAATACATAAGTCAGTCATACAAATATTATCTGAGTACAGACATAGTTAGACAAGTTTTACCTTAAGAAGTCTAGCACAAACAACGACTCTAGATCGAAAGGCGTTGGCCTCTTGCCTGGGAGCTTCCGATCCTACTCCTGGTCAGCTGGCTCGATCCAGTAGTACGTGCCCTCTGGACCCTCCTGGTAGTAAGCTCCTGAGGTGGCATCTGGCTCCTGGACTCCATCGTCTGATGTATCATCAAGGTGGGGTATGGGGAAAAGAGAAAGTAAAGCAACCGTGAGTACTCATCCAAAGTACTCAGCAAGCAAGGATCTATACTACATATGCAACATTATCAATGGAGAAAGGCTGTATATGTGGACTGGGCTGCAGAATGCCAGAATAGAGAGAAGGCCTAGTCCTATCGAAGACTAGCATCTTCAAACATCTTCATGAAGTCACCATCTTGCAGCAGTAGAAGAGAGTAGAATAGCATTTTATTAAGCAAACATGTTGAAGCAAAGCCTAGAGATCCTTCCTCGACTCCCTGCGAGAAAGCGATCTCGAAGCTTCAATTAAGTAATCAAGTATCCAGTTCAAGTAGTAGATCGGGATACACAAACGGAGCGTCCTTTACCGTAGGACCGGCTATCGATAGATTATTCATCCCTGCAGGGGTGCACTACTGTTACCCAACACGCTCGATCAACTCTGGCCGGACACACTTGCTGGGTAATGCCCGGCCTCGGAAGATCAACACGAAGCAGCGCCCTACCTAGGCTCAGCAGAGAGGTCAGCATGCCGGACTAACCTATGCACCCAAAGGTCTTGGGCCATTGCCCTGGGCACCCTGCGTGTTGCGAGACTGGTCGGGGTGCAGGTGCGACACTGAACTCGTCAGTGAAGTATCCAGCCCAATCCTGACAATCAGCCCGCACGGTGAAACATGACGTCTGATGAGCTTTCGGGAGAAACGTACATCACAGAGGGCCCCATAACCATTATCCCGCATGGTGGTAGTGCGTATAGGGCACGTCGACCCACTCAGATCACACACCCAAATCCAATAGGCTCATTTAGTATCACGCGGAGACAATCAGAGTCTCTGATGCTCCGCCACAGTATCACACTCGAGTGCCCTTCCGGCACACCCGACAACATAGATCCCCAGCGGGTACCCACCAGGGTGGACCCGCCTGTAACAAAGGTCAAAGTAACCATGTGGTCATAACATCAAGGGGGAAACCACGAGGAATCACCCTCGATGGATTCCACTCGATGAAATCATCAGGGTGAACGTATGAGGCATCACCCTCGAGGTGCACACTGAGGGGTTGCACGACAGAGTCGTATCGGGAGTGGAGAAGGAGGAATCACCCTCGATGACCACGACCGAACAGCTACACTTCAGAGTGTTCGTCAGGAGTGCGTTACGAGGTATCACCCTCGGCACTCGATAGTAACTATGCAGAGTCGTACAACTAAGGGGGTGAAGTGATGTGTCAGTCTCTGGTCGACAATCACATTGATCGAGTCGTCGATGATCAATCAGGGGCAACAAGGGTAAGGTGGTGGGGTCACTGATGGTTCACTACCAACCTATACTAAGCAGTTTAACATAGGCAGGTAAGGTAGCAATAGACAGGTTACAAAAGCAGGCTATGCATCAGAATAGGAACAAATAGTAACAGTAACAAAATCTAATGCAAGCAGGAGAAATGGAATGGGCGATTTCTGGATGCTAAAGGGGGGGGCTTGCCTGGTTGCTCTGGCAAGAGAGAGGGATCGTCAACGGGCTGCTCGTCGGTAGTGTAGTCGTACCCAGGTGCAGCATCGTCGGTCTCGGCGTCTATCAAGAGAGAAGGAGGGGGAGAGAAACAATAAATTCACGGAAATAATGCAAACAATATGTATGACATGCCTAAATGATATGCCGGGGTGTTCTACTGCCTAACTAGATGATTTCGTTAATTTAGGAATTTATTCGGATTTATTTAATTAAAGTTGGGCACTATTCATCTATCGAAATCGGTCTAAAAGTTCGATGTTCATATATCTAGGGGCATCTGACAAGAATACGGAGGGTGTATTCGGGTTCGTATCGAAATTCTGAGTAACTTTCATATATAAATTATTTTCATCGGAGTTACGGTTTAATTTATATGATTTTCTAAAGTTTTAAACATTTTCTGAATTTAATTATTTATTTAAATTTGAATTATCCAGAATAGTAAATGATGACGTCAGCATGAGGTCAGTGTGATGTCAGCAGGTCAACTCTGGCTGACCAGAGTCAAACCTGACAAGTGGGGCCCACATGTCATACACTGTGGCTTTAACAGAGAGGTTAAATTAACTAATTGGGTTAATTAACAGGTGGGGCCCAGCAGTCAGTTACTGATTAGGATTTTAATTATTTTTATTAAAATAATTAGTTAATTAGGCACCTGACAAGGGGGGCCCATATGTCATAGAAACAGGGAGAGGGGGCCCACCAGTCAGTGACTGGGCAGTGCTCAGTCAGCGAGTTGACCAAGTCAACTGGTCAACTGGGGCCGACCAGGCCCACAGGCAGTGGCACTGGGGGTGGGACCCACCGGCCACGTCGGACGCCGGCCGGAGAGCGCTCCGACGAGCTCCAACGCGGCGGAGCGAGCCGGCGAGGTTCGGGATTCGCCCACAGGGCGTTTCCGGAGCTGGGGGAGGGTGCGTTCGACGCGGCTCGACATCGCGCGTCGAATGGCGGTGGTGGGGTGCTGGGGAGGCCGGAGTGGAGCGCCAGGAGCTCGTCGGCGGCGAGGTTTCTCGGGCGAGCTACGGGAACGGCGCCACAGCGTGTTTTACGGGCGAAGCAAGGGGTAGGCGAGGCCTATGCGAGGCGGCGAAGCGGACAGGCAGCAGCACAAGACCAAATGGTTGCCGGACGGCGCCGGCGACGAGGTCCGCGGCGGTGAGCTCGGGCAACTCGAATGCGGTCACTACGGCGTCGATAGTGAGAAGAAAAGAGAGGGGAACAACGTCGACTGCTCACCGGGCCCTGTAGGTGTGCCACAGCGGGCTCGGGGAATGCTTGCCGGAGCGAATCGACGGCGGCGACGCAGGCGGCCGTAGGGGAAGAAGACGATGCAGGCCGGCGATGCAGAGGCGTTCGGCTCCAGCTCATTGGCGCAGGCGGCGTAGCGGAGCACGGCGGTGACGCTGGACTAGGCGGGACGGCGTGGCGGAGGCGGTGGCTATGCGGGCGAGGGAGCAATGGCGATGGCCGTGTCGGCCATGGCGGAGAACGAGCGAGGGAGGGGGAGGAATGGTGGCTAGGGTTCGCCAGGGGGGCGAGGAGCTGCTCTTATCCCCAGCGCGGGCGCGCTGTCGAGCGTCGAGCGAGGGGGGCCTGGGCAGTGTGTTCGACAGCGAGGCGGCATGAGCAGTGCGGAAGGAGGGAGGAGGTGCGGGGTGAGCTGGGCCGGCGCTGTAGCAGTAGGCCTAAGTGCACAGTAGCGCGTTTAGGCCTTTTCCTTTTTCTCTTTTTCTGTTTCTTTTCTTTTCTGTTTGCAAAATGTTTGAGCACCCAAATGAATTTTGTAAAAAGTGTGAGCTAGTCCTTAAATATCAGTGCATTATACCCTAACACCAAAAACTAGTTTGGGCAAAACATCATTTCATATTTGATCTAGATTAATTAAAAGGTTATTAAATATTATTTCCAGCCACTGTTAGGGGAGGTCTGGGTTACTTAATTAATGTAATAAATGTTGGTTACAACTTTAGAATGGTCTGTGGGATATTTATTATTTAATGAACATTTTAGTTTCTATGTTGAACAACTTTTATTTTCCACATTCATTTAAATTTGGATTTTGACTTAGGAGTTGAAATGCAATATGATGCTAATGATGATCATGCACTGTTAAACTTGCTGACTTGTCATTATCAAAAGTGATTACTGTGGCTAATGACATGGGGTGTTACAATTCTCCTCATCTATCAAGAATTCTCGTCCCGAGAAATAAGAGGAAGACTGAAAGAAAGAGGGGTATTCTTCGCGAAGACGATCCTCGCGTTCCCAAGTGGCATCATCTTCAGAATGATTCGACCACTAAACTTTGAGGAATTTGATTGACTTTTGACGAGTCCGACGTTCAGCTTGATCAAGAATACGGATGGGATATTCTGGATAAGACAGATCTTCCCGTAATTCAAGCATTTCATGATCCACAGCTCGAATAGGATCCTTGAAGCAGCGACGGAGTTGGGATACATGAAAGACATCATGTACTTGAGAAAGATTTGGCGGCAATTGCAATTGGTATGCCACTTCTCCTCGACGGGCAAGAATACGGAACGGGCCAATGTAGCGAGGAGCTAACTTGCCTTTGATTCCGAACCGATGAGTGCCTTTCAACGGAGTGACGTGGAGGTAAGCTTGCTCGCCAGGTTGATAGACCATTTCCTGGTGCTTTCGGTCATAGTTGCTCTTCTGACGAGACTGAGCAGTTTTCGTATGTTCACGGATAATGCGGACTTGTTCTTCAGCTTGTTGGATAATGTCCGGTCCCACGAGTTAGCGTTCCCCAGTTTCTGACCAATTCAGAGGGGTTCGACACTTACGTCCGTATAGAACTTCAAACGGTGCCATCTTCAGACTAGCCTGATAGCTATTGTTGTAAGAGAATTTGGCATACGGGAGAGATTCTTCCCACTTCTTACCGAAGGAGATGATGCAAGCTCGAAGCATATCTTCGAGCACTTGATTAACTCGTTCGACTTGACCCTGAGACTGAGGATGAAAAGCGGTGCTGAAAGACAGATGAGTTCCCCTAGCTTCTTGGAAACTATTCCAGAATCTGGAGGTGAAGAGGCTGCCATGGTCCGAACTGATCTCCAATGGAACACCGTGGAGTGACACAATTCGGGAAACATACAAGTCTGCTAACTGGCTAGCAGTGATTGTCTCCTTAACTGGCAGAATTTGAGCAACTTTGGAGAATCGGTCAATGATGACTAAAATAGCATCATGACCCTTCTGAGATCTGGGAAAACCAGTAATGAAATCCATTTGGACCTTGTCCCATTTCCATTCAGGAATTGCAAGGGGTTGCAGAGTTCCAGCAGGCCTTTGATGTTCTGCTTTAATGCGGCGGCAGACGTCACACTCAGAAACATAACGAGCAATGTCTCGCTTCATATTAGGCCACCAGTATCTCTGACAAATGTCACGGTACATCTTTGTGCTACCATGATGAATTGACAGAGGAGTGTCATGAGCTTCTTTCATAACGTGTTCCCTCTCATCGTTGAACTTGGGTACGAAGAGTCGGTGTTGGAAGAATAGGATCCCATCATCATCAAGATGGAATTCCGACGGCTTTCCTTTCTCGAGGTATCGCTTGATCCTTTCAACTGCAGAGTCATACCGTTGCATAGTCTTGATGCTATGCTCTAAATCTGGTTCAACAACCAGGGTATTGAGATAACCCTGTGGAACAATGTGGAGGTTCAATTTGCGAAGCTCTTCATAAAGAACAGGTTGTGCTTCCTGAACCATATGGTTGCTGCAATAAGCCTTGTGACTCAAAGCATCGGCCATTACATTAGCCTTGCCAGGGGTATATGAGATATTCATATCATAATCGGCAATTGTTTCGAGCCATCTTTGTTGATGAAGGTTCAGATCTGGTTGAGTATATAAATAATTCAAGCTTTGATGATCCTTGTATATCTCGCAATGATTACCGAGAAGGTAATGTCGCCATAGCTTCAGAGCATAAATAACCGCAGAAAGTTCAAGATCATGCACTGGATAATTTTCTTCATGAGGACGCAATTGTTGAGAGGCATAAGCAATCACTTTACGCTGTTGCATTAGGACACAGCCTAATCCTTGACGAGATGCATCACAGTATATCACGAAATCCTTTTGGGAATCCGGGGGTGCTAGTACTGGGGTGGATGTTTACTTATCTTTCAGTGTCTGAAAGCTTTCTTGACATTTTTCTATCCACTCAAATTTAACACCTTTGTGGAGCAGATTTGTCAATGGCTTTGCAATCTTGGAAAAGTTATCAACGAATCGACGGCAATAACTAGCAAGTCCGAGAAAACTTCTGACTTGCTTAACATTCTTCGGGGGAGTCCAGTCAAGAATAGCCTGAACTCGTTCCGGGTTAACAGCAATGCCATTCTTGGAAATCACATGACCAAGGTAGGTTACTTCGGATAACCAAAATTCACACTTGGAGAATTTAGCATAAAACTGATGTTCTCGTAGCTTCTCCAATACAAGCCGAAGATGTTCAGCGTGTTCTTCTTCATTCTTGGAATATATAAGGATATCGTCCAAATAAACCACGACAAATTTGTTGAGGTAATCCATGAAGATATAGTTCATCAATCGAGAAAAGGTTGCTGGAGCATTCATTAGGCCAAATGACATGACGGTGTATTCATAGGAGCCATAACGAGTGACGAATGCAGTCTTGGGAATATCCTCCTCATGGACACGGATCTGGTGATAACCCAACCTCAAGTCAAGTTTAGAGAACACCGATGATCCAGCAAGCTGATCATAAAGATCATTGATCCGGGGTAGTGGGTATTTATTTTGGATTGTGGCTTGGTTAATGGGCCGGTAATCCTGAACCAATCGGTTAGTTCCATCCTTCTTCTTAATGAAGAGTGAAGGTGCTCCCCAAGCAGAGGAACTGGGGCAGATGAAACCTTTCCTAAGTGACTTGTCAATTTCTTCCTTAAGCTCGAGAAGGTGGTGCGGAGGCATCTTATAAGGACGCTTCGCAATAGGGACAGTGCCAGGCTTCAAGTCAATGACAAACTCAACAGCTCTAGCCGGGGGTATTCCTGGAAGTTCTTCTAGAAAGACGTCCGGAAAATCTCGAATGACAGGAACGTTCTCGATCCCTTCCAGAGGTGAGGCGTTCAAAGCATTCAGAATATATATCTTGCTTTAGCATTCCGAGTAATGCGGGCAGTGTAGTTCA
This sequence comes from Thinopyrum elongatum, assembly GCA_011799875.1. Lineage (NCBI taxonomy): Eukaryota > Viridiplantae > Streptophyta > Magnoliopsida > Poales > Poaceae > Thinopyrum > Thinopyrum elongatum. The sequence continues at coordinate 394,997,821 of CM022299.1, forward strand.
CTATCTCATCGGAGGGGTGACGAAGTTGTACAACTTTAGTGGCACAATTGGTCGAAGCAATGTGAGCTTTCAACCAATCCATTCCGAGTATGAGGTCTATGGTGGAAGACTTCAGGACGATGGGTGAGGCAAGGAATTCCAACCCTTTAATTTTGACGGTAACGTCAGGTGCTATCACGTCAGCATGACAATGACCTCCGGGAGTTTTAATGACTAACGGAGTATGCATCTTCTCATATCGAATGCCATGCATGAATGCAAAATTTCCAGAGAGGAATGAATGTGATGCTCGTGAATAAAATAAAACAGAAGCAGGTACTGAGTTAACGAGAAGGGTACCCATCATAGTAGCAGGTTGATCCTGGACTTCTTCGATATCAATGTTGTAAGCGTATCCACGACCATGTGCAGCAGACCTAGTATTATAGTTGTGGGTCTGATTGTTGCCACGACCATTGCCACGGCCAGTACGAGGGAAAGCCAACTGATTCTGAGTCTGGTGGTAGTCCTTAGCTTGGTGACCTGGTTTGCGGCACTTGAAGCACAGACCATCTTCAGGACAAGGAGGAGCATTGTTTTGAATAGCTTGAGCCTTTGGCTGCCTCGGTGGTGGAGGAGGCAGACGTGGTGCAGCATAGTTGTTCTTTGGCGCAGAGGTATTTGGACAGAACACATTGTTGGGAATCCAGACTCGACGCTTCTGTGCTGAGCCCGAAGATGAGCCAGCATCACGATAGCGCTTCTGCGAGTCCTTGTGTTTCATCTGAGCGGTCTCAACCAGAATAGCCTTGTTCACAAGAGTAGAAAAGTCGTTGAAGTCTTGACGAGCAAGGGCAAGCTCGATGTCTGGGTGTAGTCCATTACGGAACTTCTCTTGTCTACGGGCATCTGTGGCGATGTCTTCTTCAGCATAGCGGGAGAGGTCGAGAATTTCCCGCTGATAAGCTTCGACAGTCTTGTTGCCCTGAGTGAGGTTGAGGAACTGGGACTTCATCCGTTCCATAATTGCCTGAGGGATATAACGGGCACGGAAAGCAGCCTGGAACTCATACCAGGTAACCACTGTTCCAACAGGCAGTGTATGCTTGTGTGTGTCCCACCATTGAGCAGCGGGGCCCTTTAAGAAAAAGGCCGCGAAGATGACGAAGTTGGCAGGGGCGACATTAGCAGACTCCATCTCGTGAGTGATGTCGCGGAGCTAGTCATCAGCATCCAGTGGCTTGTCAGAGTTGCAAAACTGAGTGGGGTTGAGTCGCATAAACTCTGTCAAAGTTATTGAAGCAGGGTTCTGGTTCTGGTTGTTCTGATGCGGAAACTGAGCCATGATTCCAGTCATGAACTGATGGTTAAGCTCAAACTGTTGCATCATAGCTGCCATATAATCTGGCGGTGGTGGGCGTTCAGGGGTACCACGACCACGACCACTTGGTCTAACCATCCTGCTAAGTATCAACAGGGGTAGTTTAAATAAAGCAAGTGCGAGTGTTTAGCGACAAGCATGATGTAACTCAACAACAATTAAGTAGTGTAACAGATACATAACAGTAGTCAATTAAGACATACAGATCCATACACAGAGTCGGGTACATGCGGACAGCATAACGGCGCAAATTTAGAACTAGACATACTAGGCGGCGCGCAGGCACGCGGTAAGGAAGTACACAACGAGACATAGCAAAGGCTACATCAACGTCGGGGAAAACCACTGAAACGGGGTAACTGCAAGTGCGGACGACGAATGTTCGTCGCGGGAGGATCCTGCGCTCCATGTGCACTCTGATGCAGAATCCGGTCTCGAGCTGTAAGAAGAGGTCCACGTGTAGGTGCGTGACCTCCAACAGCAGGCCAATCAATACCAGCATACATCTAAGTCCTGGGCGGGTAAAGGATATGCTCCGGGTGTATCCCTGCACGAACAGCGGGTAGCAACTGCGTCATAGCATCGTAGAGACATGCTCGAGTGGCAACCAACTCGACGGAAAGAGCCCGAACAGTGCGATCCAGAGCCTGAGTGCACTGAATCAGAACGCGCAGGTCGTAGCGACGAGGCTCGTACGGGGCACAGATAGCTGTGTAATATCCAGTAGCATCTCCAGCAGGGGCATAAGAAATGTATCAGAACTTAGAGTCATCCAAGATATCGCTGAACTCTCCTCGGAGACGTGCGATAGCAGAGTAGGCGGCATCGTGGACTGCCATCTCAATCGTCACGTCAATACCATGGAAAAGGTGTAGCTCAGTGTCTGAGTCATCTTGCCGATCATAGATTCGAACATCAGCATGGTACTGCTCCTGATTGAACTCGCGGTAATCCTCATAAACCATGTACTCGGGGTACCAGCGGTAGCCAAGTCTGGTCAGGAGGGCGATCAGAACAACTGGAAACCCAGGGGCATCACGAGCCCAAGTGTGAAGCACAAGCTGTGTCGTAGGACGTGGTGGAAACAAATGATCCATCTGAAACAGAGGAAATTCAGGATTGTCAAATGACAACGAGAAGTTTAATACAAATCGGAGAGAAAGGTTAAACAAAACAATGGAAAGGAAAATGATTATCAGACTAATCAGATCAATGACAGGGAAATCGCACAGATATCCAGCTCTCCGGGTAGATGAGATTTACGAGATCCTAAGTGTCGGCGTTAGTAAAATTTATTTAACCCGAATAGAAGAGAGATCAGAGTCCCAGAGTATAGATGAGGAATAAAAGATCCTAATACCACCCAATTGGCGACGTGGGCCCGTAAGCCACACAGCCAGGTTAGTAAATTAGTTTTTCGGTTTCTAGACTCAACTTTGGCCAAGGAATTTGGAGGGGGCTTCCTACAGGCAGTCAGCTCTGATACCAACTTGTGGCGCCCCCGGCTCAATCGTACACTAATCATACACGCAAACGTGTACGATCAAGCACAGGGACTCACGGGAAGATATCACAACACAACTCTAAACACAAATAAATGGAGATCCACAATATTACAGACCAGGGATCACGAGGATCCGAATACATAAGTCAGTCATACAAATATTATCTGAGTATAGACATAGTTAGACAAGTTTTGCCTTAAGAAGGCTAGCACAAACAACGACTCTAGATCGAAAGGCGTTGGCCTCCTGCCTGGGAGCCTCTGATCCTACTCCTGGTCGGCTGGCTCGATCCAGTAGTACGTGCCCTCTGGACCCTCCTGGAAGTAAGCTCCTGAGGTGGCATCTAGCTCCTGGACTCCATCGTCTGATGTATTATCAAGGTGGGGTATGGGGAAAAGAGAAAGTTGAAAGTGCGTTATGTCGACTAGAGGGGGGTGAATAGGCGATTTTTACAAATTCATCACTGAGGAATTTCACGGTGAGGAAATTCCTAAGTAATCAACTACTTAGCAGCGGAATAAGTACTCAGATGCAAACATAACATGGCATAAGAATAGTCATCATGATGAAATGAAATAGGCACAGAGTATAGGTACCGTGAAACACAGGATAAGCAGGCTGAAGACTATGTGACTGAAGAAATAGGATTGAGGAAATTGAGAAAGTCTTCAGTCAAAGTCTTCACACAGTAACGATCAAGTACATTAACACATGAATGAGGAAATGAAAGGGTTGAGGAAATAGAACCAGTAGCTCGGTGAAGACGATGATTTGGTAGACCAGTTCCAACTGCTGTGACAGTTGTACGTCTGGTTGGAGCGGCTAGGTATTTAAACCTGAGGACACACAGTCCCGGATACACAGTCCTCACCGTATTCTCCTTGAGCTAAGGTCACACAGACCTCGCCCAATCACTCGTGGTAAGTCTTCAGGTGACTTCCAAACCTTCACAGACTCGGTCACTCGGCGATCCACAATTTCCTCTTGGATGCTCTAGACCATGACGCCTAACCGTCTGGAGGATGCACAGTCCTCAAAGGTAACAAGCGTCGGTTCCACACAGGAACAATTTCTTCAGTGATGCTCAATCACTTTGGGTTTGTAGGTGTTTGGGTTTTTGGGTTTTTCCTCACTTGATGATTTTCGCTCAAAGTCCTCGGAGGATGGGATGCTCTAAATGACAAGTGTCAATCTATCTCTCGGAGCAGCCAACCAGCTAGTGGTTGTAGGGGGCGGCTATTTATAGCCTAGGGAGCAGCCCGACATGATAAGACATAAATGCCCTTCAATAATATGACCATTAGGTGGGTAGGATATTTCGACAGCTGGCGCGTAGCACAGCAACGGTCGGAAATTTGTGTATCAAATTCCTCAGGGCTATCATGTTCCTCACTTGTAGGCAATCCGCACTGGCGAATTCCTAACTCCTTAGTCAGAACAAATTCCTCAAAGAATAGAAGAACTTCGTCTCTGTCACTGAAGAAATTGACTGAACTGAATGAGATTTCCAATGGCTTCACTCGAAAGGGTTGGGTAGGTGTAGGATTTTGAGATGAGCATCACTTGGAAACTTTTCCTTAGTTTTACCTCGACCCCCTTTAACAGTACGGTGTTTCCTATGACTCAAGAAGAAGAAAATGAAACTACGAAAACAAAAGTCTTCACGCTTCATAATCCTCGCATGAATATCAAGTCTTCAGGGTCACAACAATTTCTTCACTTTCAAAGTCTTCAAGAAAACCAAAGTCTTCAGTTGAAGACATTCATTTTTAGGGGTCGACTTTCATCGTAAATATCAAACTCCTCATAGACTTATAGAACCTATGTACACTCACAAACGCATTAGTCCCTTAACCTATAAGTCTTCAATACACCAAAATCACTAAGGGGCACTAGATGCACTTACAATCTCCCCCTTTTTGGTGATTGATGACAATATAGGTTAAGTTTTCAACGGGGAAAAACATATGAAGTGTAAATATTGATAATGAGGAATTTGATTGCAAGATATAGAAGAACTCCCCCTGAAGATGTGCATATTGAGGATTTTGCTTTCGATTGCAAATGCACATTGTAGAGTAATATCACGGAGATCTCCCCCTATATCTTGTAATTCATACACGCATTTAACATATGATGTGAAGAATTTGAAATGCATGATGAAATATGGTGACTGATGTAATTCAGCATGCGTGTGAGGAAATAGCATGCAGAAAAACAGAGCAAAAGTATCAGACCACCATAGGACTTAAGTTTACAACTCGATCCGACAAATACTTCAGAAGAACGAGAGTTGTAACTTAGCAAAAAAATGCCCATATATAGAGACCCGCTTGAAGACTAACTCAAATTTCTCCCCCTTTGTCATCGAATGACCAAAAGGGACGAAAAATGAGGACTAACGCCCCTGAAGAATATCATGATGTCAATGGAGGAGCGCCAGCGTTGTTATGGTTGTCCGTTGGAGTAGGGCCTGCCGCGGTGTCGTTTAAGTCTTCAGCTTCATCCGTCTTGCGCGATGAAGAATATGAACTGGCAACAAGCTGAGGAACTTTGACCTTCTTGAACTTCTTCGAAGGTGGCTGAGACCAGTCAAAGTCCTGTTGGAAGCCCATCTCCTTGAGTTCTTCAGCACTATGAAGATTAGACAGAATAGCCCAAGTGCGGTCAAAGACTTCATGCAAGTAGTAGTGATTCTTCTTCATAGTATTTTGAGTGACTGTCATGTTCTGAAGAATTGCACCAAACTGACGCTTGACCCACTTGTGATTTCGATCAACTTTCTGATGAAGACTAAGGAGAAGTTCACGATCAGTCATCACACACGGAGCTGTGGCTTGAGGATTATGTTCTGAAGCTTTGGCGGCAGAATCTTGTGTTGCAGAGTCATCATTGGTGGAATATGAAGTAGCTTTGCGAAATTGTCCATCCAATGGACGAGTGCCTTCATCTATAACTGCAGCCTTGCCCTTCTCATCAGCTGAGGAAATAGTCCGTTAGAGGACTTCAATAGGGGGCAAAAAGCTGAGATGATTTTGAAAGTCAGCCTTATAATGAATTGAAGACCTTGATCTGATGAACTTCATGATCCAGGGAGCATAAGGCTTCAACTCAAAAGGTGACAGAGCTGCATTGGCCAAAGTCCTCATGAAGAAATCGTGGTAGTTGATAGGAATACCATGAATGATATTGAACAGCAGATTCTTCAAAATGCCAACAACCTCTTCGTCATCAGAGTTGTGGCCCTTGATTGGACTGAGGATTTTGGTCAAAATGCGATAAACTGTCCTTGGCACATAGAGCAATTCCTTGACGAGGAATTTGGTCCTTGGAGCTTGGCCTAGCTTCAAAGGCTTCATCAGCACTTGCATCAGATGATCGGATAGTTCAGGTTCAACATAGAGAAGCCTTGCACCTTCAGTGGGAGGACTGACTAGGACGGCATGAAGCAATTCAGAGGCCGGTGCTTTGAAATGAGTATTTTCAGTCATCCAGTCCAATACCCATGAATTGACATCCTCAACATTTCCAGTGATATGCAGCATGGCGAAGAATTGAAGAATGAGTTCTTCATTCCAATCGCAGATGTCGGTGCAGAAGTTGAGTAACCCAGCGTCATGAAGAACACTGAGGACTGGGGTGAAGCAGGGCAGCGATTCCATATCCACATGAGGAATTTGCTCATGTTCAAAGATCTTGTCCTTATCAAACAACAGTGAGGAATAGAAGTTCATCTGGCTAGCAGTCTAGAAGCGCTTGCGACAAAGTCGAGCAGAGTCATAGGGATTGTAGTCAGTGAAGAATATGTGCTCATTAAAGAAATCTTCAGCATTGAACTTCTGCTTCTTGGAGTGAGGGTTCTGTGGCTTGGGCTGAAGATTTATAGTTGAAGTCTTCACAGCCTCTTGAGGTATAGCCACTGGAGCCATAGGCTGAGGAATTTCAGTAGCTGTATCAGCAGCAGCCTTGGCCTCCATTTCTTCAGCACTAGCGGCTGGAACTTCTTCAGGAATAGATTGGAGTGAAGATTTAGGTCTATCAGAGCCCGTATGAATTTCTTCAGTTGGCACAGGGGACTGAGGAACATGATGTAGTGGTGTTGTCAGAGGTGAATTGGGGTGATGACTTTCCCAAAAGTCATCATTCAGAATAGGAGTTGTAGACCCAATATCCACATCCTCATCTTTATCATCAAATTCCTCAATGCCTGCCTCTTCAGCTGTGAACTGAGGCATGGGTGATGATACCAACAGAGTTGAAGTGATATTGTCCACCTCAATGTCTTCATCCAACTGCTCTGTCGAAGCAGCAGAAGGATCTTCTTCATCAGATTCACGTCGAATTGCATATTCCTCACCAAAGGGAATAATCTCTTTTGATGGCATGCTTGATATTGGAACAACATCAATTGGGTTTTCAGTTGAGCTCATCAAAGTCTTCACTTTCTTGGGAGCTGAAGACTCTGAGGAGGTAGATGCTTTCCTTTTCTTCACCGCAGCCTTCTCTGCGGCTTTGGTCTTCTTCGCTTTTGATGCAGAAGGAAGGACATTTTTCATCTGTGATGACTTTGCAGGAGGAGCAGATGAAATTGGTTGAATTTCTTCAGGCACAACTGATGCAGTTGCCCTGGCTTGTTCAGATTCCTCAGGCGCAGTAGCAGATGTATCAACTGGCCTGGTTTGCTCTTCAGGCGCAACATTGGTGGTTGCCCTGGCATTTTCTTCAGAGACTGGAATTTCTTCATCAGCCCTGGTGCTTTCATTTTCTTCAACAGGCTGAGCAGATGTGTCAGTCTGAGGAAATTTGGATTGCGATGAAGCTGCAACATTTGGAGTGAATCCCTTTGCCATTCTGACGAATCTGACTTTGGCACCAAGCCAATCTGCACGGTATGCGTGAAATTCATCACTGAGTGCTTTGATCTCAGCCTGCATAGTCACAAGTTCTTCAGGAGACATTTTCACAACATTGTTCTTCAGAAAACGCTCCTTCTTGTATTGAGCCTTCTTCATCTGCCTGGCCTTTTCAAATTTCCATTTCTCTTCAGTAATGAAGGCCATCAACATGTGACTTTGACCAGGAGTGAGGTTTAATTCAGGCAAAGGTGTATTTGGATCCTTGTGCCATAGATCGATGAAATCAAGGATCTTCCTTGGATCCAGCATGAGGGGCATAGCACTGCCTTTGGCACTAGAGGCCCTTTGTTGTTGATCTCTGATGATCTTAGCTAATTCTTCATCATCAGCTTCGTCTTCACTTGACGGAACCTGAAAGGCGACCTGCTTTTTGCGAGGACTTGGCCTTGTGCCTCGTCCAGTAGTGGCCTTTTTCTTCAACAAGGTCGAAGCTATTGAAGACTGAGGTGGAGCTGAGGAACCTGCAGAGGCTCTAGAAGCAATTGAGATTCCAGTAGTCCTTTGGCACGTGGCAAGATGCACAGGTGCTGAGGACTTTGCAGGAGCAGCTGAGGATTTTGCAACTGAGGGAGTTGGAGCTGCTTTTGAAGAAGTTGCTTGAGGATCAGGCCGTGAGGGCTTTGAAGAGCTTGGCCGTGAGGGCATTGCAGCTAAGGAACTTGTCTTGACAGCTGGTTTCTTTGCCATAGCCTTCTTAGGCTTGCTAGCAGAGGCCTCAGCAGTGGCAGCAGCAGACTCTTCGTTGAATTTCTTCACTGACTCTTTAGCCACTTTGGCCAGCTTGGCTTGATGCTTAGCCCACTCCTGAGGAAATTCCTCACCTCTTCTGATGCTTGTGGGATCAGCTTCTTGGCCTGGAGCCAATGGAGGTCTTGGGCATGGAGGGTTAACAGCGAATTTCTTCATGTACTTTGGAGTCACATATCGATACTCTCTCCATTCTCTTGCCCATCTTCTCTCAATCTTCTGAATGCACACTTTGCGCTGATTTTTGTTCTCCTTGCCATGAGTTGCTTCATCAGGAGTACAATATTCATCATAGATGTCTTCAGGGATCTCAAAAGCAGTATTTGTTTCTGGCCTCTTTCCTCCCTTCTGAGGTCTTTTACCATCAGCCATTTTCTTCACTTGAGGATTTTGAACAATGGATGTTTCTGAGGAAGTGTGCAACTTTTCTTCGAGGAACGCTGCAAATGAGTTAAGTTGATGAGAACCTAGATATTCAGCAACGGACATGTGTACCTGTGAACAGAATATAGGTGCGAAGAATTTGGAGAGGTCATATGCGTTCTCAGAAGTTTTTCAAAAGTATCAAGTTTGAGGAATTTGACCAGGGGTGTCTTGAGGAATTTCACTAAGCGTTCTTTGACTTAGGTTCCAGAGTTGTATAGATTGAAAATCCACACAATTGAGGAATCTTGAAGACAAACGTTGCTTAGAGAAACAGATCAAGAACAGGAGCAAGTTGGTGTTTAAGAACATGAAAGTTGAAGAATAAACACCTTTTGAAGATTTTTTGGAAATCATCAGAATCAACAAGGGCAGTAAAAATAGATTTTATTTACCCTTGACGAAGAACACGACGAACTGAGGGTAGCAGTGGGGAAGCTCGTCCGTTCAGATCTTCCACGCCCTAACGTGGCGATGGAAAACAGCTACGGCGGCGGCGGAGTGAAGATTTCCACGGCCGGCGTGAGTACGACGGCGATGAGGTCGAGGCAGTGAAGCTCTTCCTCACCGGCGACGATGGAGTGTAGCGGCGGCGCTAGGTCTGAGAGCTCAAGCGAGGGAGTAAGATCGAGCGGGGTAAATGAGATCTGAGGAGGGCGAGGGGTCTTTATAGCCGGGGTGAAAAACCGCTCGTCCGAAGAAAATGGATGAACATGCCCCTGACCCTTCTCATCCTAACGACATGTGTCGCCCACGTACTGTGAAGTGGAGATCATGTTAGATCATGGGTGAATAGATAAATCTTATCGAGGGATATGGAACGGTTTGAGCGGCAAAAGCCGAAAATTCAGATAAGAATATTTTAATGTTTTCGTTCGCAAATTCTTCAGCTGTCAAGGACACAGTGAAGACTTTGAACAGGTTTCAAATAGAACGCACATGAAGAATTTGTGAACAGACTGGGTTGAGTTTAGCATAGAGGGGGAAAGGGTCCGATCACATTCACTTAGAAGAAAATCAATTTTGAAGAATTAGCAATAAGTGAATGCTGTTGAGGACATGAAAGCACAAATATATATATATAGACAATGAAGAGCACAGTCGGAAAGAGTGAAGACTTTGCAAAGTTGAAGAATTTGAAAATTTGAAGAATTTGCAAAATGAAGAAAAACTCAATTTTTGAAGATTTTCAACTTTTTGTGGTGGCATGACCCACCGTATAAGAATGATGATTTCAGACGCCGCGTACAATTATCGTAGGGCTCTGAGAATCAGCTTCTTCGTTAATTTCTTCACACTTAGAGGGTTAGTCTTCATTGATTTGAAGAAAAACGTTTCTTCGTGTGTTGCGCATCTAAGTCATCAATTTGCATAAGTGTTAGGATGTGTGTCCTTTTCAAAGGACATTCGAAGATTCTAAGATATTTAGCTCACACCGCAACTTGCTAAATCTCTTCTCATCCAAGGGTTTTGTGAAGATATCGGCTAGTTGTTCTTCAGTCTTCACGTGCTCGATTGAGATGTCGCCCTTCAACACATGATCACGAAGAAAGTGATGACGAATCTGGATGTGCTTTGTCTTCGAGTGCTGAACTGGGTTATGAGCAATCTTGATGGCACTCTCATAGTCACAGAAGAGTGGCACATTCTTCACATTGATGCCGTAGTCCTTGAGGGTTTGCTTCATCCACAGCAGTTGAGCACAGCAAGAACCAGCAGCAATGTACTCAGCTTCAGCAGTAGAAAGTGATACGCAGTTCTGCTTCTTTGAGGACCAACATACCAAAGATCGTCCGAGGAAATGGCATGTGCCTGATGTTGACTTGCGATCCACATGATCACCAGCATAGTCAGAGTCAGAATATCCAATGAGATCAAAAGCCGAGCCCTTGGGATAGCATAATCCAAGTGTTGGAGTGTGAGCTAGATATTGAAGAATATGCTTCACAGCCTTATGGTGTGATTCCTTCGGTGTAGCTTGAAAACGGGCACACATGCAAACACTAAGCATAATATCTGGCCTAGATGCACATAGATACAGTAAAGAGCCAATCATGGAGCGGTATACCTTTTGATCGAAGTCTATACCATTTTCATCAGTGCATAGATGGCCATTTGTGGGCATAGGGATTTTGACGCCTTTGCATTCTTGCATACCGAATTTCCTCAGAACGTCCTTGAGGTATTTCTCTTGAGAAATGAAGATGCCATTGTGTTGTTGACGAATTTGAAGACCTAAGAAGAATTTCAATTCGCCCATCATGGACATTTGATATTCCTCACTCATCATATAAGCAAATTTGTCAGTATAACGTTGGTTAGTAGAGCCAAAGATAATATCATCAACATATATTTGGCACACGAATAATTCATCATCATATGTTTTGGTGAAAAGAGTTGGGTCGAGTGAACCGGGTTTGAAGCCTTTCTTCATGAGGAATTCCTTCAGAGTATCATACCACGCCCGAGGGGCCTGCTTGAGGCCATAGAGGGCCTTATTGAGTCTGAAGACTTGATCAGGATGCTTAGGATCTTCAAAACCTGGGGGTTGAGCAACATATACTTCTTCCTCAAGCTTACCATTGAGGAATGCACTTTTCACATCCATTTGATATAAGATGATATTATGATGGTTAGCATAGGCAAGCAATATGCGAATAGCCTCAAGTCTAGCAACAGGTGCAAAAGTTTCATCGAAATCAATTCCTTCAACCTGTGTGTAGCCTTGAGCTACAAGACAAGCCTTATTCCTTACCACAAGGCCATTTTCATCTTGCTTGTTGCGGTAGATCCATTTGGTGCCGATGATATTGTGCTTGCGAGGGTCTGGTCGCTTGACAAGCTCCCACACATTGTTCAGCTCGAATTGATGTAATTCCTCTTGCATCGCTTGAATCCATTCAGGCTCTAGAAATGCCTCATCTACTTTGGTGGGCTCTGTGATAGAGACGAAAGCAAAATGCCCACAAAAGTTAGACAAATGTGAAGTTTTTGAGCGAGTGAGAGGACCTGGTGCGTTGATGTCGTTGATGATTCTCTCAATCTGTACTTCATTTGCAACGCGAGGATGAGCAGGTTGATGACTTTGATTTGGCTCAGCATTTTCTTCAGAGCCATTTTCTTCAGATGTACCAGCCTGATTTTCTTCATGATCTGGAATGACTTCTTCAGCAGATTCTTCGGTAGGAATAACATCTTTAGTAGCCTTTAGCTTGATGGATTCCTCAGGAGACATTTCATCTAGCACAGGAGGTAGGTGCTCTCTTTGCGAGCCATTAGTTTCATCGAACCTCACATCTACAGTTTCAACAACCTTGTTGTGATGGGTGTTGAAGACCCTATAGGTGTGCGAGTCTTTTCCGTAACCAAGCATAAAACCTTCATGTGCTTTCGGTGCAAATTTAGAAATGTGATGGGGATCTCTAATCCAACATTTAGCACCGAAGACTTTGAAATAACTCACATTGGGTTTCTTGTCAGTGAGGAGTTCATATGAGGTCTTCTTGAAGAATTTGTGAAGATATACCCTATTGATAATGTGGCATGCAATATCAATTGCTTCAGGCCAGAAGTGATGAGGTGTCTTGTATTCATCAAGCATAGTGCGAGCCATCTCAACAAGAGTCCTGTTCTTGCGCTCCACGACGCCATTCTGCTGAGGAGTGTATGGGGCAGATAACTCATGAGTAATACCGAGTTCATCAAGATAGTCATCAAGACCAGTATTCTTGAACTCAGTCCCATTGTCACTACGTATATGCTTGATCTTCACACCGAAATTCGTCGAAGCCCTCGAAGAAAATCGTCTGAAGACTTCCTGCACTTCAGTTTTGTAAGTAATGACATGCACCCATGTGTAACGAGAATAATCATCAACAATGACAAAGCCATATAGAGATGCTGCATTTGTTAGTGTGGCATAATGAGTAGGACCAAAGAGATCCATATGAAGCAATTCAAAAGGACGAGAGGTAGTCATGATAGTCTTCGAGGGGTGCTTGGCTCTAGTCATCTTTCCAGCCTCACAAGCCCCACAAAGATGATCTTTGAGGAATTTGACACCCTCAATGCCAATGACGTGCTTCTTCTTCACGAGCGTGTGTAAGTTCCTCATGCCAGCATGACCCAGTCGTCGATGCCATAGCCAGCCTTCTGAAGCTTTCGCAAGTAGACAAGTGGCAGGCTGTGGTCCTGCAGAGAAATCAACAATATACAAGTCTCCTCTCCTAAAGCCTTCGAAGACTTTGGAATTGTCAGATTCCATGAGCACTAAGCAGCGATATTTGCCAAAGACAACAACCATATCCAGATCACAAAGCATTGAGACAGACATGACGTTGAATCCGAGGGACTCGACAAGCATGACTTTGTCCATGTGTCGATCCTTTGAGATTGCAATCCTATCTAGACCCAATACCTTACTTTTGCCTTTGTCTGTGTAGGTGATATGCTTCAAATGTGATGGAGATAAAGGAGTGTTCATCAGTAAGCTCTTGTCACCAGTCATGTGATTAGTACATCCACTGTCGAGGACCCACTCAGTAGCTTTGGGTAAGTCATCCTGCAGATGAATTAGTGCATCTTACGAACACATATCTTCAGAGTGAAGAATATGACATCAATTTCATCAGACAGAAATTCATCAGTTAATGCAACATATGTATATATAGCAGTATAAGGACGTGATAAATGAATGATTCATTTCTTCATGATTAGCTTGCGTCCTTTCAAGCATTTCAGGTCTCCAGAAAATTCTTCAGACGATTTAGTTCGTCTGGAGACCTGACCCTGCATAAGAGGTTAGTTCTTTTTCTTCACCACCCACATCTGGAGAGGTGGCAAAGAGTTCATCATTCTGCGAGCTCCATAAGAGAAAGGTGGCAATGAAGCCAAAGCGCTTTGTTTCACAGGAGAGGGATTAGTATAGGCATATGAGTAAGCAGAGAAATTCTTCGAGGACTTATGAACATAATGATTTGAAGAATAATGCACATAATCAGAACTCTTAGATTTTCCCTGTGAAACAGAAGCATTAGCATGATGATCATATGAGGACATGGATCCACATGAGGAATTTGATCCATAAGAGGACTTGGATCCATATGAAGACTTTGGTCCATATGAAGAATTTGATCTGGGGTTCCTATTTTTCATAGGAGGTGTCATGAGGACATTCACCTGAAGACTTTCAAGGCACCTTTTGGGAACCCAGAGTTTCTTCATAGGGGGACCATTCCTGCAGTTAGTTCCAACATATCTGGCAAATACTTCACCATTCTGATTTTTGAACAGTTTATAGTTGGAGTCAAATGACTCATCAGATGAATATGAGGATTCACAAGTAAAACCAGATAAAGTGGATGGATCTACGGGAGGTCCCTTCGCAGCAACCCATGAGGTTTTGGGATACTGCTTAGGTTTCCAGTAGGTTCCATCAGCATTGAGTTTCCTCTCAAATGCAATACCCTCTTTCCTAGGGTTCCTGTTCAAGATCTACTTTTTGAGCACATCACAAAGAGTCTGATGCCCTTTGAGGCTTTTGTACATGGCTGTCACATACAATTCCTTCAACCCTGCATTTTTGTCAGTGATACTAGTGGTATCCTCAGATGAGGAATTTGTGACCACAGAGATAGTTGAAGAATTTGCAGCAATAGAAGCATTTGAACATCCAGGTGAAGAATTAGCATTTTCACGTTCAATGCATTTCAAGCATGGTGGAATAAATTCTTCCTGAGCGGAACTGATCTGTTGAGCAAGCAATGAATCATTTTCCTTCTGAAGATCTTCATGACTCACCCTTAGCTTCTCAAGATCTTGCTTTCTTTGAAGAAATTCATAAGAAAGCTTCTCATGATCGGCTAAGAGAGTTTCATGACAACCTTGAAGGTTGTCAAACTTAGACTGTAGTTGCTGAAGATTATCAGTCAGTGTTTGAGTTCGATCCATTTCCTCACCTAACAGATCATCGCTTTTGTCTAGCATATTTTGAACCTTTTCCAAAGCCTTTTGTTGTTTAACAGCAATATTAGCAAGTTTGGAATAGCTGGGTTTGAGGTTATCATCAGATTCATCCTCACTTGATTCAGAGGAGGGATATTTGAATACCTTGGCACCTTTTGGCATGAAGCAATAGGTGGGAGCATAGTCATCATTGCCGTCATCAACAGTGTTGGGGAAGCCATTTTCCTCAGTGTTGAAGATGGATTTGCTGACGTAAGCAGTAGCGAGGGCTAGGCTCGCCACACTAGAGTCTGACTCCTCAGATGCCTCCTCTTCCTCATGTTCCTCAGATTCAGCTTCAGAGTCCATTTCCTTGCCAATGAATGCCCGAGCTTTCTTGGAGCTGCTCTTCTTGTGAGATGAAGACTTTGAAGATTTTGACGATGAGGACTTTGAAGATTTCTTCTTCTTCTTAGAGTCATCTGAACTATCATCCTTGTATTTCTTCTTCTTTGATTCCTTCTCCCACTGAGGACAATCAGTTATGTAGTGACCAGGTTTCTTGCATTTGTGGCAAGTTCTCTTCTTGTAATCACGGGATGAGGAATCTGATTTCATGTCATCACCTCTTGAGGATTTTCCAAATTGGCCACGTCTAGAGAACTTCTGGAATTTCCTCACGAGCATTGCTAGCTCCTGACTCAGTTCTTCAGGATCACCAAGGCTGCTACCAGAATCTTCATCTTCAGATTCAGAGACTGCCTTGGCCTTCAGTGCACGAGATCTGCCATAGCTCGGTCCGTAGAGATCTCTCTTCTCAGCAAGTTGGAACTCATGAGTATTTAGCCTCTCGAGGATATCAGCAGGATCAAGTGACTTGTAGTCTCCATGTTCTTGAATCATCAGTGCCAGTGTATCGAATGAAGAATCGAGTGACCTCAGCAATTTCTTCACCACTTCATGGTCGGTGATGTCAGTGGCACCCAGTGCTTGAAGCTCATTTGAAATGTCAGTGAGGCGATCAAAGGTTTGCTGGACATTCTCATTGTCGAGTCTTTTGAAGCGGTTGAAGAGATTGCGAAGAACGTCAACTCGAGAATCACGTTGAGTCGAGATTCCTTCGTTGACCTTGGACAGCCTGTCCCAGATAAGCTTTGCAGACTCCTAAGCACTCACTCTGCAGTACTGTCCTTTGCTCAGATGGCCACATATGATATTCTTCGCTTGAGAGTCGAGTTGCTTGAATCTCTTCACATCAGCAGCATTCATGGAAGGAGTGACAGCGGGAACGCCATTTTCCACAATGTACCAGAGATCGTTATCAATTGCCTCAAGATGCATGCGCATCTTATTCTTCTAGTGGGGGTAGTCCGTCCCATCAAAGGTAGGACACCCAGCTGAGACCTTGATCATGCCTGCAGTCGACATAACTAAAACTCCAAGTGGTTAAACCAAAATCACACAGAACAAGGGAGTACCTTGCTCTGATACCAATTGAAAGTGCGTTATATCGACTAGAGGGGAGGTGAATAGGCGATTTTTACAAATTCGTCAATGAGGAATTTCACGCTGAGGAAATTCCTAAGTAACGAACTACTTAGCAGCGGAATAAGTACTCAGATGCAAACATAACATGGCATAAGAACAGTCATCATGATGAAATGAAATAGGCACAGAGTACAGGTAGTGTGAAACACAGGATAAGCAGGCTGAAGACTATGTGACTGAAGAAATAGGATTGAGGAATTTGAGAAAGTCTTCAGTCAAAGTCTTCACACAGTAACGATCAAGTACATTAACACATGAATGAGGAAATGAAAGGGTTGAGGAAATAGAACCAGTAGCTCGGTGAAGACGATGATTTGGCAGACCAGTTCCAACTGCTGTGACAGTTGTACGTCTGGTTGGAGCGGCTAGGTATTTAAACCTGAGGACACACAGTCCTCACCGTATTCTCCTTGAGCCAAGGTCACACAGACCTCGCCCAATCACTCGTGGTAAGTCTTCAGGTGGCTTCCAAACCTTCACAGACTCGGTCACTCGGCGATCCACAATTTCCTCTTGGATGCTCTAGACCATGACGCCTAACCGTCTGGAGGATGCATAGTCCTCAAAGGTAACAAGCGTCGGTTCCACACAGGAACAATTTCTTCAGTGATGCTCAATCACTTTGGGTTTGTAGGTGTTTGGGTTTTTGGGTTTTTCCTCACTTGATGATTTTCGCTCAAAGTCCTCGGAGGATGGGATGCTCTAAATGACAAGTGTCAATCTATCTCTCGGAGCAGCCAACCAGCTAGTGGTTGTAGGGGGCGGCTATTTATAGCCTAGGGAGCAACCCGACATGATAAGACATAAATGCCCTTCAATGATATGACCGTTAGGTGGGTAGGATATTTGGACAGCTGGCGCGTAGCACAGCAACGGTCGGAAATTTGTGTATCAAATTCCTCAGGGCTATCATGTTCCTCACTTGTAGGCAATCCGCACTGGCGAATTCCTAACTCCTCAGTCAGAACAAATTCCTCAGAGAACAGAAGAACTTCGTCTCTGTCACTAAAGAAATTGACTGAACTGAATGAGATTTCCAATGGCTTCACTCGAAAGGATTGGGTAGGTGTAGGATTTTGAGATGAGCATCACTTGGAAACTTTTCCTTAGTTTTACCTCGACCCCCTTTAACAGTACGGTGTTTCCTATGACTCAAGAAGAAGAAAATGAAACTACGAAAACAAAAGTCTTCACGCTTCATAATCCTCGCATGAATATCAAGTCTTCAGGGTCACACCAATTTCTTCACTTTCAAAGTCTTCAAGAAAACCAAAGTCTTCAGTTGAAGACATTCATTTTTAGGGGTCGACTTTCATCGTAAATATCAAACTCCTCATAGACTTATAGAACCTATGTACACTCACAAACGCATTAGTCCCTTAACCTATAAGTCTTCAATACACCAAAATCACTAAGGGGCACTAGATGCACTTACAAAAGTAAAGCAACCGTGAGTACTCATCCGAAGTACTCAGCAAGCAAGGATCTATACTACATATGCAACATTATCAATGGAGAAAGGCTATATATGTGGACTGGGCTGCAGAATGCCAGAATAGAGAGAAGGCCTAGTCCTATCGAAGACTAGCATCTTCAAACATCTTCATGAAGTCACCATCTTGCAGCAGTAGAAGAGAGTAGAATAGCATTTTATTAAGCAAACATGTTGAAGCGAAGCCTAGAGATCCTTCCTCGACTCCCTGCGAGAAAGCGATCTCGAAGCTTCAATTAAGTAATCAAGTATCCAGTTCAAGTAGTAGATCGGGATACACAAACTGAGCATCCTTTACCGTAGGACCGGCTATCGATAGATTATTCATCCCTGCAGGGGTGCACTACTGTTACCCAACACGCTCGATCAACTCTGGCCGGACACACTTGCTGGGTAATGCCCGGCCTCGAAAGATCAACACGAAGCAGCGCCCTACCTAGGCTCAGCAAAGAGGTCAGCACGCCGGACTAACCTATGCACCCAGAGGTCTTGGGCCATCGCCCTGGGCACCCTGCGCGTTGCGAGATTGGCCGGGGTGCAGGCGCGACACTGAACTCGTCAGTGAAGTATCCAGCCCAATCCCGACAATCAGCCCGCACGGTGAAACGTGACGTCTGATGAGCTTTCGGGAGAAACATACATCGCAGAGGGCCCCATAACCATTATCCCGCGTGGTGGTAGTGCGTATAGGGCACGTCGACCCACTCAGATCACACACCCAAATCCAATAGGCTCATTTAGTATCACGCGGAGACAATCAGAGTCTCTGATGCTCCGCCACAGTATCACACTCGAGTGCCCTTCCGGCACACCCGACATCATAGATCCCCAACGGGTACCCACCAGGGTGGACCCACCTGTAACAAAGGTCAAAGTAACCATGTGGTCATAACATCAAGGGGGAAACCACGAGGAATCACCCTCGGTGGATTCCACTCGATGAAATCATCAGGGTGAACGTATGAGGCATCACCCTCGAGTTTCACACTGAGGGGTTGCACGACAGAGTCGTATCGGGAGTGGAGAAGGAGGAATCACCCTCGATGACCAGGACCGAACAGCTACACTGTAGAGTGTTCATCAGGAGTGCGTTACGAGGTATCACCCTCGGCACTCGATAGTAACTATGCAGAGTCGTACAACTAAGGGGGTGAAGTGATGTGTTGGTCTCTGGTCGACGATCACATTGATCGAGTCGTCGATGATCAAGCAGGGGCAACAAGGGTAAGGTGGTGGGGTCACTGATGGTTCACTACCAACCTATACTAAGCAGTTTAACATAGGCAGGTAAGGTAGCAATAGACAGGTTACAAAAGCCGGCTATGCATCAAAATAGGAACAAACAGTAACAGTAGCAAAATCTAATGCAAGCAGGAGAAATGGAATGGGCGATTTCTGGATGCTTAAGGGGGGGCTTGCATGGTTGCTCTGGCAAGAGAGAGGGATCGTCAACGGGCTGCTCGTCGGTAGTGTAGTCGTACCCAGGTGCAGCGTCGTCGGTCTCGACGTCTATCGAGGGAGAAGGAGGGGGAGAGAAACAATAAATTCACGGCAATAATGCAAACAATATGTATGACATGCCTAAATGATATGCCGGGGTGTTCTACTGCCTAACTAGATGATTTAGTTAATTTAGGAATTTATTCGGATTTATTTAATTAAAGTTGGGCACTATTTATCTATCGAAATCGGTCTAAAAGTTCGATGTTCATATAGCTAGGGGCATCTGACAAGAATACGGAGGGCGTATTCGGGTTCGTATCGAAATTCTGAGCAACTTTCATATATAAATTATTTTCATCGGAGTTACGGTTTAATTTATATGATTTTCTAAAGTTTTAAACATTTTTTGAATTTAATTATTTATTTAAATTCGAATTATCCAGAATAGTGAATGATGATGTCAGCATGAGGCCAGTGTGACGTCAGCAGGTCAACTCTGGCTGACCAGAGTCAAACCTGACAAGTGGGGCCCACATGTCATACACTGTGGCTTTAACAGAGAGGTTAAATTAACTAATTGGGTTAATTAACAGGTGGGGCCTAGCAGTCAATGACTGATTAGGATTTTAATTATTTTTATTAAACTAATTAGTTAATTAGGCACCTGACAAGGGGGGCCCATATGTCATAGACACAGGGAGAGGGGCCCCACCAGTCAGTGACTGGGCAGTGCCCAGTCAGCCAGTTGACCAAGTCAACTGGTCAACTGGGGCCGACCAGGCCCACAGGCAGTGGCACTGGGGGTGGGACCCACCGGCCACTTCGGACGCCGGCCGGAGAGCGCTCCGGCGAGCTCCAACGCGGCGGAGCGAGCCGGCGAGGTTCGGGATTCGCCCACAGGGCGTCTCCGGGGCTGGGGGAGGGTGTGTTCGACGCGGCTCGATGTCACGCGTCAAATGGCAGCGGTGCGGGGTGCTGGGGTGGCCGGAGTGGAGAGCCAGGAGCTCGTCGGCGGCGAGGTTTCTCGAGCGAGCTACGGGAACGGCGCCACGGCGTGTTTTACGGGCGAAACAAGGGGTAGGCGAGGCCTATGTGAGGCGGCGAAGCGGACAAGCAGCAGCACAAGACCAAATGGTCGTCGGACGGTCGCCGGCGACGAGGTCCGCGGCGGTGGGCTCGGGCAACTCGAATGCGGTCACTACGGCGTCGATAGTGAGAAGAAAAGAGAGGGGAACGACGTCGACTGCTCACTGGGCCCTGTAGGTGTGCAACAGCGGGCTCGGGGAAGGCTTGCCGGAGCGAATCGACGGCGGCGACGCAGGCGGCCGTAGGGGAAGAAGACGATGTAGGCCGGCGATGCAGAGGCGTTCGGCTCCAGCTCGTTGGCGCGGGCGGCGTAGCGGAGCACGGCGGTGACGCTGGACTAGGCGGGACGGCGTGGTGGAGGCGGTGGCTACGCGGGCGAGGGAGCAATGGCGATGGTCGCGTCGGCCATGGCGGAGAACGAGCGAGGGAGGGGGAGGAATGGTGGCTAGGGTTCGCTAGGGGGGCGAGGAGCTGCTCTTATCCCCAGCGCGAGCGCGGGCGCACTGTCGAGCGGCGAGCGAGGGGGGCCTGGGGCGCGCGCGCGCGTGCGTGCGGTGTGTTTGACAGCGAGGCGGCATGAGCAGTGCGGAAGGAGGGAGGAGGTGCGGGGTGAGCTGGGCCGGCGCTATAGCAGTAGGCCTAAGTGCACAGTAGCGCGTTTAGGCCTTTTCCTTTTTCTCTTTTTCTGTTTCTTTTCTTTTCTGTTTGCAAAATGTTTGAGCACCCAAATGAATTTTGTAAAAAGTGTGAGCGAGTCCTTAAATATCAGTGCATTATACCCTAACACCAAAAACTAGTTTGGGCAAAACATCATTTCATATTTGATCTAGATTAATTAAAAGGTTATTAAATATTATTTCCAGCCACTGTTAGGGGAGGTCTGGGTTACTTAATTAATGTAATAAATGTTGGTTACAATTTTAGAATGGTATCTGGGATATTTATTATTTAATGAACATTTTAGTTTCTATGTTGAACAACTTTTATTTTCCACATTCATTTAAATTTGGATTTTGACTTAGGAGTTGAAATGCAATATGATGCTAATGATGATCATGCACTGTTAAACTTGCTGACTTGTCATTATCAAAAGTGATTACTGTGGCTAATGACATGGGGTGTTACAGTCTTATACCGTCCGGACCGAGAGGGACGCCGGCGTAGGAGGCCGGACACGATGAGTTGTGGAGCGGAACGGTGGTGGCACGGCGGGGCGGGGGGGGGGGGTGGGGGCGGGACAGCGTTGGCACGACGGGGGCAAGGCGGGGTGGGGGGTGGGTGGGAGGCCGGTGGCATGGTGTGGGGGGCAAGGCGGGGTGGGAGGAACGACGGCCAGTGGCAAGGTGGGGGCGACGGCGAAGGACAGGGCGGGGTGGGGGGAACAGCGGCCGGTGGCAAGGCGGGGGCGATGGCTGAGGGCAGGGCGGTGGCGAGGGCGGCGGCGCGAGATGGGGGAGAAACTGAAAACGAGTTCTTTTTTTGCTCTGAGGTGGGAATTAAGCGCTAGCTGATTCATTGTTAGTGCTGGCGTAGGTGACGTGGCCAACGCCAGCAGTAGGTTTTTAAAATAGGGCCCGCTACATATTCGTGGATGGCGTTTTGAGCGACGACATGCATAATACAGATATTTACAACGACACAAATTCTTCTGGTGGTTCAGAGTACATAAATATGGTACGGTTAATTTAGGGGGTACGTACGGTACACATGGAAAATAAGTGCACAGATGAATCATGCAGTACGACGTCGTTTGACAACCCTCTCAATGACGGTTTGGGTCTTCTTAATCTTGCTTGAGTACTTCCGGCCAGCACTATGACTCTTTCTCAGGAAGGGACGTCCTGTCGCAGGCAAGGTAGTTCTGCTCCTTCAATTGGTGTAGTCTTGCTCTTCATACATCTCCTCTTCTATTGGGTCCATGCCAAATTGATCATAGTCGTCCTCATTGGCGACTCCGTCCATCCCGACGATGCTCCTTTTGCCTCTCTGGACGACAACACAACTCGGCTTTGAAGGGTCAGTTAAATAGAAGCATTGTGCCACGTCCTTAGCGAATACCCAAGGCTCATATTTGGTAGTGATTCCTTTCACTCCCTTTGCACCAGCAGGTTGTGCTTTGGGCAGAGAGATGGTAATGAAACCACGTTCTTCATGTTCGATGTTCTTCGCCCATCTGACCCTAAACAATGGCACCGTGTAATCTTCGCCGTACTCAAGTTCCCATATCTCTTAGATCCTGCCATAGTATCTATTACTCTCATTCTCGGTCAACTGCAGCATCAGCACACCTGAGTTCTGGTAATCACAATCTTTGTCCTTCGCCTCAGTATAGAATGTGTATCCATTTATATTATATGATTGGTATGTGGCGATAGTGCAAGCGGGGCCTACTGCTAATGCATAGATGAGATTTGCATTGGCCATACCGGTCGACAGTGGTTTGTCCCGAATTCACCCTTTGAACCAAGAAGCAAATTTGGAGTTGTGCTCTCTAATGATCTGGGCCTCGGTCCTCTGCCTCCCTGCCATTCCGTGCTCTCTCCTTAAGGTCTCCTTGTGAGTTTGTAGCCAAGGACTAATTATATCTGCGTGTTGTAGCACTACTGTGTGTGCTCTTTCAAAGTCGTCTCGGTGGTTTTTTATATCCACATTTAAATCACGCTTCAGCTGTGAGTGACCCACTCCTTCGAGCCTATCTGCATGTTTCTTCAAGGGCAAACCAAGAGATTGATCATCATTTATGACATTCTTGCATAATGATATACACTCCTCGATTAGATAGGCCTGGACGATGGTTCCATCTGGACGGGCTTTGTTACGAACGTATCCCTTCACAGTTCCATTCATCCGTTCAAACGGGAACATGGTATGCAAGAATGTCGGTCCAAGGTCTTTAACCTCCGCAACAATATGAACTAGTAGATGGACCATGACATCAAAGAATGACGGTGGGAAATATATCTCAAGTTCACATAGTATTGGAATGATCTCCTCTTGTAGTCGTGTCAGATGCCGCACACTGATCGACTTTTGAGACATAGCATGGAAAAAGTTGCACAAGTCAATAAGTGTGTTGCGGACGTGATCGTCCATTATCCCTCTCAGAGCTACCGGAAGTAATTGTGTCATCATCACATCACAGTCATGCGACTTCATGTTGCTAAACCTTTGCTTTTTCGAGTCAAGATACCTGCGTATGAGTCCCGAGTAGCCGGAAGGAACTTTCATGCCATCGAGGCATTTGAAAACTTGAGAAAGCTCATCCTCGTCGAGAGTGAAGCAAGCTGGGGGGCAATAATCATCTTTGTATTTGGACACAGTTTTGCCCTGGGCTGACTCGTTGGCTTTGGCTTTTTTTTCCTTTACCTTGTCCTTGGTTCTAATGGACAATGAGGGTTGAAGATCTTCCCTAATACCGATACCTTTCAAGTCTTGTCTAGACCTCAGACCATCTTTACTCTTTTCTGGCATGTCAAACAGTGTGCCAAGCAAACTCTCGCACACATTTTTTGTGATATGCATCATATCAAGAGAATGAGGCGTACTGAGTAGTTCCCAATACTGCAAGCCCCTTAAAACAGACTTCCTTTTCCATACTTTTAGCAGTATTTCTCAGAGGACTTCTTTCTTTTCTTTCCTGCCTTAGGGAAATCTTTCCAATTCATTAACATTTGCATGATTTCTGCTCCAGGCCTCTTACGCGATGGCCCTCGGGTCTCATCAGTGTTGTCGAACAGATCTCCACGAGTTCTCCACTCGTCATCTTTGTGAAGCCACCTTCTATGGCCCATGAACATAGTTTTGCTACTGCCCTATTTCGATAGCTGCCAATAAGATGTGTCATCCATACATCACAACCGCAGTGTCCATGGCACGCCTGTCCGGAAATATATCCGTAACCTAGATAGTCATGGACGGTCGTGAGCAATGCTGCTCTCATGTGAAAATAATTTCCTGTGCTAGCATCCCAGGTTTTGACCCCATCGTGCTTCCATAATATTTCTAACTCCTCCTTCAATAGCTCAAGGTATGTGTTGATATCATTGCCAGGTTGGATTGGCCCTTGAATTAGCATAACCATGTGTATGTACTTTTGTTTCATGCAAAGCCAGGGCAGGAGGTTGTACATCCATAAAAATACGGGCCATGTACTATGTGTGCTACTCTGGTTGCCAAATGGATTTAGTCCATCACTACTGACACCCAACCTAGGGTTTCTTGCTTCTGCTGTGAATTCTGGTTCTAAATTGTCCAGCGCTTTCCACTGACAACCATCTGCGATATGTCTCAGAATCCCATCACTTTTATACTTTCTTGTCTTATGCCAAGTCATGTTCTTTGCTTCCTTTGGGTTAGCGAAATAACGCTGCAAGCAAGGAATCAACGGAAGGTACCATACAACCTTTCGAGGTTCCTTCTTTCCAGGCTTGTATCGGGATTCGTTGCAAGTTGGACACTCTGTTTTGTTCTCGTAATCATTCCTATATAAGATGCAATCATTTATGCATGCGTGATATCTTACATGCGGCAAATCAAGCGAACACATGATCTTCTTCTCCTCATCTACACTACGAGGCAACAAACTCCCCTTCGGCAATTTTTTTTGTAAATATTCCAATGCAGCATCCAGACTTGCATCTGTACTCTTGAATCTTGCCTTGATGTCCAGAAGTTTGAGCGTGACGTGCAGGCGGGTGTGCTCGGGATCGCAACCTTCATACAGTGGAGTTTTCGCATCTTCTTCCAATTGCACCAACTTTAGAGCCTCTTTAAT
Organism: Thinopyrum elongatum; assembly: GCA_011799875.1. Taxonomy (NCBI): domain Eukaryota; kingdom Viridiplantae; phylum Streptophyta; class Magnoliopsida; order Poales; family Poaceae; genus Thinopyrum; species Thinopyrum elongatum. The sequence continues at coordinate 395,023,058 of CM022299.1, forward strand.
AGCAGCTTTCTCGGTTGCCGTCTTCTTCCGAAGCAGATCTTTGACATGAGGATCTTGTAGCATTGTAGCCAATGACATATCATGTGTGACAGTCTCATGATCCTCTTCATGTTCGGGTGGCAGTTCATCATTTCCTCCTCCATGCGCATGTTCATTGTTTCCTCCTTCTGGCGGCTCTTCTTCATCGCCAAAGTTTTCCACATCATTGTTTCCTCCTTCATCATCGCTAACATCCTCCTCACCATGCTTTGTCCACCGTGTATAACCTTCAACGAAACCGCGACGGAGCAAGTGCGCCAGCACGCTGCTTTCGAACGGGTTGTGCAAAACTCCATTTTCGCATGTCGAACATGGACATAATATCTGCACTTCACCCTTTTGTATCATATTTGCCACCACGAAATTGAGAAAGCCCTTCACACTTCGATCCATATTGAATCTTTCTATAGGCGGCGATCAACTAGCGCTGCAAAGGTAAAAGTACTAAAATAATTAGATATATTATCAATGATGGCATAAAAATTTTTGTCATGACCTTTGCTAAAAAAGGGACATATGAGTGCCAGAAATTTGACGAAATAGAAATGAATCAATGTTTCGCCAAAACATTGGCAACTCTAGTTGTAGACATTCGTGCAAAATGAAACATCGATATCGCACGACACAACAATAGTTCACGAGCATTGTGCAATTTCTATAGCTAGCAACTAATGACACACACGTACACATCCATCACATATCCATCCATATGTGAATGCCTCAGATATATGCACATAAATTAATGAGAAGTTCGGTCTTTTTACCTCATCAAAGGTGCGGGAGAGGGGGACGGCTGACCGTTGGAGGCGCCATTAATGGAGTGTGGTGAAAATTTTAATGCAAGTGTGTGTGTGTGTGTTTGAGTGGGTGGAGAAGAGAACTAGCTAGCTTAATTAGCGAGTGAGAGTGTATGAACTAGCTTAGATCTAGCTAACTAGCTACCTACTTAAGAAATCAAGAGAAATAATTTGGTCTTTTTCTCAAGAAGAAGAGAAGAGAGAGAGAGAGGAGGAAGAGGAAAGAGGGAGGAAGAAGAAGAAAATATCTAAATGGATGCTATGGGTCAAACGTGCTGCGACGTAATTACTGGCGTTGAGATACTAGAGAATGCCATTAGAATCTTTTGTATCCCTAGCGTTCAGGAGAAGCCCACGACGGTGTTATGTTGGCTAAAAAATTGATGGGCCAGCAAAATGTACTACTGGCGTAACTTACTCGACGACGCCATAGATATTCTGGTTAGTGCTGGCGTTGGGAACTTTTGCTACGCCAGCTCTAACTTGGGACATGGCTTACAGGTGGCGTTCCCTATTGCTCCTACGCCAGCAATAACAACATACCTATGTCATACAAAATTGCCCGACGCCACTACTATTTAAAAAAAATAGTGCTGGCATTCATTCAAAATGGCGCCCTACCAACGAAAGTTATGGCTAGCACTTTTTCCACTAGTGTTAGGCTCTTTTCACTCCTAATTCCTTCATCCATAATGATCTCACCCAAAACATGAAAACTTCAATCACACAAAACTTAACAAAAACCTTCGTGAGATCCGTTAGTATAAGAAAACCAATCTTTGCTTTAAGTACTGTTGCAAACCCATTCATATTTTGTTATTGCATTATACCTACTGTATTCTAACTTTACTATGGCTAAAACCCCATGGTATAGTTCATAGATTCATCAAAATAAGCACACAATGCAACGGAAACAGAATCTGTCAAAAACAGAACCGTCTGTAAAGACTCGAATTTTACTCATACTTCTGTAACTCCAAAAATTCTGAAAAATTAGGACAACATAGGCAATTCATATATCAATCTTGTGTAAACAATTCAGAGTTTTTTGCTGCTCCAGTGATTGTTAACAATTCAGCTACTGGACATAAAAGTTTCTGTTTTCCAACAAGATCAAATCAACTATCACCCAAGCCATCCTAAAGGCATTACTTGTCACAAACACTAATTAAAACATAAAAAACACAATCATAATAGAGGCATAATTGTGTAAACACACAAAAACAGAAACAAAAGATTCAAGTAATGCATAGACTCAAGTATTGCTATCTTTAGTTTCCAACTCCTCAATCACACAACCATAGTCTCTAGGAGTTCTAGTATATAAATTTTTGATAATCACACTCATAGGAACGAAGTCAAGAGACTTATGTTTATAGGTTGTTTCTTTTATCAAATTTACAAAATTTGGGTGAACTCTAATCATTTTAAGATCTTCATTGTTGCTACTAGAAGCAGCACCTTCTTAGGAACATGTGTAGACTTGCAATTCTTAGTAGTAGGAGTTTTTTCAATAGTTTTAACGGAAGAAAAAGCTAAGCTCAAGTTACTAAAAATTTCTTGCAACTTATCAATTCTAGCGGGGCTCTCTTCTACCCTCTCATTAACTACGGGTTCTTTCTCTCTTAGTAATTTAAGAGTATCTCCTACCATTGACCCAATTTTATTAGCAAGATTATGAATCCTTTTATCCAAATTTTCAATATGTTCTTCGATGAGCATTTTATTTTCAATAGCATCTAGTCTTTGCATAACATGCTCAAGAATTAAAACTGTTTCATTGATAATGATAGGAGGTGATCCCACTAAATTTCCCTTAGCATTAAAATCATCCAAAGGGGGGCACATCAAGATATTCCCTCTGGTGATAGTGTCGAGAACAAATCTATACCAAGTAGTAATGCCCACATAAAAATTATGAGGAAGAATAGTAGTGGATTGCTTCCGAATAGATCTATTATCAGCATCACAAATTCTGTACCAAGCATCTTTTAAATTATCTCCTCCCCTCTGCTTAAAATTGAGAACTTCATACTCAGGGGTACATGTAGCAGGTGAAGCACTAGCCATAACGATAAAGTAGGCGAACAAGGTCACAAGCAAACAAAAGATCAAACAAGAAAAAGGCAAATGAAAAAGAGGGCAAATAAAAAGGCAAATATTTTTGTGATTTTCTGAAAACATTTTAGAAGTGGGGGAGATGAAAACGAGAGGCAAATGGCAAATAAAGTAATTGCAAGGAGATGAGAGTTTGTGCATAGGAACCTGATAGATGTTGATGATGTCTCCCTGACAACGGCGCCAGAAATTCTTCCTGATTGCTTGTATCTATGTTGGTAATTCCCCGAAGAGAAGAGGATGATGCAGCACAGCAACGGTAAGTATTTCCCTCAGTTATGAAACCAAGGTTATCAATCCAGTAGGAGAACCAAGCAACACTATGTAAACAACACCTGCACACAAACCACAAAAACTTGCAACCCAACGCGTAAGAGGGGTTGTCAATCCCTCCTCGGTATTGAGATAGGTTAAATTGTATGAAATTGGATAAATAGATCTAGCAAAAACACAAAATAAAATAAATAGAGAAAAAGTGCAGCAAGGTATTTTTGGATTAATAGATGTGAAAACAATATGATAGGAAATAGACCCCGGGGCCGTAGATTTCACTAGAGGCTTCTCTCAAGAAAATAGCATACGGTGGTAAACAAATTACTGTTGGGCAATTGATAGAAAAGCGAATAATCATGACGATGTATATAGGCATCACGTCCAAGATTAGTAGACCGAAACGATTCTGCATCTACTACTATTACTCCACACATCAGCCACTATCCAGCATGCATCTAGTGTATTAAGTTCATGGAAAAATGGAGTAATGCAATAAGAACGATGGCATGATGTAGACAAGATCTATTCATGTAGGAATAGACCCCATCTTTTTATCCTTAATGGCAACGATACATGCGTTTCATGTCTCCTTCTGTCACTGAGATTGAGGACCGCAGGATCGGACCCATCACAAAGCACCTCTTCGCATGGCAAGAAAAATCAATCTAGTTGGCCAAACCAAACCAAAGTTTCGGAAAAGAAATACGAGGCTATAAAGATCATGCCTAAAAGAGTTTAGAGAAGACTCAAATAATATTCATAGATAGAACTGATCATAAACTCATAATTCATCATATCCTAACAAACACACCACAAAAATTCATTACACCAAATACATCTCCAAGAACATCGAGGTGAACATTGTATTGAAGATCAAAAAGAGAGAAGAAGCCATCTAGCTACTGCCTACGGACCCGTAGGTCTGTGGTGAACTACTCACGCATCATCGGAGGGGCAAGGGTGATGATGAAGAACCCCCCCGTGATCGTTGACCCTCCGACAGAGTGCCGGAAAAGGCCTCTAGATTGGATCTCGTGGTTCTAGAACTTGCGGCGGTGGAAACTATTTTCTCTCGACTCCTCTAGGGTTTTGGGGATTTTAGAGTATTTATACAGCTGATAGTCACTGGAGAAGCCTCCAGTGGGCTCCACTACCCACTAGGGCGCGCCAGGGGCCTTTGGCGCGCCCTCCTCCCGTGCACTTCTTTGGCTCCCTGGGTGTCTTCTCTCCAAAAAAAATCTCCAAAAAGTTTCGTGGCATTTGGACTTCGTTTGGTATTGATTTTCTATGAAGTAAAAAACAAGCAAAAAATAGCAACTGGCACTGGGCACTATGTCAATAGGTTAGTCCCAAAAAATGATATAAAGTTGCTATTAAATGAGTATAAAACATCCAAGAATGATACTTTAATAGCATGGAACAATCAAAAATATAGATACGTTGGAGACGTATCACTCGTCCCGGCTCGTCGCATAACGACCCGGAGTGCAAAGGGCGATGGGCCCAAGACCCCTGAGCGCTTAGGATGTAGACCGGCGGGGATCTCTCTGTGGAGCCTAGGTAGGACTACGGCATGTTGATCGGCCGAGGCCGTTCATGACCTGATGGTGTATCTGGCCGGAGTTAATCGAGCGTGTTGGGTAAGTTGGTGCACCCCTGCAGGTAAGTATTATCTATTTGAATAGCCGTGTCCATGGCAACGGACGCTCGGAGTTGTATCCCGATCGATACAACTAGAACTGGATGTTGAGGCATGTAATGGTTATGATGGCTCCGGGATTGCTTTCTCACAGGGAGTCGAGAAAGGATCTCTGGCCGTTAATGTTACAACATACTTGCTAATTATAATATGCTATTCTATACTCTTCTAAATGCTGCAAGATGCTTGAAGATGCTAGTCTTCGATAGGCTAGGCCTTCCCCTCTATTCTGGCATTCTGCAGTATAGTCCACAGATACATCCCTTCCCTTGATACCAATGCATACTTAGTATAGATCTGATGCTTGCGAGTACTTCGGATGAGTACTCACGGTTGCTTTGCTACCTTTTCCCCCCTACTTTCTGCTTTCTGGTTGTTGCGATCATATGACGGATCCGAGGAGCCAGATGCCACCACCGACAGCTACTACTACCCCGAGGGTGCCTACTACTACGTGGAGACCGCCGCCGATGAGGAGTAGTTAGGAGGCTCCCAGGCAGGAGGCTTGCGCCTTTTTGATCTGTATCTTGTTTGTGCTTGCCTTCTTAAGGCAGCCTTGTTTAACTTATGTCTGTACTCAGCTATTGTTGCTTCCGCTGACTCTTGTGTATTTGAGCTTCTGTATTTGAGCCCTCGAGGCCCCTTGCTTGTAATATAAAGCTTGTATTATTTTAATTTGTGTCTAGAGTTGTGTTGTGATATCTTCCCATGAGTCCCTAATCTTGATCATACACATTTGCGTGTATGATTAGTGTACGATTGAATCGGGGGTGTCACGCAAAGCCTCATCATCATGGAATGGAGCTAAGTTGGCGACGTTGAAGGTGTCGCTCACCGAGTAATCGTCGAGTGGAGTGTTGATCTTGTAGGTGATGTTGTTGATCCTTTGCAGCACCTTGAAGGGTCCATTGGCTCTCGAACGTAATTTGGATTTGCACTCTTTTGGAAAATGGTCGTTACATAGGTGGAGCCAACCAAGATCAGTGGGTTGGAACATGGTACGTCTCCAATGTATCTATAATTTTTTATCGTTTCATGCTATTATATTACCAATATTGTATTATGCCATTTTATATCATTTTTGTGGACTAACCTATTAACTTAGTGCCTACTGCCAGTTTTTATTTTTGCCTATTTCTTTGTTTCGCAGAAAACCATACCAAACAAAGTCCAAACACGATGAAATTTTATGATGATTTTTTTGGACCAGAAGAGACCCTAGAAGCTTTGGGGATGCACCAAATGATGACAGAGGGAGCCACAAGCTCAGATGGGGGGCGCCATGTGAGTTTGTGACTCCTATGTGGCTCCGTTTGACCTAATTCCAATGCTCTAAATTCGCTAAAATTTAGAAACCACTAGAGCGAGATGCGAAACAATTATTCCACCATCGCAAGCCTCTGTTCTTCTGCAATCCCATCTAGAGGCCTTTTCCGGTACTCTACCAGAGGGGGAAACCATTGGGGAGGCAATGTTCATCGACCTTGCTTCCTCCATGATGATGTGTGAGTAGTTCCCATAGGACCTACGGGTCCATAGCAATAGCTAGATGTCTCTCTCTCTTCAATACCATGATCTCTTCGGAGATATTCAATGTAATTCTTGCGGTGTGTTTGTTGGGTCCGATGAATTGTAGGCTTATGATCAGATTATTCATTGAAAGTATTTCAGTCTATTCTGAGATTTATTATGTGCGATTCTCTCTGATCTATCCATCTTCTTTGGCCAAGTAGATTGATTTATCTTCAGCGGGATAGGTGCTTGGTAGTAGGTTTAATCTTGCGGCATCCTTACTCTGTGACAGGAGGAATTGCAAGGGACATATTTGTATTGTTGCTACTAAGGGTAAAACAATGGGGTTCGAACATATTATTTGGTCTTACTTTCTCTACATTATGTCATCATGCTCCAAGCATTTCTATGTTTGTTATGAACTTAATACCTTAAGATGCATGCTAGATAGCAGTCGAGGGGTTGATTAATATTAGTAGGCGTCAATAATTTTAACACGACTACTTGTCATGGACATAATGCCTATATATTGATCATGCCATGAAGAATCATCATAACTATGCGCTACTCTATCAATTTCCCAAGAATAATTTGTTTACCCACTGTACTATGCTCATGAGAGAGAGAGAGAGAGAGAGATGCCTCTAGTGAAACTATGGCACTCGGGTCCATTCACTTTATATTTACTAAAACCCTAAAAATACCTTGCTGTTTTTATTTACTTTTTATTTCTATTTCATTTTATCTATCTACTAATATCATATTTAATCCTTGCAATTGGCGAGAATGAGGGGATTGACAACCCCCTTGCTGTCGTTGGGTGCAAGCATTTGCTTTTTGTGTGCAGGTACCATTTATCTTGTCCGTGTGGTGTCTCATATTGGTTTAATATACCTTGGTTCTTATCTCAGGGAAATACTTTTTGCTACTACACTACTTCACCGTTCCTCTTCAGGGAATACCAACGCCTATCACAAGTAGGAGAAGAATTTATGGCACTGTTGACTGATATGTCTCCAACGTATCTATAATTTTTTATTGTTCCATGCTATTATATTATCTGTTTTGGATGTTTTATATGCATTAATATGCTATCTTATATTATTTTTGGGACTAACTTATTAACCCAGAGCCCAGTTCCAGTTTCTGTTTTTTCCTTGTTTTTGACTTTTACAAAAAAGGAATATCAGACGGAGTCCAAACGGAATAAAACTTTACAGTGATTTTTCTTGGACCAGAAGAAACCCACGAGACTTCGAGAGGAGGCTAGAAGATCCACGAGGAAGCCACAAGCCGTAGGGGCGCGCGCCCCTCAGGGACCTCCTAACCCTAATCTTCGCACTATAAATCCTCAAATACTCCCCCTATGCCATAGGGCACACCAAAAATACTTTTTCGCCGCCGCAAGCCTCTGTTCCCATGAGATCCCATCTTGGGGCCTTTTCCGGCACTCCGTTGGAGGGGATTCAATCACGGAGGACCTCTACACCAACCTTGCTGCCCTTCCGATGATGTGTGAGTAGTTTACCACAGACCTATGAGTCCATAGCTAGTAGCTAGATGGCTTCTTCTCTCTCTTTGATCTTCAATACAATGTTCTCCTCGATGTTCTTGGAGATCTATTCGATGTAATCTTCTTTTACGGTACGTTTGTTGAGATCTGATGAATTGTGGATTTATGATCAGATTATCTATGAATATTATTTGACTCTTCTCTGAACTCTTTTATGCATGATAAGATATCTTTGTATTTCTCTTCGAACTATCGGTTTGGTTTGGCCAACTAGATTGGTTTTCCTTGCAATGGGAGAGGTGCTTAGTTTTGGGTTCAATCTTGCGGTGTCCTCACCCAGTGACAGAAGGGGTAGTAAGGCACGTATTGTATTGTTGCCATCAAGGATAAAAAGATGGGGTTTTATATCATATTGCTTGAGTTTATCGCTCTACATCATGTCATCTTACCTAAAGCGTTACTCCACTCTTGTTAACTTAACTCACTAGATGCATGCTGGATAGCGGTCGATGTGTGGAGTAATAGTAGTAGATGCAGGCATGAGTCAGTCTACTTGTCACGGACGTGATGCCTATATTCATGATCATTGCCTTAGATGTCCTCATAATTATGTGCTTTTCTATCAATTGCTCAACAGTAATTTGTTTACCCATCGTATGTTTTCTTCAAGAGAGAAGCCTCTAGTGAAACCTATGGCCCCGGGTCTATTTTCCATCATATATTTTCAGATCTATAAACCAAAAAACCCAAAAATACCTTGCTACAATTTATTTATATTTACTTTATTTTGCTCTTTTATTTATCTTTTATACCTATCTCTATTAGATCTCACTCTTGTTCGTGACCGTGAAGGGATTGACAACCCCTTTTTCGCGTTGTGTACAAGTGTTTGTTAGTTTGTGCAGGTGCATATATTGGGGACTTGCTTGTGCCTCCTACTGGATTGATACCTTGGTTCTTAACTGAGGGAAATACTTATCTCTACTTTGCTGCATCACCCTTTCCTCTTCAAGGAAAAAATCAATGCAAGCTCAAGAAGTAGCAGGAAGAATTTCTAGCGTCGTAGCCGGGGAGGTTCTACATCAAGCCTACCAAGTACCATCATAAACTCTCATCTCTTGCACTTACATTATTTGCCATTTGCCTCTCGTTTTCCTCTCCCCCACTTCTAAAATGTTTTCACAAAAATATTTGCCTTTTTATTCGCCCTTCTTTAGTTTGTCTTTTTCGTTTGCTTTTCATTTGCTTGAGTGGTAGATCGCTTGCTTTACCATCATGTCTGAATCTGGGGAGGTTATCATTGAAAAAAGTAGTAATAATCTTGAGGGAAACTTTGAAAATTTTGCTAATAATGATCCTCATGAAGAAGAACCTACTATCATGCACACTAAAAAAATCCGTGTGGGTAGCGGTAATATTATTGGAAAAGGTGTTATTCAAGATTTCTTTACTTGTGTTGGCACTATACCTATGCTTGGAGGGTCTATCCTTAATAAAACTAATAGCCTTGCGGATGCAATATCATCGCTTATAGTTGAACTTGAAAGACAATTTGTTCACATGCATCCAAGCATACAAATGATTTTCTTAGAATTCTCTAATATTCATCACCCCTCCGTTAAACATGTTACCACCATATTCCTAGCTCATGAATTTAGATACATCATAAAAGAGGCTAGTGAAATATTTGCTCATTATAATATCAATAGTGGTTGCCCTCCCATAGAGGAGATCCTCTTTAATCAAGAGGAAATAATGAGATTACAATCTCCGGATTATGCTGCTTATAATGAAAACTTAAGAAAAAGGGTTCCTACCGATGTTTTGATTGATAAGATTTCTGAACTTAATGATAATTTTGCTATACAAAATAACGGATTAGGATTTGTGCTAATAGATAGACTTAGAGAATTCAACCAAGGAATGTTTACAATGAAGAGATAATTATCAATTACAAAGGGCCAAAAGAGGAACCTATTCCTCCCAAACTTGATCTTATAGATCCATACCCTATTAAATTTAGTCCCTTTGATTATTTTTGCTTACCACAAAGGAAACTTGCTGCTGAGAGGAGGGAGTATGAGATGAGTATGGATGATCTCCCTCACTTCTATTACAATACCTAGATCTATGTTTTATGCCTAGCTAGGGGCGTTAAACAATAGCGCCTGTTAGGAGGCAACCCAATTTGTTTTTGTTTTTTTTGCTTTTGCTCCTGTTTTTCAATAAATACACATTATTACCTCTGTAGTAATTGTGTTTTGGTGTTTTAATTAGTGTTTGAGCCAAGCAAGTCCTTTGGGATGCTTTGGTATATTGTTGATTTGGTTTTGCTGAAAAACAGAATCTTTTGCGTCCAGTAACAGAATTGTTTAAATTCACTGGAGCGTGGAAAAATCCTAATTGATATATGAATTTCCTCTATTGTCCTAATTTTTCAGAATTTTTGGAGTTACAGAAGTATGACTAATATTCTGGTTACTACAGACTGTTCTATTTTTGATAGATTCTGTTTTCTATGTGTTGTTTGTTTATTTTGATGAATCTATGGGTAGTATCGAGGGTATGAACCATGGAGAAGTTGGAATACAGAAGATATTACACCAATATAAATTTAGAATGAGTTCACAACAATACCTAAAGTGGTGATTTATTTTATTATACTAGAGGATCTTACGAGTTTTCTATTGAGTTTTGTGTTGTGAAGTTTTCAAGTTTTGGGTAAAGTTTTGATGGACAACGGAATAAGGAGTGGCAAGAGCCTAAGCTTGAGGATGCCCAAGGCACCCCAAGGTAATATTCAAGGACAACCAAGCATCTAAGCTTGGGGATGCCCCAGATGGCATCCTCTCTTTTGTCTTGAATCCATCGGTAAATTTACTTGGGGCTATATTTTTATTCACCACATGATATGTGTTTTGCTTGGAGTGTCTTGTACGATATGAGTCTTTGCTTTTTAGTTTGACACAATCATCCTTTCTGTACACACCTTTTGAGAGGGACACACATTAATCATGAATTTATTAGAATACTCTATGTGCTTCACTTATATCTTTTGAGCTAGGTAGTTGCTCTAGTACTTCACTTATATCTTTTTAGAGCACGGCGGTGGTTTTATTTTATAGAAATTGATGAACTCGCATGCTTCACTTATATTATTTTGAGAGTCTTTAAACAGCATGGTAATTTGCTTAGGTTATGAATTTAGTCCTAATATGATGGGCATCTAAGAGGGAAATAATAAAAACTTTCATATAAGAGCATTGAATAATATGAGAAGTTTGATTCCTTGCGTTTGTTTTGAGATATAAATATGGTGATATTAGAGTCATGCTAGTGAGTAATTGTGGATTGGTAAAAATACTTGTGTTAAAGTTTGTGATTCCCGTAGCATGCACGTATGGTGAACCGTTATGTGATGAAGTCAGAGCATGATTTATTTTTTGATTGTCTTCCTTATGAGTGGCGGTCGGGGACGAGCGATGGTCTTTTCCTACCAATCTATCCTTCTAGGAGCATGCGTATTAGTACTTTGCTTTGATGACTAATAAATTTTTGCAATAAGTATATGAGTTCTTTATGACTAATGTTGAGTCCACGGATTATATGCACTCTCACCCTACCACCATTGCTAGCCTCTCTAGTACCGCGCAACTTTCGCCGGTGCATTAAACCCACCACAGACCCTTCCTCAAAACAGCCACCATACCTACCTATTATGGCATTTCCATAGCCATTCCGAGATATATTGCCATGCAACTTCCACCGTTCCGTTTATTATGACACATACCATCATTGTCATATTGCTTTGCATGATCATGTAGTTGGCATAGTATTTGTGGCTTGGCCACCGTTCATATTTTTTATACATGGCACTCTTGATCATTGCACATCCCGGTATACCACCGGATGTGTTCATATAGAGTCATATTTTGTTCTAGTATTGAGTTGTAATTCTTGAGTTGTAAGTAAATAAAAGTGTGATGATCATTATTAGAGCATTATCCCGTATGAGGAAAGGATGATGGAAGCTATGATTCCCTCACAAGTTGCGATGAGACTCTGGACTTAAAAATAAATGAGGCCAAAGAGCCCAAAATAAAAAAAGAGGCCAAAGAGCCCAAACAAAAAAATGAGAGAAAAGAGAGAAGGGACAATGTTACTATCCTTTTTCCACACTTGTGCTTCAAAGTAGCACCATGTTCTTCATGATAGAGAGTCTCCTATTTTGTCACTTTCATATACTACTGGGAATTTTTCATTATAGAACTTGGCTTGTATATTACAATGATGGGCTTCCTCAAAATTGCCCTAGGTCTTCGTGAGCAAGCAAGTTGGATGCACACCCACTTAGTTTCTTTTTGAGCTTTCATACACTTATAGCTCTAGTGCACCCGTTGCATGGCAATCCTACTCACTTGCATCGATATCAATTGATGGGCATCTCCATAGCCCATTAATTTGCCTAGTTGATGTGAGACTTTCTCCTTTTTGTCTTCTCCTCACAACCACCACCATATTCTATTCCACCTATAGTGCTATATCCATGGCTCACGCTCATGTATTGCGTGGAAGTTGAAAAAGCTTGAGAACATTAAAAGTATGAAAAAATTGCTTGGCTTGTCATCGGGGTTGTGCATGATGAAATATTTAGTGTGATGAAGATAGAGCATAGCCAGACTATATGATTTTGTACGGATAACTTTCTTTGGCCATGTTATTTTGAGAAGACATGATTGCTTTATTAGTATGCTTGAAGTATTATTGTTTTTATGTCAATATTGAACTTTTGTTTTGAATCTTATGGATCTGAATATTCATGCCACAATAAAGAAAATTGCATTGATAAATATGTTAGGTAGCATTTCACATCAAAAATTCTGTTTTTATCATTTACCTACTCGAGGACGAGCAGGAATTAAGCTTGGGGATACTTGATACATCTCCAACGTATCTATAACTTTTTATTGTTCCATGTTATTATATTATCTGTTTTCGATGTTTTATATGCATTAATATGCTATTTTATATTATTTTTGGGACTAACTTATTAACCTAGAGCCTAGTGCGAGTTTCTGTTTTTTCCTTGTTTTTGACTTTTACAGAAAAGGAATATCAAACGGAGTCCAAACGGAATAAAACTTTACGGTGATTTTTCTTGGACCAGAAGAAACCCACGAGACTTGGAGAGGAGGCCAGAAGATCCACAAGGAGGCCACAAGCCTTAGGGGCGCGCCCCGAGGGGGGCGCCCCCCAGGGCTTGTAGGCCCCTCAGGGACCACCTAACCCTAATCTTCGCACTATAAATCCACAAATATTCCCCCAAAGCCAGAGGGCACACCAAAAATACTTTTCCGCCGCCGCAAGCCTCTGTTCCCGTGAGATCCCATCTTGGGGCCTTTTCTGGCACTCCGTCAGAGGGGGATTCGATCACGGAGGACCTCTACACCAACCTTGATGCCCTTCCGATGATGTGTGAGTAGTTTACCACAGACCTATGGGTCCATAGCTAGTAGCTAGATGGCTTCTTCTCTCTCTTTGATCTTCAATACAATGTTCTCCTCGATGTTCTTAGAGACCTATTCGATGTGATCTTGTTTTGCGGTGCGTTTGTTGAGATCCAATGAATTGTGGATTTATGATCAGATTATCTATGAATATTATTTGAGTCTTCTCTGAACTCTTTCATGCATGATTAACATATCTTTGTATTTCTCTTCGAACTATCAGTTTGGTTTGGCCAACTAGATTGGTTTTTCTTGCAATGGGAGATGTGCTTAGTTTTGGGTTCAATCTTGCGGTGTCCTCACCCAGTGACAGAAGGGGTAGCGAGGCACGTATTGTATTGTTGCCATCAAGGATAAAAAGATGGGGTTTATATCATATTGCTTGAGTTTATCCCTCTACATCATGTCATCTTACCTAAAGCGTTACTCCGTTCTTGTTAACTTAATTCACTAGTGTGACGCACCCGTCTTAATCGTGCACTAATCATACACGCAAATGCACATGATCAAGCCTAAGGACTCACTTGAAGATATCACAACACAACTCTAAAACATAAATAAAGTCATACAAGCTTTATATTACAAGCCAGGGCCTCGAGGGCTCGAATACATAGCTCGATGGCATACAAGCGTCAGCGGAAGCATCAGATATCTAAGTACAGATATAAAAGAGAAACAGAAAGGCCTTTAGAAAGGCGGGGCAAAATAAAATGCTACGATCGAAAGGCGTAGGCCTCCTGCCTAGGACCCTCCGAACCTACTCCTGGTCGTCAGCCATCTCGAAGTAGTAGCCATCCTCGGGGTGGTAGAAGTAGTCGTCGGTGGGGCAGCGTTCTCAGGGGCTCCATCATCTGGTCACGACAAACTGGTATGGGGAGAAAAAGAAAGCAAAGCAACCGTGAGTACTCCGAAGTACTCAGGAAGCAAGGATCTACGCTACATATGCAACATTATCAAAGGAAGGCTGTATATGTGGACTGGGCTGCAGAAATGCCAGAATAGAGAGAAGGCCTAGTCCTATCGAAGACTAGCATCTTCAGCAACTTCAAACATCTTCAACGATCTTGCAGCATTAGAAGAGTACAGTATATCATAATATAAAGTAGTAGTAGTATCAAGTAACAGTCTCGCCCAGAGATCCTTCCTCGACTCCCTGCGAGAAAGCGATCCCGGAGCCACATATCCAGATACCATTCCAAGTTCTAGTTGTATTGATCGGGATACAACTCCGAGTGTCATTTACCGTAGGACCGGCTATCGATAGATGTGTTCTTCCCTGCAGGGGTGCACCAACTTACCCACCACGCTCGATTAACTCCGGCCGGACACACTTTCCTGGGTCATGCCCGGCCTCGGCTAAATGATACACCGCAACCCTACCTACAGCTCAGCAGAGAGGTCCCCGTCGGTCTACCTCCTAAGCGCAAGGGGGTCTTGGGCCATCGCCACTCGCCCTCCGGGTCGTTGCGTGCAGGGCAAACCAGGCTCCACCACTACCGGATGGTGCCGGCCCAGCCCGGCCGCAGTGCTGAACTGGACGTCCGACAGAGCTTTCGGCTGATGCTACGATGCAGAGTGCCCATAACTATTCCCACGTGATGGTTAGTGCTATCAGGCCGTAGGCCTGCTCGGATCAAATATCCAAATCGTTAGAGGACTAGGGGCTTGCGGTAACGAGCAGAGACTCACGATCGATGTGACCCCGTCGCCCCGTCCCGAGGACTTGCTGCAAGGGCTAAGATTGCCCGGCCGCGCCTCATAGAATAACTCACGGGTAACTATCCATCATTCGCGGGTACCCCTCAGGGTCGACCCGCCTTTTCAAGTATTAGTATCAACAGGAATGCAAGGCATCCGTGTGGTCACCGTATCAAGGGGAATCTGAGGCATCACCCTCGTTGGACTCCCACCTGATGTAACATCAAGATGGACGTAGGAGGCATCACCCTCGAGGTCCACACGTGGGGTGTTGCACGACTTCGTCGTTATCGGGGGTGGTGTAGGAGGAATCACCCTCGCTTACCACGACCGGTTAACTAACCTACAAGGTTATCATCAGAACTGCTAACGAGGTACCACCCTCGACACTCGATGGTAACCCAGTAGTGTCGAGCAACTAAGGGGAAAGTGAGGTGCGATGCCGGGGTCTGGTCTTCGATCCCGTTGATCGGGTCTTCTGAGAATCCAGCAGGGCAGTCAGGACAAGTGGGGGTCTCTGATGGGTCTCTACCCAGTCTATTCTAAACAGTTTAGGATAACAGTAAGGTATCAACAACAGGTTACAATAAACAGGCTATGCAGCAGATATAGGATAACAGTAACAGTAGCAAATTCTAATGCAAGCATGAGAAAATAGAATAGGCGATATCGGGATGATCAAAGGGGGGGCTTGCCTGGTTGCTCGGCGGCAAAGGCAAGGTCGTCGGTGGTGTAGCCAATCACCGGAGCTGCGTCGGTCTCGGAGGCTACGCCGGTACCGGGATCTAACGAGAGAGGAGAGGGGGAGGAAACAGTAAATAATAAGCAGACAAGTGCTACACAATGTAGGCTTATGACAATGCGCAGTTCCGGGTGTGTCCTAACGTATGATTGCACGTCGCCGAGGAAGGGGGAATCCATCCGGGAATATTTTCCCGGTTCCGGACATTTGTTAGACAGATGACCGGAGGGGAACGGTTCCATGTTCGGATAGTTAGGGACGTGTGGCGGACGAACGGACTGTGTATTCAGATTCGTCCCGTCGTTCTGAGCAACTTTCATGTACAAAGTTTTTCGATCCGAGCTACGGTTTATTTTCTACGATTTTCTAAAGATTTTAATATTTTTTGGAATTATTTTTATTTAATAAAATCAACATTATCCAGAATAGTGCCTGATGACGTCAGCATGATGCAGAGGTGACGTCAGCAGTCAACTGGAGGCGTTGACTGGTCAAACTGACCTGTGGGCCCCACATGTCATTGACTGATTAAGCATTTATTTTAATTAACATTTTAATTATTTCCAAAATTAGTTAAATTAGCGCGGGGCCCACCTGTCAGTGGCCCACGCTGCCTAGTCAGCAGGGTTGACCTAGTCAACCCAGACTGGTGGACCCGCTGGGCGCACGAGCAGTGTCACACGGGCGGGGCCCGCCTGTGCCACGTTGGCGCCGTCGCCGGAACGACGCCGGCGACCAGAAAACACGACGGCGACGCACGGGACCCGCCGAAATTCGCCTACAGGGCTCGGGAGCGAGCGCGGCTGGGCGAGTTCTAAAGGCCGTTCAGTGCCGCGTCGAATGGAGGAGGTGGCCGGAGCTGGGATGGCCGGAATGCTCGCCGGCGACGAGATTGGCGGAAGCCGAACCACGGCGAGCTACGGGATCTCGCTAGGGGGCACGACAACACGCGCTTCTGGGCTCATTCGAACGAGAGAGATGCGCTGCGTCGATCTATGGCGCTAGCGCGAGTTGAGGCGGCCGGAGCTGAGCGCAACGACGACCGCGGCGGCGCCGGAGTTCTGGCCTCGAGGAAATGGCCATAGGAGGCACGCGGGGACGCGTGGGCGGTGGCATCGGAATCGCACGAGCTCCAGGAGCTCGATGCTGGCCTCGGCCGCACGTGGCAGTGACGGGGACCATGGCGGCGAGCTCATCGGCGGCAGCATGTTCGGGCGTAGCGTAGCAGCTAGCTAGCGAGCGTGCGCGGCCAAAAGGAGAGGGAAGGGAGGTGGAGGAGCTAACAGTGAAGGCGCACGGAGGCCCGTTGGCGGGTTAGTAGCAGTAGAACGGCGGGGATCGTCGGAGAGGCGCCGGCGACTGAAGCAAAGGGGCGGAGAAGATCGACGCCTATGGAGCTCCCCAGCTCCACCAGAGGGCAGCAGACGACGCGGTCGACCACGGCAGAGACGAGGGACACCTCGACGAGGCGAGGCGAGGCCGGTGGCCGCGAGCACAGCATCGAGCGGCGACGGTTCCATTTGGCTGCTCTCGGATCTGATAGGAGAGAGGGGAGGGGAGCGAACGGAGAGTGGGGAAGGAGTGGATAGGGACGGGGACGGAGAGGGCTGGGGTGGTCCTTATCCACCCAGCCAGCCGCGGGCGTCGCCGTGTTAGCGCTGGAGGCGGAGAGCGCGCGTGCGACCACAGGCGTGGTGACAGCGAGGAGGAGGGAGACGATGAAGGCCCTGATGGGTTGGGCCAGCCACTGTACCACTCAAGCCCAGGTGCACAGTGCTGCTGCGGGCCTTTCCATTTAATGTTTTCTGTTTTATTTTAACAGAGGGTTTGGCAGTATTTTGGAGCAGCCAAAATATTTAACAAAAATGTGGGGCTTGGCCACACATTTACTTTGGAATATTCTGAAGTGCCACAAAAGTTTGGGCAACATTTGAATCTTTCTGGAATTTTCAAAAATGATTTTAGGCATTTTATAGTGCTGTTTTGCACTGTTTTAAATGTTCTGGCCCAAAACAAGTTGATGGTGATGTTGTTTTCCTTAGCAACATTTGTTTTAGATTATTGCCAACAAGATGAACATTTTTCCCACCATTTTTGAGAAACTTTATTTTGCACCTGAATTTGAATTGAATTTCAGAGAGAATTTTGAACTTGAGTTGCTTAACTACTGTGATTAACATTGCAAGTGAACATGACATGGCATGATTAACAGAGTGTCACAGGGTTTATTACAACAGGGGTGTTACAACTAGATGCATGCTGGATAGCGGTCGATGTGTGGAGTAATAGTAGTAGATGCAGGCAGGAGTCGGTCTACTTGTCACGGACGTGATGCCTATATTCATGATCATTGCCTTAGATGTCTTCATAATTATACGCTTTTCTATCAATTGCTCAACAGTAATTTGTTTACCCATCGTATGTTTTCTTCAAGAGAGAAGCCTCTAGTGAAACCTATGACTCCTGGGTCTATTTTCCATCATATATTTTCAGATCTATAAACCAAAAAACCCAAAAATACCTTGCTGCAATTTATTTATATTTACTTTATTTTGCTCTTTATTTATCTTTTATACCCATCTCTATTAGATCTCACTCGTGTTCGTGACCGTGAAGGGATTGACAACCCCTTTTTCGCGTTGTTTGCAAGTGTTTGTTAGTTTGTGCAGGTGCATATATTGGGGACTTGCTTGTGCCTCCTACTGGATTGATACCTTGGTTCTTAACTGGGGGAAATACTCATCTCTACTTTGCTGCATCACCCTTTCCTCTTCAAAGGAAAAAATCAACGCAAGCTCAAGAAGTAGCAGGAAGAATTTCCGGTGCCGTTGCCGGGGAGGTTCTACATCAAGCCTATCAAGTACCCATCATAAACTCTCATCTCTTGCATTTACATTATTTGCCATTTGCCTCTTGTTTTCCTCTCCCCCACTTCTAAAACGTTTCCACAAAAATATTTGCCTTTTTATTCGCCCTTCTTTCGTTCGTCTTTTTCATTTGCTTGAGTGCTAGATCACTTGCTTTGCCATCATGTCTGAATCTGGGGAGGTTATCATTGAAAATAGTAGTAATATTCTTGAGGGAAACTTTGATGATTTTGCTAATAATGATCTTCTTGAAGAAGAACCTACTATCATGCACACTAAAAAACTTCATGTGGGTAGCGATAATATTATTGGAAAAGGTGTTATTCAAGATTTCTTTACTTGTGTTGGCACGATACCTATGCTTGGAGGGTCTATCCTTAATAAAACTAATAGCCTTGCGGATGTAATATCATTGCTTATAGTTGAACTTGAAAGACAATTTGTTCACATGCATCCATGCATACATAGGATTTTCTTAGAATTCTCTAATATTCATCACCCCTCCGTTAAACGTGTTACCACCATATTCCTAGCTCATGAATTTAGATACATCATAAAAGAGGCTAGTGAAATATTTGCTCATTATAATATCAATAGTGGTTGCCCTCCCATAGAGGAGATCCTCTTTAATCAAGAGGAAATAATGAGATTACAATCTCCGGATTATGCTGCTTATAATGAAAACTTAAGAAAAAGGGTTCCTACCGATGTTTTGATTGATAAGATTTCTGAACTTAATGATAATTTTGCTATACAAAATAACGGATTAGGATTTGTGCTAAGAGATAGACTTAGAGAATTCAATCAAAGGAATGTTTACAATGAAGAGATAATTACCAATTACAAAGGGCCAAAAGAGGAACCTATTCCTCCCAAACTTGATCTTATAGATCCATACCCTATTAAATTTAGTCCCTTTGATTATTTTTGCTTACCACAAAGGAAACTTGCTGCTGAGAGGAGGGAGTATGAGATGAGTATGGATGATCTCCCTCACTTCTATTACAATACCTAGATCTATGTTTTATGCCTAGCTAGGGGCGTTAAACAATAGCGCTTGTTGGGAGACAACCCAATTTTTATTTTTATTTTTGCTTTTGATCCTATTTTTAAATAAGTACACATTATTACCTATGTAGTAATTGTGTTTTGGTGGTTTAATTAGTGTTTGATCCAAGCAAGACCTTTGGGATGCTTTGGTATATCGTTGATTTGGTTTTGCTGAAAAACAGAATCTTTTGCGTCCAGTAACAGAATTGTTTAAATTCACTGGAGCGTGGAAATTTTCTGATTTTTTTACACAAGATTGATATACGAATTTCCTCTGTTATCCAAAATTTTCAGAAGTTTTGGAGTTACAGAAGTATGACTAATATTCTGGTTACTACAGATTGTTCTGTTTTTGACAGATTCTGTTTTCTATGTGTTGTTTGTTTATTTTGATGAATCTTGTCGACGTGCAACACCTATGGGACCCTCAAAGGACCCCTTTAAGATTCGGCGGTGGGAGAGGTATGCGCAAAGAGCAGAACCAATGATCGACGCGGGGCGATTTTACCCAGGTTCGGGCCGCTAATCAGCGTAAAACCCTACTCCTGCCTTGTGTTATTATCAGTGTACTTGAGCCCAGGCTCCAGGAGCGCTCGCAATGAACAGTATGTTCGAAGAGCAGCTGCGCATGCAGAATGGGCCAGAGGATCCTCCTCCCTGTAGCAGTTGCCTTGGGCCTCCTTTTATATCACAAAGGGGTCACCACAGTGGCAAAATGTACATACATTGAGGTGTAAAGTAGCTACAGGGTTATCATACCTAACCCCTGACGGATTAGGAAGAACGCATTTAATGCACCGTGAGGTGTCCTCACCTTCTTGAGGATGGAGAGAGGGGCCATCCCATCAGCACCGCTTAAGCTCTCCTCCACTGGCGCGTTGCCACGCATCCAAAGAAGGACCCAGAATGTCGGGCTTGTTGCTGTGCCAGAGCGGTGGCACAGCAACAAAATCTTGCCGGGCGCTGAATCTTGCCGGGCGCCGAGCCTTACCGGGCGCCGAGCCTTGCCGGGCGCCGAATCTTGCCGGGCTCCGCAGGCCACCCCGGCAGGATCTTGCCGGGGAAGCTGGCCTTCGGATTCCAGCTCTTCTTATCTGCTGATCCTCAGATCTCTGACTTGAGAATTTCTTTGGTGGCCTGAGTCAACCTCGAACTGTTCCCCGACAAGCCTTGCCGCGAGTATGGCTACAACTGCCCGTGCACAAGTACGGGGTACTAATGGCCCAATACTTAGTACACCGACAAATCTATGGGTAGTATCGGGGGGTATGAACCATGTTGAAGTTGGAATACAGTATATATTACACCAATATAAATTTAGAATGAGTTCACAACAGTACCTAAAGTGGTGATTTATTTTATTATACTAACGTATCTTACGAGTTTTCTGTTGAGTTTTGTGTTGTGAAGTTTTCAAGTTTTTGGTAAAGTTTTGATGGACAACGGAATAAGGAGTCGCAAGAGCCTAAGCTTGGGGATTCCCAAGGCACCCCAAGGTAATATTCAAGGACAACCAAGCATCTAAGCTTGGGGATGCTCCGGATGGCATACCCTCTTTTGTCTTCAATCCATCGGTAAATTTACTTGGGGCTATATTTTTATTCACCACATGATATGTGTTTTGCTTGGAGCGTCTTGTATGATATGAGTCTTTGCTTTTAGTTTTCCACAATCATCCTTTCTGTACACACCTTTTGAGAGGGACACACATTAATCATGAATTTATTAGAATACTCTATGTGCTTCACTTATATCTTTTGAGCTAGGTAGTTGCTCTAGTACTTCACTTATATCTTTTTAGAGCACGGCAGTGGTTTTATTTTATAGAAATTGATGAACTCTCATGCTTCACATATATTATTTTGAGAGTCTTTAAACAGCATGGTAATTTTCTTAGGTTATGAATTTAGTCCTAATATGATGGGCATCCAAGAGGGATATAATAAAAACCTTCATATAAGAGCATTGAATAATATGAGAAGTTTGATTCCTTGCATTTGTTTTGAGATATAAAGATGGTGATATTAGAGTCATGCTAGTGAGTAATTGTGGATTGGTAAAAATACTTGTGTTAAAGTTTGTGATTCCCGTAGCATGCACGTATGGTGAACCGTTATGTGATGAAGTCGGAGCATGATTTATTTTTTGATTGCCTTCCTTATGACTGGCGGTCGGGGATGAGCGATGGTCTTTTCCTACCAATCTATCCCCCTAGGAGCATGCGTATTAGTACTTTGCTTTGATGGCTAATAAAATTTTGCAATAAGTAAGTGAGTTCTTCATGACTAATGTTGAGTCCATGGATTATACGCACTCTCACCCTTCCACCATTGCTAGTCTCTCTAGTACCGCGCAACTTTCGCTGGGGCATTAAACCCACCACATACCCTTCCTCAAAAAAGCCACCATACCTACCTATTATGGAATTTCCATAGCCATTCCGAGATATATTGCCATGCGAGATATATTGCCATGCAACTTCCACCATTCCGTTTATTATGACACATACCATCATTGTCATATTGCTTTGCATGATCATGTAGTTGGCATAGTATTTGTGGCTTGGCCACCATTCATATTTTTTATACATGTCACTCTTGATCATTGCACATCCCGGTATACCGCGGAGGCGTTCATATAGAGTCATATTTTGTTCTAGTATTGAGTTGTAATTCTTGAGTTGTAAGTAAATAAAAGTGTGATGATCATTATTAGAGCATTATCCCGTATGAGGAAAGGATGATGGAAGCTATGATTCCCTCACAAGTTGTGATGAGACTCCGGACTTAAAAATAAATGAGGCCAAAGAGTCCAAAATAAAAAAAGAGGCCAAAGAGCCCAAACAAAAAAATGAGAGAAAAGAGAGAAGGGACAATGTTACTATCCTTTTTCCACACTTGTGCTTCAAAGTAGCACCATGTTCTTCATGATAGAGAGTCTCCTATTTTGTCACTTTCATATACTACTGGGAATTTTTCATTATAGAACTTGGCTTGTATATTACAATGATGGGCTTCCTCAAAATTGCCCTAGGTCTTCGTGAGCAAGCAAGTTGGATGCACACCCACTTAGTTTCTTTTTTAGCTTTCATACACTTATAGCTCTAGTGCACCCGTTGCATGGCAATCCCTACTCACTTGCATCGATATCAATTGATGGGCATCTCCATAGCCCATTAATTTGCCTAGTTGATGTGAGACTTTCTCCTTTTTGTCTTCTCCTCACAACCACCACCATATTCTATTCCACCTATAGTGCTATATCCATGGCTCACGCTCATGTATTGCGTGGAAGTTGAAAAAGCTTGAGAACATTAAAAGTATGAAAAAATTGCTTGGCTTGTCATCGGGGTTGTGCATGATGAAATATTTAGTGTGATGAAGATAGAGCATAGCCAGACTATATGATTTTGTAGGGATAACTTTCTTTGGCCATGTTATTTTGAGAAGACTTGATTGCTTTATTAGTATGCTTAAAGTATTATTGTTTTTATGTCAATATTGAACTTTTGTTTTGAATCTTATGGATCTGAATATTCATGCCACAATAAAGAAAATTGCATTGATAAATATGTTAGGTAGCATTTCACATCAAAAATTTTGTTTTTATCATTTACCTACTCGAGGACGAGCAGGAATTAAGCTTGGGGATGCTTCATACGTCTCCAATGTATCTATAATGTTTTATTGTTCCATGCTATTATATTATCTGTTTTGGATGTTTTATATGCATTAATATGCTATTTTATATTATTTTTGGGACTAACTTATTAACCTAGAGCCTAGTGCCAGTTTCTGTTTTTCTCTTGTTTTTTACTTTTACAGAAAAGGAATATCAAACGGAGTCCAAACGGAATAAAACTTTACGGTGATTTTTCTTGGACCAGAAGAAACCCACGAGACTTGGAGAGGAGGCCAGAAGATCCACAAGGAGGCCACAAGCCGTAGGAGCGTGCCCCGGGGGGGCGCCCCCTAGGGCTTGTGGGCCCCTCGGGGACCTCCTAACCCTAATCTTCGCACTATAAATCCTCAGATATTCCCCCTATGCCAGAGGGCACACCAAAAATACTTTTCCGCTGCCGCAAGCCTCTGTTCCCGTGAGATCCCATCTTGGGGCCTTTTCCGGCACTCCATCGGAGGGGGATTCGATCATGGAGGACCTCTACACCAACCTTGATGCCCTTCCGATGATGTGTGAGTAGTTTACCACAGACCTACGGGTCCATAGCTAGTAGCTAGATGGCTTCTTCTCTCTCTTTGACCTTCAATACAATGTTCTCCTCGATGTTCTTGGAGATCTATTCGATGTAATCTTCTTTTGCGGTGCGTTTGTTGAGATCCGATGAATTGTGGATTTATGATCAGATTATCTATGAATATTATTTGAGTCTTCTCTGAACTCTTTTATGCATGATTAAGATATCTTTGTATTTCTCTTCGAACTATCGGTTTGGTTTGGCCAACTAGATTGGTTTTTCTTGCAATGGGAGAGGTGCTTAGTTTTGGGTTCAATCTTGCGGTGTCCTCACCCAGTGACAGAAGGGGTAGCGAGGCACGTATTGTATTGTTGCCATCAAGGATAAAAAGATGGGGTTTATATCATATTGCGTGAGTTTATCTCTCTACATCATGTCATCTTACCTAAAGTGTTACTCCGTTCTTGTTAACTT
Source organism: Thinopyrum elongatum (assembly GCA_011799875.1). Taxonomy (NCBI): domain Eukaryota; kingdom Viridiplantae; phylum Streptophyta; class Magnoliopsida; order Poales; family Poaceae; genus Thinopyrum; species Thinopyrum elongatum. Next base: position 395,047,542 of record CM022299.1, read on the forward strand.
AATTCACTAGATGCATGCTGGATAGCGGTCGATGTGTGGAGTAATACTAGTAGATGCAGGCAGGAGTCGGTCTACTTGTCACGGACATGATGCCAATATTCATGATCATTGCCTTAGATGTCTTCATAATTATGCGCTTTTCTATCAATTGCTCAACAGTAATTTGTTTACCCATCGTATGTTTACTTCAAGAGAGAAGCCTCTAGTGAAACCTATGGCCCCCGGGTCAATTTTCCATCATATATTTTCAGATCTATAAACCAAAAAACCCAAAAATACCTTGCTGCAATTTATTTATATTTACTTTATTTTTCTCTTTTATTTATCTTTTATACCTATCTCTATTAGATCTCACTCTTGTTCGTGACCGCGAAAGAATTGACAATCCCTTTTTCGTGTTGTGTGCAAGTGTTTGTTAGTTTGTGCAGGTACATATATTGGGGACTTCCTTGTGCCTCCTACCGGATTGATACCTTGGTTCTTAACTGAGGCAATTACTTATCTCTACTTTGCTGCATCACCCTTTCCTCTTCAAGGGAAAAATCAATGCAAACTCAAGAAGTAGCATTGATGGGGAGGCTTCACCAAATAAGTTGAGGTTCTTTCGCTCACATTTATCAATTTGCTTGTTTTACTTTCTTTGCCATCGTCCTGGATATTGAATATTTTGATGGCAATATTTTTAATCGTCCGAGGGGACAAGTGAAACAAATTGAAGCTCGATGGATCAAAGAGGAGACAGTCGTGGAAATTGTACGTACAACATGTGAAAAAGCTAAGAATATGGGTATTGGGCCATCCCTTGCTGAACGTACACGAGCGGTACAGGCGGATCTGCATAATTGGACTGTGATACTCTGAAAGGACCCAAAAAAGGAATTAATAAACTCAAAAAATAATTGGAAAAGCTGCATAGGGGACCTATGAATGTGGATTCCCAAGAGCGAGAAAAGGAGATTCTTGTCCTTATTGAAAATCTGTTGGAACAAGAGGAGATTTACTGGATATAGCGTGGTCGTGCAAACTCGCTATTACATGGGGATCGTGACACCTCTTTTTTTCCATAATTTTGCAATAGCTAGAAAGAAAGGAAATCAGATTAAAAAATTGCTTGGAGACAACGGGGAGTGGGTACAGGATACAGAGATGAAGGATTACATTAGAGGGTATTTTCAATCCTCTTTATGTCAGAAGCCTCTCAACCAAGCCCGGAAGTTCTATCTCTTGTCAAAAGAAAAGTGACATATGAAATGAATAACACCCTTATGGCTCCATATACGACATATGAAGTTCGGAAGGCCTTATTCAATATTGGTGATTTAAAAGCGCCGGGTCCAGATGGTCTGCATGCTATTTTTTATAAGAGATTTTAGTCTATGTTGGGAGAAGACTTGACAGAAGTAGTCCTCCAGGCGGTGAATACATGTTCTATACCGGCAGGGTGGAATGATACTGGAATTGTTATGATCCCAAAGGTTAACTCTTCGGAGAAGGTAACTCAATTTAGACCAATCAGTCTGTGCAATCTGGTGTATAAGGTTATTTCAAAAATGATTGTTGCGCCTTTGAAGATAATTTTATCAGATATTATCAGCCCAACTCAAAGTGTCTTTTTCTTGGGAGAATGATCACAGACAATATTTTAGTGGCATGTGAGTGTTTCCATACTATAAAAAAGAAAAGGGCGGGTAAAGAAGGTTTATGTGCCATCAAACTGGACATGCACAAAGCGTATGACCAAGTGGAATGGACTTTTTCGAAAGATTTTTTGCTGAAACTGGGTTTCAATTAGAATTGGGTGAACTTAATTATGAAATGTGCATATTCTGTGGAGTATAGGGTTCATTTTAATGCCGAGGAGACTGACAGTTTTAAACCTACTAGAGGACTCATGAAGGGGGACCCTCTCTCTCTCCCTACTTATTCTTGTTATGTACGGAGGACTTAACTGCTCTTTTACCAAACGAGGAGGAGAAGGGTAATATTTCTGGCATACAGGTTAGCAGAGAAGCCCCTTGAGTTTCCAATCTGCTCTTTGCGAATGATTCATTGATCCTCATGCGAGCTAATGCTATGAACGCGGAGGCTCTAAGAGCAGTTCTAGATTCTTATTGTGCCACCCTCGGGGCAAATGATGGGTGTCAAAAAATCCAGCATATTTTTTAGCCCCAACACAAAAGTGGAAGACAAGATGCAAGTTTGTACTACTCTGAATATTATGACCGAGGCACTCAATGACAAAAATTTGGGTTTACCTGCCAATGTGGGGATGGACAAAACCGACAGCTTTTAGTTCTTGATTGATCGAATCATTATGAAAATTAGTGGATGGAAAGAAAAATTGTTATCGGCCGGAGGAAAGGAAATCTTGCTCAAATTTGTTGTTCAAGTTATCCCAACTTATGCCATGTCCATCTTTAAAATTTCTAATTTTTTGCAAAGGAATCATTAATGCGATGTCGCAATTTTGGCGGGGTGACGAGGACAAACAGAAAAGGATGCACTAGATGGCGTGGTGGAAGATGTGTGTTCCAAAAAGGCAAGGAGGAATGGGCTTCGGAGATATAGACTGTTTTAATTTGGCATTGTTAGCTAAACAAGTTTGGCATCTACTAGATAATCCTGAATCATTATGTGCCACAATCTTAAGAGCCAAGTATTTCCTGGAGGGCGATTTGATGAACGCAAGTTTAAAAAGGGGTTCCTCCTTTACTTGGCAAAGCATTATGGCGGGAGTAGACTCGCTTAGATATGGTTATATATAGAGAGTTGGAAATGGACAAAATATTGATATATGGAGAGATACATGGATCCCGAATTGTGCGAATAGGAGAATTGTTACTCCTGGACAAGGGAATCTGCTAACGAAAGTGTCTGATCTAATTGATCCAGTCACGAATGTTTGGGATGAAGATTTGTGGAGACAAACACTGTGGCCAATTGATGTTCGACGAGTCCTGACGATCCCTCTCTCTATGCATAATATGCCGGGTTTCATTGCTTGGAGCTATACTTAAAATGGGTTGTTCACTATTCGATCAGCTTATTTGGACGAATGAAATGAACAACATGAAAGGAAATTAGAATACACAAATGGCATGGGTAGAAGCAAAGTCAACCCTATTTGGGGTAAGATTTGGAAATTAACTTGTCCGGCGAAGGTAAAAATCTTTATCTGGTGTACGCTTCATGGGACCTTACCGTGCCGTGTTACATTGGCAAATAGACACATGAAAATTTCGCCCATTTGCCCAACATGTTCGAATGGGCCAGAGGATACCAAACACGTGTTGTTTCTGTGCCCGAAGGCAAAAGAAGTGTGGGATAAATTGGGGATGTATAGAGCGGTTAAAAAAGCCCGTGCTGTTGATCGTGCGGGGGAGGCAGTCCGCGAATTATTATGTAACACCCCCTGTCATTAGCTATAGTAATCACTTTTGATAATGACATGTCAGCAAGCTTAATAGTGCATGATCATCATTAGCATCATATTGCATTTCAACTCCTAAGTCAAATTCAAATTTAAATGAAAGTGAAATATAAAAGTTGTCCAACATAAAAACTAAATTGTTCATTAAATGGCAAATATTGCAGAGACTATTCTAAAATTGAAACCAACAATTAATAATTTAACTAGGTGGCTCTAACATTACCAAAACAGCAAGGATTAATGCATATTAATTATTATAAAAAATTGTGTGAACTCGAGTTGACTCCAAACCAATTTTTGGTAGTGGTAGGTAATTCCTAGTATTTGTTGGAGCAATTCCTATGTTTTACAAAATTCAATATGTGGCCTAACTATTTACTAAACAGGAGATGTGATTAAATAAAAAGAAAAAAAAGATAAAAGGAAACAAAACAGAAAAAGAAAAAGAGAAAAAGACCCCCCCCCGGCCCAACTGGGCCAAGGCCCAGCCGGCCGGCCCACTCCCTCCCTATATGGCCTCCTCCTGGAGGCCAGCAAACCCTAATCCCCCCCACCCGCCGACACCCCCCCTCGCTCCCCCCCTCCCGATCCATTCTGGATCGGGCCGAGCCCCGTGCTCGCCGCGCCCCGAGCCCGCGCGCTCGCTCGGCCCCGCGCCGCCGCCCCGTCGCCACGCCGCCTCGCCCCCGACGCCGTCGCCAACCACCATCGCCGCCCCGTCGCCGCTTCCCCCCTCGCCGGACCACGCCGTCGTCCCCGTTGCCCTCCCCGCGCCCACTGCCCGTGCCCTACACCGTACGGTGAGGCCCGGCCCCGGCCTCTCCCCTCTCATGCCGCGTCGCCTCGCTCGCCGCTGCTGCCCGAACCGCCCCTGCCGCTGCCACCACCGTCCGGCGCCGCTCCGCGCTCGCCCGCGTCGCGCCGCACCGCACCGCGCCTCACCACGCCCCCGCCCGCGCACGCACGCCGCACCGCACCCACGCGCACCCGCGCCGCGCCCATCGCCCGTCGCCGCGCCCCTGCCATCGCCGCGCGCGCACGCGCGCGCCCGTGCCCGACGCCCGCCTGTGGCCCCTGGGCCGCTGCCAGGTGGGGCCCCGCGCCCCTGAGCCACTGGCCGATGGGCCAAACCCCCTGGCCCAATGACAAACGGGCCCCGCCCTAAAAACGTTTTAGAAAATAAAAATAAAAATAATTAAGATTAATAATTAAAATTAATTAATTAATTAGGTTAATTAACCCTGTTTAGATTAACCTAATTTAATTAATTAGTTTAATTAATAATTAATTAATTAGTTAATCCCTAATTAACTAAACAGCCTATGACAGGTGGGACCCACTGGTCCTGACGTCATGCTGATGTCATGCTGACATCAGCAAACACTGTTTCGGATAATGTTTAATTTAAATAATTAAATAAATTCCAAAAATTAATAAAAACTTTAGAAAATCATATAAAATAATCCGTAACTCAGATCGAAAAACTTTGTACATGAAAGTTGCTCAGAACGACGAGACGAATCCGAATACGCGGTCCGTTCGTCCGCCACACGTCCATAACTATCCGAACATGCAACCGTTCCCCTCCGGTCATCTGTCTGACAAATGTCCGGAACCGGGAAAACATTCCCGGATGAATCCCACCTTCGCCAGTATCACCCGGCACTGCGTTAGATCACCTCTGTCACCGCGTATTACCATGTTATGCTTTGTGCTGCACTTGTTCGCTGAGTATTTATACTGTTTCCTCCCCCTCTTCTCTCTCGTTAGACCCCGACACCGACGTCGTCCCCGAGACCGACGCCGCTCCGGAGCCCGAAGACACCATTGACAACCTTGCCCTTGCCGCCGAGCAACCAGGCAAGCCCCCCTTTGATCATCCCGATATCGCCCATTCTAATTTCCCATGCTTGCATTAGAATTGCTGCTGCTACTGCTTTACCTATTCTGATGCATAGCCTGTTTATTGTATCCTGCTGTTGATAATTACCTGCATATCCTAAACTGCTTAGTATAGGCTGGGTAGAGACCTATCAGTGACCCCACTTATCCCGACTGCCGCGCTGGATTGTCAGAAGACCCGATCAACGGGATTGAAGACCAGGCCCCGACACCGCACATCACCCCCCCCCCCTTTGTTGTAACGACACTGCAGCGTTACTATCAAGTGCCGAGGGTGAAACCTATTGTAGCACTTTTGATGTTAACTCTGTAGAGTAGCTATTCGGTCGTGGTCATCGAGGGTGATTCCTCCTTCACCGCTTCCGATAACGACGCTGTCGTACAACACCTCAAGTGTGGACCCAGTGAGGGTGATTCCTCCGAGTTCACCTTGATGGAGACATCGAGTAGGAATCCAACGAGGGTGATACCTCGGATTCCCCTGATGTTATGGACACACGGATACTTGGACTTTACACTGTTACTTGGAAAGGCGGGTCGACCCTGAGGGGTACCCGCGTGCGCCTGAGAGGCGAGTGTTGTGAAGACGGGTGCCAGTGTGGTGCCCGAGTGATGAATACAAGGCGCGGCCGGGCATTCTTAACCCTTGCAGCAAGTCCTCGAGACGGGGCGACGGGGTCACATCTTTCATGAGTCTCTGCTTGTTACCGCAAGCCCTAGTCCATTAACGATTTGGATATTTGATCCGAGCAGGTCTCTGGCCTGATAGCACTAACCATCACATGGACATAGTATGGGCGTTCTGCATCGTAGCATCAGCCGAAAGCTCTGTCAGACGTCTAGTTTAGCCTTGCGGCCGGGACGGACCGGCGCCCTCCGGGTGCCTGGCTTCACCCTGCTCGCAACGACCCGGAGTGCATAGGGCGATGGCCCAAGACCCCTGAGCGCTTAGGATGTAGACCGGCGGGGACCTCTCTGCTGAGCTCTAGGTAGGGTTGCGATGTGTCGTTTGGCCGAGGCCGGGCATGACCCAAGAAAGTGTGTCCGGCCAGAGTTAATCGAGCGTGTTGGGTAAGTTGGTGCACCCCTGCAGGGAAGAAAACTTCTATCGATAGCCGGTCCTACGGTAAAGGACACTCGGAGTTGTATCCTGATTGATACAATTTAGAACTGGATACTTGGATACTATGGCTCTGGGATTGCTTCTTGCAGGGAGTCGAGAAGGTATCTCAGGACGAGGTTGATGACTGTATGGCTCTGGGATTGCTTTCTCGCAGGGAGTCGAGAAAGGATCTCTGGGTGAGGATGAGACTTAATGATACTGCTACATTATATTGAACTGTTCTACTCTCTTCTACTGCTGCAAGACCGCTGAAGATGCTAGTCTTCGATAGGACTAGGCCTTCTCTCTATTCTGGCATTTCTGCAGCCCAGTCCACATATATAGCCTCTCCTTGGAAATGTTGCATATGTAGTGTAGATCCTTGCTTGCTGAGTACTTCTGAGTACTCACGGTTTATTTGTTTTCCTTTTCTCCCCATATCAGTTTGACGTGACCAAGATGACGGAGCCCCTGAGACAGATGCCCTATCGATCGAATACTACTACTACCCAGAGGATGGATTCTACTACGAGTTGACTGACGACCAGGAGTAGGATCGGAGGGTCCCAGGCAGGAGGCCTACGCCTTTCGATCGTAGTGTTTTATTTTGCCCCGCCTTTCTAAAGGCCTTTCTGTTTCTCTTTTAATATCTGTACTCAGATATCTGATGCTTCCGCTGATGCTTGTACGCAAGCTTATGTATTCGAGCCCTCGAGGCCCCTGGCTTGTAATATATAGCTTGTATGACTTTATTTTATGTTTTAGAGTTGTGTTGTGATATCTTCCCGTGAGTCCTTAGGCTTGATCGTGTGCATTTGCGTGTATGATTAGTGCACGATTAGGCCGGGGGTGTCACAAGTTGGTATCAGAGCCGACTGCCTGTAGGAACCCCCCCCCCCTTTCCAACTCCTTGGCTGAAGTTGAGTCTAGTGGTCTAAAAACTGTTTTACTAACTTGGCTGTGTGGCTTACGGGCCCACGTCGCCAATTGGGTGGTATTAGGATCTTTTACCCCTCGACCTTTACTCTGGGACTCTGATCTCTCTTCTACTCGGGTTAAAATTTTACTAACTCCAACATTAGGTTCTCGTAATCACATCCACCCGGTGTTCTGAAATATTCCCCCCTTGCTCCAAGATTGTGGGCCAGGATCTGCTTGCAGGATCCTTTTATCGAGGGCACCCTGTGTTGTCACTTGCAGATTCCTCGCTCCAATAGTTTTTCTCCGACGTTGATGTAGCCTTTGCTATGTCTCGTTGTGTACTTCCCTACTGCGTGCCTGCGTGCCGCCTAGTTTGTCTAGACGCGAGCGTTCCCGTGCGCGTACTATCCATTTGAATCCAACTCTGTGCATGGATTGGTATGTCTTTGACGACTACTATTATATATCTAATGCCTATCCTGTTCTTCCCGTGTTACATCATGAATAACTCCATTCACATGCAGTTTTTCTTGCTAAACTGCCCCTGTTGATTTGGCAGGATGGCTGACGATCCTCCACCTCCACCCTATATTGCCGCCATGATGCAGCAGTTTGAACTTAACCGTCAGTAGTTTGAGCTCAACCGTCAGTTTATGACCGGAGTATTGGCTCAATTCCCAACTCAGAATGCTCAGCAACAGAATGCTCCAATAACTCTGCCAGAATTTGTGAGCCTCAATCCGTCCATTTTCCGCAACTCCACCAATCCTATGGATGCTGATGATTGGCTTCGTGACATCCTGTTTGAGATGGAGTCAGCTAATGTTGCCCCTGACAGTTACATCACCTTTGCGACATTCCACTTGAAGGGTCCCGCTGCTCAATGGTGGGAAAGCCACAAGGCTATGTTGCCTGCAGAGACTGTAACCACTTGGCAGGAATTTCAGTCAGCTTTTCATGCACGTTACATTCCTCAAGGTCTGATGGACCAGAAGAAGCAGGAGTTCCGTAAACTCTCACAGGGCACAATGACTGTGGATGAATATCAGAGGAAATTCCTTGAATTATCCCGCTATGCTGCGGATGATGTCGACACTGACACTCGCAAGCAGGAGAAATTCCGTGAAGGACTACGTACTGATATAAAACTTGCACTTGCTGTCCATGATTTCACAGATTTCGCAACGCTTGTCAGCAAATCTTTCCAAGTTGAAACAACTCTGACTGAGTACCAGGAGTCACTCAAGCGCACTCATGAAGCTGGCTCATCCTTGGGTCAGCCTGTTCAGAAGCGTCGAGTCTGGATTCCCCACAATGTTTACCACCGACCTGCTCCAACACCAAGGCCGTCATATGTTGCACCTCGTCTGCCTTCGCCGCCGAGACAGCTAACGATTCAGGGTGGACAGTCCAATGCCATGGCTACACCTCAGGCTGCACCATGTCCTCCTGATGGTCGTACGAAGGGCCATCGAACCGATCATTCCAGAAGTCGTAAGGCCAGGCCGCTTGCTATGGGTCGTGGCCAGGTCACTCATGTCAATATGGGAGAAGCTCGTGAGTCACCTAAAATCGTGATGGGAACTCTGCCAGTTAATTCAGTTGCAGCCTCTGTTCTCTTTGATTCCGGGGCATCACATTCCTTTGTGTCCCAGCAATTTGCGCAATTGCATGGGTTAGCTATGAGCTCATTACCCACTCCTTTAGAAATCATCACTCCCCGTTCCCGGTGGCAAACCAAAATGGTAAGTCACAACAATCAGATCAGAATTGAAGGGTTGATGTTCTCTGCTTCCCTTATTGCTCTTGGACCTTCCGACATAGACATCATTCTCGGTATGGACTGGTTGACAGCCCATAATGCTTTGATTAACTGTGCTACTAAGACAGTCCAGCTCACACACCCTTCTGGTCAGGTGATCAATTACTCAGCCCGAATAGCTCAAGATGCTGAGAGCCAGATATATGTTCTGAATGCATTGAATGCTTCACCTCTTGAAGGCATCGAGAACGTTCCAGTTGTTCGTGAATTTCAAGATGTCTTTCCAGAAGAACTTCCAGGAATACCCCCTGCTAGAGCTGTTGAGTTCGTCATCGACTTGAAGCCTGGCACTACCCCTATTGCGAAGCGCCCTTATAAGATGCCTCCGCATCATCTTCTCGAACTTAAGGAAGAAATCGACACGTCACTTAAGAAAGGTTTCATCCGTCCCAGTTCCTCTGCTTGGGGAGTACCTTCACTCTTCGTTAAGAAGAAGGATGGAACTAACCGATTGGTTCAGGATTATCGGCCCATTAACCAAGCAACAATTCAGAATAAATATCCGCTTCCTCGGATCAATGATTTGTATGATCAACTTGCTGGATCATCGGTATTCTCTAAGCTTGATTTGAGATTGGGATACCATCAGATCCGTGTTCGTGAAGAGGATATTCCCAAGACTGCATTTGTTACTCGTTATGGCTCCTACGAGTACACTGTCATGTCATTTGGCTTAACAAATGCTCCAGCTACATTCTCCCGTCTGATGAATTATATCTTCATGGATTATCTTGACAAGTTCGTCATGGTATATCTAGATGATATTCTGGTCTATTCAAAGAATAAGGAAGAACATGCCGAACACCTCCGTCTTGTACTGGAAAGGCTCCGAGAACACCAGTTGTATGCCAAATACTCCAAATGTGAATTCTGGCTTTCTGAAGTAACTTACCTTGGTCATGTGATTTCCAAGGATGGAATTGCTGTTAACCCAGAACGAGTTCAAGCTATTCTTGACTGGACTCCTCTGAAGAACGTCAAGCAAGTGAGAAGTTTTCTTGGCCTTGCAAGCTATTGCCGTCGATTTGTCGAGAACTTTTCTAAGATTGCTAAGCCTTTGACTAATCTTCTTCACAAGGGCGTTAAATTTGAATGGACAGAAAAATGTCAGGAAAGTTTCCAGACACTCAAAGACAAGCTGACATCTGCCCCAGTACTATCTCCTCCAGATACCCGCAAAGACTTTGTGATCTATTGTGACGCATCCCGTGAAGGATTAGGCTGTGTCCTAATGCAAGAGCGCAAAGTGATTGCTTATGGCTCTCGTCAGTTGTGCCCACATGAAGAGAATTATCCGGTACATGATCTAGAACTAGCTGGTGTCATCTATGCACTGCAGTTGTGGCGACATTACCTCCTCGGTAATCGTTGCGAGATCTACACGGATCATAAAAGTCTGAAGTACTTGTTCACTCAGCCATCTCTAAACCTCCGTCAGCAAAGATGGATGGAGGCCATTGCGGACTATGATTTGGGTATATCCTATACCCCTGGCAAGGCTAACGTGATGGCTGATGCCTTAAGCCGCAAGTCCTATTGTGACAACCTCATGGTTAGGCGAGCTCAACCTCGTCTTTTTGAAGAACTATGCAACCTGAATCTGCGTATTGTTCCACAGGGCTCTCTTAATAACCTTGTGATACAACCAGTGTAACACCCCCGGTGATTAGCAACAGTAATCACTTTTGATAATGACATGTTAGCATGATCAACAGTGCATAATCATCATTAGCATCACATTGCATTTCAACTCCTAAGTCAAATTCAAAATTTAAATGAAAGTGGAATATGAAAGTTGTCCAACATAGGAGCTAAAATGTCAGATAAATAACAAATATTCCAGAGGCTATTCTAAAATTGAAACCAACATCATTGGAATTGGATAAGTGACTCGAACAACCTCAAACAGTGGATAAAGATAATATTTAGTAACCATTTATTAAATCTGAAATAAATATGGAATTATGTTTTGCCCAAACTAATTTTAGGTGTTAGGGAATAATGCACTGGTATTTATGAAATAGGTCACACTTTTTACAAAAACCATTTGGGGCCTAAACATTTAACAGTGGAGAAAAGAGAATTAAAGGAAAAGATAAAAGAAAAATGAAACAAGAAAAGAAGAAGAAGGACCCCCCCCCCCGGCCAACTGGGCCGAAGCCCAGCCGGCCGGCCCACTTGTGCCCCCCCCCTGGCCTATATGGCCCCCAGCCGACCAACCCTAACCCCCCCGACCCCCCCCCTCCCCCTCGCTTTTCTCCTCCCCCCCCCCATCTGGATGGATCTTCCGATCCCGTCCGCCCCGTCGCCTGCGCCATCGCCGACGCCGCCCGTCGCGCCTTCCCCTCGTAGCCCCCACCTCCCGATCCAGATCGGGATCGGGATCGCGGGAAAGGCCCCGTCGCCGACGCTCGGCGGCGCTCCCGCCGCGATCGGCAGCGCCGAGCCGCCGCCACACCGACGTCGCCCCGTCCTCTCCTCTTCCCCGACCAGCCGCCTGGCGCTCGGTCGCCCCCTCCTCGACTGGATCCGGATCGGGGCGAACCCCCGATCCCGTCGCCGACGCCGCGACGACCTCGCCGTCGCCCGGAGCCCGCGCCTCCCCGCCGGCCTGCCTCCCCATCGCCGTCGTCCCCCGGTGACGCCCTGACCCCCCCCACCCCCCGCTGCCCCGTCCCTACGAGCATGGTGAGGCCTCGGGCCTCTTCCCCCCTCTCTGCTCCCGCACCTCGCCGCGCGCACCGCGCCCCCGTGCCGCCGCTCACCGCGCTGCGCGCATGCTCACGCGTCGCCGCGCCCCGGCTCGCGCCCGACGGCGCTGCGCGCGCCCCGCTCGCGCCCACTCCAGCCGCCGCTGCCGCTCGTCCTCTCGCCTCTGCCTCCGCTCGCCGCGGCCACCCGCACGCGCGCGCGCCCCCACACCTCGCCCGCGCGCTCGTCCGCATCGCTCGCCGTGTGCCCCGCCTCCCGCGCCGCCGACCGCGTGCCCGCGCCATCGCCTCGCCGCGCACTGGCGCTGCTCGCCTCGCCCGCCAGCGCCCTCGGGCGCATACGAGTGCCCAGCACCCGCACCCGAGCGCCCAAACCCGCAAGGCCCCTCTGGGCCACTGCCCGGTGGGCCCTGCCCCCCTGTGACGCTGACAAATGGGGCCCAGCCCCTAAAAACGATTTAAAAGAAATAGAAATAAATAAAATAATTAATTAAATAATTAATTAGTTAATTAATTAGTTAATTAATCCTGATTAGGTTAATTTAATTAACTAGTTAGGTGTTAATTAATCAGTAATTAAATTAATTAAACCTAATTAACCTAACAGCCTATGACAGGTGGGACCCACCCTGTCAGGTGGCTGCTGACGTCAGCATGATGTCATGCTGACATCATCAATCACTATTTCGGATAATGTTGAATTAAATAATTAATTAAAATTTCAGAAATTAATAAAACTTTAGAAAATCATATTAAATAAACCGTAACTCCGATGAAAATATTTTATACATGAAACTTGCTCAGAATGACGATACGAACCCGGATACGCCCTCTGTATTCCCGTCAGATACCCGCAACTATAAGAACGTTGAACAATTAGACCGATTTCGATAAATGAATAGTGTCCAACCCTAATTAAATAAATCCGAATAAATTCCTAAATTAACTAAATCATTTAGTTAGGCAGTAGAACACCTCGGCATATCATTTAGGCATGTCATACATATTGTTTGCATTATTGCCGTGAATTTATTGTTTCTCTCCCCCTCCTTCTCTCTCGATAGACGCCGAGACCGACGACGCTGCACCAGGTTACGACTACTCTACCGACGAGCAGCCCGTTGACGACCTCCCTCTCTTGCCAGAGCAACCAGGCAAGCCCCCCCCCTTGAGCATTCCAGATATCGCCCATTCTATTCTCCTGCTTGCATTAGATTTCGCTACTGTTAATGTATGCTCCTATTCTGATGCATAGCCTGCTGTTGTAACCTGTTCATTGCTATCTTACCTGCCTATGATAAACTGTTTAGTATAGGTTGGTATGACCCATCTGTGACCCCACCACCTTACTTTGTCGCCCCTGCTTGTTCATCAACGACTCGATCAACGTGATCGTCGATCAGAGACAGACGCCTCACTTCACACCCCCCCCTTAGTTGTACGACTCTGCGTAGTAACTATCGAGTGCCGAGGGTGATACCTCGTAACGCACTCCTGATGAATACTCTGCAGCATAGTTGTACGATCGTGGTCATCGAGGGTGATTCCTCCTTCTCCATGTCCGATACGACTCTGTCGTGCAACCCCTCAGTGTGAACCTCGAGGGTGATACCTCTTACGTTCACCCTGATGACTATGACCACACGGTTACTTGACCTTTTTCACAGGCGGGTCCACCCTGGTGGGTACCCGCTGGGGATCTATGATTTCGGGTGTGCCGGAAGGGCACTCGAGTGTGACATTGTGGCGGAGCATCAGAGACTCTGATTGTCTCCGCTTGATACTAATTGAGCCTATTGGATTTGGGTGTGTGATCTGAGTGGGTCGACGTGCCCTATACGCACTGCCACCACGCGGGATAATGGTTATGGGGCCCTCTGCGATGTACGTTTCGCCGAAAGCTTATCAGACGTCACGATTCACCGTGCGGGCTGATCGTCGGGATTGGGCTGGCTACTTCACTGGCGAGTTCAGTGTCGCGCCTGCACCCCGGCCAGCCACGCAACGCGCAGGGTGCCCAGGGCGATGGCCCGAGACCCCTGGGTGCATAGGTTAGTCCGGCGTGCTGACCTCTCTGCTGAGCCTAGGTAGAGCGCTGCTTCGTGTTGATCTTCCGAGGACGGGCATTACCCAGCAAGTATGTCCGGCCAGAGTTGAGCGAGCGTGTTGGGTAACAGTAGTGCACCCCTGCAGGGATGAATCTTCTATCGATAGCCGGTCCTACGGTAAAGGACGCTCAGTTTGTGTATCCCGATCTACTACTTAAACTGGATACTTGTTACTTAATTGAAGCTTCGGGATTACTTTCTCGCTGGGAGTCGAGGAAGGATCTTTGAGCTGTACTTCAACATGTTTGCTAAATAAAATGCTATTCTACTCTCTTCTACTGCTGCAAGATGATGGCTTTGAGAAGATGTTTGAAGATGCTAGTCTTCGATAGGACTAGGCCTTTCTCTCTATTCTGGCCTTTCTGCAGCCCAGTCCACATATACAGCTTTTTCTCCATTGATAATGTTGCATATGTAGTATAGATCCTTGCTTGCTGAGTACTTCGGATGAGTACTCACGGTTGCTTTATTTTCTCTTTTCCCCCATATACCCCACCTTGATGATACACCAGACGATGGAGTCCAGGAGCCAGACGCCACCACCGGAGCCTACTACCAGGCGGGTCCAGAGGGCACGTACTACTGGATCGAGCCAGCGGACCAGGAGTAGGATCGGAGGCTCCCAGGCAGGAGGCCAACGCCTTTCGATCTAGTGTCGCTGTTTGTGCTAGCCTTCTTAAGGCAAAACTTGTCTAACTATGTCTGTACCCAGATATTATTTGTATGACTGACTTATGTATTCGGATCTTCGGATCCCTGGTCTGTAATATTGTGGACCTCCGTTTATTTGTGTTTAGAGTTGTGTTGTGATATCTTCCCGTGAGTCCCTGGGCTTGATCGTACACGTTTGCGTGTATGATTAGTGTACGATTGAACCGGGGGCGTCACAACCAGATCTTGAGAAAGCTGTTAAGAATGCACAAGCTAAAGATGCTGAAATTGATCTGATGAAGAAAGACCTTCACCTTGTAAAGTACAGGGATTTCTCGCTGTCTGAAGATGGAACCTTGTATTTCAAAAACCGCATTGTGGTACCTCGCTTCGAACTCATGACTAACAAGGTCATGAAGGAGGCACATGATACCCCGCTGTCTATTCATCCGGGTAGCACCAAGATGTATCGTGATCTCCATCAAAGGTACTAGTGGTCTAAAATGAAGCAGGATATTGCTCGTTATGTTGCTGAATGTGATGTGTGTCGTCGCGTTAAAGCAGAACATCAGAAACCAGCTGGAATTCTGCAACCACTTCCTATTCCTCTATGGAAATGGGATAAGGTTCAGATGGATTTCATTACTGGCCTTCCTAGGTCACAGAAGGGTCACGATGCTATTCTTGTCGTCGTCGACCAACTCTCTAAAGTTGCACACTTTCTGCGTGTCAAAGAAACTATCACTGCTAGTCAGTTAGCAGAGTTGTATATCTCCAGAATTGTATCACTCCACGGTATTCCGAAGGAGATCAGTTCGGACCGTGGCGGCCTTTTCACCTCCAAGTTCTAGGAAAGTTTCCAAACAGCTATGGGAACTCATATTACCTGGAGTTCAGCTTATCACCCCCAATCCCAAGGCCAAGTTGAACGGGTTAATCAAGTGCTTGAAGACATGCTTCGGGCTTGTGTTATATCGTTTGGCAAGAAGTGGGAAGAATCTCTTCCTTATGCGGAATTCTCATATAACAACAGCTATCAAGCCAGCTTGAAAATGGCTCCCTTTGAAGTTCTTTATGGACGTAAGTGTCGAACCCCTCTGAATTGGTCAGAAACTAGGGAACGACCGCTCATGGGTCCGGATATTATTCAACACGCCGAAGAGCAAGTTCGTATTGTCCGGGAAAATCTCAAGGCGGCTCAGGACCGCCAGAAGAGCAACTATGATCGCAAACGATGGGGTTTGACTTATCAACCTGGTGATCAAGCTTATCTGCGTGTCACTCCTATGAAGGGCACTCACCGTTTCGGAATCAAGGGCAAGCTAGCTCCGCGCTACATTGGTCCTTTCCGCATAATTGCTAGACGTGGTCAGGTGGCATATAAATTGGAGTTGGCACCGCAATTCTCTCATATCCACGACGTCTTCCATGTGTCGCAACTTCGTCAATGCTTCAAAGAATCTCCGCACCGAGCTGTGGATCACGAGGTGCTCGAATTGCAAGATGGCCTATCTTATAAGGAGCATCCGATCCGCATTCTCGATGAAGCTGAACATCGGACCCGTCAGAAGGTTACCAAGTTTCTCAAAGTGCAGTGGTCAAATCATACTGAAGATGAAGCCACTTGGGAACGCGAGGATAATCTTCGTGCGGAATACCCCGAACTTTTTCCTTCTACCTCTTAATTCTCGGGACGAGAATTCTTGTTAGTGCAGGAGAATTGTAACACCCCCTGTCATTAGCTACAGTAATCACTTTTGATAATGACATGTCAGCAAGCTTAATAGTGATGATCATCATTAGCATCATATTGCATTTCAACTCCTAAGTCAAATTCAAATTTAAATGAAAGTGAAATATAAAAGTTGTCCAACATAAAAACTAAATTGTTCATTAAATGGCAAATATTGCAGAGACTATTCTAAAATTGAAACCAACAATTAATAATTTAACTAGGTGGCTCTAACATTATCAAAACAGCAAGGATTAATGCATATTAATTATTATAAAAAATTGTGTGAACTCGAGTTGACTCCAAACCAATTTTTGGTAGTGGTAGGTAATTCCTAGTATTTGTTGGAGCAATTCCTATGTTTTACAAAATTCAATATGTGGCCTAACTATTTACTAAACAGGAGATGTGATTAAATAAAAAGAAAAAAAAGATAAAAGGAAAGAAACAGAAAAAGAAAAAGAGAAAAAGACCCCCCCCCGGCCCAACTAGGCCAAGGCCCAGCCGGCCGGCCCACTCCCTCCCTATATGGCCTCCCCATGCGAGGCTCAGCAAACCCTAATTCCACCCAAACCACCGAACACCCCCCCTCGGCTCCCCCCAACAACCGATCCATTCTGGATCGGGCCGAGCCCCGTGCTCGCCGCGTCCCGAGCCCGCGCGCTCGCTCGGCCCCGCGCCGCCGCCCCGTCGCCATGCCGCCTCGCCCCCGACGCCGTCGCCAACCACCGTCGCCGCCCCGTCGCCGCGTCCCCCCTCACCGGACCACGCCGTCGTCCCCGTCGCCCTCCCCGCGCCCACTGCCCGTGCCCTACACCGTACGGTGAGGCCCGGCCCCGGCCTCTCCCCTCTCACGCCGCGTCGCCTCGCTCGCTGTTGCTGCCCGAACCGCCCCTGCCGCTGCCACCACCGTCCGGCGCCGCTCCGCGCTCGCCTGCCCCCGCCCGCGCACGCGCGCCGCACCGCACCCACGCGCACCCGCGCCGCGCCCATCGCCCGTCGCCGCGCCCCTGCCATCGCCGCGTGCGCGCACGCGCGCGCCCGCGCCCGACGCCCGCTTGTGGCCCCTGGGCCGCTGCCAGGTGGGGCCCTGCGCCCCTGAGCCACTGGCCGGTGGGCCAAACCCCCTGGCCCAATGACAAACGGGCCCCGCCCTAAAAACGTTTTAGAAAATAAAAATAAAAATAATTATGATTAATAATTAAAATTAATTAATTAATTAGTTAATTAATTAGGTTAATTAACCCTGTTTAGATTAATCTAATTTAATTAATTAGTTTAATTAATAATTAATTAATTAGTTAATCTCTAATTAACTAAACAGCCTATGACAGGTGGGACCCACTGGTCCTGACGTCATGCTGACGTCATGCTGACATCAGTAAACACTGTTTCGGATAATGTTTAATTTAAATAATTAAATAAATTCCAGAAATTAATAAAAACTTTAGAAAATCATATAAAATAATCCGTAACTCAGATCGAAAAACTTTGTACATGAAAGTTGCTCAGAAAGACGAGACGAATCCGAATACACGGTCCGTTCGTCCGCCACACGTCCCTAACTATCCGAACATGCAACCATTCCCCTCCGGTCATCTGTCTGATAAATGTCCGGAACCGGGAAAACATTCCCGGATGAATCCCACCTTCGCCAGTATCACCCGGCACTGCGTTAGATCACCTCTGTCACCGCGTATTACCATGTTATGCTTTGTGCTGCACTTTTTCGCTGAGTATTTATACTGTTTCCTCCCCCTCTTCTCTCTCGTTAGACCCCGACACCGACGTCGTCCCCGAGACCGACGCCGCTCCGGAGCCCGAAGACACCATTGACAACCTTGCCCTTGCCGCCGAGCAACCAGACAAGCCCCCCTTTGATCATCCCGATATCGCCCATTCTAATTTCCCATGCTTGCATTAGAATTGCTGCTGCTACTGCTTTACATATTCTGATGCATAGCCTGTTTATTGTATCCTGCTGTTGATAATTACCTGCATATCCTAAACTGCTTAGTATAGGCTGGGTAGAGACCTATCAGTGACCCCACTTATCCCGACTGCCGCGCTGGATTGTCAGAAGACCCGATCAACGGGATTGAAGACCAGGCCCCGACACCGCACATCACCCCCCCCTTTGTTGTAACGACACTGCAGCGTTACTATCGAGTGCCGAGGGTGAAACCTATTGTAGCACTTCTGATGTTAACTCTGTAGAGTAGCTATTCGGTCGTGGTCATCGAGGGTGATTCCTCCTTCACCGCTTCCGATAACGACGCTGTCGTACAACACCTCAAGTGTGGACCCAGTGAGGGTGATTCCTCCGAGTTCACCTTGACGGAGACATCGAGTAGGAATCCAACGAGGGTGATACCTCAGATTCCCCTGATGTTATGGACACACGGATACTTGGACTTTACACTGTTACTTGGAAAGGCGGGTCGACCCTGAGGGGTACCCGCGTGCGCCTGAGAGGCGAGTGTTGTGAAGACGGGTGCCAGTGTGGTGCCCGAGTGATGAATACGAGGCGCGGCCGGGCATTCTTAACCCTTGCAGCAAGTCCTCGAGACGGGGCGACGGGGTCACATCTTTCGTGAGTCTCTGCTCGTTACCGCAAGCCCTAGTCCATTAACGATTTGGATATTTGATCCGAGCAGGTCTCTGGCCTGATAGCACTAACCATCACGTGGGCATAGTATGGGCGTTCTGCATCGTAGCATCAGCCGAAAGCTCTGTCAGACGTCTAGTTTAGCCTTGCGGCCGGGACGGACCGGCGCCCTCCGGGTGCCTGGCTTCACCCTGCTCGCAACGACCCGGAGTGCACAGGGCGATGGCCCAAGACCCCTGAGCGCTTAGGATGTAGACCGGCGGGGACCTCTCTGCTGAGCTCTAGGTAGGGTTGCAATGTGTCGTTTGGCCGAGGCCGGGCATGACCCAAGAAAGTGTGTCCGGCCGGAGTTAATCGAGCGTGTTGGGTAAGTTGGTGCACCCCTGCAGGGAAGAAAACTTCTATCGATGGCCGGTCCTACGGTAAAGGACACTCGGAGTTGTATCCTGATTGATACAATTTAGAACTGGATACTTGGATACTATGGCTCTGGGATTGCTTCTCGCAGGGAGTCGAGAAGGGATCTCAGGACGAGGTTGATGACTGTATGGCTCTGGGATTGCTTTCTCGCAGGGAGTCGAGAAAGGATCTCTGGGTGAGGATGAGACTTAATGATACTGCTACATTATATTGAACTGTTCTACTCTCTTCTACTGCTGCAAGACAGCTGAAGATGCTAGTCTTCGATAGGACTAGGCCTTCTCTCTATTCTGGCATTTCTGCAGCCCAGTCCACATATATAGCCTCTCCTTGGAAATGCTGCATATGTAGTGTAGATCCTTGCTTGCTGAGTACTTCTGAGTACTCACGGTTGCTTTGTTTTCCTTTTCTCCCCATATCAGTTTGACGTGACCAAGATGACGGAGCCCCTGAGACAGATGCCCCGTCGATCGACTACTACTACTACCCAGAGGATGGATTCTACTACGAGTTGACTGACGACCAGGAGTAGGATCGGAGGGTCCCAGGCAGGAGGCCTACGCCTTTCGATCGTAGTGTTTTATTTTGCCCCGCCTTTCTAAAGGCCTTTCTGTTTCTCTTTTAATATCTGTACTCAGATATCTGATGCTTCCGCTGACGCTTGTACGTAAGCTTATGTATTCGAGCCCTCGAGGCCCCTGGCCTGTAATATATAGCTTGTATGACTTTATTTATGTTTTAGAGTTGTGTTGTGATATCTTCCCGTGAGTTCTTAGGCTTGATCGTGTGCATTTGCGTGTATGATTAGTGCACGATTGGGCCGGGGGCGTCACATATTACTCCTCATGCCAGATCAAGAACTATCTATACTAGGTTTCCAGAAGGCACGGGAGCTGATCCCTATAACTGCATGGTATTTATGGTGGAATAGACGGAAGCTGGTTCATGAGGGAGAGTCTTAAGAGGCGTACCAAACCTCGATGGGATTCGTGCTATAACAACAAAGTATGTAAATGCCCACTCACGTAATGCAAATAGGAAAAATGAAGGATGGAGACGACCTCCTATCGGGTCGTTAAGTTAAATGTGGATGCTTCTTTTGATCATGATCTACTAAGGAGCACAGCGGATGCTATTCTCAGGGATGACAAAGAAAATTTCATTGTTGGCGGAAATTGGAAGATTGAATGATGTGTTGATGTTCTGACAGCGGAAGCGTTAGCACTAAGGCTTGGCTTACTGCTGGCACAAAAGACAGGCTGCAATCGTCTCGTTATCAACTCTGACAACATGGAGGTCATTGATACAATGAAGAACAGAGGACATTCTGCAGGAGCGGTGGCGGTAGTTTTTGATGATTGCTATTTTATGGCTTGTGATTTTTCTTTTACTGGTTTTGAATATCGTAACAGGGAAACGAATAAAGTAGTTTATGAGTTTGCTAGACTAGCAAAATGTTCCATGACAAGGGATTGGATCTAGGAGCCTATGAAAAATATTGTATCCCTTCTTATAGACGATGTAACCATTATATTTAATTAATAAAGTGACGCCTTTAAAAAAAAGTATGCTAGTGTTTCGCCAATAATACAGGTTGGCGTTTTATGAATGACCAAATTAAATATAAAATCCCTCACAAAAGATATAATAAATAAAGAATATGGTTTTCAGCATGCAGCCTGACTGAACCGAGCGAAGGAGGCCAAAAATGGTGCCGTGGTACGTGCTGTTGCCGCACGGCCGGCAGGTGCAGCGCTGGCATCGCTATCGCACCCCACCACTTGTGTAACATAAACAACACAAGACGTCGCGATCGCCGCAAATTAAGAAACGGCGGGCGGCCATCTCGGTGGTGTGGAAACAGAGCAAAGCAGAGCACCCATCATCACTTCAAATGCAGCTAGTCGTTACAACTTACTCCTTCCCTGCATCCGCTCTCCCAGCTACCCCCATCTCCCGCCATGTCCCGCCTCGACACCGCCTCCCTCCTCTCCCCCTCACCTCCGCCGTTGAAGCCCCATCGCCGCGGCCTCCTCCTACCCTCCGTACTCGCCGCCGCCGTCGCTCTCTTCCTCCTGGGCTTCCTCCGCTCCCCGCCGAACCCATCCCCAAACCTCGGCTCCCTCTTCCTCTCCCTCGGCTCCAACAACACCGCCGCCTTCCACCTCCGCGCGCTCACCCTGCACCCCCACGTCGCCGGCACCAAGGCCAACTCCGTCACCGCCGCCTACGTCCTCCACGCGCTCTCCTCCCTCTCCATCCCCGCGCACATCACGCCCTACTCCGTCCTCCTCTCCTACCCCGTCCACCGCTCCCTCTCCCTCTCCGCGGGGCCCGGCCGCGCCGCCAAGTCCTTCTCCCTCACCCAGGACACCTACCCCAGCGACCCCTACGCGCGCGCCGCGGCTGAGGTGACCCCGACCTTCTTCGCCTACTCCGCCTCCGGGTCGGTGTCCGCGGAGGCCGTGTACGCCAACTACGGCCGCGAGGAGGACTTCGCCTACCTCGCCTCCCGCGGCGTCGACGTCGCCGGCAGGGTGGCGCTCGCGCGGTACGGGAGGATCCACTGCGAGGACATCGTGCACAACGCGCGCGCGGCGGGCGCCGCGGCCGCGCTGGTGTACCCCGACCCGCTGGAGTACGGCGGCCCCGCCGGGGAGGGGTCGTTCCCCGACTCGCGGTGGCTGCCCCCGAGCGGCGTGCAGGTGGGGAGCCTGTTCCGGGGCGTGGGCGACCCGACGACGCCGATGTGGGCGTCGTCAGAGGGGTGCGAGCGCGTGAGCGTGGAGGACGCCATGGCCACCGACGACATGCCGGGCATCCCGGCGCTCCCGGTGTCGGCGCGGGACGCGGCGGAGATCCAGCGGGTTCTGGGCGGGGCCGTGGCGCCGGCGGACTGGCAGGGCCGGGACGGCAGCCCCGCGTACCGGCTTGGCCCGGGGCCGGCCGTGCTGAACCTGACGTATCAAGTACGTTAAACTCGAGGCGCTTTTGTCTCGCTTGCCAAATTCTTTTTCAGGTGTGATTGTTGTATGATGCTTTTGCTTGGAATTTGCAGGGCAACGATACGATGGCAACGATTGAGAATGTCTTCGCGGTGATCGAAGGCGCAGAAGAGCCGGACAGGTAACCCATTTTCTCTCATGCTGCATCATCAACCATCATCAAGTAGTACGTATAACTTTTCGTTTTTAAATGGACTCTTCTGCTTATTTTTACGGGGAAACTTCTATTACACTGCAAGTTGTAGTAAAATATGCATCGTGCCTGACCACTTCCAGATACCGGGCACGGCTTTTGGACCATTCGTAGACCTTCAGCTTCAGGTGTAGCTAATTTCATCCCGTAAGATATATGATATCCTGGCAAGTGCATCTTACTTTGCTTGCTTTGGTGCATCCAATTCTTTTTTCTTTTTGAATTAGCTAGTCAAATGGCACAATTTCCTAATCCCCATACCACTTTGGGCTCCACTTTACTGATCAGAAAGTTCTCCGGCTACACCCTTTGTATATGGGTCCGTCTATGTCACATCTAGATGTGAGATAATATCTCACATCTAAGTTTTTTTCATGTCATGTTTGTTTGTCCTGTTTGTTTGATTTTAATTTGTCAACGCCCAGAACTAAAAACTACCTCGTCGTGCGTCCGCCTTGATGACCGGCCTATACGCAAATCTGGTCACTAGCTCTCCTCATAAAAAAAAATCTGGTTGCTAGCTACCCGTACAAGGAACCTGATCGCTAGCTTTTTCTGGAAAACAAAATGATCGCTAGTGCTAAATCGACTTTTTAGCTTTTGCCTCTGATCATTATACATTTACAAGGACATCTCCCATAGCTAGCTTCTAGGCTACCAACGATTTATTTTATTTTTTACCTTTTGATTTTTGCGTTTTTCACTATTATATTTTATAATTAATTTTCAGTAAAGAACAAAATTTCATCAACACATATTTCAAAAACATGTTCACGAATTTACATAAGTTTTTTCAAATTATAAAAAATGTTACCGAATACCAAAAATGTTCTAATATATGGTGAACAATGCTTTAATATATGATGATCATTTTCTGAATACACACTAATTTTTTTTTTCAATACACACTGAACATTGTTTTTTATATACATGAACTTTTTTATATACGATGAACTAAAAGCGAACTTTTTTATATACATTGAACTAAAAGCGAACAGGTAAAACAAAAATAGATAAAATAGATAAATAAGAAGAGAACAAAAAATAAACACATTTTGATTCGCTTTTAAAAAATTGATCAACATGAACAATTTTAGAAAAATGAACTAATTTACAAATTTTGAAACATGTATTGAAACTTGTGAATTTATGAACAAACAAAAAATTACCAGAATATGAAAAAAAATGAGATCAACTTTTGAAATATTGAAAAATAAAAAGGAGATGAAAAACAATGAAGAAAAATGATAAATAAAAAAGCAGAAAAAAACATGAAGAAAATGAAACAAAACAAAAAAAAGGTATCCTAGCTACTTGGGTCGGCTCATCTGCAGTTTGTTCGCTGACTAGGATGGACTGGAAACTAGGAAAAAAATGTTGGGCCCCCAATGGCAGGTCGAGGGTGGACTCTCAATTGGGAATAAAAAAAGTCGGGCCCCAGTTGCAAGTCGAGTTTGGACTTGCCACTGGGGACAAAAATGGTTGGACCCTAATTGCGAGTCAAGGGTGGACTTGCAGCTGGGACTAGAAAAGGTCGAGCCCGAGTTACGAGTCGACGGTGGACTTGCAATTGGGGAAAAAGGTCAACCCCAGTTGCGAATCGAGGGTGGACTCGCAATTGGGACTAAAAAATGTCGGGCACCAGTTGCGAGTCGAGAATGAACTTGCAACTCGGACAAAAAATGTTGGGCCCCAGTTGCGAGTCGAGGACGAACTTGCAACTTGGACAAAAAAGGTTGGACCCTAGTTGCAAGTCGAGGGTGGACTTGCAACTCGGAAAAAAAAAGATTGGACCCCAGTTGCGAGTCGAGGACGAACTTGCAACTCGGACAAAAAAGGTTGGACCCTAGTTGCGAGTCGAGGGTGGACTTGCAACTCGGACAAAAAAGGTTGGGCCCCAGTTGCGAGTCGAGGACGCACTTGCAACTCGGACAAAAAAGTTGTGCCCTAGTTACGAGTCGAGGGTGGACTTGCAATTCAGACAAAAAATGTTGGGCCCCAGTTGCGAGTCGAAGGTGGACTTGCAACTTGGAAAAAAAAGTCTAGCCCCATTTGCGTCGAGAGTGGACATGCAACTAGGACAAAAATGGTTTGGCCACAGTTGGACTTTCAACTGGAAAGAAAAGGCCGGACCCCAGTTGTGGGTCGAGGGTGGACTTGCAATTAGGATAAAAAATATTGAGACCGAGTTGCGAGTTAAGAGTGCAATTGCAACCAGGAAAAAAAAGGTCTGGCCCAGCTGCGACTCAAGAGTGGATTGCAACTGGGACAAAAAAGGGCTAGGTCCGAGTTACAAGTCGAGGGGGTTATTGCAACTGGGATAAAGGGTCGGTCCCTAACTGTGAGTCGAGGGTGGACTTGCAAATAGAAAAAAAAATCGGGCCCCATTTGCGAGTTGACGATGGACTTGCAACTAAGACAAAAAAGTTCAGGTCCCAGAGTCGAGAGCGGACTTGCAATTGGGAGGAAAAAACGTCGGGCCCGAGTTGCGAGTCAAGGACGGACTTGCAACTGGGAGAAAAAAAGACCGGGTCCCAGTTGCGAGTCGAGGGTGAACTTGCAACTAGAAAAAAAAAATGCCAGGCCCCAGTTGCGAGTCAAGGGCGGACTTGCAAATGGGACAAAAAAAGAACGGGTCCCAGTCACGAGTCGAGGATGAACTTGCAATTAGGACAAAAAAAGGCCAGACCCCAGATATGAGTTGAGGACCAACAAAAATGGAGTCGAACAGGCCTAAGCCAACAACAGGATACACAATAAACAAACAACAATAAAGGAGGCGGAAGGTAGAGCTTGCAGAAAAATGACGGAAAAATAAATCAAATGGTGAATTTAAAAAGTACTTATAAAATTTTAAAAATCATGGATTTAAAAGACTAAAAAAGAGAAAAAACAAAAGTTTAAAAAGATGGGACCTTTATTGCATATTGCATGCCAGTGTGTGGTTGGACTTGCACCTAGAACAAAAAATGGATTGGGCCTGAGTTAGGGGACAAGTAGACAAAACATAACCAGGAGACACAGGAATACATCATCCAACGCCGGGAGATCAAAAGTTTACGCGAAAATTACAACAACAAGATGCAACGGTGACAGTTACTAGTTGCATGACAAGGGTGCACTTGCAACATAATCTAAAAATATGTTGGGCCGAGTTGCATCTCGGTGGTTTACTTGCAACTGCGACAATAAAAATAAAAGAGACGAGCTCCAGTTTGCATGTCGGTGGTCGACTTGCAACTAGAATAAAAAATAAAAAAACGAATCCAGTTAGGAGTACACTTGCAGGAAAGACCAAAACGGTTTGGACCCAGATGCATGTCGGTGATCGACTTGCAACTGGAACAAGAATAATAAAAAGACACAAGGTTCTTACATATTAGGGTTAGACATGAGAATAAAAATAAAAACAAGAAATTGGCCGTTGCCCGTCATTGTACTGTTTAGAAACTTGGTCGGGTCGCCTCTACTCCTTAGACAAAGAGCAATGGGACAGAGAGAGCGAAGAAATAGAGTCGACGAGCCAGCGGTCAGCTCTTCTCTTCAACTTATACAGACAACACTTATCTTCAACTACAACATAGAAAAAAAAGACCACGAAAAACGGCCCAAAAAAGAAAGACGCACGGTGTGATGGGCTGTAAAATGAACAACAGATGAGCAACACCGGACGCGCGGGACAAAACAACCCCGATCAAAGAATTGCACAAAATTTATGGAGACAGATCAAATGAACTGAAACTTAGATGAGACATCACACTCATCTATATAAGTTTTAACAATTTCGATACATGATTTACTATTCCGTTGACACGTTGCATGGATGAATACAAATCAAAACAACGAAAAAAAGCATGAACAATCATACGGTATATACACGCACAAAGAAGATGCCTCTACACGTCATCTGATATATACACATATTATAGTATCACAAGGGGAGGGGGGGGGAAGAAATGAGAAAAAGACAAAAAATACCTCACAAACTGCAACAGCTGCAGTGTATCGAGACAATACAACAAAAGACAAAAAAAGAAAAAAAACAGAAAGGAAAGGCAGCCCACGCTAGCACACATGGGCTAGCCCACGCTGGCACGCTGCATGCACGTCCCGTGCGGGCTGCGCGAGCGCACGCTACAAATCGCCAGATCGTACAATCAAAGGCGAACAAATCGTCAGATCATCAGTGCACGAATTGTAAAGACAAAACAAATCCAACGATGAGGGACTTAGATGTGAGATAGTTATTTTACATCTTAGATGTGAAATAGCAAATCCGTTTGTATATTTCAAAGACAATGCATCTGATCTGCTCCTATTCAGCTACTCCAGCTTCATACTATCGATCTGAATTCTCAAATGGCTATGGGGGTACTTGATTTGTGCTTTGTACTGTATACAGAAAATTGATCTGTTGCTTTCGCCGTGATAAATCTGTATTCTCAAATGGCTATGGGGTACACAAGTCCGACTTGCACTTTATTTTATTTTGCTCAACCTAGTTTGCTTGGAAGCAAACAATTTGATCCAACTTCGTCATGGTTTGGTACAACGATATTACAGACGTGCTCTGCAGTTAGGCGTAGTTGCAGTTCCAGTCTTATTTATGACGTGACTAAGCTAACCAATTTTAACCTTTGATGATGATACAGATATGTTATCCTGGGAAACCATCGCGATGCCTGGACGTTCGGAGGCGCCGACCCCAACAGCGGAACAGCAGCTATGATCGAGGTGATTCTTGTGTTATAACATATGTTCTCTCAGCAATCCAGTAGGCTGTTCTTTTCTCTGAACTCTGCACCGTGGCATAATACACTAATCCTGACCGCTCCTTCTGAATATCGGAATTGGCTTATCAGCGCAAATCTTGAACGTGCTAACTTCACTTGCTGTCCATCTAGTTAGCGCAAAGGTTTTCGATGCTGCAAAAGCAAGGGTGGAGGCCTCGAAGGACCATCATTTTCTGTAGCTGGGATGCAGAAGAGTACGGATTGGTAAGTCGATTTCTCTTCGGGCACCTCATTCATTCACTAGTGATCTAAATGCTCTTATATTAGTTTTCGGAGGGAGTACATACGTAGGCACCTTAAAAAGCAGCTGCAATGGTGATCACGATGTACGTTTATGCAGACAGGATCAACTGAATGGGTCGAGGAAAACAGGGAGATGCTTTCCTCGAGAGCTGTTGCATATCTGAATATTGATGTTTCAGTAGTCGGTCCGGTTTTACTCCCATCTACAACTCCACAACTGGATGAGCTACTCCTGGAAACAATTAAACTGGTACGCCATTTTAGCCTACCAAAACGTCTTATATTTTGATACAGAGGTAGTAATTCTTTCTCTTTTTTTGAGAATGATACGGAGGAGGTAGTAACTGATAGTCAATCATCTGGGTTTGGTCATACCAAAGAGTAACTGTTGATTGGTCAACACTCTACAGTTGGTGCCTCGACTTTGAACCACCTGTCTGTGACAGTATCATGCTTATGCCAATGCTATTTTTCTTATTAAGATGTTCAAAAGGTCAAAACGTTCTGTTTTTTTTTCAATTCATGAAGGTTCAAGATCCCGACAATTCATCTCAGACGGTGTATGATGCATGGGTCAAATCCAATGCTTCTCCCAAGGTGAGTTGTAACATGACTTCCTTATACAGTTAGCACACCGTTATCACTCGTGGTATATAGTACTGATTGCTGTCAAACTCTGGGTTCCTTTGTGCGTAAAATGAAACCTGCAGCTTCGGGGTTTCATTTCTAAATTTCAGCTCCAACTCTGAAAATGTTCCTAGCTATCACTCCATCCCAAAATAAGTGTCCCAACTTTAGTACAACTTTGTACCAAAGTTAGAACAAAGTTGAGACACTTATTTTGGGACGGAGGGAGTATTTACTGTAGTTAACATATATTGTCTCTGATATCCTGCATGAAGATTCAACGACTGGGCAATGGAGGATCAGACTATGCAGCATTCGTCCAACATGTTGGCATTCCATCAACCAACTTGATATTTGGAGAAGGTAGGGGCGCACTTCGTGTTGTTTATTCTTACGGTTTCTCGTATCTTTAATGGTGCTCCTTGGACATTGACAGGGCCAGGATATCCTGTTTACCACTCCTTATACGATGATTTTGTATGGGTGGAGAAGTTCGCGGACCCTGGGTTCCGTAGGCATGTCGCAGGTGCAGCCCCGTATTCCTTTTGTGCTGTGTGTTACTCCCTCCGTTCACAAATATGTTCTAACCTTTTTCAGTTCAGTTCAGTTCACTCATTTCAGTTCGTACGTAGTCCATATTGAAATATCTGAATTATCTCTCGAAATATCTTAAATTTGTGAACCGAGGGAGTAGTACTTGGTAGCTTCACAGCATAACCAGCATTATCATCTCACAGCTGCTAGCATCTGGGGAATTATGGCTTTGAGACTTGCTGACGAAGAGATCATACCCTTCGATTACATGTCCTACACCACTGAGCTTGAGGTAACACCGTCCAATGAACGCAGTAACATTCGCAGGCAGGGGCATACAAAAAAGGAAGATCACTCCAAGCCTTATGAACTTGAAATTCCCTTTATTTTTTGCCTTCTGTCAGGCATACACAAAAGTAGTAGAGAAGGAAACCGAGGGGACGGCTGTCAGTTGTTCCCCATTGTACAACTCGATCAGAGCTCTGAAAAAGGCAGCAACCAAAGTAAACAGCGAGCGAAAGGTATCTCGGTTGCTTCAGAATTGCTGCTCAGCCAATACAATCTTGGATATGCTAGCTTTTCTTAA
Source organism: Thinopyrum elongatum (assembly GCA_011799875.1). Classification (NCBI taxonomy): domain Eukaryota; kingdom Viridiplantae; phylum Streptophyta; class Magnoliopsida; order Poales; family Poaceae; genus Thinopyrum; species Thinopyrum elongatum. The sequence goes on from CM022299.1 coordinate 395,076,930, forward strand.
CTTCAGAATTGCTGTCAGGATATTCAAAGGGAACTGTCAAGCAAGCAACTGAGCAAGGGCTCGATGAAGATCCGGGGACTCAACGACCGGCTCGTGCAGGCAGAGCGAGCCTTCACTAACCGGGAAGGCATCTTCAAGCAAGCCTGGTACAAGCATCTGGTCAGTGAACAACTCCTCCACACCTCTCTCTTCCGTGGGATTCACCGCGGTATCTCGTGATCTCCCGGTTCGTAGTAGTGGCCGTTCTGATTTGCGAGCGTCGCCTGTCGCAGATCTACGGACCGTCGGAGCAGAACGACTGGGACACCGCGTCGTATCCTGGCATAGCCGACGCCATAGCCACCGCGAGGCGCAGCAACACCTCGGCGTCCTGGAAGCTGGTGCAGCACGAGGTTCACAGGGTCGCCAGGGCCGTGGCACAAGCATCCGCCGTGCTCAGCGGAAGCCTCACCTGACAGGATCGCAGTCCGCAAGCAATGGAAAGAGCATCAGCATTGTCTCCGGCCGTGCATAATCATGCCAGTGCAGCCGACTGTTAATCCTCTGGCCAAAATGTATCAGGCCGTGCCTCGCATGATGCCCATCAATCTGCGCATGATGCGACCAGTGTACATATGCTTTGGAATTTGGATAGATGTGTGCATTGTGCTTGTGTGTGCACCGTATTCAGTTAATGAGCTGCAAAATTATGTAGTAATACAGATCAGGGCACCTACTGTATTGTACAGATTGAAGTTTGGTGGACCTGCTGATGTTTAAAGGAGCTTCCATATAACCGGGGGCTGTTATCCGGCGGGTCTTCTGGATCCGGTCGATTTAGATTTCTGGTGGATCCATCTGGATTCGACCAGCGTTTATGGTTTTTGGAGTTTCTACAGGTTCTTATCGGCGTTTTTTATCCGCTGCGGCGATTTTGCGACCACCGGCATCTCCTTGTCTGCATCAACGACTTCTCAGTCGTTGCTTCTACAAACTCTTGGATTTAAAAAAGTTTGTTTTGCCGAGGCGAATGCCTAGAGGCGGCATCAAGCTATGCTCACGACGCACTATCAATGGATGCATGAGGGAGAAAACTTTGGCACACCTAAGAATAAAATATAACTTTATTTTCTATATGAGTGTGTTCATAAGGACATGTTAAACTTAATTTATGTGTCCTTAGGCCTTTTGCAAAAGAAAAAAGAATTGGGGGCTGTCATATGCATAGCGTCGCGTGGCTCACGTCACTCCTCCTGGGCTACATAATAAGTATGACATCGTTTTTTTTCGATTTTAAGTTCCTTTTTCTCATTCGCAAAAAAAGGTACTCGCTTTGATCCATATTAATTATCGCTGATTTAGTACAATTATACTAAATCAACAACAATTAATACGGACTGAAGGGAGCATTTCTGATCGCTTTGTTGTTTTATTTTGCAGGGGTATTGTGTTTTATTTTCACTCTTTCATGTTCCTTTCACCCCTTTTATATATAATTCAAAAATAATTTTACCTCAGAAAATTAGTTCATGCAATTTAAATGGGTTAATTGTATTAAAAGATATCAATCATGTACTAATAAAATATTTAAAAATAATGTTTGTGTAATTTCAGAAAAGTCTGTGCATTTAAACAATGTCCATGCAATTTTAAAAAGCATTCGGGTCACTCCAAAAAAATATTCATTAAATTTTTAAAATGTTTCTACGTTTTAGAGAATGTTTACATGAATTTCAAAAGTTTTACACAATGTAGTTTACAATTAAAACAGTGTATTTTTTCAAAAAATGCTCATGCAATATTGGAAAAATCGTGTAAATTTAATATGAGGTCGTGGCACTAAAAAATCATATAGTTTCTGAAAAGTATTCACATGTTTTAAAAAATATCTGTGTTTTCGTCATTAAATATGTAAAAATATCTTCAATAATAAGAAACCATAAAATCAAAATTAAAAAGGGAAAAGGGTAAAGAAACAGGAAAAACAAAAAATGAAAATGAAAAGAAAAGATCTGGAGAAAACAAAATAAAAACAAAAATGAATAAGGCAATAGGACAAAGTAATCATGCCGGTGCCCACTATTATTCCTCTGGGCAATATGTTTCAGGCCGTGCCTCCCATGATGCCGATCAATCTGCGCATGATGGGACCCATGTACATAAGCTTTGGATAGATGTGTGTATGCTGTATGCAGTGTATTCAGTTGATGAGCTGCAAAATTATGTAATAGGCACCTACTGTATTGTACAGATTGAAGTTTGGTGAACCTGCTGATTTTAGGAACTTCAGATAACCAGGGGCTGTTATCCGGCGGGTCATCTCGGTCCGGTCGGTTTAGCTTTTCGGTGGATCCGTCCGGATTCGACCGGTGCTCGTTGTCTTTGAAGTTTCTACAGATTCTTGCTGGCATTTTCTTATCTGGTGTGACGACTTGCTTCGCAGATTGCGGCCAACAGCATTTCCTGGTCCGCATCGACAACTCACTGGTCACTACTTCTACAAGTTTCTGGGTAAAAAAGTTTGCTTCGTCGAGGCGGAGTCCCACATGCGGCATCGAGCTATGCTGACGGCGCACCGTCGATGGACGCATATGAAGAAGAAGACTTCGGCGCCCCTAACAATTTGAATGTAATTTTATTTTTCTGTATGGGTGTGTTTGTAAGGACATTTGAACTTAATACATTGGCCTTAGGCCTTTTCGCAAAAAAGAAGAAGAAGAGAAAACCACGGGGTCCTCATCTCTTTTTTTTAGCAGTACGGGGTTGTTATATACGTAGCGTCCAGTGGCTCACCTCGCTCCTCCTGGGCCGACCCAATAAGTACGATAGTGCCTTTTTCGGTTTTAAGTTATTTTTTGTCATCTGCAAAGAAAAATATTGCTTTGTTGTTTTAGTTTGTAGGAGTTTTTTATTTTATTTCCACTCTTTCGTTTTCCTTTCACCCCTTTTAAATATATTTCGAAAATATCTTAGGTCAGAAAATTAGTTCATGTAATTTAAGATGGTTATGTGTACTAAAAAATATACATCATGTACTAATAAAATATTTTAAATAATGTTTGTGTATTTTCAGAAAAGTTCATGCATTTAAAACAATTTTCATGAAATTTTAAAAGCACTCATGAAATTTCAAAAATATATTCATGAATTTGTTAAAATAATCTATGTTTTAGAAAATGTTTACATGATTTTGAAAACTTTTCAAGTCTTATTTAAAATGTTAATGTAGTTTATAATAAAACAATGTATTTTCCAAAAAAATGTTCAAGAAATTTCGAAAAGTTCATGTAATTTTAATATGTGTCATGTCATTTAAAAAATATCATATAGTTTTTAAAAACTATTCATGTGTTTACAAAAATGTTCCTGTGTCTGTCATAAAATATGTAAATTTCTTTTCAACAATGAGAAACCTTGAAATCAGATTTAGAAATGGAAAAAAGAAAAACTGAAGGAAAAAATAAAAATAACAAGATAACAAGAGAAAATATAATAAAAAATAGAGTAAAACAAAAATGAATAAGGTAATACTTCCTCCATTCCATAAATTTTTGTTTTCGAAACGGAGGCAAAATATTTGCCTCATCGATTAATTAAGAAGAAGAGAGTTGCCCAGTTAATTTCGGAAAACCGAGCAAAAACCGATACAAACAACCCGCATGCGTACTACTCACACAGCACAAAACACCGTGACCGCACATGCGGCCCTCCTAACGCACCACAACCGCAACCCTCGACACTTGTACAACACAATAGAGCTCCAGAGAAGAACACCCCCCACGATAAAAAAGAAGCACCTTCCATCATGAAGTCACGAGCGCCTTCCGAATGGCGCCACCCTTCTTGCTTTTGTTTGCCTTTGCTTTCTCCCTGTTGGGTTTCTGCTTCAGGTGGCAACGACTTGTATTGCCAGATCCAGGCTGCTCAGCCACCCATCTGTCAAGGAAGTCGTAGAACTCATTGTACTTCTTGATGTAGTTGTCACCAACCAAGGGGCGCTTAGGAGCCGACACCAACCAACCGGCCGCAACGACATCGTCGGCCCGAGGAACCACTACCACGACATTCTCCACCACAGGGACCATCAACACGCTGGACTTCGGCACCTCCAGTTGCTCACATGGCAGAGGCGAAACATGCCCCTCACACGAGGTCGCCGATGAGTACACCTCCAACCGCTCCAAGGATAGAGGCGAAGTAGGGCTCGTACATATATCCCGAAGCTCGGGCATGAGCTGTAGCACCGGAGCCGCAAGAACGACAGACTCGCCCACAACGGTAGGCAACACAGAGGACGAAGCAGAAATCGATGGTGAAATGTCCCGAACACGAGGGGAGAAACAACCATAGGACTCTGTCCCTCCGTCCTCTGTGGAGCCAACATCGGTCACACCAACAGATTGTGGCGTCGGCGTGGCCTGCAACATAGCCGGCACAGTGGAGAGCTTACTCAAAGCAGCCTCTGCCCGCTCCAGAAAGCTCTCAATACACGCCTGCCAGCCTTGAAGCAACTCAGTCTGATGCGCCAGAGTAGTCTGAAGCACCACATCGGATGGGGTTGTCGGGCTAGCGGAAGCAGCAACCACAGAGGCCCAAGAACCACGACGAAGCGAATTGGAGGGAAGCACAAGTTTCATTTGGCCCTCTGTTGGAGCAGGAGTCTGACGATGCTGGGTGCCGAGGCGAGGGACGGGCGGCACGACAAAAGACATGCCAGCGAGCTGAGAGGACGCCAGGGGTTACGACAGTCGCGCGCACGAAGGCCGTTCTCCAAGCAACGAGTGCATCGGAAGGGATCTCTGCAAACCGCCGCACGATGTCCTGGGGCGAGGCATCTGCAGCATCGGCCGTGGAGCCAGGCGGGGATAGACCGGGGAGCCAGAGCCAAGGTCGGCGACACCAAACGACGCCGGCCCCCCACCTTCACCCATCCCTGCTCCGAAGACGCCTCAGGAGCAGCGACAACAGCAGCAGCAGTCGGATTGCTTATCCCTCTCGAGCATCTGGCAGCCAACGGCGTCAGCGGGGCAACCTCGTCGTCATCGCCAATGCTGCAGACGTCATCGGCGAGGGAAGCCCATGACACGGCCAGCGGCGGCTGAGGGGCCCGCACAACGGCGCCGGGGACGAGCGCGAGCCCAAGTGCAGCCGTGGGCGGAGGGGAAGCGGGGCCCTCCCGATCTGGACATGGGGAGGCGGCGGTGATGACCACAGGGGCCAAACCACGAGCGGCCGACGTAGACGGCGTGAGGGCCCAGCCTGAGGGGGCTCCGGCAGGAAGAACGGCTGCAACACGAGCCGAGGACGGAGCCGAAGTAGAGTCAGCCGCAGCAGCTACCGAGACCAGGAGATGAGACGAGGCCGTGGGTGATGGAGGAGCGGCCGCGGCGGGGAGCCCCGATCCAGATTGGCCAGCGGCAGCGAAGCCCGGCGGGCGGGCAGCCGAGCGGCGGCGGCGAGCGCCCACGCGCCGCATGCGGGGTCGCGAGAGCCCCATGCTCACCCGCGCGCAGGCATGTTCCTGCTGCCGGTCGCTGAGGGAACTGCCTGGAACCTCGCCGGCTGCGGACGCCAAAAGAGCGAAGACGACCTCGCAGTTGGGAAGGATGGACAGCAGACGCGGCTGGGAGGGATGGAGAGACGACGAGACGGGGCTTCCGGATCCGGGCCGGACGGAGGCTGGGGAGGCCGGAGCGAGGAGATCAGGCCGGCGGCGCCTCGCGCACGGCCGACGTGACTCTGCTCGCGAGAGCTCTCGGCATAATGTAGTGTGCCCGCGCTTTTCGAGATTTAAGTTTGACCATAAATTTAAACAACATGGGCGACTTCATTATGGAATGGAGGGAGTATTACCTTATTCATTATGATCAAATTTAAATCTCTAAAAGCGCAGGTGCAGTACATTATGAAATGGTGGAAGTACGACAAAAGAACAGAAAAGAAAAATGAAAATCATAAAAATAGAAAATAAAACAGAAACCTAGAGAAAAAACCCCGAAGCCAAATCAAAAGAAAACATGAGGAAACCAGAAAAAGAGAAAATCGGTAGCCATGCGTCTCCTTAGATGTAATTCCCTGGCCAAACCCACTTATTTACCCACCAGTTCCTTGCCGCGTGACTACCATCCAGGATTAGACTGGCCTCACAGACCAACACTAGTCTTTCCTGCATTTTATCCTCACTCGTACGCACCCAAAATCAAATTCCGGGTTTATTACTTGTCCTTAAATTGCTCCAAGTCAAACACGCTTAATTTTGAAGTTCCTTCGGATAAGCTTCTAGAAAAGAAGGTGCATCTTGTTGTTTATATGACTAGTATATCAGTCATATTAAACTGGGATGTCACACTAGAGCAGCCACAATGTAGAATTTTATGGCCCCCATACTTGCCTCTAAGACTTTGGAGGCCATCGTTATACACTGCAGGGTTATTCTCTAGGGAAAAAGGTTCTAGCGTTGTCGCCAAGGCTAGAGGCTGCCTCCAAGCCATTTCCTTTTACCATAGTTATTTAGGATAGTAAAACTGAACATAATCTCAGCCCTCTCATGCCCTCAGACTTTTGGACCGTCAGATCTCGCATCTTGATAGTTACTGGTCGTCCGATCTACCCTTAGCTCGCGCACTGGGCCATATGTCCTAAAGGGTAGCTACTTCGCAAGAAAAATATAAAGCCTGTGGTTTATTGGGTCGTCTGCCCCTGAAGCCCATTTTCCAGCCTCGTAAATCATGTAGCTGGGTTATGTGTATAAAAACGGTTGGAAAAAGCAACACTTTAAGCTATATGGGATCCACCTTAAAGGCTAGATACACGCTTGGTAGCATTGCTTAGAGGCAAGGTCATGGGACCCACCTTAGAGGCAGCATCTCTTCTAGACATTGTTGATGCTCTTACTAGATCTCAACCCTCGTGCACAATCCTCCTTATTGTGGTACATAACAATTCAGGATACAATCATTATTCAAGGGATCAACTATATCGAGCGGGTAGCCGGGTACCCTTTCGGTGGATTACCCAACAGACGCGTGCGAGGCGCTCCAATAGCCACGTGGTGCGCCCCAATGCCGCCACATGTCCCGTGCTGACATACCTTGCAGAACATGTTCTTTTAATGCGTTTTGGTGGTTTTTTCAAGAAAAAGAATTTAGTAATTTTGCGTTTTTAGATTTTTGCTTGGTTTCCTTGGTTTTGTCAAATATTTTTTTATGTATTTTTTGTTTTCTTCCCTCACCTGAAACACACTATGGGAAAACCACAGTTGTTTTCACAGTGAAGCGGAGTTGTGATTTTCCCTGAAGCAGAGTTGTGCTTCACGGAAAAGCACGACTATGCTTTAGCGTGAAGCACAGCAGTGCGTCTTAAAAAGTGAAAAGCACGCGCTTCTATGTGAAGCACAAATGTGCTTCTCGGAAAGTGAAAATCACAACTGTATTTCATGGCGACGCATAGTTGTGCTTCCCGAAAATTGAAAAAGCACACGGGTGTGCTTCCCAAAAAGTGGTGAAAGGCACGTATGTGTTTTTTCGGTTTTTCTAGTTTTCCTTTCTTTATTTCTGTTTTCTCCTGTTTTACAGTTTTTTTATTTCCCCTTTTTTTGGGGATTTTTTTAGAAACAAATGGCCAAACCTATTAACATGAAATCTATCTATGATCTTGACGCGAGAAACGCAACAGTGAAAACGGTTCGTAATGTGGATGCGTAGTTCAAGAGATAAAATGTTTTGGAAAATATAAATGAACTAAAAAAACAGAAAACTTCTGGGTTGCGACAAGTGTCACACATAGGGTTCGGACCAAAAGCTCATTGCTCGCGAGCTTAACGGGCGCTCGATAGCTTGGCCGGTTAAGCACGTAGTTAACAGAATCAATCATTGTTTTAGCTCATTCAGCTTAACGAACGAGCTCATGAGTTTCACAAGCACCTCGTTAAGCTCGTTAGTACAACACAACACACGTGTTTACCTTACGTCACAATATTTTGTAGCACCTCACACCATCAATTCAATCTAATCGATCTAATTTAGCCCCTAGTAGGCAACAAACTAGTGCATTTCCTCCAGTAGCCATCATCTTTTCTTCTTAAAAAAAAAAAACACCTGCAGTCATCTTGTAGGCGGTAACACAACCTTGTATATTAACGAGCGATTATTCACCTGCCAGGGCTATTTACCGTTTACTGCGAGATAAAACTTTGTCTTGCCTTCAGCGATACCGAGAAACAGACTCGCCAATCAGGCGGTTTTCCTGCATCTGCAGGTAGCGTTGTTCTTTTTTCGTGTGTTGGTTTCTTTCGGTTCAGTGTGCTTTCACTTCGGTTTTCTTTTTTCTGTTCTTCCTTTTGTTTTTTTCTCATTTTAATTTGTTGGTTTAATGTTTTATCTTTCACTTTTTTTATTTACTAGTTTTATTTTAGTTATATATATTTTTTCAAATACATGTCGACCTGTTCATTGTACATTTTTTTATACACGTGCAACATCTTTTCGATGCACGTTGAAATCTTTCAAATACATGATTAATATTTTTATAAAAACAATTATTGGAACATTCATTCAAATACATGTTAATTTTTTTTTCGAATGATACAAACTTTTTTTTAAACTACACGATCATTTCAAATGATACAAACTTTTTTTAAACTATGTGACAAACATGTTTTAAATGCGTGAACATTTTTTAAATGCTACATTCATTTTTTGAAATGTTAAGATTTTTCTTGCGAATTACACGAACATTTTTTTACATTGTATAACATTTTTAGATCATGACAATTTTACCATGGCAAAGTTATTAATCAGACCAGGTTAGTTTTATTTTTTGTAGCATGGCAATTTTTATTCTTTAGACCATGACAATTTTATTAATTGGATCATGGAAAATTTATTAATTATGTGGCCCCAAACATGGCAACTTTTATTCTTTAGACCATGGCAAATTCCTAAATTTGTCATCCTTTCAAAGGTTAAATCTCCTAACTTTGCCATATTTTTTTCAAAACAAATAAAATTTGTACATTTGCCTTGTCCCCATTACAAATGTTTCAAAAGTTGAAATGTTTTTAGAGATTAATATTTCTAAATTTTCCATGTGCAGTTTTATTATAGGTTCCGTGGCAATTTCAGAAGTTAGACCATGGCCTTTTTAAAATTAAATCAAGGTAGTTTTATTTGTAGCTACCATGACATTTTAATTTTTTTATGACCATGGAATTAATTTAATTAGACAATGGAACATTTATTACATACACCATAACACATAATTTTCAAATTTTATCATGGGAACGACCCCATGACTTATGTGGTATCACAAAGCCCAATATATCCAAGTATAATAACTTTGTCAATGGAACTTGGGTTAGGGGGAGAGGTGAATGGTAAAATGCATGGCAAAATTTCATGTACATAGCTTCTACTAGCTGGGCAAGTAGGTTTTGTCCCATCCACGGCAACTCATGCAAGTTAAAGTGGCGACTCGGTTTGAAAAGTTTTACTAACTGTTTATGAATAGGGATGTTAGAGATACGTCAGACAATTCAACTCGACGAAGAATGAAAAACAAGCAGGGGACATAAGATTTAACGTGAAAAACCCCTCCAAGATGAAGGAAAAAAAACCACGGGCGTCAGCCAACCAAACTTCACTATATCGAGGGAGGTTACAAACGCCGGGGACTTACAACCGATCAACTTATCCCGTGTGGCGGCTTAAAAATGGTATATATAACACAGGTGACCTACCGGCGACGGGCCTCGCTCCGCTCGCTCGTCAGAAGTTAGCCTTTCTCTTTATACTTGAATTTGGAGCATAACATAACAAGGGAGAGGATTTGTGGCATGCAAGTGCGGGGGCACACATGTACCTGGTGCCCGTTTTTACTTTTGGCTTCCGATTTCAAAGTTTTATATCTTTTAAACGAAAATTCTAAATTAAGTTTTGTTTCATATTCGTGTTTCTCGTGACCAGCGCTTTCAAATAAGATCCATTTTGAATATATTTTGATAACTTTTAAAAATATATGTTAAGTTTCAATGTTTTGTGTCTACAACCGATAATAATCAATTATTTTGTGTCTACGGTCGACAGAAAAAATTGCTTGAAATTATATCTCTGGACCTGGCAGTTTTAGATCTTATTTAAAACTTGGTTGATACTTGGCAGTTTTCGATGCAAAAACCGTAAGTTTCATCGTTGAAGCTTGAAACTTTTGAGGAATTTTTCTTTTTACTGTGTCCTCGTGCGGGAATAAACTACTGCATGAATCACGAGGCAAAACGAGCGGGCGACAGGACATGGAGGTCAGTGCCCCGCACTTGAGTGCTCCTGCGCATTTCCGTTTATGAATACTCGTCTCAACATGATTGAACATTCCAATTGAATCCATCAGGCACGACACTGAACACTACAGCTGCATAGACTTTACTTATTATACTACAAAGAGTCGAAAGAATATCTCAAAGAAAGAATAAACACACACTCGTTCGATCTGTTCTTGTGATCCGACCCAGCCTAAACTAAAAAAACAGCCACAGGCCATCACCTTCACAAGAGTCAAGCCCAAGACCAAGACTAGTCGTCTTGGTCCTGGCACAGCTCCTTCCTGAGCCTGTGCGAGAAGAGCTTGCATGCGTCCATGCAGAGATCGACGGCAGCTGACAGCGCGATGAACACGGCCACGTCACCCATGCACGCCACGTGCTGCACGCCGACCTGCACGGTGGGCCGGCTGGCCTTCCCCTCGCCGTCCACCGTCGAACCCATCACGAACCCACCGGCGAACGGCCACGCGGCGCCGGCGGAGCCCTCGGGGAACGTGGCCGGGTCGATCACGAACTGTCCGCCGCGCTTGGCGCTGATGGACGACTGGGCGATGGGGACGGCGCACTCGACGGGGCCCGAGTCGAAGACCAGCTCGAGACGGTAGCCGAGCGCGTCGACGGGGCCGCGCTCCCGCCACGCCTCCAGCCGCGCCCACGGCTTCCAGCTGGACGGCCCGGCGCCGGTGGGCTGGAGGATGAGCCAGGCGCCCGGGTTGGCGCGGGAGACGCGGCCGGAGCCCGGGGACGGCACGAACGGGGTGACCATGGACGCCGCCGCCACCGGGGAGCCGGACAGGTCGTGGATGGTCACCATCCACCCCTTGCGCTGGTCGCGCTGCGCACGCTTGTCCCCGTCGCCGTGTAGCGTGCTCAGCCACGATCGCAGCCTCCGGCTGGGGCTCCGGGTCATGGACGATTCCGACGTCAGAGATCTGGTCGAGATGCACATGCACGTGGTTAGTTCAGTTGAAAAGCACAAGTGCATGCACGGCCAGTACGGTATTTACTTAAGCGGTAACAATAATTTAGAGCAGTACACGTAGTAGCTGACAGCAGTTAATGCCGTGGCGACAAGTGTGAGTGGTACAAACAAAAAAACAGTAGGTAATGGTGATCATGGAGCCGTCGACATGATGTATGCAAGATTCTGGACCAGCTAATGAGCTTACAGATCAGAAATACGCGGCAGCAAATTAATGAGGTAGCTAGCAGCAGCAGGTTGGTAAGTCCATCACATGCCCGGTTGGTGTCTTTGTCTGTCTATCTGAATAATCTGATCGTGCTGGATGTTCCACACTCCTACAGCCTAGTACTTCAATCAAGCTAACCTAGCTACGAGTGAATTCCTGTCTCTTTAAGCTATCTTAAACACGTAAGTCGACATGGATCTGAGCGCTGCACTGACAGTGAAGGTTCTCACGCATGAAACCAAGACTTGACAGCTGGTCGGATGGCAAACGATAACATATTCTGGAGTTGTTTTGCTCTCTAAAGATTGGTGAACAGTGACTTCGATTGGGACAAGCCAGTACCCTCCTGCCTGCTACGTACTCCTATTGAACATTTCACGGTTGCACCGGATTCAATCCGAGAAGAAATGACCCATGGGCTCCCATGTCAGCACCCTAGCAAAAACAATCTAAAACGCCTTGTTGCAATACTTTTATCAGGTGATTATGCCAATACCAATACGTGGTATGGCATGAATTATCTGCAAGGCATCTAAGAGCTGGCAACCAGAACCAATAATGAAAAGAATGATGGGGCAAAGCAAAGCAAAATGTTCCCTGAGGTGAAAAGACGGGGAATTCTCTTCCAGTTTTCTACGAAGAGAGGCGCACAAAATAGATTCGCGTCACCTGACCTGTGCTACCTTGCTTCCCCCGAATAGAAGAGCATTGTCCAAATAAATGGTCAAGTATCAAGTTTTAAGCGTTGCGCTTTTATGTTGCTTCTTGCACCTTTGTATAGTACTCCCTCAGTAAACTAATATAAGAGCGTTTAGATCACTAAAATAGTGATCTAAACGCTCTTATATTAGTTTATAGTGATCTAAACGCTTTTATTTTAGTGATCTAAACGCTCTTATATTAGTTTACTGAGGGAGTACGTATAAAGTATAAACATTGTTCACATGAGCTTTTAAATTCACCCAAACCCGTGGTTCTAGAATTCCGTAGATACATAGGGAGGCATGGAGAGAGGATTTACATGGTGGTGTACTTGAGCCGCTCGCTTCAATTTGAAATCTAGGAGAATCCGATAAATTTTCGGTTATCAATTCTCACTTCACTCGAAAACCTATTTTCGAAAACATCACAAGACACATTTTTGTAGGAAGGATTGCACATGACACATTACACACAAGGACAAGACATCTTATTTAGCACGCGATTCGGTATTGGCAACTTGCCTAAAATTGCAACTCGTGTTAACTGATTTTCGAAGAACGTGACATGAGGTGGAGACAGGAACGCCAAGGTGAATGCCAGCTAGGCGGGGGCCCACCAACAAGGCCTAGCCGGGACAAACTCGGAGCCTGGGATGACACGGCAGTGGCGACGTCCCTAATGGCGAGGGTGGGGGGGGGGGGGGGTGGAGGTTGACTGGTTTGGGTGCAGAGAAGAGTGAGGGACTCATCGAAGCTGGACAAAACGTCAGGGTTAGAAGGGGTCTGGGAGGCAGCGGCAGACCGGCAGAGAGGTGGTAGCTTGAGGAGGATGCGGTGATGAGACGGGGACGACAACGCCGCCAAGCTGTGGCAGGCAAGCGGCGGAAGAAAGCTAGGGCAGAAAAATGATCTAAGAAAGAAAACACATCTCCGGCGTTGAATTTCAATCCAACGGCTAGAAAGATTGACCAACTCTAAATTTTGTTTAGGCAACTTACAAATAGGCTGTCGCTGTTTAGCAAGTAAATGGAAAGAATGTACGCTTATAGCAAGTGTGTAGCGTATACTGTAACCATGGCACCAACCTGATCCTAGCTGCCCTCCGGCCAGCACTGAACCGGCAGGTGAACACCGGCTGCCGCTGCCCGCCGCCGGTGCTTCCACCAGGCACCTGGTAGACGACGGGGCCGCACTCCGGCTCGCCCCCGAACTGGAAGACGTACCGCGGGTCGGGCTCGGCCCGCACGAGCATATGGATCTGCGCGCGCGCGGCCGACGACGCCGGCTTCCCCACCTCCACCCACCCGTCGCGCGCCACGACGGTCTCCCCAGCGGCGGCGCGCGCAACGTCAACAGCAACGCGCACCCTCCCGAGGGCGCGGCTGGCGCCCACACCACAGCCGGTGCTCGTGCTCCCCTTCGACTGGCCAGCGTGCACGGTCACGACGAGCTCGGCGGGGCGCCCCGAGAGCTTCTGCACGGCGGCGGCGTCGAGGCTGAGCACGACGGGGTCACCGCCGCTGGCCCCGCCAGGGAGGCAGGCGGACGCGAGGGGCAGCGGCGCCGTGCGGGAGAGGGAGGAAGGGTGGTCCTGGAGGTGGAGCGTGCAGAAGCAGGGGGAGGTGGAGGGGTGCACGCCGGCGGCGCCGGAGCTGGGGCGCGGCACGGCGGGGAGCTTGAGGAGGAGCTGGTCCACGGTGAGGCGGACGAAGGCGCAGGGGTCCATTGGCGCGCTCTCGGGCACGGTCGATCGGCGCAGACAAGTGTTACAGTGCTGTTGGCTTTGCACCCGCTGCGCGGGCTGGTTATATGTAGACGCCGGGCGCGGGTGCGGGATCCTGCTAATTTTTTTAAAATAATACATTTTTTTAAATAAATTTGAAAAATAATACGCAGTTTGAGTTATTTTCAAAAATAATACACCAGGACTAATTAGTTTACTATAGGCCGATTAGCTTCCTGTCGGCCTATCCATGGCCAACTGGATTTCAGTCGTCTTGGGCTTGGCTGATAGGCAGCATTCGGCTTATAGTAAGCTGATTAGACTAATCGTCTTACTATAGGCCGATTAGATCTAATCGGCTTACTATAAGCCGACTGCTGCATGGCTCCAACTTTTGAATTAATTAGCCCTCCGGGGCCTGCCACCACCGACGGCTGCTCCCTGGGCCGGACGCACAGCTCGCTTTTTCCCATGCGCAGACACTGATTCCGATGCCCACACTGCAGCAAAATGCGCTGATTTCCACGGCAGACTGTAGTGATTGACAGAATCGCACCGCGCTGATTTCTTTTGATGACGACGCTGCTTTTTATGCAAACGGCACTGATTTTTAGGCAAACGGCGCTGCTTTTTATGCAAACGGCGCTGCTTTTGATGACGGCTGATTCCTACTGTCGGCTTTGTCTGAAACGCCGGAGACAGCGGTGCGGTGCTGTTGCTGCGGCGGACGCGCGTGTTTTATTTTCTTCTACCGACAACACAGTGCTCCTCATCTTTATATACGAGATGCCGTTGCCTGCTCTCTCACGCTCTTCTCTTTGCTTGTGCCCACACTGCTTGCTCTTTCTCACTCTTTTCTCCATCGTCCAACCGCACTTGAAAACACCAACGCGCTAGTCATTATGAGTTTGCCTTGCTCGGATCAAAGCATTAGGCCTATGAAAATGAAGAGTGCGACTTTGCCTCGGGGGGTGGAAGTACTTCATTGTTGGTGTGGCGATCTCTGCAAGGTGAAGGAGGTGACGGATTTTTCAGATTGGTTGGGCATGAAGTTTTTCATGTGCGCCAATTATGAGGAAGATCCACCCGGTGCTACTTCACCGTACATCAGGCCTCCGGTATGTTTAAGTCCCCAAGAATAAACACGTTGTTGATATTATTGTTGATTTGATATTTATATTTCTATTTTTATTGTAGTCTCCTCCGCCTCTGTGCATGTACTATCGTTGGATTGACACGAAAAAACCGGACTGGGCGGTGACCAAGATTCGTGAAAGAGGTCGTCGTGCATGGGAAAGTTTGGACGTGGAAGAGCGTCGCACGAAGGCGGCAGCAGAGGAGAAAGCTGAGCAGAAGAGAGAGTGGCAAGAGTACTGTGTGAAGCAGAGGGCTTTTCTTGATGAGATGAAGAAGAAAAACCGAGAAGAGGGACTTCGACTGGCGGAGGTTCAACGACAGCGACAGGAGGCCCGTGAGGCTGAGAGGCAGATAAAGAAAGAAAGGGCTCGTGCAGCCAAGGCAGCAGAAGAAGCTGGTGATGGAAAAGGAAAATATCCACGTTGGACCCAGTAGATTTATGTTATTATATCCTAAAATTCGCATCGCAGCAAGTTGTATCTTAAAATTCACAGCAAGTTGTATCTTAATTTGAACATGTTAATTTTTATGTATCTTATTTTATGCATGTTATTTTCGATGCATCTTAATTTCAACAGTTTAATGTATCTTATTTCAGTCGGTGTGGAAATGTAACTCGAATAACAATGCGAATTAATAGTAATATGTCTCTCGCATACATAGGTCGAAATATGTCTCTCGCATACATAGGTAGAAATATGTCTCTCGCATACAAATACGTCCCTCGCATACATAAGTATCAGCCACGTCGTGCTCGTCCGCGGCGTGGCTGTGGTGGAGGGGGCGTCGACCACTCATACCTGTTCGGTGGCCGAACGTTACGAAGAGGAATCCAAGACCCGTCCTCGCCATACTGTGTGTCTTGCGTGGGCTGTGTGGGCTATGTGGGATCTGGTGGAGGAGTAGAATAATACGTGCCCATCCAGTTGGCGATGTGCTGCGACACCTGATCCTGTGTGTTGTGCCCACCTTCCGGAGCACTTTCAAACGTGGATTCGGAATGGGAGGCCTCATGTCCGGACATAGGCGCCCTATATCCGTAGGCTCCTGCGACACGGAGGCCACATAAGTAATTAAGAAACAGGTAGTTCCAACTGATATTGAAAAGAATAGATATAAACAAACATACCTGTAGGATGTTGATGCATCACGAAGCTCGGCGGTGGTCGAAACCCGTAGCCCGACGTGGGATCATGGTGGTGCTGCCACGCTGAACTCCCGGCCTGGTCAGGAGGTGGTGACCTACTCATCCACTGATGGTCTACACGTGGACGCGGCTGATGTCGGTGCTGTGTGGGTTCCTGCTGCTGGCCCGTTGAGTGACGAGGCGGGCGTACCTGGGTCTGCTGGAGAACAACGTCCGTAGAGCGGGTGCACGTGATAGCCTGATATATAACTCGTAGTTTTCCCTCGATGCGCGTAAAGAAGGAGTGCACTAGACGAGGTTCTAGAAGAGCAGTAGACGATAGTTGCCGTGTATAGCTGGCCACCTCCTCATGAAGCTCGAGTGTCATGTCAGGCTGAAATGAACTCGAAGATTATTACGTCCGCACGACAAAGTATGTAAGAACTAGATGCATTAGATAAGTTCAGTATATGTTACCACGTTCTGTCTAGAGCCGGAAGTATCATAGCTCGGGTACGTATCCCTCGTAGCAGGGGCCGGTGTCTCCTGTCTCTGAGGGTGGTTAATGATGCGTAACCGTGTCATATCACTGTACCGATTCCAATAGGCATTGAACACAGCCGTATCGAACGCACTAAGATCAACTCCCAACTGATTTGAGGGGCACTAATTGGCACCACTATGTTCTCGAACTCACTAAGATCAACTCCCAACTGATTTGTTTGGACAGTACCATGACCATAGAAAAAAGTGAACTTCACTACATCTGACATATCTGCCGACCTAAAATATTCAACATGGAGAACTATTCAGCAGCAAGTCAAGCTAAATATTAATAGACAACTCTACATTACCGGACGCCTACGTATTACCGGTCACCTAAATATTACCGGACACCTAAATATTAAAAGACAACTATATATTATCGGACGCCTAAATAATAACGGACACCTAAATATTAACGGACAACTCTACATTACCGGACGCCTATATATTACCGGTCACCTAAATATTACCGGACACCTAAATATTAACAGACAACTATATATTACCGGACACCTAAATATTAACGGACACGTACATACTTGACAACAAAATATTATCGGACCAACTAAATATGTTAAGATATATTACCAAACCAACTAGAAAATCGCACAAGTAATATGACACACAAAATGTAACTTGTATTATACCCTTCAACCGTGCGAAGAAACGATGAACGACGGCCCTCAATCACCGGAGAGCACCACCCCCTCCTCCACGTGCACCACCTCCACCTCCACCTCCACCACCTCCACCTCCACCACCTCTTAAAAAATGCTCACCACAACCACCACGAGCTATCCCATCGCGAGATCGAGGTCTTCCTTGCCTCCTCCTACCCTCTACAATGCAACTACGGTGGAAAACGGGGAAGAAATCAGCTAGAAAATGGGTATTAATTCGGTGTAGTTTCGGGTTAGAAGAGTAGAAAAGAAGAAAGGTGGAAGAAGGAAAGAGGGAGGAGGAAGAAGGAGCCCCGTGGGCTTAACAGGTCCCTGTCGGCCTTGAGGAGGCCGACTGGAGCCTTTCGGCCACGGGTAAGCCGACAGGATGCCAGCCTGGCCGAGTGACGCGGCCCGGCCAATGGTCGGCTGCCACGCGGCAGAGTTGACACTTGTCGGCTCCTTATAGGACGACAAGGTCCAGTCGGCTTTGAGGAGGACGATAAGCTCCAGTCGGTGTAGGCTAGGCCGACGGTGTATTATTTTTGAAAATAACTCAAACTGTGTATTATTTTTTAAATTTATTAAAAAAAATGTATTATTTAAAAAAATTTAGCCGGGATCCTGGCTAGGGGGTTTGGGTTTGGGTCCGTCTGTCCCGTGGTCTGCGTCTGCGTGGCCTGTGGATGTAGCTCGATCGATTAGATGGAGGTTTTGCGTTGCGGCAGAGGAGCAAACCGTCAAAAGGGCTGGTCAGGGAGCTGATTTGATTTGGTGGACGGAATTGGATGCTAGTAGGATCTGCATGTGGGTCGTGGGATGTCGTTGCCTCGTGCCTAAACCCTAAACTGATACGCTACGGACCGCCGCGCACTTGTATATAATAATCTAATGCTCTGATTGGGAAAATAAAATGGTGAAAATCTAGCTATGGATTCTCCAGAACTAGAAAAACATCTAACGAGCGGCGTTCGAAAAAAAATTATTGTTATTCAGCGAACATTCGCTGGGGAACCATAGCAAAATGAAAGTCTTTTACGGCAATTTGTGCTGTCGGAAGTATGACAATTCCTTCAAGCGAACACGTAATCTTCACAACAAATCTTTTGTTTTGCCAAAATATGCCATGTATGTTTTGAAGTGTGCTTTGAAAATTTTGCCATAAAAAACATTCGCATATGTCATGCCTCGCAGCGTTCGCTGGGAGCCAGTCCAAAAAAACTACCTACCATCAAATATCACGTTGTGTGTCGATCTCGTTTCAATCTCCATAACTGTAAGCGTAGTCCAGATTAACTTCCACGTGTTCTCTGAAAAAACTTCCACAGAACATAGTTTCATAATTCTACTTTTGTTCTTTCAAAATCCGCGAGTCCATATAATTTGCTCTTTTAACTCTATGACTGAATCGCACTAAATGTACCTTTCAAGCCGTCGGTATCAAAATTATGATGCATGTTCATCAACAAACAGTATACTCTTCCAAGTTTGAACATGCATGTGCCCTATCCATAGGGTCATCCTTGCTTTGCAACACCATGTTCTCTAACTATGCATGATGTGGCTATAATATGAAAGATAGCGACTCGTCATCCACAAATGATACATGACCACGACTACAAGAGTTGTGTAGAGCTTGAGTGACTCTTATTTCATCATTTGAAAGCAATTTTGACCAATCTATCATGCAAAACATTGTGTATGCATGTTTATGTTGAAATATGGGTTGTTTGGGATAGTTAGCAGGAGGGAGGGGGGGGGGGGGGGGGGGGGGGGGGGGGGGGGGGGGGCTTTGAGCAAAGTTCTTTCTTTAGGTGTTTTCCCAAACTCGAGAATAGTCATAGGGGCGGAAATCTGCAAGGGCAGGCACCTGCCTATCCGTGTCAGCTGCCCAATTGTCTCACGATCCACAAAGTCGTCAGATCCCGCACGAGGGCATGGCAAGTTTTAAGCTTTAGTTTCTGAAACTTACGATTTTATCGATCGTAGCTTACGAAACTTACGATTTTGTCCGTTTCTCGTACAAAGTTTCAGAGTTGAAACTTAAAGCTTACTATTTTATCGGTCGCAGGTTCCGAAGCTGACAATTTTGCCGGTTGCTCGTACGATGTTTCAGAAGTTGAAACTTAACAAAAAAAAATAAAAACTTGTTCAAAATGGATCTCATTTGAAAGCCCTCGTCGTCATAAACATGAACCTGAAAGCAAAACTTAATTTGGACTGTTGTTTCAAAAGATATGAAAGAATGAAAGTCGAAAGCCAAAAGAAAAAGGGGTTGCGTGACCCCGCACATGCGTGCTACAAATCCTCTCCCTCGTAGGGGTTGAGCTTTTCAATTTTCAGAGAGTTCTAGGGTAGGGAGAGAAGTGACACTATTTGGTCCACAAATCCACAAAAATCGAAGTGCTAAATCTATGTTTTGGAGCCTCCCTTATTTCTTGGCGTCCACCTTGTAACTGATTCTTCCCTATAGTGGAAGATTGCTCACCTCTTCCATGATTTTTTCCGCAAGGGGTTTCCATGCAAATCATTGTGTCTCCCATTGATTTGGTATTTCTCCTGACATATTTGTTGTTGCTTAAGTGCTTGCTTGTTATTGGTACATATTGCTCAAGTTTGATATGGTTTGGTTGTGTGGAAGTTGGTCGCATGATATACATGGGTTCTTTGGTATGTTGATGGGGTATTGGTGTCGGGGCGAGTTGTTCTTCCAAGCATAGTGTTGTGGTAAAATTGGACAACTTGATGCTTGGAGATTTCATGACATGGTTTGAATTTCTTACATGCACACAACATGTTTGTTGAAATGCTCATTACAAACTAACTTGTTGTTTGGTCACGTCTGATTCCCCTCCCTAACACCTTGTGTATGAGCTTTCCATCAACATACGCTAGCTAGTCGACGGGTACGTATATAATATCGATCAGGGATTACCTCTAGATCAGAGTTCACTACCACATAATACATTTAGAGTTTATTGTTCAACACTGATAGAGCTTCCTTAGCGCTAGAGGGCCATTTTATTAGCAGTGATTGTTAAATGACACCCATACAAATTTGCCACTCATGGTTCATCAGAGCACCGCCAACGGTGTGTGAAGCAGCTAAATTTCGATGGCACACTACTAACGGGGCAATTCCACTTGTGGCAATGAAAGTCTGCATATTCTATGTGCATCAATACATAGGCCACTAATTTGTCCATTAGTGGTTACACCCTAACATATGACATTTTGGGTGCTCAGGCACCGCTAATGGATGCATATGTGTGACCATTCAGTGATACATTTTTTGTCATAGTCATATGTGGTTAGTCAATACTGATAACCTCGTCAGTGGAAACTAGTTTATTAAGTAATATGGAAGCACCTAGATCTACACACCCTACGCACAAAGTTGACTTTTTGCATCTCCGTATGAGTGTTGCCGCATTGTGTAGGCATAGCTGCCAGTGATTCGGGCCATGGATTCTCTCCCAGGTGTGGTCTCCCTCTCCCTGAAGTCATCTTCCTCTAGCCCCACCTCATGGTTAGCCTTCTCCCTCACTCAAGCTATTTAGATGTAGATCAAGCTTCCCCCTCCCACCATGATCGATCACATTGTAGAAAGTCCATTGACCATTGTCTTTGAAACTCTTCTCCTCAAAGGTATGTGATCCTCGCCGACCAATTGTCAAGTTACTCATTGTTGTTGTTCAAGAAATAACTTTCAGCGAGGGTTATCGTTAGCGATGTGGTTAGTGATGGGTATGCAGGGGTGTGTGCAATGATCTTATAGCAAAGGTCATCGTACACTCGACATAGTGACACATCAGTATTTTTCATAGGTTTAGCCGCCTCTTTGGACCGCAACCTACGACCTATGAGGAGACTCGTTGAGGGTGCTGCTCGGCGCACGAAACACTAGGGGTGTTGCTGCTTCCAAAGTCCCATGACTCTCGACTAGTCCGAGCCTCACTGCCCCTCAAATTCTGATTCCCATCCTCTAGCCGAGCCTTGCTCTAGGAAGGGAGGAGTGACTCCTCCTCTTGAGTTTATTCAAGTAGGAGTGAATGAGTTACATGCCCACACTACAAAAAAAGACACATCCGTGACATTTTGGCCCAAATGAATTTTTTTCTGTCATGGTTATGACACTTCTATGACGATAATTGTGACAAAAACACGTATCATCATAGATGTGGTGGACTCCTACTTCTATGACAAAAATCATGACAGAAAATGGGCTTTTCGTCTTGGGCGGGCCGGGCGCGCAACTGCATGACATTCTTTGGGCCGTCCATGACATAAAAAATCATGGTAGAAGTGAGGGTGAGGAAACTTTCGCGGAGTTCCCGGTTACGGTGGGTGGACGGGGCCGAGCGATGTTGTGTGGTTTGCGTGTTTCTCTCGTACACGCGCGTGGTGCGAGCTGTGTCGCTATAACTGAACCTGAGCAAGAGGCGTTCACTTACTAAACCCGAGCGATCGCTGCTGCTACGTACTGAAGCCGATCGATCGATCCCTTCGCTGCTAACTGAACCCGACCGACTCCTTCGCTGCTAACTGAACCAGATCGTTTGCTGCTGCTGCTTACTGAAGCAAATTGAACTCCCGTGTGCGAGACGTAGCTAGCCAGTTGCATTGCCTCTGGATAAACAGTGCATGTTGCTGCCGCGAGCGCGATATGTAGAATGAGTCGAGACATGGTGAGTCGAGCCGGTTGGGTTGGTTGTGGATGAACAGGACCCCGGTCGTGTGTAGGCGGTTGCCGCTGGATGAACAGGCCCCCGTGGTAGTACGCGGTTGCCGCTGGATGAACAGGACCCCGAGGAGGCCGCCACACACCCCAGCCGGTTGGGGGTGGATGGATAGGACCCCATGGAGGCTGGTTGAACTATAGCCGGTGGAGGCTGGATGAACAGTAGCCCGTGGATGAATAGTGTCTGGTGGAGGCTGGAGACTGTGGATGAACAGTAGCAGCTGGAGGCTGTAGGAAGTCGACGGTGGATGAACAGTAGCCCGTGGAGTCCCGTTTTGCGGTACGCCACACCCTTCCCGATGAACAGGACCCTGTTTCGACCGTAGGAGGTCGAAGAGAAGTCCGTTTCCTCTGTTTTGCGGTACGCCAGACCCCTCCCAATCAACAGGACCCCGTTTCGACTGTAGGAGCTCGAACAGAAGTCCGTTTCCTCCCTTTTGCGGTACGCCAGACCCTTCCCGATGAACAGGATCCCGTTTCGACCATAGGCACTCGAATAGAAGTCCGTTTCCTCCGTTTTGCGGTACGCCAGACCCTTTCCGATGAACAGGACCCCGTTTCGACTGTACGCGGTCGAACAGAAGGCCGTTTTTCTCCGTTTGCGGTACGCCAGACCCTGTTTCGGCTGTTCCGTCCAAGCCGGTTTGCTCCCGATGAACAAGACGCGTTCTGACCCAGTGGCTTCGCTCCCCATGAACAGGACGCGTTCCAACCCAGTCGCTTGGCTCCCGGTGAACACGACGCTGTTTCCTCCGTTCCGACCTAGTCGGTTGGCTGCCGATGAACAGGACGCCGTTGCTGCCGTCCGTTGCCTCTCCATGTACACCAGCCCTGGCGGTACGTATGCGCGAGTACGCGTTCGAGACCCCGCCCGTATGTACGTACGTAGCCGTATTTACTTTCTTGCAGTGTGGATGTACGTACGTGTACATGATATAGGCGGGACTGCGTGACATGCTACGTTGGCGGTTCTACTATGACATCTGCCACTCCTTACTCTGCCACGGTTCATCACTGCAGAGAGACCGATCGACCGCTATGTACGCACATGTTCGGGACCAGACAGATAACGCTACGTATGCTTCAACCGGATGAGTCCCAGCAGTCAGGGAGGACAAGGAGGCACTTCTTTGCATGCGAATATATAGCTGGCGGGTCCCAGCTGTCAGGGGCGGAATCATTTTTTTCCCGTAATAAGGAGGCACTTCCGCGTGCAAAGATGTTGGTGGTGGGTCCCAGGTGTCAGGGGCAGGAATAAGGAGGCACTTTCTTCCGTGCGAAGATATACGTGGTGGGTCCCAACTTTCAGGGGGAATAATTTTATTTTCGCGTAATAAGGAGGCGGTTGCATGCGTGCGTCCATGGACCTGGTGCGTCCCCACTATCAGCGTCTTCACGTACAGTCCTCTTCTGATGACTCTCGTTTGTTGACCACGTTGACCACGACGTGCCGAGCGCACCAAGGCGGTGGACGACGGCGAGGCCCCGGACGGTAACGAGCCGGAGATGGGAAGACGCGGCAGTGGAGTCGCAGACGGAGAGGTGTACGAGGGTTAACTGGTTCTAGTGCGGCGTGGTTCTGCAGTCGGCGGAGAATAACAGGAGGTGTGGAGGGATGGCCTGGCCGGCGGTGGGGTAGCGCTTCGCGGCGAAGCATGCTAAGCAGAGCTGCTAGTAGCCGGAGGCGGGAGCAGGTGGTCCCAGCGGCGCTGGAGGAAGGAGACGAGAGATTGAAGATGGATGCCGGCCGTTGGATGTAAATCCAACGGCTATGAAAGTCAGAATCATTTGTTGACTAAGTTGACAACGCCTTGCGTTGGCTTCGACCTATTGGCCCACATTTCAGCCTAAAAAAATATGGCACATATTCAACCATTTTTTTTAGAATTTACAGTCCATTTGCTGGGCTGGATGAACAAATAATGTAGCACCCATGCTGCGCATTTATTTTTTTTCTAAAAAACTACAGCCGATTTGCACTTTCTCAAAATACACGAATTTGTTGGGCTGGTTGAACAAATAATGTAGCGTCCATGCGGCCCATTTATTTTTTTCTAAAAAATTACAGCCCATTTGCACTTTCTCGAAATACATGATTTTCCTGAGCTGGTTCTAATTATAATGCTGGGTTGGGCGCAACAATGTTATCAGAAAATAAACATGGGTTGAGCATTTTACAAATATATTTAAATAATAAGTGCTTTATTATTACAATGGTCGTTAAATCTTACCAAGCTTTTGTACAAATCATCAGGATTTTCGTTGCCTTAAATAAAAAAACCAGGTTTTATAGTTAAAAAATTATTTTTATAAGTTAATAAGACGTGGGCTATTTTTTCTATATATGTAAGTATCTGTTAAATATATGTTGATAATAGCAATAATCTATAATAACATATAAAATAATATAAATATATATAATATAGTTAGAAGGGAAACATAAGTTGGACCTGGCGTTTCTATTCTAATATACAAAATATAACAGACCTCTGCGTTTTCTTTAAAAAAAATATAAGTTGGGCTGCGGATGTTTAAGAAAAAAATAAAACTTAGGATGGGAGGCCCATAGGCTGGTCGATACATGACGGCCCTCAAAAAAATACAAATCGGCATGTCGTGAGCTGCACATGTAAAAAAGAAAGCCTAGACTGGGTAGCCCACAACCCAACTGATACCCCGATGACTGGCTTCATTGTAAAAAAGAAAGCCTAGACTGGGCAGCCCACAACGAGGTTCTATTTCAACATCATTATCTGGTTCTTTATCATTGTCTGGTTGGGTGTTTTCATGAACATTATCATTATCTTTTTCATTATCACTAGACAAATGCTCATTACCAGATTGAGTTTCAGCATCAGAAATAGAAACATCATTGTTATCTTCAGCAGGTTTTTCTTCCTCAGGTTCACTAGAGGTATGCAAAGTCCTATCATTTTTCTTTTTCTTCCTCCTTTTAGAAGGACTAGGTGCATCAGTGTTAATTCTTTGAGAGTCTTGTTCAATTCTTTTAGGGTGTCCCTCAGGATAAAGTGGTTCCTGAGTCATTTTGCCTCCTCTAGTTGCTACTCTAACAGCAAAACCATTCATATTATGATTCATTTCACTAAGCAACTCTCTTTGAGATTTAACAACTTGCTCTAGTTGAGTTTGACCATAGAAGCATGTTTTCCTACACCCCTGACATCATTAGTGATTCTAAATAATAAGTCACTCAAGCGAGCAATCATATCAGAGTTATATTTCAATTGTTTCATAACATTTGCATTGAAGTAATCTTGTTTCCTAATGTAGTTATCAAATTCATATAAGCATTGACTAGGATGTTTATTGTAAGGGATGTCACCTTCATCAAACTTTAATAAAGAATTTACCTCTACCACCTTTGGTGGTGGTGTGTCAAGACCATGTATTTCTTCAATAGGTGGTAAATTCTTAACATCCTCAGCTTTAATACCTTTTTCCTTCATGCATTTCTTTGCCTCTTGCATATCTTCGGGACTGAGATATAAGATTCCCCTCTTCTTCGGAGTGGGTTTGGGCAGTGGTTCAGGAGGAGCCCAATCATCATAATTTTTCAATATATTGTTCAATAATTCCTCAGCTTGTTCAACAGTTCGTCCCCTGAAAACACAACCAGCACAACTATCTAGGAAGTCCCTAGAAGCATCGGTTAGTCCATTATAGAAGATATCAACTATTTCATTTTTCTTAAGAGGATGATCAAGCAAAGCATTAAGCAGTTGGAGAAGCTTCCCCCAAGCTTGTGGGAGACTCTCTTCTTCAATTTGTGCAAAGTTAAATATTTCCTGTAAGGCAGCTTGTTTCTTATGAGCAGGAAAATATTTTTCAGAGAAGTAGTAAATCATATCCTAGGGACTACGCACACAACCAGGAGCAAGAGTATTGTACCATATCTTAGCATCACCCGTTAATGAGAATGGAAATAATTTCAGAATATAGTAATAGTGAATTTTCTCATCATTAGCAAAAAGGGTGGCTATATCATTTAATTTAGTGAGATGTGCCACAAAAGTTTCAGTTTCATAGCTATGGAAAGGATCAGATTCAACCAAGGTAATTAACTCTGGGTCGACAGAGAATTCATAATACTTATCGGTAACAAAGATAGGTGAAGTAGCAAACTTAGGATCACATTTCATTCTAGCATTCAAAGATTTTTCTTTCAGTTTGCATAGCAATTTCTTAAGATCATCCCTATCATTGCAAGCAACAAAGTCTCTAACTATCTCCTCATCCATAACATAACCTTCAGGTATCTTAGGCAATTCGAGAGCTAGGTCTAACAGGTGTTTCAAGATTTTCAGTTTCAAATACTTCATCAGTTTCAGCATTCGCAATATCTTTAGCTCTAGTAATTTGTTCATCAAGAAATTCACCTAATGGCACATCATCATCAAGCATGGTACTAGCATCATCATAATCATCATTCATAGTAGAAGTAGCATCATCAATAACTTGCGACATATCAGGATTAATAGCATGTGGCGGTGTTGCAAGTTTACTCAAAATAGAAGGTGAATCAAATGCAGAGTTAGAGGGCAGTTCCTTACCTCCCCTCGTCTTAGAGGAAAAAATCTTGGTTTTGGTATCCTTCAGATTCTTCATAGTGATAAATAGATAATAATCCCAAGTGACTCAACAACTATAGCTATGCTCCCCGGCAACGGCGCCAGAAAAAGGTCTTGATAACCCACAAGTATAGGGGATCGCAACAGTTTTCGAGGGTAGAGTATTCAACCCAAATTTATAGGTTCGACACAAGGAGAGCCAAAGAATATTTGCAAGTATTAGCAGTTGAGTTGTCAACTCAACCACACCCGGAGATTAAATATCTACAGCAAAGTGATCAGTAGCACAGTAATATGATAGTTTTGATAACAGTGGTAATAGTAACAGTGACGGTAACAGTGATGGCAATGATTCTGTAGCAAGTGTAATAGTAACAGCAACAGCAACAATACTAACTTAGCAAGAACAATATGTGGAAAACTCGTAGGCATTGGATCGGTGGATTCGTTGGATGATATTCATCATATAACAGTCATAACCTAGGGCGATACAAAACTAGCTCCAGTTCATAAATATAATGTAGGCATGTATTCCGTAAATAGTCATACGTGCTTATGGAAAACAACTTGCATGACATCTTTTGTCCTACCCTCCCGTGGTAGCGGGGTCCATAAGGAAACTAACGGATATTAAGGCCTCCTTTTAATAGAGAACCAGAACAAAGCATTAACACATAGTGAATACATGAACTCCTCAAACTATGGTCATCACCGGAAAGTATCCCAATTACTGTCATACTGGGGTTTACGGATCATAACACGTAATAACTGAATATGACTTGCAAGATCGGATCTAGAACATATATATAATGGTGAAAACATAAACGGTTCAGATCTGAAATCATGGCACTCAGGCCCTAGTGACAAGCATTAAGCATAGCAAAGTCATAACAACATCAATCTCAGGACATAGTGGATACTAGGGATCAAGCCCTAACAAAACTAACTCGATTACATGATGAATCTCATCCAACTCCTCACTGACCAGCGAGCCTACTGAGGAATTACTCACTCCCGGTGGGGAGCATCATGGAATTGGTGATGAAGGAGGGTTGGTGATGACAAAGACTGAAGATTCCCCTCTCCGAAGCCCCGAACGGGCTCCAGATCTGGCCTCCCGATGAAGAACAGGAGGCGGCGGTGGCTCCGTATCGTGACACGCGATGAAACTTCCTCCCTTATTTTTTTCTGCAAAAATAGGATTTTATAGTGCTGGAATTAGGGTCTACGGGGCCACGAGGTGGGCACAACCCACCAGGGCGCGCCAGAGGGGGGGCGCCCTGGTGTCTTGTGCCCAGTCAGGGGCCCCCCTCCGGTGGTTCTTGGTTCCAGTATTTTTTATATATTCTGAAATAATTCTCCAAAAAGTTTCGTCCAATTCTGAGAACTTTTATTTCTGCACAAAAACAACACCAAGGTAGTTCTGCTGAAAACAGTGTCAGTCCGGGTTAGTTTCATCCAAATCATGCAAATTAGAGTCCAAAACAAGAGCAAAAGCGTTAGGAAAAGTAGATACGACGGAGACGTATCAACTCCCCAAGTTTAAACCTTTGCTTGTCCACAAGCAATTCAGTTGACAAACTGAAAGTGATAAAGAA
This sequence comes from Thinopyrum elongatum, assembly GCA_011799875.1. Lineage (NCBI taxonomy): Eukaryota > Viridiplantae > Streptophyta > Magnoliopsida > Poales > Poaceae > Thinopyrum > Thinopyrum elongatum. The sequence continues at coordinate 395,105,234 of CM022299.1, forward strand.
AAACTTTTACAAACTCTTTTGTTCTTGTTTACATAAATAAGCTTAAGTAGCACCCAAGTTTTTAGCAAAGATTATGACTAACCATGTCAACAATAACTCTTAAAAATTATATTAACTCATATCAATGGCATAAGCAACTATTGGGCAATAATAAGATATCTCAAATGGCAACGCTTTGTCAAAACAACCATGATATAATATGACAACAGTGGTATCTCGCTAGCCCTTTCTGAGACCACAAAACATAAATGCAGAGCACCTCCAAAGTTCAAGTAGCGACTAAACATTGTAATTCATGGTAGAAAAGATCCAGTCATGATGCATTCAACATTAACTATACACAATGCATGAGGATGACAATAGTGCTCTCAGGTTTGGCGCTTGTTTGAGAAGGTGATGACTCAACATAAAATTAAATAGATAGTTCCCTTCGCAGAGGGAAGCAGGGATTTGCAGAGGTGCCAGAGCTCAAAGCTTAAATCAGAGATAAATAAAATTTTGGGAGGTGCACCCTTCCTGTTTACATCACGACCAAGAGTTATCAATATCTTCCATGCTAAACACATTAGCGGTGGTTCCCAAGCGATAAAAGTAAAGGTTTACTCCCCCTCCACCAACAAACACACTCCACGGCTAGCCGAATCCACGGGTACCGTCCACCAACAACAATCCTGGGGGAGTTTGTTTAATTATTTGCAATTTTTTATTTCGGGACTGGGAATCCCTATTACCGCCCCTCTCGTGCAAGGACGAGTGAATAAACACTCATCATGAGAATAACCCGCTTAGCATGGAAGATAACGACCACCCCCTGTCGCTCTATGAACAATCCAGGCACACAAAGCAGATGTTCATTTGAAATTTTAGAGGTGGCACATACAAATTTACTTGGAACGGCAGGGTAATACCGCATATAGGTACATATAGTGGACTTATCTGGAATAACTTTGGTTTAAGGATTTTGATGCACAAGCATTATTTCCACTTAGTATAGGCGAAGGCTAGCAAATAAGTTGAGAAGCGGCCAGCTAGAGAGCGAAAACGGTCATGAACATGAATTATGCATAATAAACATTGAATACTAGCATGAGTAGGATATGAACACCATGAACATAAATATCATAGAGGCTATGTTGGTTTTGATTCAACTACATGCATGAACATGTGCCAAGTCAAGCCACTCGTAACATTCAGAGGAGGATACCATATCATCATACTACATCACAATCATTTCAATGCATGTTGGCATCCTAGATAAATCATTATCCACTCCTAGCTACTTAACCATGGCATGGGAAACTATAATCTCTAATTGTCATTGCAAACATGTTTGATCATAATATGCTGAATGATGGATACTAGGTTAAACATATTTACAAAAACAAAAACAAGTTGAGTTCATACCCGCTTCTCTATGCCACAGTCAATTCATCAAATATCATCATTATTGCCTTTCACTTGCACGACCGAATGATATGAAAATAATAATAGTGCAAGAGTTCCGTGGACTAAGCTGGAATCTGCAAACATTTTATTCAAAAGGAGAAGACAAGGTAATATGGGCTCTTTGTTAGATCAACAATAATATATACGAGAGCCACTCAACATTTTCATCGTGGTCTTTTCCTTGGTATGACTCAATAAAAAGAAAAGAATTTCAGAGAAACACACTGAAATAATTTTGGAGTTTTTAGTTTTTTTCTTGAAGAAAGCAAATTAACAAAGGGAAAACAAAAATGAGAAAAACTATTTACACGGGAAAGCTCCCAACAAGCAAAAGAAGAAAATGGAAATCTTTTTGGGTTTTCTTTTAACACTACAACTAATTTAATCTAGGAAGAAAAACCGAAAAGAAGCGAGACATATTTTGGGTTTTCTCAAAAAAATCAAACACACAAGAAGAAAGCGATGAAATATATCTAGCATGGATAATACAATGAAAAAGTGTGGACACTGACAACTAGAATGAAATGTGTGGACATGAATGTAATTTCGGTGGAAATACGTACTCCCCCAAGCTTAGGCTTTTGGAGTAGCTTGGTAATCACCACTCGTAGTAGCCATCCAGTCCCACGTTGCAGTGAAACGCGATGAAAATTCCTCCCTTATTTTTTCTCCAAAAATAGGATTTTATAGTGCTGGAATTAGGGTTTGCGGGGCCACGAGGTGGGCATAAACTGTTGGGGAACATTGCATGAAAACAAAAAAAATTCCTACGCCCATGCAAGATCTATCAAGGAGATGCATAGCAACGAGAGGGGGGAGTGTGTCTACGTACCCTCGTAGACCGTAAGCGGAAGCGTTTCACAACGCGGTTGATGTAGTCGAACTTTCTTCGCGATCCAACCGATCTAGTACCGAACGTACGACACCTCGACGTTCAGCACACATTCAGCTCGGTGACGTTCGCGCCTTCTTGATCCAGCAAGATGGCGATGTAGTGGATGAGTTCTGACAGCACGACGACGTGATGACGGTGATGGTGAAGTGATCTCCGCAGGGCTTCGCCTAAGCACAACGAAAATATGACCGGGGGTGTAAACGGTGGAGGGGGAGCCGCACACGGCTAGGCAATTGTCTGTTGTGTGCTAGGCGCCCCTCTCCCACATATATATAGTTGGGAGTGAGGGAGGAGCAGCCAAAGGGTGCGCCCAAGTAGGAGGAATCCTACTTGGGGTCCCTCCCAAGCCGCGCCCCCCTGCCATATATAAACAAGGGGGAAGGAAAGAGGGGGGGGGGAGAGGGAAGGAAGGGGGAGTCCTACTCCACACTTTCCTTTCCCTCCCCTCTTTCCTTCTCCTCCTCATAGGGGCGGCCTCTATAGGGGCGCACCAGCCCCTTGTGGGCTGGTGTGTTCCCTCACTTGGCCCATAAGGCCCATATCTTTGCCGGGGGTGCCCGAAACTTCTTTCCGGTGACCCGATAAGTACCCGGTACCCTCCGAAACACTTCCGGTGTCCGAATACCATCGTCCTATATATCAATCTTTACCTCTCGACCATTTCGAGACTCCTCGTCATGTCCGTGATCTCATCTGGGACTCCGAAAGAACATTCGGTCACCAAATCATATAATTCATATAACAATATATCGTCAACAAACGTTAAGCGTGCGGACCCTACGGGTTCGAGAACTATGTAGACATGACCGAGACACACCTCTCCGGTCAATAACCAATAGCGGAACCTGGATGCCCATATTGGCTCCTACATATTCTATGAAGATCTTTATCGGTCGAACCGCTATGACAACATACGTAATTCCGTTTGTCCATCGGTATGTTACTTGCCCGAGATTCGATCGTCGGTATCTTCATACCTAGTTCAATCTCGTTACCGGCAAGTCTCTTTACTCGTTCCGTAATACATCACCTCGTGACTAACTCCTTAGTCTTTTGCTTGCAAGCTTATGATGTGTATTATCGAGAGGGCCCAGAGATACCTCTCCGATACTCGGAGTGACAAATCCTAATCTTGATCTATGCCAACTCAACAAACACCTTCGGAGATACCTGTAGAGCATCTTTATGATCACCCAGTTATGTTGTGACGTTTGATAGAACACAAGGTATTCCTTCGGTATCCGGGAGTTGCATAATCTCATAGTCAAAGGAATATGTATTTGACATGAAGAAAGCAATAGCAATAAAACTGAACGATCATAATGCTAAGCTAACGGATGGGTCTTGTCCATCACATCATTCTACTAATGATGTGATCCCGTCATCAAATGACAACACATGTCTATGGTTAGGAAACCTTAACCATCTTTGATCAACGAGCTAGTCTAGTAGAGGCATACTAGGGACACGGTATTTGTTTATGTATTCACACATGTATTTAAGTTTCCAATCAATACAACTCTTGCATGAATAATAAACCTTTATCATGAATAAGGAAATATAAAATAACAACTTTATTGTTGCCTCTAGGGCATATTTCCTTCAGTCTCCCACTTGCACTAGAGTCAATAATCTAGATTACATTGTAATGATTCTAACACCCATGGAGTCTTGGTGCTGATCATGTTTTGCTCGCGGAAGAGGCTTAGTCAACGGGTCTGCTACATTTAGATACGTATGTATCTTACAAATTTCTATGTCTCCATCCTTGACTTGTTCACGAATGGAGTTGAAGCATCTCTTGATGTGTTTGGTTCTCTTGTGAAACATGGATTCCTTCGCCAAGGCAATTGCTCCAGTGTTGTCACAAAAGATTTTCATTGGATCCGATGCACTAGGTATTACACCCAGATCGGATATGAACTCCTTCATCCAGACTCCTTCATTTGCTGCTTCCGAAGCAGCTATGTACTCTGCTTCACATGTATATCCCACCACGACGCTCTGCTTGGAACTGCACCAACTGATAGCTCCACCATTCAATATAAATATGTATCCAGTTTGTGACTTAGAGTCATCTGGATCAGTGTCAAAGCTAGCATCGATGTAACCATTTACAACGAGCTATTTGTCACCTCCATAAACGAGAAACATATCCTTGGTCCTTTTTAGGTACTTCAGGATGTTCTTGACCACTGTCCAGTGATCCACTCCTGGCTTACTTTGGTACCTCCCTGCCAAACTTATGGCAAGGCACACATCAGGTGTGGTACACAGCATAGCATACATGATAGAACCTATGGCTGAGGCATAGGGAATGACTTTCATTTTCTCTCTATCTTCTGCAGTGGTTGGGCATTGAGTCTGACTCAACTTCACACCTTGTAACACAGGCAAGAACCCTTTCTTTGACTGATCCATTTTGAACTTCTTCAAAACTTTATCAAGGTATGTGCTTTGTGAAAGTCCTATTAAGCGTCTCGATTTATCCCTATAGATCTTGATGCCCAATATATAAGCAGCTTCACCGAGGTCTTTCATTGAAAAAATTCTTATTCAAGTATCCTTTTATGCTATCCAGAAATTCTATATCATTTCCAATCAACAATATGTCATCCACATAAAATATCAGAAATGCTACAGAGCTCCCACTCACTTTCTTGTAAATACAGGCTTCACCGAAAGTCTGTATAAAACCATATGCTTTGATCACCTCATCAAAGCATATATTCCAACTCTGAGATGCTTGCACCAGTCCATAGATGGATCGCTGGAGCTTGCACACTTTGTTAGCACCTTTAGGATCGAAAAAACCTTCTGGTTGCATCATATACAACTCTTCTTTAAGATATCCATTAAGGAATGGAGTTTTGACGTCCATTTTCCAAATTTCATAATCATAAAATGCGGCAATTGCTAACATGATTTGGACGAACTTATACATCGCTACGGGTGAGAAAGTCTCATCATAGTCAACTCCTTGAACTTGTCGAAAACCTTTTGCGACAAGTCGAGCTTTATAGACAGTAACATTACCATCAGCGTCAGTCTTCTTCTTGAAGATCCATTTATTCTCTATGGCTTGCCGATCATCAGGCAAATCCACCAAAGTCCACACTTTGTTCTCATACATGGATCCTATCTCAGATTTCATGGCCTTAAGCCATCTGTCGGAATCTGGGCTCATCATAGCTTCTTCATAATTCGTAGGTTCGCCTTGGTCTAGTAACATGACTTCCAGTACAGGATTCCCGTACCACTCTGGTGCGGATCGTGTTCTTGTTGACCTACGAGGTTCTGTAGTAACTTGATCCGAAGTTTCATGATCATCATCATTAGCTTCCTCTCTAGTTGGTGTAGGCATCACGGGAACGATTTTCTCTTATGTGCTACTTTCCAATTCGAGAGAAGGTACAATTACCTCATCAAGTTCTACTTTCCTCCTACTCACTTCTTTCGAAAGAAACTCTTTCTCTAGAAAGGATCCAAACTTAGCAACAAAGATCTTGCCTTCGGATTTATGGTAGAAGGTGTACCCAATAGTTTCCTTTGGGTATCCTATGAAGACGCACTTTTCCAATTTAGGTTCGAGCTTATCAGGCTGAAGCCTTTTGACATAAGTGTCGCATCCCCAAACTTTAAGAAACGACAGCTTAGGTTTCTTGCCAAACCATAGTTCATACGGTGTCGTCTCAACGGATTTAGACGGTGCCCTATTTAACATGAATGCAGCTGTCTCTAATGCATAACCCCAAAACGATAGTGGTAAATCGGTAAGAGACATCATAGAACGCACCATATCTAATAAAGTACGGTTACGACGTTCGGACACACCATTACGCTGTGGTGTTCCAGGTGGCGTGAGTTGTGAAACAATTCCACATTGTTTTAAATGAAGGCCAAACTCGTAGCTCAAATATTCGCCTCCGCGATCAGATCGTAGAAACTTTATTTTCTTGTTACGATGATTCTCCACTTCATTCTGAAATTCTTTGAACTTTTTAAATGTTTCAGACTTGTGTTTCATTAAGTAGATATACCCATACCTACTCAAATCATCTGTGAAGGTCAGAAAATAATGATACCCACTGCGTGCTTCAACACTCATCGGACCGCATACATCGGTATGTATTATTTCCAATAAGTCATTAGCTCGCTCCATTGTTCCGGAGAACGGAGTTTTAGTCATCTTGCCCATGAGGCATGGTTCGCAAGTATCAAATGATTCATAATCAAGTGATTCCAAAAGTCCATCTGCATGGAGTTTCTTCATGCGCTTTACACCAATATGACCTAAACGGCAGTGCCACAAATATGTTGCACTATCATTATCAACTTTGCATCTTTTGGCATCAATATTATGAATATGTGTATCACTACAATCGAGATTCAACAAGAACAGACCATTCCTCAAGGGTGCATGACCATAAAAGATATTATTCATATAAATAGAACAACCATTTTTCTCTGACTTAATGAATAACCGTCTCGTAATAAACAAGATCCAGATATAATGTTCATGCTCAACGCGGGCACCAAATAACAATTATTCAGGTCTAAAACTAATCCCGAAGGTAGATGTAGAGGAAGCGTGCCGATGGTGATCACATCGACCTTGGAACCATTTCCGACGCGCATCGTCACCTCGTCCTTAGACAATCGTCATTTATTCAGCAGCTCCTATTTCGAGTTACAAATATGAGCAACCGAACCAGTATCAAATACCCAGGCGTTGCTACGAGCATTAGTAAGGAACACATCAATAACATGTATATCAAATATACCTTTGTTCACTTTGCCATCCTTCTTATCCGCCAATTACTTGGGGCAGTTCCTCTTCAAGTGACCACTTCCTTTGCAGTAGAAGCACTCAGTTTCAGGCTTAGGTCCAGCTTTGGGTTTCTTCGCGGGAGCGGCAACTTGCTTGCCGTTCTTCTTGAATTTCCTTTCTTTCCTTTGCCCTTTTTCTTGAAACTAGTCATCTTGTTAACCATCAACACTTGATGCTCCTTCTTGATTTCTACCTCCGCGGTCTTAAGCATTGCGAAGAGCTCGGGAATTGTCTTATCCATCCCTTGCATATTATAGTTCATCATGAAGCCTTTGTAGCTTGGTGGCAGTGACTGAAGAACTCTATCAATAACACAATCAACTGGAAGATCAACTCCCAGCTGAGTTAAGTGATTATAATACCCAGACATTTTGAGTATGTGTTCACTGACAGAATTGTTCTCCTCCATCTTGCAGCTATAGAACTTGTTGGAGACTTCATATCTCTCAACCTGGGCATTTTCTTGAAATATTAACTTCAACTCCCGGAACATCTCATATGCTCCATGACGTTCAAAACGTCTTTGAAGTCCGGGTTCTAAGCCGTAAAGCATGGCACACTGAACTATAGAGTAGTCATCAGATCGAGCTTGCCAGACATTCATAACATCTGCATCAGCTCCTGCAGCAGGTCTGTCACCTAGCAGTGCATCAAGGACATAATTCTTCTGTGCAGCAATGAGGATAATCCGCAAGTTACGAACCCAGTCCATGTAGTTGCTACCATCATCTTTCAACTTAGCTTTCTCTAGGAACGCATTAAAATTCAGGGGAACGGTAGAACGGGCCATTGATCTACAACATAGATATGCAAATACTATCAGGACTAAGTTCATGATAAATTAAGTTCAAATAATCAAATTACTAATGAACTCCCACTTAAATAAACATCCCTCAAGTTATCTAAGTGATACATGATCCAAATCAACTAACCCATGTCCGATCATCATGTGAGATGGGGTAGTCATCAATGGTGAACATCTCTATGTTGATCATATCTACTATATGACTCATGTTCGACCTTTCGGTCTCCAGTGTTCCGAGACCATGTCTGTACATGCTAGGCTCGTCAAGTTTAACCCAAGTATCCTGCATGTGCAAAACTGTCTTACACCCGTTGTATGTGAACGTATAGTCTATCACACCCGATCATCACGTGGTGTCTCGAAACGACGAACTTTCGCAACGGTGCATACTCGGGGAGAACACTTATATCTTGAAATTCAGTGAAGGGATCATCTTATAATGCTACCATCGTTCTAAGCAAAATAAGTTGCATAAAAGATAAACATCACATGCAATCAAAATATGTGACATGATATGGCCATCATCATCTCATGCTTTTAATCTCCATCTCCACAGCATCGTCATGATCTCCATCATCACTGGCTCGACACCTTGATCTCCATCGTTGCGTCATGGTCGTCTTGCCAACTATTGCTTCTACAACTATTGCTAACGCATAGCGATAAAGTAAAGCAATTACATGGTGTTTGCATTTCATACAATAAAGAGACAACCATAAGGCTCCTGCCGGTTGCTGATAACTTACAAAACATGATCATCTCATACAATAACGTATATCACATCATGTCTTGACCATATCACATCACAACATACCCTGCAAAAACAAGTTAGACGTCCTCTACTTTGTTGTTGCAAGTTTTACGTGGCTGCTATGGGTTTCTAGCAAGAACCGTTCTTACCTACGGCAAAAACCACAACGGTGAATTATCAAGTTTGCTGTTTTAACCTTCTTCAAGGACCGGCTGCAGTCAAATTCGATTCAACTAAAGTAGGAGAAACAGACACCCGCCAGCCACCTTTATGCAAAACTAGTTGCATGTCAGTCGGTGGAACCGGTCTCATGTACATGGACATGTAAGGTTGGTCTGGGCCGCTTCATTCCACAATGCCACCTAATCAAAATAAGACGTTGGTGGAAAGCAGTATGAACATCACTGCCCACAACTTATTTGTGTTATACTCGTGCATATCATCTACGCATAGACCTAGCTCATGATGCCACTGTTGGGGAACGTTGCATAAAAACAAAAAAAATTCCTACGCCCACGCAAGATCTATCAAGGAGATGCATAGCAACGGGAGGGGAGAGTGTGTCTACGTACCCTCGTAGACCATAAGCGGAAGCATTTCACAACACGGTTGATGTAGTTGAACTTTCTTCGCGATCCAACCGATCTAGTACCAAACGTACGGCACCTCCGCGTTCAACATACGTTCAGCTCGGTGACGTTCGCGCCTTCTTGATCCAGCAAGATGGCGAGGTAGTGGATGAGTTCCGACAGCACGACGGCGTGATGATAGTGATGGTGAAGTGATCTCCGCAGGGCTTCGCCTAAGCACTACAAAAATATGACTGGGGGTGTAAACGGTGGAGGAGGGCGCCGCACACGGCTAGGCAATTGTCTGTTGTGTGCTAGGTGCCCCCCCTCCCACATATATATAGGTGGGAGGGAGGGAGGAGCAGCCAAAGGAGGCGCCCAAGTAGGAGGAATCCTACTTGGGGTCCCTCCCAAGCAGCGCCCCCCTGCCATATATAAACAAGGGGGAAGGAAATAGGGGGGAGAGCGAAGGAAGGGGGAGTCCTACTCCACACTTTCCTTTCCCTCCCCTCTTTCCTTCTCCTCCTCATAGGGGCGGCCTCTATAGGGGCGCACCAGCCCCTTGTGGGCTGGTGTGTTCCCTCACTTGGCCCATAAGGCCCATATCTTTGCCGAGGGTGCCCGAAACTTCTTTCCGGTGACCCGATAAGTACCCGGTACCCTCCGAAACACTTCCGGTGTCCGAATACCATCGTCCTATATATCAATATTTACCTCTCGACCATTTCGAGACTCCTCGTCATGTCCGTGATCTCATCCGAGACTCCGAACAACATTCGGTCACCAAATCATATAACACTATATCGTCAACAAACGTTAAGCGTGCGGACCCTACGGGTTCGAGAACTATCTAGACATGACCGAGACACACCTCTCCGGTCAATAACCAATAGCGGAACCTGGATACTCAAATTGGCTCCTACATATTCTACGAACATCTTTGTCGATCGAACCGTTATGAGAACATACGTAATTCCCTTTGTCCTTCGGTATGTTACTTGCCCGAGATTCGATCGTCGGTATCTTCATACCTAGTTCAATCTCGTTACCGGCAAGTCACTTTACTCGTTCCGTAATACATCACCTCGTGACTAACTCCTTAGTCTTTTGCTTTCAAGCTTATGATGTGTATTACCGAGAGGGCCCAGAGATACCTCTCCGATACTCGGAGTGAAAAATCCTAATCTCGATCTTTGCCAACTCAACAAACACCTTCAGAGATACCTGTAGAGCATCTTTATGATCACCCAGTTATGTTGTGACGTTTGATAGAACACAAGGTATTCCTCCGGTATCCGGGAGTTGCATAATCTCATAGTCAAAGGAATATGTATTTGACATGAAGAAAGCAATAGCAATAAAACTGAACGATCATAATGCTAAGCTAACAGATGGGTCTTGTCCATCACATCATTCTCCTAATCATATGATCCCGTCATCAAATGATACCACACATGTCTATGGTTAGGAAACCTTAACCATCTTTGATCAACGAGCTAGTCTAGTAGAGGCATACTAGGGACATGGTATTTGTTTATGTATTCACACATGTATTTAAGTTTCCAATCAATACAATTCTTGCATGAATAATAAACCTTTATCATGAATAAGGAAATACAAAATAAGAACTTTATTATTGCCTCTAGGGCACATTTCCTTCAGTCTCCCACTTGCACTAGAGTCAATAATCTAGATTACATTGTAATGATTCTAACACCCATGGAGTCTTGGTGTTGATCATGTTTTGCTCGCGGAAGAGGCTTAGTCAACGGGTCTGCTACATTCAGATCCGTATGTATCTTACAAATTTCTATGTCTCCATCCTTGACTTGTTCACGAATGGAGTTGAAGCGTCTCTTGACGTGTTTGGTTCTCTTGTGAAACATGGATTCCTTTGCCAAGGCAATTGCTCCAGTGTTGTCACAAAATATTTTCATTGGACCCAATGCACTAGGTATTACACCAAGATCGGATATGAACTCCTTCATCCAGACTCCTTCATTTGCTGCTTCCGAAGCAGCTATGTACTCCGCTTCACACGTAGATCCCGCCACGACGCTCTGCTTGGAACTGCACCAACTGACAACTCCACCATTCAATATAAATACGTATCCAGTTTGTGACTTGGAGTCATCCGGATCAGTGTTAAAGCTAGCATCGACGTAACCATTTACAACGAGCTCTTTGTCACCTCCATAAACGAGAAACATATCCTTGGTCCTTTTCAGGTACTTCAGGATGTTCTTGACCGCTGTCCAGTGATCCACTCCTGGATTACTTTGGTACCTCCCTGCCAAACTTATGGCAAGGCACACATCAGGTGTGGTACACAGCATAGCATACATGATAGAACCTATGGCTGAGGCATAGGGAATGACTTTCATTTTCTCTCTATCTTCTGCAGTGGTCGGGCATTGAGTCTGACTCAACTTCACACCTTGTAACACAGGCAAGAACCCTTTCTTTGACTGATCCATTTTGAACTTCTTCAAAACTTTATCAAGGTATGTGCTTTGTGAAAGTCCTATTAAGCGTCTCGATCTATCCCTATAGATCTTGATGCCCAATATATAAGCAGCTTCACCGAGGTCTTTCATTGAAAAATTCTTATTCAAGTATCCTTTTATGCTATCCAGAAATTATATATCATTTCCAATCAACAATATGTCATCCACATATAATATCAGAAATGCTACAGAGCTCCCACTCACTTTCTTGTAAATACAGGCTTCACCGAAAGTCTGTATAAAACCATATGCTTTGATCACCTCATCAAAGCATATATTCCAACTCTGAGATGCTTGCACCAGTCCATAGATGGATCGTTGGAGCTTGCACACTTTGTTAGCACCTTTAGGATCGACAAAGCCTTCTGGTTGCATCATATACAACTCTTCTTTAAGATATCCATTAAGGAATGCAGTTTTGACGTCCATTTTCCAGATTTCATAATCATAAAATGCGGCAAATGCTAACATGATTCGGACAGACTTAATCATCGCTACGGGTGAGAAAGTCTCATCATAGTCAACTCCTTGAACTTGTCGAAAACCTTTTGTGACAAGTCGAGCTTTATAGACAGTAACATTACCATCAGCGTCAGTCTTCTTCTTGAAGATCCATTTATTCTCTATGGCTTGCCGATCATCAGGCAAATCCACCAAAGTCCACACTTTGTTCTCATACATGGATCCTATCTCAGATTTCATGGCCTCAAGCCATCTGTCGGAATCTGGGCTCATCATAGCTTCTTCATAATTCGTAGGTTCGCCTTGGTCTAGTAACATGACTTCCAGTACAGGATTCCCGTACCACTCTGGTGCGGATCGTGTTCTTGTTGACCTACGAGGTTCTGTAGTAACTTGATCCGAAGTTTCATGATCATCATCATTAGCTTCCTCTCTAGTTGGTGTAGGCATCACGGGAACGATTTTCTCTTATGTGCTACTTTCCAATTCGAGAGAAGGTACAATTACCTCATCAAGTTCTACTTTCCTCCTACTCACTTCTTTCGAAAGAAACTCTTTCTCTAGAAAGGATCCAAACTTAGCAACAAAGATCTTGCCTTCGGATTTATGGTAGAAGGTGTACCCAATAGTTTCCTTTGGGTATCCTATGAAGACGCACTTTTCCAATTTAGGTTCGAGCTTATCAGGCTGAAGCCTTTTGACATAAGTGTCGCATCCCCAAACTTTAAGAAACGACAGCTTAGGTTTCTTGCCAAACCATAGTTCATACGGTGTCGTCTCAACGGATTTAGACGGTGCCCTATTTAACGTGAATGCAGCTGTCTCTAATGCATAACCCCAAAACGATAGTGGTAAATCGGTAAGAGACATCATAGAATGCACCATATCTAATAAAGTACGGTTACGATGTTCGGACACACCATTACGCTGTGGTGTTCCAGGTGGCATGAGTTGTGAAACAATTCCACATTGTTTTAAATGAAGGCCAAACTCGTAACTCAAATATTCGCCTCCGAGATCAGATCGTAGAAACTTTATTTTCTTGTTACGATGATTCTCCACTTCATTCTAAAATTCTTTGAACTTTTCAAATGTTTCAGACTTGTGTTTCATTAAGTAGATATACCCATACCTACCCAAATCATCTGTGAAGGTCAAAAAATAACGATACCCGCTGCGTGCTTCAACACTCATCGGACCGCATACATCGGTATGTATTATTTCCAATAAGTCATTAGCTCGCTCCATTGTTCCGGAGAACGGAGTTTTAGTCATCTTGCCCATGAGGCATGGTTCGCAAGTATCAAATGATTCATAATCAAGTGATTCCAAAAGTCCATCTGCATGGAGTTTCTTCATGCGCTTTACACCAATATGACCTAAACGGCAGTGCCACAAATATGTTGCACTATCATTATCAACTTTGCATCTTTTGGCTTCAATATTATGAATATGTGTATCACTACAATCGAGATTCAACAAGAACAGACCATTCCTCAAGGGTGCATGACCATAAAAGATATTATTCATATAAATAGAACAACCATTATTCTCTGACTTAAATGAATAACCGTCTTGCAATAAACAAGATCCAGATATAATGTTCATGCTCAATGCGGGCACCAAATAACAATTATTCAGGTCTAAAACTAATCCCGAAGGTAGATGTAGAGGTAGCGTGCCGATGGTGATCACATCGACCTTGGAACCATTTCCGACGCGCATCGTCACCTCGTCCTTAGACAATCTTCGTTTATTCAGCAGCTCCTGTTTCGAGTTACAAATATGAGCAACCGAACCAATATCAAATACCCAGGTGTTGCTACGAGCATTAGTAAGGAACACATCAATAACATGTATATCAAATATACCTTTGTTCACGTTGCCATCCTTCTTATCCGCCAAATACTTGGGGCAGTTCCTCTTCCAGTGACCACTTCCTTTGTAGTAGAAGCACTCAGTTTCAGGCTTAGGTCCAGCTTTGGGTTTCTTCGCGGGAGCGGCAACTTGCTTGCCGTTCTTCTTGAATTTCCCTTTCTTTCCTTTGCCCTTTTTCTTGAAACTAGTGGTCTTGTTAACCATCAACACTTGATGCTCCTTCTTGATTTCTACCTCCGCGGCCTTAAGCATTGCGAAGAGCTCGGGAATTGTCTTATCCATCCCTTGCATATTATAGTTCATCATGAAGCCTTTGTAGCTTGGTGGCAGTGACTGAAGAACTCTGTCAATAACGCAATCAACTGGAAGATCAACTCCCAGCTGAGTTAAGTGATTATAATACCCAGACATTTTGAGTATGTGTTCACTGACAGAATTGTTCTCCTCCATCTTGCAGCTATAGAACTTGTTGGAGACTTCATATCTCTCAACCCGGGCATTTTCTTGAAATATTAACTTCAACTCCCGGAACATCTCATATGCTCCATGACGTTCAAAACGTCTTTGAAGTCCGGGTTCTAAGCCGTAAAGCATGGCACACTGAACTATAGAGTAGTCATCAGATCGAGCTTGCCAGATGTTCGTAACATCTGCATCAGCTCCTGCAGCAGGTCTGTCACCTAGCGGTGCATCAAGGACATAATTCTTCTGTGCAGCAATGAGGATAATCCTCAAGTTACGGACCCAGTCCATGTAGTTGCTACCATCATCTTTCAACTTAGCTTTCTCTAGGAACGCATTAAAATTCAGGGGAACGGTAGAATGGGCCATTGATCTACAACATAGATATGCAAATACTATCAGGACTAAGTTCATGATAAATTAAGTTCAATTAATCAAATTCCTAATGAACTCCCACTTAAATAAACATCCCTCAAGTTATCTAAGTGATACATGATCCAAATCAACTAACCCATGTCCGATCATCACGTGAGATGGGGTAGTCATCAATGGTGAACATCTGTATGTTGATCATATCTACTATATGACTCATGTTCGACCTTTCGGTCTCAAGTGTTCCGAGACCATGTCTGTACATGCTAGGCTCGTCAAGTTTAACCCAAGTATCCTGCATGTGCAAAACTGTCTTACACCCATTGTATGTGAACGTATAGTCTATCACACCCGATCATCACGTGGTGTCTCGAAACGACGAACTTTCGCAATGGTGCATACTCGGGGAGAACAATTATATCTTGAAATTCAGTGAAGGGATCATCTTATAATGCTACCGTCGTTCTAAGCAAAATAAGATGCATAAAAGATAAACATCACATGCAATCAAAATATGTGACATGATATGGCCATCATCATCTCATGCTTTTGATCTCCATCTCCAAAGCATCGTCATGATCTCCATCGTCACCGGCTCGACACCTTGATTTCCATCGTTGCGTCGTGGTCGTCTCGCCAACTATTGCTAACGCATAGCGATAAAGTAAAGCAATTACATGGCGTTTGCATTTCATACAATAAAGAGACAACCATAAGGCTCCTGCCAGTTGCTGATAACTTACAAAACATGATCATCTCATACAATAACGTATATCACATCATGTCTTGACCATATGACATCACAACATACCCTGCAAAAACAAGTTAGACGTCCTCTACTTTGTTGTTGCAAGTTTTACGTGGCTGCTATGGGTTTCTAGCAAGAACCGTTCTTACCTACGACAAAAACCACAACGGTGAATTATCAAGTTTGCTGTTTTAACCTTCTTTAAGGACCGGTCGCAGTCAAATTCGATTCAACTAAAGTAGGAGAAACAGACACCCGCCAGCCACCTTTATGCAAAACTAGTTGCATGTCAGTTGGTGGAACCGGTCTCATGTACGTGGACATGTAAGGTTGGTCCGGGCCGCTTCATCCCACAATGCCACCGAATCAAAATAAGACGTTGGTGGTAAGCAGTATGAACATCACCTCCCACAACTTCTTTGTGTTCTACTCGTGCATATCATCTACGCATAGACCTGGCTCATGATGCCACTGTTGGGGAACGTTGCATAAAAACAAAAAAAATTCCTACGCCCACACAAGATCTATCAAGGAGATGCATAGCAACGAGAGGGGAGAGTGTGTCTATGTACCCTCGTAGACCATAAGCGAAAGCATTTCACAACACGGTTGATGTAGTCGAACTTTCTTCGCGATCCAACCGATGTAGTACCAAACGTACGGCACCTCCGCGTTCAACACACGTTCAGCTCGGTGACGTTCGCGCCTTCTTGATCCAACAAGACGGTGAGGTAGTGGATGAGTTCTGACAGCATGACGGCATGATGACGGTGATGGTGAAGTGATCTCCGCAGGGGTTCGCCTAAGCACTACAAAAATATGACCAGGGGTGTAAACGGTGGAGGAGGGCGCCGCACACGGCTAGGCAATTGCCTGTTGTGTGCTAGGCGCCCCCCTCCCACATATATATAGGTGGGAGGAAGGGAGGAGCAGCCAAAGGAGGCGCCCAAGTAGGAGGAATCCTACTTGGGGTCCCTCCCAAGCCGGGCCCCCTGCCATATATAAACAAGGGGGAAGGAAATAGGGGGGGAGAGGGAAGGAAGGAGGAGTCCTACTCCACACTTTCCTTTCCCTCCCCTCTTTCCTTCTCCTCCTCATATGGCTGGCCTCTATACGGGTGCACCAGCCCCTTGTGTGCTGGTGTGTTCCCTCACTTGGCCCATAAGGCCCATATCTTTGCTGGGGGTGCCCGAAACTTCTTTCCGGTGACCCGATAAGTACCCGGTACCCTCCGAAACACTTCCGGTGTCCGAATACCATCGTCCTATATATCAATCTTTACCTCTCGACCATTTCGAGACTCCTCGTCATGTCCGTGATCTCATCCGGGACTCCGAACAACATTCGTTCACCAAATCATATAACTCATATAACTCCATATGGTCAACGAACGTTAAGCGTGCGGACCCTACGGGTTCGAGAACTATGTAGACATGACCGAGACACACCTCTCCGGTCAATAACCAATAGCGGAACCTGGATGCCCATATTGGCTCCTACATATTCTATGACGATCTTTATCTGTCGAACCGTTATGACAACATACGTAATTCCCTTTGTCCATCGGTATGTTACTTGCCCGAGATTCGATCGTCGGTATCTTCATACCTAGTTCTATCTCATTACCGGCAAGTCTCTTTACCCGTTCCATAATACATCACCTCATGACTAACTCCTTAGTTTTTGCTTGCAAGCTTATGATGTGTATTACCGAGAGGGCCCAGAGATACCTCTTCGATACTCGGAGTGACAAATCCTAATCTCGATCTATGCCAACTCAACAAACACCTTCGGAGATACCTATAGAGCATCTTTATGATCACCCAGTTATGTTGTGACGTTTGATAGAACACAAGATATTCCTCCGGTATCCGGGAGTTGCATAATCTCATAGTCGAAGGAATATGTATTTGACATGAAGAAAGCAATAGCAATAAAACCGAACGATCATAATGCTAAGCTAACGGATGGGTGTTGTCCATCACATCATTCTCCTAATGATGTGATCCCGTCATCAAATGACAACACATGTCTATGGTTAGGAAACCTTAACCATCTTTGATCAACGAGCTAGTCTAGTAGAGGCATACTAGGGACACGGTATTTGTTTATGTATTCACACATGTATTTAAGTTTCCAATCAATACAATTCTAGCATGAATAATAAACCTTTATCATAAATAAGGAAATATAAAATAACAACTTTATTATTGCCTCTAGGGCATATTTCCTTCACAACCCACCAGGGCACGCCGGAGGGGGGGGGGGCGCCTTGGTGTCTTGTGCCCAGCCAGGGGCCTACCTCCGGTGGTTCTTGGTTTCAGTATTTTTTATATATTCTGAAATAATTCTCCAAAAAGTTTCGTCCAATTCTGAGAACTTTTATTTCTGCACAAAAACAACACCAAGGTAGTTCTGCTGAAAACAGCGTCAGTCCAGGTTAGTTTCATCCAAATCATGTAAATTAGAGTCCAAAACAAGAGCAAAAGCGTTAGGAAAAGTAGATACGACAGAGACGTATCAACTGTGCATCATATGAAGATGTGCTATGCATGAATGTTGATCAGCATGATGTTAACTGGCTGGTAGTTCCATTTTCGGCCATGAATAAAACTTCCAACATGATGTTATCCCTGTTTGAAAAGGGCATGTTAATATAAATGTTTTGCCTCTGAAACTTGCAGTTTCTTCTCTGAGAATCACATTGTCTGCAGTTTTATATGAAACTACATTTTTAAAAGTGCTAAAAATAGATCTCTAGAATTCATAAAATACTTCATATGCTCAACACTGCAAATATGAAATTCAAAAGACATTCATATCTGAAAGTACTCTCAAAATGCACAACACAAAACACAATTCACAACCTCCAAATACTGACAACCCTAGGCTCCTCCTCAGACTATTGGGGGGTCCCCTCCTATTCCTCGGCGGCAGACAGCCGCCCCGTGAGACGAGGTGAACGGCGAGGGAGAGGATGGCGGGGAAGCGTCATCGCACCAACTATTTTTCTCCTCTTTGCAGTTGGGTACGGTCGACGAAGACTCCACCGGCTCGCTCTGCCATGGCACCCTCACAAACAGCATCATGTAGATGCTCGATCCTTCAATCTCTGGTGGATGCTCCATCTTGGATCGATACTCCCACTACCGCTGCCTCATGATCAGATTCGATGAATCTGTTTGCTCCATGGCCCAGAGGAGCAGCTCTATGTACTCCCGCGCGACTCCCTCCGGGGATATCACCGCCTTTTCGCTCTGTTCTAGATATTTGGCCATCGCTGTCACCGTCGCTGCTAATTGCTCTAGGTTGCCAAACCAAGACTGTATCTCCAACATCCTGGCTAGCTTCACAGGGCTGCCGTCTGCGATCCTCACGTATTGGTTGTACTCCTCCATTGATCTACTTCTCCACAGCACCTTCACTCGCCAGTGGTGGTTTTTGAATGGAAGAGGAGCGGCGGATGGAAGAGGAGAGGAGCGGCGCTGGTTTGGATTGGAACAGGAGAGGAGCGGCGGTGGTTTTGAAATGGAAGAGGAGAGGAGCGAAGGTGGTCTTGGAAGTATTTTTTTTGTTTTGCGTATTTTGGGTCAAAGTTTGACCACGTACTTTATTTGACAAGCAAAATGTGAATGCATGTCATCAAAAATTATATCGTTTGGTTCGTATCTGAATGTACTTTCAAATTATATTATTTTTGCAATGTATAACATATATTTTATTTGGTAAAATCATGGTCAAAATATGACCCAGAATACAAGGGATACTAGTTAATGTGGGGTCGCTTCTTAGTTGAAGGGCAAATTGATTTTGATTTGATCCAGTCACAGCACGTCGGCCCTCTCGTCCAATCCTAAATCACTGCCGCACGCTCCTCTCCCTCTTCTCCATTGCAAAACCGCCCCCTCTCCTCTCCATCTTCTTCATTCCAAAACCACCGTCTCGCCTCTCCCTCTTCTCCATTGCAAAACCACCCCCTCTCCTCTCCATTGCAAAACCACCCCCTCGCCTCTCCATTGCTAAACCACCCCTCTCCTCTCCATCTTCTCCATTGCAAGACCACCGTCTCGCCTCTCCCTCTTCTCCATTGCAAGATCACCGTCTCTCCTCTCATCTTCCAAAGCCAGCACCGGACCTCTCAGAAGCACATCTATGGAGAGGATGCAGCAGCGAATGGGGCAGATCACCGGCGGCGACCAGGCAAAGTTAGCTAGGTTGAAGGAGATCCTTACTTGGTTTGACAACAAGTGGGAGATTTTGAGGACGGTGACGGCCATGTGGCAATGTATGAGAAAGAGCGAGACGGTAGCGATGAGGGCGGCGATGTACTCCCCAGCGACAGTCATGTCATAGTCCTTCAAGTTCATCGAGTCTCTCCTCTGGGCGATGGAGCAGACAGATTCGCTCGAGGTGAAAGTTGTTGGGGAACGTTGCATGGAAAACAAAAAAAATTCTACGCACACGCAAGATCTATCCATGGAGATGCATAGCTACGAGAGGGGGAGAGCATCTACATACCCTTGTAGATCGTTAAGCGGAAGCGTTTATCACGCGGTTGATGTAGTCGTACTCTTCGTGATCCGATCACGATCCAACTGATCTTGTGCCGAACAGACGACTCCTCCGAGTTTAGCAGACGTGCGGCTCGATGACGTCTCCTCCTTCTTGATCCAGCAAGTGGGAGACGAGAAGTAGATGGGATCACAACCAACATGATGGTGTGGTGGTGATGGTGGTGGTGGAGCACCGACAGCGCTTCGCTAAGCGTCGCCGGGACGAGGCGGTGGAACTACGGAGTAACGTGAGAGAGAGGGGCGCCAAGGGCTTGGTGTGTCCTCTTGGGGCGCCCCCTCCCCTCTATATATAGGTGGAGGGGCATGGGAAACAGCCCCTCCAAGCCCTAGGGCGCAGATAAGGGGGATAGGACTTGGACTCCAAGTCCAATCATATTCCTACTAGGACTCCTTCCTTTTTTGCCTTCCCTAGCCACATGGGCTTTTGAGGACTTGGTGGGCCTAGCCCAATAAGGCCAGGGTGCCTCCCCGCAGCCCATGCTAGCCCTTGGGTCATGGTGGACCCACTTGTGGACTTCCGGACCCCTCCGGAATCCTTTGGAATCTTCTGGAAGCTTCCCGGTACAATACCAAAAAAACTACACATTTTTCCGGAACCCAAAATATGACTTCCCATATATAAATCTTTACCTCTCGACCATTCTGAGACTCCACGTGACGTTAGGGATCTCATCCGGGACTCCAAACAACATTTGGTTACCACTCATCAAATATCCCAATACTACTCTAGCGTTAACGAACGTTAAGCGTGCGACCCTGCGGGTTCGGGAATTATGTAGTCATGACCGAGACACCTCTCCGGTCAATAACCAATAGTGGGACCTGGATGCCCATCTTGATTCCAACATATTCCATGAAGATCTTTTAACGGTTGAACCTTTATGACAACATACGTAATTCCCTTTGTCTGTTGGTATGTTACTTTCCCGAGATTCGATCGTCGGTATCTCCATACCTAGTTCAATCTCCTTACTGGCAAGTCTCTTTACTCGTTCCGTAATACATCATCTCTTAACTAACTCCTTAGTCACTTTGCTTGCAAGCTGCTTGTGATGCTGTATTACCGAGAGGGCCCAGAGATACCTCTCCAATACACGGAGTGACAAATCCCAATCTTGATCCATGCCAACTCAACAGACACCTTCAGAGATACCTGTAGAGCATCTTTATGATCACCCAGTTAGGTTGTGATGTTTGATAGCACACAAGGTATTCCTCCGGCATCCGGGAGTTGCATGATCTCATGGTCGAAGGAATATGTATTTGACATTAAGAAAGCAGTAGCTATAAACTGAACGATCATATGCTAAGCTAACGAATGGGTCTTGTCTATCACATCATTCTCCTAATGATGTGATCCCGTTATCAAATGACAACTCATGTCTATGGTTAGGAAACCTTAACCATCTTTGATCAATGAGCTAGTCTAGTAGAGGCTCACTAGGGACACGATATTTGTTTATGTATCCACACATGTATTTAAGTTTCCGGTCAATACAATTCTAGCATGAATAATAAACCTTTATCATGATTAAGGAAATATAATAATAACCATTTTATTATTGCCTCTAGGGCATATTTCCATCAAAAGTCAAGCGGAGGTGGTGGGCGTACAGATCGAAGGTCGAGCATCTAGAGGATAATGAATTGATCGAGTACGGTGTGCTGTTCGTGAGGGTGCAGTGCCAGCCGGAGCCACAGGAGTATTCATTCTCCCACCGCAAGAGGAGGTCGGATGGCGCGACGTCGCTTCCCCGCCGTTCTCCACGGTTTCCTCATCGCTCGCCTCATTTCAACGGTGGCGGTAGGGTTAAAGGTAAGCTTCACACTAACCTAATCTTCCATCTACTCAGGCTTACAATCAGTGTGATAGCTAATGAAAATCATACGGGTAAGTACTGGGTAGTACTCCGAGCCTCCGACTACTATGCCAATCACCCTAAAATAGCTCTGGAACTAAAACAAAGTTGTGAGAATGTGTACAAATAAAGAAAAATCAATTAGTGCTTCTTTCAGCAAAGAATACTCCCTAGAAAAGTGCCAATATAAGCTACTCCTATTTGATTACAGGATTTGCTGCAACACTGAAACAAGTAAAGTGTCCCCTAAAAAAACATGTAAGGTGCAAGCCAAACACCGGTAGATTAAAATATTCTGCAGCGGGTCGGCAAGAACTTGAGGAACCATCCGAGCATCTGTGCTTTTCCAAGCCACGTTTATGTTAGATATTGGCACCTCGCACTCTGCATATATGCTGGTTCCATCCGTACATTTGTGCAGTTCCACCAAAATGTAGCTGAATAACCCTGTTTGCACAGATAATGAAAAAGCATGATTACATTATAGTGGCACTAGTTGATGAAACATACACTAATAAATAGAAGAAACTTCATTTTCTTAATGGGAAAAGATTGCGATACAATACATTTAATAAAAAAAATACAATAGTATCACAGTATGCCATGTTGCGACGGCGAGATGGGCACTGCGACGCCTCATACGGTAGGCCTCATACTGGAAATCGACCCAATTCTCCCCGATACACTGTCGGATTTCGGGTTCCGCAAACCCTTGAGAGGTTCGAACTCTGGGGTGCGTGCAAAGAACTCGTTCTCCCCAGTCTGCCTACTTGCTAATCTCACAGCCTAGCTCGACGAACTATAAGGAAAAGAGACACAGCAGTTTACCCAGGTTCGGGCCACCTTGCGGTGTAAAACCCTACTCCTGCTTTGTGGTGGATTGGCCTCGAGGGGCTGAGGACGAACTAGTACAGTGGCGAACAGCCTCAGGAGGAGAAGTGTTCTTGAGCTCGAGTGAGCTGGTGGAGTGAGGGTGATCTGAATGATCCGTCCCCCTCTACAGTGGTGGCTAAGTCCTATTTATAGCGGCCTTGGTCCTCTTCCCAAATGAAAGGCGGGAAGGAATCCCACAATGGCCAAATTCAAAGGGGGACAACTAGTACATGCTATCCTGACAAAAGTAGTCTTTGCCTGCGAAAGCCTCTAGTTGTGACGCCGTGGTGGGCTCGGTGATGACCTCCGTTCTGCCGTCCTGGCGGTCTTGGTCTTGTTGCATGGGAATGGAAACCTTTGGCTGATTCCTCAGGACTCCGTGCCTGCGCTTGCCTCTTTAGCACCAAAGAGGAAACTGGTACACTATGCCCGCTGGCGCCCGCCTGGCCTTGATCGTCATGGCTCACGTCATCCGGACCTCACGAGGTGAGGATTGCATAGAACTCTCCGCTCCTCAGGAGCCAGCCTGAGGAGGCTGCTCCTCGTGGAGGTCTTGGTGTCGTCCGCCTTGCGAGGCTTGGCCCCTCGCGAGGGTCTTGAGTTGTTGTCTCTGAAGCTGGGCCGTACCAGGCCGTCGATGGAGCCACGCCGTGGGTCGCAGGCAGGCAAGTCTGGGTACCCCCATTCCCAGAATGCCAACAGTAGCCCCCGGGCCCAAGGCGCGCTCGAACTTGGCTTTGAGGCGAGGCCAAGGGGCAAGTACGGAGCGCTGCGGGCCCTAACCGCCTGCGGCCTTGGTTGACGCATGGCGATTGATGGGACATGGGCGTCTCCACTTCCCCACGCCGCCTCGGCAACCGTTCGACTTGACGAGACTCTGCTGCATGCAGAGAAAAACCATCACTGCGTGGGATCGTGGAGGCCGGCGGTTGGCCTCCCTCCGGCTATAAATGAGGGGAGGGGCAGAGCCCCCCTCACTCATCTCCATCTTCTCACTGCTCGCTCCTTCTTCTTCTTCACCTCCCTGTCTTGCCGTAGCATCCATGGCGCCGAGGAGGAGGTTCTCTGCCGCCAAGAAGGGGAAGGCCCCCAAGGAGGGGCCGGGTTCGCCGCCACCCAAGAGAGGGCGTGGCCGCCCCCGCAAGCATGCTGCGACCCCGGCGGTAGCTCCTTGGGGGCGCGGGCGCACTCCTTGGGGGGCCGGCGTCGCTTTGGGCGGCCGCGGCGATGCTTCTTCTCGAGGTAGGGGCCGCCAAGTGTGAGGCAGCCCCTGTGACGAGGGGCGGCGCCCCATGGTTGCCCGGCCTCCTCGGCCGCGCTTCCACTCGGCGGATGTGCTCCTAGAGTTCGTCGTGTGGTCGGAGAGGCCCGCCGGCACCTGGCTCCCACTCCCGCGCTTCTTCGTGAGTGAGCTGCCGATCGCGGGGCTTGACGGCCTCTGGCTGCAGGCTGACGGCTGTTGCAGCAAGGCTTCCTGGGTTGGGGTCGAAGTCACCGCAACGGGCAGCGTGTCCTTGACCCGCGGTTGGCAGGCGTTTGCCCGCGCGTGAGGCCTGAGCGGGAGGTGCACCCTTCATTTTAGGTACGGCGGCCTCGCGACCCTCTACGTGAGGGTGTTCGGGGAGGACGGCCGTCGTGCGGGGTGCTGCCCGGAAGACGGCAGCGACGACGATGAGCTTGGCCTTGATGACGGCCGCGCTTCCTTCAGCAGCGGCGGCTCCTCCTCCGGCGAGAGCACCAGCAGCGGCGGCTACGACCAACCACCACACCGCCGGGCTCGCATCAGGGAAGGCGACGGGTCGTCTCGTCGCCGCGCTCCAGTGAAGCGGGAGGAAGACTCGGACTGAGCCCGGGGGCCGCCGGAGCCTGGCCTCGGCAGCTGCTGCGGTCATGCGGGCCACTTTTGTTTAACCTTTCCTTTCTCCTGCACTTGAAAAAAGTAGAGGGCCCCGCTGGGGCGTGTAATGAACCAAGGCACTCGTGCCATTATGCTATGTTTGTTATTTTGATATTGTGCCGGGATACCGATATTCCGGTCAGGTGCGGTTAGAATAACTTAGCTTGATATGCTTGCTGTAGTTTCCTGCCTCGTGAGGGTGCGCCTCTCCAGCAACATCTGGTGAAGTTTGCTTCTTAATGACTCAGGAGCCGTCGGGCCTCAGGAGGCATTGTATAGCTGCAGAATTATTAGAAAACTTCACAGGGTGTCATGCCCTTCCTTGCGCGAGCCCCCGAGCGTGGGTTGGTTGTGGCTGGTGCACCGCGTCGCAATGCCCGAAGGCTCGGACTTGAGAAGGTATGCGTGCCCACGAGCTCATTTAAGAGCGTCTCGCAAGGATTTAAGGACCGAAGCTCTGGGGCGACAGGGCTTCGGTGAGGTGTGGTCACGGCGAGCGCCAAGCGCACACACCTACCTAGCCCCCACGCGCGGGACGCGCGAGGAGGAGTGACGGGCAACTGCCGCTCTTCCTGGGACAAGGCTGGAGAGTCGAACGAACAGAGGATAAAAAAGTTCCAGCTTTGGCAGACGAGAAACGCGAAAACTCCAAATTCCATTAAGAATTTGCAAACCATCTACAGAAAGCAAGCAAAAGAACAGCCGCGTCCGGCACCTAGTCTAGTCTTCTCACCAGCGCGGAGCTAAGTGCTGCCACTAGGACGTGGGAGGGAGCCTCCATGAGGCCCGCGGGCGACACTCAGGAGACTCCGGGGCATGTACAGCCCCACTCATTATTACGTGAGAGTGTCACGAGCGGAGACCTTCACAGGCACGGGGCCTTGCTTCATGAGTAGAACTTCCGGAGGTGCTGGATGTTCCAGGCGTTCTGGATGGGGATCCCGTCCTGCGTCTCCAGGCGCGCGGCGCCAGGCCTGGAGACACGGGTGATCCTGAACGGGCCCTCCCACATGGGTGAGAGCTTATGCAGCCCCTCCCTGGAGAGCACCCGCCTCAGGGTGAGATCACCCACCTCGAGCGTCCTGGAGCAGACGCTGCGGCAGTGGTACCGCCGCAGCGCCTGCTGGTACCTTGCCACTCGGAGCGAGGCTTGACGGCGGCGTTCCTCCCCCAGCACGAGGTCCATCCCCCGCGTGGCGTCCTGGCATGCCTCGTTAAACGCCAAGACCCCCGTAGAGCGATGCTTGACCTCGTGAGGGAGAACCGCTTCGGCTCCGTAGACAAGGAAGAACGGAGTCTCGCCCGTCGTCTTGGTTGCGGTGGTGCGGATGGACCACAGCACGGACTGGAGCTCGTCGAGCCAGCCCCTGCCGCAG
Source organism: Thinopyrum elongatum (assembly GCA_011799875.1). NCBI lineage: Eukaryota > Viridiplantae > Streptophyta > Magnoliopsida > Poales > Poaceae > Thinopyrum > Thinopyrum elongatum. Next base: position 395,131,539 of record CM022299.1, read on the forward strand.
GCCTCGAGCTTCCTCTTGAAGGTCCTTGTCTTGAGGCCTCTCAGGACTTCTGCGTTGGCGCGCTCGGCCTGGCCATTGCTCCTGGGGTGTGCCACCGAAGCGTAGCATATCTACGTTCCAAGGTTAGCACAGTATGTTTTGAAAAGGTTGCTGGTGAACTGTGAGCCATTATCGGTGATGATGCGGTTAGGAACCCCGAACCGGCTCACGAGGCCTTTGATGAACTTGACGGCCGAGCTGGTCGGGATGGTGCAGACGGCTTCCACCTCCGCCCACTTGGTGAACTTGTCGATGGCGACGTAGAGGTAGCGGTAGCCCCCGGGCGCCCGTGGGAATGGCCCCAAGATGTCCAGCCCCTAGACCGCGAACGGCCATGTGAGCGGGATGGTCTGGAGGCCCTGAGCGGGCTGGTGGATCTGCTTGGCGTGGAACTGGTAGGCTTCACAGGACTTCACCAGCTCGGCAGCATCGTTGAGCGCCGTGGGCCAGTAGAACCCGCTGCGGAATGCCTTGCCCACGAGTGTGCGCGATGAAGAGTGATGCCCATAGTCCTCGCCATGTATGTCGGCCAGCAGCTCGCATCCCTGCTCCCTGGAGATGCACCATAAAGAAATGTCGTTTGGACGCCTCTGATAGAGCTCACCGTCCTGGATGCAGTACGCTGTGGCCTAGCGGGCCACACGCTCCGCGTCTTTCTCCTTCTCCGGCAGGGTGCCCCGAAGTAGGTACGCCTTGAACTCCTTGGTCCAACACCCCTCCTGAGGTTCCATCGCAAGGAGGAGGCGAGCTCCTGAGGTCGGGCCACAAGCTGGGGCACCCGACGGAGGAACCTGGGGGAGATCCTTGTGAGGCGGTGCTGGTTCTGCGGTGGGTGGAGCTGCCGATGGCTTGAAGAGCCGCTCTTCAAAGACGCCAGGCTCCTGAGGCAGACGCCGGGACGCCCTCTTGGCGATGTCATCCGCCTCCTTGTTTGTGCCTCGCGGCACGTGCTACAATTCCAGACCCAAGAATCATTTCTCAATTTTGCGTACCTCCTCAAGGTATGCTTCCATGTGCTCATCCTTTGGGGTGTACTCCTTGTTGGAGAAGTTGACGAGGAGCTGCGAGTCGCCCCTAATGGTGAGGCGCCTGACCCCCAGTGCTGCAGCGGCCTTGAGCCCCGTGATCAGACCTTCGTACTCCGCAATGTTGTTGGAGACCTTCTCGCCGTGTTGGAAGCAGAGTTGCACGGCATAGTAGAGCTTGTCTGTGGTGGGCGAAATAAGCACAGCTCCAGCCCCCGCGCCCTGGCGTGAGAACGCGCCATCGAAGTACATGATCCAACCATCTGGTGCCTCGTCGCCGGGTATGAGGGAGCGGTCCTCGCACACTTCACGGTCAGGGACGTCAGTCCATTCTGCCACGAAGTCAGTGAGGGCCGCACCCTTGATGATCCTGGTGGTACTGAACTCCAACTGGAATGCTTGCAGCTCAATGTTCCATTCGGCGACCCTTCCTACAGCGTTGGGGCTCCGGAGCACCCTCTCCAGAGGGTAAGCTGAGAAAACCTTGATGGGGTGGGCTTGGAAGTAGTGGCGCAGCTTTGGGGAGGCGACGAGGAGCGCGAGCAGTAGCTTCTGTGGCATGGGGTAGCGTGCCCGCGCGTCTCGCAGCACCATGCTGACGAAGTATACCGGGTGCTCAACGAGGGAGGAAGCATTGGAGAGGTCTTGCAACTCCTGAGTCTGCGGGTCCTCAGGAGCCTTGTCATCCGCCACGGCAGCCGTGCCCTCAGGAGCATCGTCCTCAGGAGACCCACTGCCAGGGGGGTCGGCTGAGGTCTCAGGAGCGTTGTTGGCCGGTGGTGGAGTCGGAGCCTCAGGAGCGCCTTCTTGAGACCGCGGCGCCCCATCTGGTGACGGGGCGCCCCGTCGTGAGCCCTTGACCAGGCGCCCCTTCCTCACTACCACCAGTGCTGCGCTGGCTGAGTGAGGCGTGGCGGCCAAGTAGAGCACCAGGGGCTCAAGGGGACATGGCGCCACCATCACCGACGGGCTGGTGAGGTACTTCTTGAGGTCTTGGAAGGCCGCGTCAGCCTCCGGAGTCCACTCGAATGGTCCTTTTTTTCATCAGCTTGAAGAACGGGAGGGCGCGTTCTCCCAACTTGGAGATGAAACGCCCCAGCGAGGTCACGCAACCTCCCAGCTTCTGCATCTCCTTGAGAGTCTGCGGCGGGATCATCCTTTCTATGGCCTTGACTTTCTCTGGGTTAGCCTCGATCCCTCTGTGCGATACCAAGAAGCCCAGTAGCTTGCCGGATGGAACGCCGAACACACATTTCTCTGGGTTGAGTCACAGATCCACCTTGCGCAGGCTGGCAAATGTTTCTTCCAGGTCTTCAATAAGGGTTCTTGCCTCCCGAGACTTCACCACTATGTCGTCGACATATGCCTCTGCGTTCCTCCCGAGCTGCCGGCCCAGAGCGATGTGCATCAGCCGCTGGAAGGTTGCTCCGGCTTTACGCAGCCCAAACGGCATGCAGGTGTAGCAATACACCCCGCATGGGGTCAAGAAAGCCGTCTTCTCAACATCTTGCACCGCCATCTTGATTTGGTGATAGCCTGAGAAGGCGTCCAGGAAGCACAGCAGGTCGCACTCGGCGGTGTAGTCGACGATCTGATCGATACGCGGAAGCGGAAAGGGGTCTTGAGGGTAGGCCTTGTTGAGGTTAGTGAAGTCGAAGCACATACGCTCCTTTTCGCCCTTCTTGGGGACGATGACCGGGTTCGCCAACCATGCTGGGTACTGCACCTCCCGAATGACACCAGCCCCTTGCAGCTTGCGGGTCTCTTGGACGATGAACGACTGCTTCTCTGTGGACTGCCGCCGCGCCTTCTACTTCACCGGTCGTGCATTAGGGCACACCCTCAGGTGATGCTCGATTATTCCCCTCGGGATCCCAACCAGATCCTTGGGCTCCCATGCGAACACTTCCTTGTTCGCGCGTAAGAAGTCGACCAACGCCTTTTCTTGATCTGGAGGGAGGCTGGCACCTATGGTGAAGGTGGCACCCGATGCCCCATCTTCGTCGATCGGCACCTGCTTTATCTCGGCTCGATCTTGAGAGAACAACTGCTTCTTCTTCGCTGGTGCAGCCCCCGAAGCCTCTGGGGCCCCTTCCTCAGTCGGCCGTGCGGCCACCGCGGTTCTGAAGGCGAGCTTGAGGGCCAATAGCGCGTCCTTGGTATCTCCTGCCATGGTGAGGTAGCAGCTGCTTCCCGGCATCTTCATGAGGTTGTAGGCAGGGAGTCGCTGCCATGAACTTGGCCAGGGCTGGGTACCCGAGGATGGCGTTGTACGGGAGGCTGATGTGGGCGATGTCGAAGTCGATAAGCTCGGTGCGGTAGTTGTCGCGGGTGCCGAAGGTGACGGGTAGGCGGATCTGCCCGATGGGGTTGGTGGAGCCGTTGACGACTCCAGAGAAGGGCTTCGTGGGGCGGAGCCGGCCATGGGGCACATGAAGCAAGCCGAATGCTTCCACCGAGAGCACATTGAGGCCGGCTCCTCCGTCGATGAGGGTCTTGGTGACCGCCACATTGCAAATGGTGGGGGTGCAGAGCATCGGGAGAGCGCCGGCGCCGGCTGTGACTGCGGGGTGGTCCCTGGAGTCGAAGGTGAGGTCGGCCTTGGGCGTCGCCCAACCTGGCGGCGCCGCCCGCTGCACGGGGGCATCGCCCGCCTGGCAAAAGAACTGCTTGATGTGGCGATCCGAGGGCGGCGCCTGCGAGCCGCCGAGGATGGCTGCGACGATGTGAGCTGCCGGCGCCATGAATTGCGTGACGAAAAGGCCGCGCAGCTCCTCCCAGGAGGCCACCGAAGATTCCGGCAGGCCCAGGAGCCAAGCGCGCGGCGCGCCCGTGAGGGCCACGGGGAGCCAATTCGCCATGACCTTGTCATCGCCGTCGGCTGCCAGAACCGCTTCCTCATACGCCTGGAGAAACCCCACCGGGTCTGCCGCGCCGTCGTAGCGAGGCGGCATCTCCGGCCTGAACTTGGGCGGCCACTGCACTCGCCGTAAGGCAGGGGTGAAGGCCCGGAGACCCACAGCGCTTCCGTGCGCGCTCGTCGATCCAGTCGGAGAAGAGGCGCCCGCCATGGGAGCTGAACGGCGAGGGCGGAGTGCGGCGGACGGAGAGGCGAAGCTTCGACGCACCCCTACCTGGCGCGCCAAATGTCGGATTTCGGGTTCCGCAAACCCTTGAGAGGTTCGAACTCTGGGGTGCGTGCGAAGAACTCGTCCTCCCCAGTCTGCCTACTCGCTAATCTCACAGCCTAGCTTGACAAACTGTAAGGAAAAGAGACACGGCAGTTTACCCAGGTTCGGGCCACCTTGCGGTGTAAAACCCTACTCCTGCTTTGTGGTGGATTGTCCTCGAGGGGCTGAGGATGAACTAGTACATTGGCGAACAGCCTCAGGAGGAGAAGTGTTCTTGAGCTCGAGTGAGCTGGTGGAGTGAGGGTGATCTGAATGATCCGTCCCCCTCTACGGTGGTGGCTAAGTCCTATTTATAGCGGCCTTGCTCCTCTTCCCAAATGAAAGGCGGGAAGGGATCCCACAACGGCCAAATTCAAAGGGGGACAACTAGTACATGCTATCCTGACAAAAGTAGTCTTCGCCTGCGAAAGCCTCTGGTTGTGACGTTGTGGTGGGCTCGATGATGACCTCCATTCTGCCGTCCTGGTGGTCTTGGTCATGTTGTGCAGGAATGGAAACCTTTGGCTGATTCCTCGGGACTCCGCGCCTGTTCTTGCCTCTTTAGCACCAAAGAGGAAACTGGTACACTGCGCCCGCTGGCGCCCGCCTGGCCTTGATCGTCATGGCTCACGTCATTCGGACCTCACGAGGTGAGGATTGCACAGAACTCGCCGCTCCTCAGGAGCCAGCCTGAGGAGGCTGCTCCTCGTGGAGGTCTTAGTGTCGTCCGCCTCGCGAGGCTTGGCCCCTCGCGAGGGTCTTGAGTTGTTGTCGCTGAAGCTGGGCCGTACCAGGCCGTCGATGGAGCCACACCGTGGGTCGCAGGCAGGCAAGTCTGGGTATCCCCATTCCCAGAACGCCGACATACACCTTCTGCAAGTGATGAACATTAGTGTACAGTGGTAGCACAAGGAAGGGCCTTGAGACATTCCAATCTCTATTTTTGTGCAGTTCAACAAAAATTAAGCACCCTAGTTTGCAGAAACACTTAAACATTAACAATGGGACTAGTTGATGAAACATATACTAATAAAGAGAAGCACTTTCTTTATCTACATTGGAAATGAAATGATAGAGAGGAAAGTAGCTCTATTTTAACTGTATTATTTCTTCATTTTATCAGTGGCACTAGGGTCGAGCAGGTGGCAAGTGAGGTGTACCGTTTGTCGCAAGGATGGAGGCCGGGGTGCTTAGACTGGCATGCTGAAGCTGGCTCTTTCAGTCCCTATCTTCCCCCTTGATGTTTCTGTCGTAGCTTTTGGGTTGTAATCCAAACTTGGTCGAGCTGGGGCTGTGTCCCCCTACCTGCCTAGCTTATGTGGTGAACTTGTCTCCTGCTAGTAGTCAGTCTGTTCTAGTAGTAGTTGCATAACTGCCCGTTTAGACTGAGATGTTGTTGGATAATGGATCTCAATGGTTGGGTTTCTTTAATGAAATCGGAGGAAACCCCCTCTTTTGATAAAAAAATCAGTGGCACTAGCGGTGCCAAAACATTGCCTCAAATTAATAGTGCCACTAGATTAAGGTGCAAAATAATAACATTACTGCTTTATCATGGCAGTGCCAAAACAGTAGCACAAGAGCAGAGTCAACATGTAAGGTCTTTGGCAAACTGTCAGAACAAAAAGGAACATACCTCGTGATGGGAACCATATCTGTAGTCAACGCCATCGTAGAAGGGATGACACCAATCACCAACATGGATGATTCAATTCATGGGACCTTTTTGTGCAGTTCACCTAAAATGAAGCAATGTTTGCATCATGCAGTTAGCAAGTACTTGGTCCCATGAGCTAGCAGCTTCTTCTTCATTAGTTGCAATAAAATTGAGCAACATCAAGGTTGGTCGTGAAGCTCGTGGAATGCTCAACTATAATTTGGATATCATTTTGTGCAGTTCAACTAAGATCAAGCGTGAAATGTATATCTTTGTTTGCACAAAAAGGTGGAAAGGAGGGTGACTAAAAAGTGATGAAACATACATCAAATGAAAAGAAGCATATTCCTTATCTGAATAGCGATCCTACATGGACAGTAGCAATTTCTAAAGCAGCAGCATTGCTAGATATTAGTGTGGGCATTAGGATTAACTATGACAACCGTTAAATATGACATTACTTTAATGGTGCCATTGCTTCATTTTACCAGCAACATTACATTAACAGCTGCTAAAGAGTTGGTATTTGGGCACGGGAGAGTAGGCGGACCAGGACAGTTGCATTTCTAACGAAAATAAGCAACTTATCTTAATGGGAAATTTAGCAGGACCTGAAAAATAGTGCCATTGATTCATATTACTGGAGGCATTACATTGAAAACAACACTGGTTTAACGTGTCCTTACTTTAACGGTGGGACTGCTACATTTTACTAGTGGCATTACATAAGAGGGGCTCAGGGCAACAAACATCCAAACAGGATATCTGGGTTGGTCCCATTTTTGTTCGGTATAGCCACCTTTTACTGCGTGAGGCCAGCAAATCTAGTGCTGGACATACTCTGTTGACTTGTCCCCCCAGTCCCCACTTTCTTTCCTTTTTCAACCAATAGATCGGTCTATATCGAGTTTGTACTGTGTTTCCCTTTATTTCCCTATTATACCAAGAGACCAGTTGGATAGCCAGTCTCTGCTACTTTTCATTCCCATTATTTCCTCTTTCGACCAAGTCTCAGATTCAGGTAACAAATCTCCCCCCACCCCCACCCCCTTTCTTCCCTGTTTGAACCAAGTAGTACTAGATTTGACTGCATGAAGTAGTACTACTAGATTCGACTGCATGAAGTAGTTTTACCTCTTAACAATAAAAATTTAGGTGGCATTCGAACAGCCGATCGATCCTATCTACGAGGGGGCCTGAGAAGTAGTAAAAGATACAAATGCAGCAACGTGAGGAGCTGGGGCAGTAGAGCAAGGCCGGTTTCGAAGGAAGTTATACCTGAGGGTCGCCTGGATGTCGCTAGGTGGGCGGCGGGAGGCCGGATCTGCCCGCACTACGGCAACAAGGAAGAAGGGGTCGGAGGCCCTCCCTAGCCGATGCTGCGTGGGAGAGAACGGCAAGGCACATTGATCGGGACGGGCCGGCAGTGGGTCAGAGCCGTCGCCGAGGACGACCGCGTCAACGTTGCACCTTCTCACCTTCCTCGGCGGAGGGGATCCGGTCGGATCTGTGACCAGCGGTGAACAGAGAGAGAGTGGCCACCGCTGTCGTGTTTAGATCTGGAGAGGACGAGAGTGTGTGAAGAGAGCAACAATAGCAAGCAAGCGCGGAGGCTCCTGCCTATATAGTGGAGTAGTTTCCTTTTTTCTCTCCATAAAAACAATCGTTTCAAATGGCATACGTGTCAGGTCGTACTTTGTATTGTTCACTTCTGGTCACCGGCCCTCGATTAATTGAACAACCACACGGGTCAAATTATCACGGGTGAAAATATAGAATGAACAAGCCCGAACTCATTTTGTTTGATTACCACGTTATACATATAAAACATGCATAATTTACATTTCAAATAGCTAGCTATAGCTTGAAATGTATTTTTTTCAACAGAAAGTGAAATCAAAATTTTGAAAATTCGTGATCTTGGCTTTTGCAAAAAAACGTAAAGGGACATCAATCTTTGTTCTGCTTTTGGACATAAACTATATGCAACCTTTTTTTAATGACCACGTCTATTATGAGTGTTCGCCAATGGTACAAACACTACTGCAGGATGCTGCTAATGCGACACTACGATCAGAGACCCTTTGACAAAAATGTGTGCGATGCATTAATCGCAAACGGTGATGTAAAAAAACCGTCAAAAAAGATGCAAAATGTTTGCAATGGCGGAGACATCAAACACGATTCAGATTTTAGTTGTGTGTGCGATGAAGGGCACACGGGTGATCCATCTGAACTATTTGCGATGAGACAAAACAACAAAAACGGGCAGCCATATCAAGGTGTGTGCGATATACAGCATATAGTTCGCTCAGATAAAATGTTTGCTATTAGGGAGTGCAACAGAAACGGTTAGCCAGATCAAGGTGTGTGCGATATACGGCATATGGGTCACCCGGACGAACTGTTTTCGATTAGGGAACACAACATAAATGGTTCAACTTAACAACGTGTGTGTGATATGCGGCATACAGTTCACATAGATGAATTGTTTGCGATGAGCCAAAAGAACACAAACGATTCGTGTAAACAAGATGTGTGTGATACGCGGCAAACAGCCCACTCGGATGAACTGTTTGCGATGAGAAAATATAACACAGACGGTTACTAGAGTTAATTCGTGTGTGATTCTGTGTGTAGTAAAAACTTTGAAAAATGCATACTAGTTGCTTGCGATGGCTAGGAGTATCACACACGATGCGCGTGCGAGTACACGTGTGCGATGATTAGTAAGTTACACATACGTTTCCTTATGTTAACACGTGTGTGGTAACACGTGACACCGCATATGGTTGTCGGGTTGTGTGCTCCACTTAGTCTTCCATGCTCCAGTGAAGGCTTCCCGCGCTCCAGCGAAGGCTTCCCGCGCTCCACGGGGGTGAATTGTAAAATCCCCAATCCCCTAGCCAGCTGCTAGTTATAAATAACCACAGCAATGGCCGCCGGCAACGACTCACTACTGATCCACTTGCTAGCTAGTTACCCACACATACCGACATTCCCCCAACGTCCGATGATAGGATGGAGTTGCACGACGGGAACGGGCGCCGGGGATCATAGTTTAGGTTAATTAATTATACCTCTAGAGCCGGATGATTCCGGCTCTAGAGGTATAATTAATTAACATAATCTAAGATCAAATAACTAAAGCTTCCCCAACATGATCGTGCGCCGCCCCCAACCGCTAGCAGAGCGCGCGCGGAGGGACATGACCCGAGCGAGCCTTGGCGCCTAAACGGCGAGCAGAGCACGCAGAGGGACGCGACCCGAGGGCGCCTAAATGGCGAGTAGAGCGCGCGGAGGCATGCAAGCAGAGCGCGCCGCGGCCGCCTAAACGGCGAGCAAGCACATGCATAATTATTGCATATAGCAGATGAACATATGTTTCCTTATGTTAACACGTGTGTGAATTTGCAATATGTTCAGTTAATATGCAAATGTCTTATGCACATCGGGCACACGCTTAAACTCAATGAACTGTGTACCATACTAATACTTTCCATGAAAATTTAAGAACTTGGCTAACAGCATTTGATTAACATATATATAGTGGTTACACTATTCGACAAAAGGAGGATCTTCGGAACACGGTTTTGACAACCATATGGTCCAGATCTACATACTTAACATAGTAACAACTATCACATTTTAAGAGGCTGAGGGCCAACAACCATATGGTCCATACCTACATACTTAACATAGTAACAGCTAGCACATTTTAAGAGGCTGAGGGCCAACAACCACAACTATCCGCTGGAAGCAGCTTGATCACGACCACTTGACATCTCGTCAATGAAAAGGAAGAGCCCTCCTGTGCCTTGGTAGAGCATGAGTAGAACAATGTCTCCAATTTTCCAATATGGATGCATTGCCATGACAAGCGAGAACTTGTTAATTTGAATGGTTCCATTTCTGCGGGAAATGCAGTACCTTGCAATCACTTTGGCGTTATTAGCAGGCACAAGTGTAATCCGACCACGCCGGGAAATCGATCCAGGAATTGCTACAGCGGGCAATTTCTGTTAAAATATAGAATAAAAACCAATTGTAACATATCATTGACGATATATATAGTTTATGAGCATCAACATAAAAATAAGACTTTGTACCAGCATTTTGTGCACACAATTGGTCTTGTTCAATGTGTGCATCATAGGTATAATTAATCCCATCCAAAATCCAGCGTTCATACGCTGTGCTATCTCTGTCAGATTATCAACAAAGTTTATGACATGCTTCAAGTCCTTCCAGTGAAATTTGGTACGCTTAGTAACATACAGATCATTCACTATGCATCCAACATATCCTGCTTAAAAGGTGGACAAGTATTATTTATTCAGAACATGGCAGAAGAATATATAGTGCGCATAAATTGGTAAATAGAATTTGTTACTGCCTAGGAACGGAGTCAGAAAATGAAATCACAATTGGTTGCTTAAATAGTGATTAATTAGTCAGAACAAATACCCCGATTTTGCTAAGTAATATGCCAGCATGGAGAAAGTTGAAAGGACACTAACCTCGATCAGACTTTGATCGGCTGATGACGTTGGGGAAGTAAACATCCATGTTAATTAGACCAGGCTGTGGTGCACGCACTAGAATTTTATTGCCAGCTTTCAGTTCATAACACTTAAACATTTTTCTCCAAAGGTCCGGATCAAAATAGGAGTGACCATCTTTATCAAGTTTTACGCTAACCGTCATTGTAAATCCATGTTGTGTTGTCAATATGACATCCATGGAGTCATCAACAAAGTAAAGCCCAAGATTTCCTTCTACTCCTATTCTTGAAAAGCAAGGGATGTACTGCTTCAAATGAAAATTAAGATTGTAAATTAGATATATTGAAATAACAGAGCAAGATGCAAATATGGGAGTAACTGATAGAACAGATCAATATATAGATGAAAGCAAAGTATAAAAATAGATAATGTAACAAAGATTTGATGCAAATATGAGAGTAACTGAATGAATAATACATCATATATTTGCCTAATATAGGGGAAAAAAGTCGGCTTAATGTAGCAACAGACGGTATATGTTCACAAATTTAGGCCATGCCGACCGTGGTAGGTTGAGATTGAACATACCGAGCGCTCCCTGAAGTCATCCGGAATGGTGAGATAGAACTTCGTTTCCGACTGGCCGCGACCACACTTGCCCAATTTGTGCTCGCACTGTGGACACATGAATGAAAACCCTCGAATCAGCTAGAAGAAAAATGAATCCACGGCAATTTCCGCCGGTTGATTAACAGCGACGGACGTGTTGGGAAACGTTGCATGGAAAACAAAAAATTTCTACGCACACCCAAGATCTATCCATGGAGATGCATAGCTACGAGAGGGGAAGAGCATCTATGTACCCTTGTAGATCACTAAGCGGAAGCATTTATCACGCGGTTGATGTAGTCGTACTCTTCGCGATCCGATCACGATCCAACCGATCTAGTGCCGAACGGACGGCATCTCCGAGTTTAGCACACGTGCGGCTCGATGACGTCTCCTGCTTCTTGATCCAGCAAGCGGGAGAGGAGAAGTAGATGAGATCACAACCAACATGACGGTGTGGTGGTGATGGTGGTCGTGGAGCACCGACAGCGCTTCGCTAAGCGTCGTCGGGACGAGGCGGTGGAACTACGGAGTAACTGGAGAGAGAGGGGCACCAAGGGCTTGGCGTATCCTCTTGGGGCGCCCCCTCCCCTCTATATATAGGTGGAGGGGTGTGGGAAAAAGCCCCTCCAAGACCTAGGGCGCAGCTAAGGGGGAGATGACTTGGACTCCAACTCCAATCCTATTCCTACTAGGACTCCTTCCTTTTTTGCCTTCCCTAGCCACATGGGCTTTTGAGGACTTGGTGCGCCTAGCCCAATAAGGCCAGGGCGCCTCCCCGCAGCCTATGCTAGCCCTTGGGTCGTGGTGGACCCACTTGTGGACTTCCGGACCCCTCCGGAATCCTTTGGAACCTTCTAGAAGCTTCCCGGTACAATACCGAAAAAACTACACCTTTTTCCGGAACCCAAATTATGACTTCCCATATATAAATCTTTACCTCTCGACCATTCTGAGACTCCTCGTGATGTCCGGGATCTCATCCGGGACTCTGAACAACATTTGGTTACCACTCATCAAATATCCCAATACTACTCTAGCGTCAACGAACGTTAAGCGTGCGACCCTACGGGTTCGGGAATTATGTAGTCATGACCGAGACACCTCTCCGGTCAATAACCATTAGCGGGACCTGGATGCCCATATTGATTCCTACATATTCCACAAAGATCTTTTATCGGTTGAACCTTTATGACAACATACGTAATTCCCTTTGTCTGTCGGTATGTTACTTGCCCGAGATTCGATCATCGGTATCTCTATACCTAGTTCAATCTCGTTACCGGCAAGTCTCTTTACTCGTTCCGTAATACATCATCTTGCAACTAACTCCTTAGTCACTTTGCTTGCAAGCTTCTTGTGATGTGTATTACCGAGAGGGCCCGGAGATACCTCTCCGATACACGGAGTGACAAATCCCAATCTTGATTCACGCCAACTCAACAGACACCTTCAGAGATACCTGTAGAGCATCTTTATGATCACCCAGTTATGTTGTGACGTTTGTAGCACACAAGGTATTCCTCCGGTATCCGGGAGTTGCATGATCTCATGGTCGAAGGAACATGTATTTGACATTTAAGAAAGCAGTAGCAATAAACTGAATGATCATATGCTATGCTAACGGTTGGGTCTTGTCCATCACATCATTCTCCTAATGATGTGATCCTGTTATCAAATGACAACTCATGTCTATGGTTAGGAAACCTTAACCATCTTTGATCAATGAGCTAGTCTAGTAGAGGCTCACTAGGGACACGGTATTTGTTTATGCATCCACACATGTATTTAAGTTTTCGGTCAATACAATTCTAGCATGAATAATAAACCTTTATCATGATTAAGGAAATATAATAATAACCATTTTATTATTGCCTCTAGGGCATATTTCCATCAGGAAAGACTGCGATAAGAGATGAGTGAATATTTCGCTAACTTGATTACCTTCTCCATGAGAAAATCCCCGGCCCAATCCCGAAGAAAACCCTAATCGACCAGAGTCTAGAATATCGGTGCAGATAGGCGGCAGAAAGTGGTAGGAGCGAAATCCCGTGCCGTTTGGAGCGCGACCTCCGCCCGCTGACGACAGCCGTCGAGCTTAGGGTGGCTGCCGCGATAGAAGTTCATGAGGTATAGAGTTGCGGAGGAGTCCACGGCGAGTGGGTGGGGACGAAGTGGGCGAGGGTTTTCTTTTTCCTTTCGCATATGTGGGTGAACACACACGGTTCGTAGAGGCGACGGAGATGAATCGTGTGCGATAGTAAATCACCGAGATTGAAGGGGAATCCAAATTTCCTTTGTCCTTTGTCCATGAGTTTTTTTCTACGATGAACATAAACCCTGCAAATCACCGTGTTCAAATTTGGCACTTTTCCGGGTTCATTTACAGTATTTAGGGGATTATCTGCATTTTCTAGGCATTAATGCACATAATTCAAATTCAAACAATCGGTGCATGAAAAGGTGCACGAGAACGGTCTGGAAAACCATGATCGTGCTATTTAGTAAATTCTCATGCCTTTTACAAGGAATGGGCAGATATTTCAAGGAATGTGTGGCAATAGTCAACCACAAACACGTCGTTTATTTGTTTTTCAACTGTAGAAAAATGAAATAAATGCTTGAAAAACATGATGGCTGGCATGGTGCCATGGTATGGCCTCACCATGCCCTGGTACAAATTTGAGAAGGTTTGGCTTATGTCATCGTCCACGCCATTCATAAATCGAACCATCACCGAGGAATTTTCATGGTTTCGAGGGGGAAATCAGCAAGATTGAAGGGGCCGGGAATCCAAATTTCCTTCCTAGCTTGTCATTCAGCTTTTTCTACAATCAACATACCCCCTCGAATGCAACGTGTTCAAATTTGGCATTTTTCCGTGCTCATTTACCATATTTAGGAGATTATGTGCATTTTCTAGGCATTAATCCACATAATTCAAATTCGAACAATCGGTGCATGAAAAGGTGCACAAGAACGGTCTGGAAAAACCATACTCGTGGTATTTAGTAAATTCTCATGCCTTTTACAAGGAATGGGCAGAGATTTCAAGGGAATGTGTGGCAATAGTCAACCACAAACGCGTCATTTACTAGGCTATCAACTATAGAAAAATGAAATACGTGCTTGAAAAACATGACGCCTGGCATGGTGCCATGGTATGGCCTTACCGTGCCCTGGTAAAAAGCTGAGAAGGTTTGATTTATGTCGTCATGCACGCCCTTCATAAATCGAACCATCACCGATGAAGTTCCATGCTTTCGAGAGGGAAATCACCAAGATTGAAGGGGAATCCAAATTTCCGTCCTGGTTTGTCATTCAGTTTTTTTCCAATGATCAACATACCCCCTCCAATACAACGTGTTCAAGTTTGACATTTTTCCGGGCTCATTTACCATATTTAGGGGATTATGTGCATTTTGTAGGCATTAATGCACATAATTCAAATTCGAACAATCGGTGCATGAAAAGGTGCACAAGAACGGTCTGGAAAACCATGCTCGTGCTATTTAGTAATTTCTCATGCCTTTTACAAGGAATGGGCAGAGATTTCAAGGAAATGTGTGGCAATAGTCAACCACAAACGCGTCGTTTACTGGGTTAACAACTATACAAAAATGAAATACATGCTTGGAAAACATGACGCCTGGCGTGGTGCCATGGTATGGCCTCACCGTGCCCTGGTAAAAATTTGAGAATGTTTGCCTTATGTTGTCATGCACGCCTTTCATAAATCGAACCATCATCGAGGAAGTTTCATGGTTTCGAGGGGGAAATCACCAAGATTGAAGGGCGATCCAAATTTCCTTTGTCCTTTGTCCATGAGTTTTTTTCTATGATGAGCATACACCCTGCAAATCACCGTGTTCAAATTTGGCACTTTTCCGGGTTCATTTACCATATTTAGGGGATTATGTTCATTTTCTAGGCATTAATACACATAATTCAAGTTCAAACAATCGGTGCATGAAAGGGTGCACAAGAACGGCCTGGAAAACCATGCTCGTGCCATTTAGTAAATTCTCATGCCTTTTACAAGAAATGGGCAGATATTTTGATGAAATGTGTGGCAATAGTCAACCACAAACGTTTGTTTATTGGGTTTTCAACTATAGAAAAAATGAAATAAATGCTTGAAAAACATGACGCCTGGCATGGTGCCATGGTATGGCCTCACCATGCCCTGGTAAAAATTTGAGAATGTTTGGCTTATGTCGTCATGCACGCCCTTCATAAATCGAACCATCACCGAGGAAGTTCCATGCTTTCGAGAGGGAAATCACCAAGATTGAAGGGGAATCCAAATTTTCTTCGTTCTTTGCCCTGGAATTTTTTTTACGACGAACATACACCCTGTAAATCACCGTGTTCAAATTTGGCATTTTTTCGGGCTCATTTACCATATTTAGGGGATTATGTGCATTTTCTAGGCATTTAGCGCATATAAATCCAATCCAGCTACAGTTGCATGGGTGTGATGTGAGGGACGTGGATTGCTGTTCAATCGCGGCGCATCCTATGGTGCACACACGCGATCCGCATGGCTGGGGTTCTGGCCAATCATAACGCAACACACAATAGGCTCAGCGCACACTGTTTCCGGAGGCGACGGAGACGAACCGTGTGCGATAAGTAACGAGCAAAATTGTAAGGGAAGCCAAATTTCCTTCGTCGTTTGTCGTTGAGCTCTTAAAAACCACCGCACTGTACGGCTGCCCGGCCAATCCATCCCAGAGCTCTCTCCAAGCGTCGTTCATGGCACCGCGGCGCACATTAACTGGTAAGGAAGCGATGGCATCCCGCCGCGCCGCGTTCCTCGCCGCCCGCGACCGCACACATGGTAAGGAAGCGATGGCATCTCGTCGCGCTGAGTTCATCGCCGACGGCGGCCACACAGTTACGTGGGCGGACTTTGAGGCTGCCATGGCTGAATGGGCGGTGGATCTAGAGGCGGCCAAAGCCACACAGAAGGAGCGGAAAAGGTAGAAAGCAGTCAAGAAAAGAGAGTCCCGCCGCCGCAAGAAAGAAGAGGCCGCACGCCGTGCTGAGGAGAGCTTGGCGGAGATCGAAGCACGGTGGGCTACCTCCTACAAGGCCGGGAAGGAGAACGCTGACATCTGGCCAGCATGCCCCGATGGCAGCATATGAGAAGTAGTTAGTGCGTGTGTCGCCCGTAAGTTTGTATAATTAATTACGAGCATCTACCAGTACTACATACGTACTAGTGCTAGAGCAAATTACCGATGATTGCTCATCGGGTGTCACCTTGCCTCGTTCATGTACATTGAATAATCCTGATACAATGAAAGATATTTTTGAAATTAGGTGTGGTTGGAGATGCTGATAGATATAAGAATTATTAGAAGATCACAAACACACGGTTTCAATGGCGTACCCGTGTGCATTTTTTTGCGTTAATGATCCATAAGTCAGTTACCTGTGCGATGTTTCCTAATAAACCAGGCGTACCATTAACCGAAAAAATCAATTACACGTGTACATTTTTTTGGAGACGGGATCTGCCAATTTTCTCTTTTCTCGCACACGAGTATTTTACACGCTTCGTCTGCGTTGTGTGTTTCCCCCGCCCAAGTTTCAAGTTTCGTAGCGAAATTTTCATTAGGCGCGCGGTTTCAGAATTTATTCCTCCCACCATATCTCCACCCATCAAATTTCCTCAGTATCTCCCCCTCGCCCCTCCCCCTACCGGCACCTCAAACCGCGGCCGCCGCAACCACAGCTTCAACCACATCTACGTTCTGCTCGGATCCAGTCAGGCAACCCACCGATCTCTATCACGGCCCCGGCCTGATTGCTTAAATGACGCCTGCGAAACATCCTCATGCCTCCAAATCCCCACCGCCCCTACCTCCAGAGCATCGCCCCGCAAACCCAACCACATATCACGTGGAGGTCGAGGAGCTGATGGCGGTCCATGGCGCGATGGCCGCTGTGCGTGTTGACCCGGAGGAACACCTCGCCTCCGTCGCTACCGATTTGGTGCAGGCTCTGGCCTAGATGAAGTGCCCCAGCGACTACCCCCCAGGACTTACCAGGTATGATCTGACCAGCTCAATCTTACCAATACCACTTGCAATGGCTATGTTTTGTACGGTTGATGTATTAAGCATGTGCGTGCCTTGTTTATTTCAGTACTGCACACTGTGTGATGTTCAAGTATTAACTTTCCAGCTCAATTTCACCAATACCAGCAACAAACTTACAATACATGACTCAGGATATCACTAGAGATGCTGCCCATTTGCTATTTTTGGTGGATGCTAACCCTGTTGTACTTGACATGCATGTTCATGTACTTACGCAGGGTCATGACGACCGATGCTGTTGTTTGCCGTCGAGATTAGCTGCATCCCATGTCTTACAGTATTTCACATCATTTGTGCAATTGCAGTTTAACTTCTAACATTTACTGGTTGCCTGTAGGTACACATGTCAGTGGCACTGATCCACGCTTCGACCCGGAGGAACAGCTCACCTCCACCGCCGCTGACTTTAGGCGGGCTCTGGCCAAGATGAAGTGCCCCAGCAACTACCTCTCAGGACCTACCAAGTATGTACTCACCAGTTCAATCTTAACAATACCAGTTGCAATTAATGGCTATGTTTTGTACGGTCGATGTATTAAGCATGTTGTAGTAAACATGCCTAACACGTTTTAGCTATTTTCCCTACCTTTTTATAGACAATTGGGTCATTCTCTGCTCTGGCAGCACCTGCCTTGTGATGTTTAACTCTGCCAATTGCATTTTTATCAGTACCGGTTTCAATGGCTATTAAGCCTGTTGCAATTAACAGTTGTATCCATTTTTAAATAGTTGTATTTCAATGGCTACAAACTTACAAAACATGACTTAGGATGTTGTTAAGCCTGTTGCAATTAACAGTTGTATCCATTTTTTAATCTAACCCTTTGCTACCGTGCTACTCTCTGCAATGAAGATATAATAGAGATGATGCCCATTTGCTATTTTTGGTGGATGCTAACCCTGTTGTACTTAGCATGCCTTTCCATGTACTTACGCAGGGCCATAACGGGCGATGTTGTTGTTTGCCGTCGAGGTTAGATGCATCCCATGTCTTACAGTATTTTACATCATTTGTGCAATTGCAGTTTGGCTTCTAACATTTACTTGCTTCTTGTAGGTACACATGTCGGTGGCACTGATCCACGCTTCGACCCGGAGGAAGAGCTCACCTCTGCCGCCGCTGACTTTGGGCGGGCTCTGGCCAAGATGAAGTGCCCCAGCAACTACCTCTCAGGACTTACCAAGTATGAACTCACCAGTTCAATCTTACCAATACCAGTTGCAATTAATGGATATGTTTTGTACGGTCGATGTATTAAGCATGTTGTACTAAACATGTCTAACACGTTTTAGCTATTTTCCCTACCTTTTTATAGACAACTGGGCCATTCTCTGCTCTGGCAACACCTGCCTTGTGATGTTTAACTCTGCCAATTGCATTTTTATCAGTACTGATTTCAATGGCTATTAATCTTGTTGCAATTAACAGTTGTATCGATTTTTAAACAGTTATATTTCAATGGCTACAAACTTACAAAACATGACTTAGGATGATGTTAAGCCTGTTGCAATTAACAGTTGTATCTATTTTTTAATCCGTCCCTTTGCTACCATGCTACTCTTTCGCAATGAAGATATCACTACAGATGCTGCCATTTAATTACCATTTGCTATTTTTGGTGGATGTTAACCCTGTTGCAGTTAACATTGGCTTTCCATGTACTTAACCAGGGCTACAATGAGCGATGCTGTTGTTTGCCGTTGAGGTTAGCTGCATCCCATGTCTTATACACCATCTGTTCCTAAATATACGTATTTTTAGAGATTCCAATATAGACTACATAAGGAGCAAAATAAGTGAATCTAGATTCTAATCTAAACTATATCTATAATTCTATATACATCCGTATGTAGTTCATATTGAAATCTCTCAAAATACTTGTACTTAGGAACGTAGGTAGTTGTATTTTACACCATTTGTGCAATCTCAGTTTAGCTTCTAACATTTACTGGTTGCTTGTAGGTACATATATGAGCGGTACTGATATGTCTCCAACGTATCTATAATTTTTTATTGTTCCATGCTGTCATATTATCATTCTTGGATGTTTTACAATCATTTTATAGCAACTTTATATCATTTTTTGGGACTAACCTAATGACATAGTACCTAGTGCCAGTTGCTGTTTTTTGCTTGTTTTTTACTTCGCAGGAAATCAATACCAAACGGAGTCCAAACGCAGCGAAACTTTTTGGTGATTTTTTCTGGACCAGAAGACACAAGTTGGGCCAAGAAAGTACCTGAGGGGGGCTCCGAGTGGAGCACAACCCACCAGGGTGCGCCTGGGCCCACCTCGGCCGCCTCCCGCACCGCCTCTTTACTCTATCAATACCCCAATATTCCAGAAACCCTAGGGGAGTCGACGAAAATCAATTCCAACCGCCGCAAGTTTCAGAAACCATAGATCCAATCTAGACACCATCACGGAGGGGTTCATCATCCTCATTGGTGCCTCTCCGATGATGCGTGAGTAGTTCATTGTAGACATACGGGTCCGTAGTTAGTAGCTAGATGGCTTCCTCTCTCTCTTTTGATTCTCAATACAATGGTCTCTTGGAGATCTATTTGATGTAACTCTTTTTGCGGTGTGTTTGTTGGGATCCGATGAACTTTGAGTTTATGATCAGATCTATGTTTTTATCCATGAAAGTTATTTGAGTCTTTTGATCTCTTATATGCATGATTACTTATAGCCTCGTATTTCTTCTTCGAATCTTTGGTTTAGTTAGGCCAACTAGATCGATTTTTCTTGCCATGGGAAGAGGTGCTTTGTGATGGGTTCAATCTTATGTATCGTTGCTATTAAGGATAACAAGATGGGGTCTATTTCTACATAAATAGATCTTGTCTACATTATGTCATCGTTCTTATTGCATTACTCCGTTTCTCCATGAACTTAATACACTAGATGCATGCTGGATAGCGGTCGATGTGTGGAGTAATAGTAGTAGATGCAGGCAGGAGTCGGTCTACTAATCTTGGACGTGATGCCTATATAATGATCATTGCTTGGATAATATCATAATTATTTGAAGTTCTATCAATTGCCCAACAGTAATTTGTTTACCCACCGTATGCTATTTTTCTCGAGAGAAGCCACTAGTGAAATCTACGGCCCCCGGGTCTATTTTCTCATCATATATTTTCAGATATATTTTGCTATTTGCCTTTTTATTTATTTGCCACTTTTATTTTCAGATCTATATTTCTAAAAACCCAAAAATATTTTGCTTCACTTTATTTTATTCGTGATCTATTTATCCAATCTACTATAATTTATCTCCCGTCCGTTTGCCAATTTCTGGCGCCGTTACCCGAAAGGGATTGAAAACCCCTTTAATGCAAGAACAAAATTTGAATGGGTTTTCTACAGTACTGTTCTGTTTTTGACAGATTCTGTTTTCTTTGCATTGTGTGCTTATTTTGATGAATCTATGGTTTGTATCGGAGGTTATAAGCGATGGTAAAGTTAGAATAGAGTAGATATAATGTAAGACCAAAATTTGAATGGGTTTTCTACAGTACTTAAAGTAAAGATTGGTTTTCTTATACTAATGGATCTCACGAAGGTTTTTTTGAGTTTTGTGTGATTGAAGTTTTCAAGTTTTGGGTGAGATTACGATGGATGAAGGAATAAGGAGTAAGAAGAGCCTAAGCTTGGGGATGCCCCATGGCACCCCAAGCCATTATCCAAAGAGAATCAAGCAACTAAGCTTGGGGATGCCCGAGTGGCACCCCCTCTTTCTTCTAACGACCATCAGTATTTTACTTGGAGCTATATTTTTATTCATCACATATCATGAGTTTTGCTTGGAGCATCTTGTATGATATGAGTCTATGCTTGTTTTGCTTTTTATTTTAAGTCATGAATCCTTGCTGGACACACCTATTTGAGGGAGCCAAAATTATGCTATGACTTGTTAGAATTGCTCTCTATGCTTCACTTAAATCTTTATGAGCTATGGAATTGCTCTAGTGCTTCACTTATACCTTTTTGAGCACGGTGTGCTTTAGTATTTTTGAAGAAATGCTCTCATGCTTCACTTAGATTTATTTGAGAGTTAGTAATTTTTTTTAGAAATTCTCTCTTGCTTCACTTAAATTATTTTGAGAGAAGAAATTTTTTATGCTCATGTTCTTCACTTAGATTTGTTTGAGCTATCAAAAGCAACACATTAAACTAGTCCCAAAGTGATAGATATTCAAGAGGGATATAATAATAACTTTCATGAAGATCATTGGACAAAATAAACTTGATTCCTTGTAATAGTTTTGCGATATGTTGATATAATATGTGAGTCATGTTGATGAGTAATTATGCTTTAGTAAGAATATTGGTGTTAAGGTTTGTAATTCCCTATGCAAGCACGAAAGTCAATAGTTATGCAATAAAATTACATCCTACTTGTGGTGCATTATTCGGTGTTAGTTATGCTTAATGCTCGCTTATAAGATTTTTTGTTTCTTGGTTGGATGCTTCTCAATCTTTTGCTAGCCTTCATTTGCACTAAGTATGATCACTACTTGTGCATCCAAAATCCTTAAACCAGTTTTGCCATATGAGTCCACTATACCTACCTATATGCGGTATTTCCGTGCCGTTCTAAGCAAATTTGTATGTGCCATCTCTAATTTCAAAATAAATTTCTCTTTTGTATGCTCGTACCGCTCATGAAACGGTAGGGGGTGGCTGATATATTTCCATGCTAGATGTGTTATTCTCAAGATGAGTGTTTATTCACTTGTCATTGCACGAGAGTACGGCAAAGGTATTAGGGATGCCCAGTCCCAAAATGAAAAATGAATTTACTTTATGTTGTCAAATAATAAAACCCTTGGAAAGTGTTGGTATGGAGGGCACCCGTGGATACGGCTAGTCATGGAAAGTGAAAGTATGGTGGAAAAAGGAATAAACTTTATTTTCTGTTTGCGAACCGCCTATGATATATCTAGCATGGGAAGTATTGGGAACTACTCGATCATTTTCATTGACAGGAAAAGCATGCCACCCAAAATGTTTTATCTCTACTTTTTTTTTGCTTTGAGCTCTGGCACCTCTACAAATCCCTACTTCCCTCTGCGAAGGGCCTTTCTTTTACTTTATGCAATTTTTATTTTGAGTCTCCATCATCTCTTATAAAGCACCAACTAAGGGGCACTATGATCGTACTTGAGCATTGGGAGTAGCTAATATGCGAGTGTGTTTCATGAATGGATCAATGATTGAGCATAATGGGCTAGGGATAACTTGCTTTAGTGTTGATATTTTGAAAGACATGGTTGCTTGTTGATATGCTTGAGTTTTGAAATATGTCAAAACTAGACTATTTCTTTGAATCATATAAAAGTCCAAATGTCCATGCTACAAAGAAAATAATATGTGATGAACATGTTAGGCAGCATTCCACATAAAAAATTCTGTTTTTATCATTTACCTACTCGAGGACAAGCAGGAATTAAGCTTGGGGATGCTGATACGTCTCCAACGTATCTATAATTTTTTATTGTTCCATGTTGTTATATTATCATTCTTGGATGTTTTACAATCATTTTATAGCAACTTTATATCATTTTTTGGGACTAACCTATTGACATAGTGCCCAGTGACAGTTGCTATTTTTTGCTTGCTTTTTACTTTGCAGAAAATCAATACCAAACGGAGTCCAAACGCAACAAAACTTTTTTGTGATTGTTTCTGGACCAGAAGACACAAGTTGGGCCAAGAAAGTACCTGAGGGGGGCTCCGAGGGGAGCACAACCCACCAGGGCGCGCCTGGGGGCCCAGGCGCGCCCAGGTGGGTTGTGCCCACCTCGGCCGCCTCCCGCACCGCCTCTTTGCTCTATAAATACTCCAATATTCCAGAAACCCTAGGGGTGTCGACGAAAATCAATTCCAGCCGCCGCAAGTTCCAGAAACCACAGATCCAATCTAGACACCATCACGGAGGGGTTCATCACCCTCATTGGTGCCTCTCCGATGATGCGTGAGTAGTTCATTGTAGACCTACGGGTCCGTAGTTAGTAGCTAGATGGCTTCCTCTCTCTCTTTTGATTCTCAATACAATGGTCTCTTGGAGATCTATTTGATGTAACTCTTTTTGCGGTGTGTTTGTTGGGATCCGATGAACTTTGAGGTTATGATCAGATCTATGTTTTTATCCATGAAAGTTATTTGAGTCTTTTGATCTCTTATATGCATGATCACTTATAGCCTCGTATTTATTCTTCGAATCTTTGGTTTAGTTAGGCCAACTAGATCGATTTTTCTTGCCATGGGAAGAGGTGCTTTGTGATGGGTTCAATCTTACGGTGCTTGATCCCAGTGACAGAAGGGGAACCGACACGTATGTATCGTTGCTATTAAGGATAACAAGACGGGGTCTATTTCTACATAAATAGATCTTGTCTACATTATGTCGTCGTTCTTATTGCATTACTCCGTTTCTCCATGAACTTAATACACTAGATGCATGCTGGATAGCGGTCGATGGGTGGAGTAATAGTAGTAGATGCAGGCAGGAGTCGGTCTACTAATCTTGGACGTGATGCCTATATGATGATCATTTCCTGGATATCATCATAATTATTTGAAGTTCTATCAATTGCCCAACAGTAATTTGTTTACCCACCGTATGCTATTTTTCTCGAGAGAAGCCACTAGTGAAATCTACGGCCCCCGGGTCTATTTTCTCATCATATATTTTCAGACATATTTTGCTATTTGCCTTTTTATTTATTTGCCACTTTTATTTTCAGATCTATATTTCTAAAAACCCAAAAATATTTTGCTTCACTTTATTTTATTCGTGATCTATTTATCCAATCTACTACAATTTATCTCCCGTCCGTTTGCCAATTTCTGGCGCCGTTACCCGAAAGGGATTGACAACCCCTTTAACACGTCGGGTTGCAAGTATTTGTTCTTTGTGTGCAGGTGCTATTTACGTAGTGTTGCTTGGTTCTCCTACTAGTTCGATAACCTTGATCTCATCACTAAGGGAAATACCTACCGTTGCTATGCTGCATCATCCCTTCCTCTTTGGGGAAATACCGACGTAGTTCAAGCAAACATCAGGTACTGATCCACGCTTCGATCCCTTTTGCGTATGGGGCAATGAGATATTCATGAACAAGCGTCAAGTGAGGAAACTAAGAAAGATTGTTAGGCGAAAGAAACGGGTGATGGGAATTAAGCTCTTTATTTACACTTTGTCCAAGACAACAGTGAACTTTAGGATGGTAAGTAATGTGTTGCCTTTTCCCCCTGCCCACAACAAGTTACTCTATTAGACCTCAGTATCTGAAATTTTTCTCTTTTCAGTGGTTTCCGAAGCAATTTACTGATGAATACCTTGCAAACTACATGGCCGGAGTGGAGCAACAAAGGTTAAAGTATATAATTCATGCTACCACGATAATGCTCTAGAAGTCTTCCTGAAGGCGATGAAGGATGGGCAGGCGATTGTCACAAGGGGTTGGACAAAAGTTGTTCGTGCCTATGGCATGCAGGAAGGCACATTACGAGCATTCCGCTTCTTCAACACCATCAGCAGTCAAAATAATTTCCACTTGTCTCTTCACCTTTACCGCCTCTAAATATTGTGGTTCATCATAGTTAATTACTGTCTAATCCTGTAATTACTGAACATATTGTACTGACAATTTTATTTATGGATTCGTTGTTGAACCATTGTGCTGAGAATTTGAATTCCACGTTTCATATTTCAAAATTTCCAATTTGAATAATAAATTACAGGGAAAAATAAAATTATACACGAGCGAATAAAATAATGTGCACATGGTTAGAAAGAAAACAGCGTGTGCGATGAAAAATAGAGAACAGACGGTTCTTTGACGTGAAACATTTGCGATGCCCGACGGACGCACACACGGTTTCGTCTCATATGCGTGTGCGATTCATGGTAATACGGCAAACGTTTCAAACCAGTGTGCGTGTGTGATAGGAATACCAATCGCATACAGTTATGAAAATGGACACGTTGGCGTTAGTAGAGGCACCGCACACATTTTACATTGTTGAACCATGTGCGATAACGTACCTATCACAAACATATCGGTAGATTAAATGTTGATGTCCACCTTTTTCACACGACTATAGCGGCGTAATCGTTTGGGATGTCTCTGATCAGAAACGTAACGTCGAGATGTAACGTGTGGGACTGGGGCGGCTTCTCATACATTTATTCTATGGCGATCGTCAGTAGCCGCTCGCCTATCCCCGACGGTCTGGGTCGTGTGGGAAGGACCCCCCTATCGTAGTCACTCACTAGGCGATGGTTCCAAATGCTGTCGCAGAAAGGGGTTAAAAACCGTTTGTATAGCACCTTACGGTACCAGTGAAAGAGCCTTTGATGAAAAATACATCGAGATTCGAAGACCACCAAACGACCAACTGCAGTCAGAATGAGTCGTCGACATGTTGCTAAAGATGCTATTCTACCGGAGCCGGCTTGACCTCGTCAATGGCTGTCGAGAAGTCTTCATGCACGTGCCCCGGAGGCACAGTAGTCGTCATTTTGATCTGAAGCACCGGATTAACATGACACAAAAAAATGCGACATGACAAGAAACCATAACCTCACTGCCCCAAGGAGACAACATGAATCTACACTGGAGCTCCGTGGACTACATCCCGATGGACAAACTAGACGAGGATCAAAACTCAAATTAAATACAAACTCATAGAAAAGGGGTCAATCGTTAGGTGTCCTAATTAACATAGCCGACTTGACCTAGATGGCAGCCGAGTAGTCTTCGTGCATGTGCCCCCAATGACCAGCGCCCTGGAGGAACACAGTTGTCGCTGTTTAACCGTCGCAGTGATCCGAAGCACATGACACCTAATATTGTGAGATGACAAGAAACCTTAACCTAACGGGGGAGTGTGCCTATGGTCGGTTCTCAATTGCGGTCCACATGTGTGTGCAAACGCAATATGAAGCGCATTCCATTCGGTGAGCGGCGTGCCAGACCTACCGACCATCTGGGGTGCGACGCGAACGCGACGGGTGTGTTGTATACATGTGTACCGCTGCTTTCTTCTGGCTTTGCTCCATGCCGCAATCCATGGATACAAAATTATATTTAAAAGTCGAGGGCGAGGCTTTTCCCGCGCGGTAGGCGGGGTAGTTCCGCCTAGTCAGTTCGACAGAGAGGCGAGAAGATGAGGGAGTAGCGGATTCAACTTACTGCTGGCAACGTAGGGCTATGTGATTTGACGGCTCTTTACTGCTGGACAGGTGGGGCCCTGTGATTTGACTGGCCATTATCATTATTACTGACGCGCTATGACCGGGGTGAGTCTCCCCTGATCCCCTCCATGGCATACAAGTGCTAAGAACAAGTACTCTACAATAATGGGCTTATAGCCCGCTTACATGGCACTTTTGCTTATATGTGGAGGAGAGAGACATGGTAAAATGGTTGGAGTGGGCTCTCGTGCAAGACCCTAGCTACTTACTCCTTGGTAAATGCAATAAATATTTTTCTAGGAAGAAAGAGATAGAGAGAAGTAAAAAAACACTCTTACAGCCAACCTTATAGCTAACCTTGTTGTATGAGTGAGTATAAGTGATGACTATGTATGACATGCCAACATCACATAGCCTAATGCACCTGGACGAAGGAAGTAGTTTCATGCATGCGACGGTGAAAGGATGCCTTGCTCGCTTCAAATGCATGTTTGAAAAGTCAAATGGTGATGAGTGGGTCGTTGGGCTAGATGTTGAGTACACCACAGTCCTGGGAAAAGAGAAGAATCTAAAGGAGGAAGAGCAGAAGAAGCCCGCCGTGATCCAAGTTTGCGTGCATAACTTGTGCTTGGTCTACCACATATGCCATGCTGACGTTAAGTGCGAGGATTTTAAGAACTTCCTCGCGGACGACAGAATCAAATTCGTTACTGTAGACTTTCATAACAACTAGGAAGTCCTGGGTCGGATAGGCCTCGTTGTAGGCCAGCCCTTCGACCTCCACGCCCATGTGCAAGCGCTGTTGTGTGTCTCTTGTTTTCAGGCAAGGGGTAACTTGTTTTTTTTTAGAGTACACCAAAGGTGTACCATATTTCTATAGAAGGCAGAAAATTGAGTACAAGACGTCTACCACTCGCTTCGAACAATGAGCGTAGTACAACTCCACACCGGGGCCCGTCCGAAGACAGCCACTGCAAACATTACAGTGGCTTGCAAAAGTGCCTGCCCTAGAATGAGCTACAGAACCGCGTCTCAACCGACACCAATCACCTCCGAAGATAAACAACTCCATTGGATTTCACTTGTCGACGCACCGTTTGCCCTTGATGCCAAAGAAGGAGACGACAAGCAAATGATGGGACTTGGTCAGTCCAAAGAAAGGCATCACCTTGGGCTCCCAATGACAGCGTACATGGCACCTCTGAAGAACAATCTTGAGCAGCGACAAGCATCGGTGGAACGCAACAAGGAACCTCCAAGCCAAGTCTTCAAACACAATGCTCCCAACGGAGATACGACGTCGAGGACGCCGCCATCGCGCCGATCCCACACCGAGTCTAGGCTTTCGCCCAGAGACCTCTACCAAACAAACGCGGGAGCAGGGAAATGTCGACACACCTCAGCAACGCCTCCAAGGAGGGGACTACGCCCACGGACACCGTCGCTGCCGGCACCGACAAACGGGTAGGACTTTCGTCCGTTTTTGCTGCACACCTCCCACCCTCAATGCCGGTCTGGGGCCACCGTCCTAGTTGCTCGCACCGCCACCGCCGCAACACCTCGCCATTGTAGTCGTAGCATCACGGTCCACCAACACCCGCACAGCCATGAATGCCTTCCACCTCCCACCCGGATGAGAGAAACGCAGCAAGACACCTCCATCTCCACCGGACAGGGCTGCACACCTCATGTAGCAGCTGTCACACTCCAGACAGCTGCCACAACCACAGCCCTGCGGCCCAGATCTGACCCCGATGGGTCCAAATCGAGCCCACACCGTCGCCTCCTTCTGCACCGGCGCCTCCAGGAGGGCAGCCGCACGCCCACACCCAAGTGACCGCCAGCCGCCGCACTCCAGGAGCTCCCGCCACTCCTGGCCAAACTCCACAGCGCCGCCGTCACAATGGGAGCCGGTCGCCCGCCCTCCACTCTTGCACCATCACAAAACCGAGGCGCCGCCGCGCCGCGCCCCCGCTGTGGTTCCTCGATACGCTCCTCCGCTCCTCCACGCCATAGCCCGACCTTGTGTCGCCTGCGTGACGCCACCCCTTCGCGTAAAGGGGGCCTGTTCGGGCTCGCCGACCTCGCCCGCTGCCTTAGACGGCCAGGCCCGCCGCCACCGCCGGCGCCGGCGGCAGCGGCGGCCAGGGAAGCTCGGGGATGGGGGTCTCTGGCGGCTAGGGTTGGCCCTCCGGAACCGCCTGCGCGTGCGGTCCGGGAGGGAGGGTGGGGAAAGATCCTAGTTTAGAGGTTCCCCGCAAGGGGTAAAAGCATCTCTAACAGACCCCGTATAATGCCCCGACCCGCAAAATAACCGCCAAAATACGGGTCCGCGCGAAAAATGCTGCCCGATCACACAGTAAACGCGTCGGAACCGTAAAAAAAATTGAGGGGCGCGGTAAAATCCCATCTCCAACCCGAGAAAATGCAGGTTTCCCCCTCGACCCGATGGTGCCCTATATCCCAGAAAAAACGGTTGGCGGGAGGGACATTTCAGCCCGCGCCCATTCCCCACCCCCTTCCGCAGCCCGCGCCCATTCCCCACCCCCTTCCGCAGCCGCCCACCATTGGTTCCACCCGTCCGCCGCCGGCGATTCCGGCCATATCTGCGGACGGAATCACGCTGCGGAGGCGCCCCTCACCCTGTTCCACCTAGCCGCTTCACTGGCTCCCTGGATCGGCCGAGCCGAGCCGAGCCGCCCCTAGTTGCCGTCGCCGCCCCGGGATTGACCGCCGCAGAGCCACCGCCCCGAGCCTCCGGTGAGTACTTGTGCTTTGGGATGCAATATGCATAGTTGGTTCATGCGGCGTTCGTATTTGTGAATTTAGATGGAATTAAGCCCTCGCGAGAGGTTTTTGCTCGAGGATTCATCCGATTTGGACGACTCAGATGTTGGGGCGTTGCTTGAGAACCATCGGCAGCAGATGTTGGTGATGGCCCTCGCCGTGAAGGAGCACGAAGATGAGAACCGAAAGAGACGGCGTGGATCAATCGTCGGCCGTCTTTGCATTCCTCGAAATCGCCATCTCGGGAACGAGATATTGATGCAAGACTACTTCGCGGACAATCCAACATATCCGCCACACCTCTTCCGAAGAAGGTACCGAATGCGCCGATCCCTCTTTGTAAAAATAGTGCAAGCTTGCGAGGCCAATTTTCGGTATTTTACTCAAAGAAGAAATGCCGCGGGCTTGAAGGGATTTAGTGCATATCAAAAAATCTCGGCAGCTATGCGGGTAATTGCATACGACATTCCGGCTGACTATGCCGATGAGTACCTTCACATTGGTGAAGATACTGCAATTGAGTCAGTGCGTAGGTTTGACAAAGTGGTCATCCGTGTCTTTGGTCCTGAATATCTTCGGGCACCCAACGAGGAAGACACAAAAAAGTTGATGGCATCAAGTGAGAGAAGAGGTTGGCCTTGCATGCTAGGAAGCATTGATTGTATGCATTGGACTTGGAAAAACTACCCGAAGGCATGGCAGGGAATGTATTGTGGCAAGTCTCGTGATGCAACGATTGTGCTAGAGGCCGTAGCTAGCATCCGAGGATTTATGGATTTGGCATTGCTTTTTTGGTATGCCGGGTACTCTCAATGGTATCAATGTGTTGCAACGGTCTCATTTGTTTGCTAGGCTTGCTAGTGGTGATGCTCCTGCTTGCAACTACACTATCAATGGGCATGAATACACAAAGGGGTACTATCTTGCAGATGGTATCTACCCTTCTTGGTGCACATTTGTCAAGAGCATCAAAGACCCCAAAACTAAGAAACAATGTGAATTTGCAAGGGTACAAGTGGCAGCCCGAAAAAATATTGAAAGAGCATTCAGGGTTTTGCAATCTAGGTTTGCCATTGTTCGTGGTCCTGCTCGTTTTTGAGACAAGCGATTCTTGAAAAATATCATGACATGATGTGTTATTCTTCACAATATGATTCTCGAAGATGAGAGAGGCATGAACTTGGAGTTCTTCTACGACAATGTGGGTAGCCGTGTCAAACCAGCTAGAGACCCTAACCGCATTAGAGCATTTCTTCAGACCTACCGAGAGATTAAAAATGCAAACACCCACTTTCAGCTTCAGGAGGATCTCATTGAGCACCATTGGCAAAGGGCTGGGCAGTAACACATTCCTTTTTTGCATTCATTTAATTTAATTCATGTGTGATTTGTATTCGGGACAAGTTTTGTATTGAATTATTTAGTTTGCTTCGGTGATTTCAATAATTATTGTAATTTGGATGATTGTTGAATTGTAATATTGACATTTTATCTTATATTAAATTAATAATTCTGAATATGTGGCATATGTGTCAAATTCAGATAAAAACTCATCTGATTTGCGGGCCGGCGCGGACGCCGGCCGAGCAGACCCCACATAGAGGGACTGTAAAACGAAATATCCGCGAATATTCTGTTTTACAGTTCCGCTATGCGGAGTCTACTCGGCCGGCGCTCGCGCCGACCCGCAAAACCGTTTTCCGCGAACTGTAAACGAGTTTTGCGAGTCGACGATATACGGGGTTTGCTAGAGATGCTCTAACTTGTCAAACCAGCATGCACGCACTACATTTCGGAATGTGAGCAAAAAGCTATGCGCACTACAGGGCCGTTTGGATTGTGACTATGTTTGCCTTATATTGCCACATTATTTTGCACATTTGCCACACTTGCCTAATTTGAGTTGCTCAAATTGTTAGCCACACTTTGGCTTGCCTAAAGAAATCTTGCCACACTTTTTGTGTATATGAGATGTGGGGTTCACTGCTCATAAAAAAATTTCTTACCTTAGGTGTGGTTAGAACCAAACACCCACCTAACTTAATCAAACTTGCCTAAGGTGAGGTGTGGCAGCAATGTGTGGCTAGAAACCAAACAACCCCTACAAAAGGAATGGAGGGAGTAAAGAACATTCATATGTATTTTCAGAAAACAACTGACATTTTTTAAAACTTTCAAATATACTTTGATTTTTTTTTCTTTTTTAAAAAAGGCTTCAAGGAGCCCGTCCTTTGTAACGCCCCACTCCGGAAGGATAGCAATATCGATATAAATCATGGAAATGCCAGCAGCAGTAACATCAATTGATCAAACGATACAGCAGCTGGACTAGATTACGAGTCCTAATGATTCATAATTTAAGACGATGCTGTTGCTTTTTACTATCTCCGTCCTGGTTTATTGGTCCTCATTGTATTTTGTGTCAAATTTTAATCATAAATTTAACTAACAAAATATCCATGCATATCACAAAAAATTATATTATAAAAAACTAGATTTAAATACGAATTCAACGATATAATTTTCTTTGACATTTATTAATATTTTATTAGTTAAATATTTGATCAAAATTTAACACGTTACAAAGAAGACCAATAAATCAGGACGGAGGTTGTAACTTTAATTTATCTTGTTGCTTCCACAGGCTAGGCATGTACTCCTACACCAGTATTCGGCCTGACTGTCACTGTCAGGGACCCCACCCGTGGGCACCTAGCAGCTGGTGCCGACCTGTACGCACATGCAAGTATGCCATGGGCGTCACCAGATTATTCACGTATACCCCGAAAAATATAATTGTATCAGTACGCGCGCAGTGGCCACCTGGTCTTGGTCCTTCGCTCGATATCTTCGTGATCTTGTCGACACGATCGGTCGGTCGGAGAGAACATGCTTCTGGATTCGGCTCTCGTTTGATTGCTGTCCCACACTCCCGAGGGTACTGTAATTTGATCTGTGCTTGAGTGACAATTTTTTAAAAGATGTGCAGTGTGTTACAGTAACGTAATGTGCTAGCTGATAGTGTGTATAGGTGTATGTTGCGAGCTAAATTAAGAGGGCTGTCTGTGCATAATTGGAATTGACTAGGGCGTTGCAGGCGCATGAAAGATTGTGGCACCACGTACCAACAGGTGTTAGTCATGCACGAAGACCAAGTACTAAGAGCATCTACAGCCGTAATTGACAAATCCGATCCCTCGAACTCGCCCGCAGACACGATCGGGAATGTCCGCGGCACTCACCGTGCACGTCTCAAATTTTTCTCTTCACATCCACGTATCTCATATCCGCCACCTTATATTCATACTACGCATGCAAAGTAAGAGCTACTTTACGTGATCAAACAACGCACAACAAAATCGGAGAGGAAGGGACAACCAAATGCACGTAAACGATATGTACATCATCCAAAAAATCATCGGAGTTCATCGCCAGACAAGTTTTGAACTTCAACAACTAAAAAACAATAATGGACATAGGAGGAGGAGTGTCTTCACCACTTCCTCGCCGGGCCTTTCCTCTTTCGGTCGCCGGCGTAGCTGTAGGTGTCCGCGGCTGGTGGAGGATCTTGGTCGTCGTCGGAGGAGGTGGAGTTGTGGTCGTTGCCGTTGTCGGAGTCAGAGTCGGAGAGTACAATCAGCCCCTTTATCCAGCAGACGGTCCTGTCCTGCTGCCGCTTCAACTTGGCGAGCAGAGCCGCCTCCGCTGCTACCTCCTTCGCCTCCCGCTCTGACTGCTCTATGGCAAGCCAGAGCGCCTTCACGTTATTCCGCCGTAGGTAGCGAGCGTCTGTCTCCGCCGAAGGTAGCGAGGAGTAGCTCGTCTTCGTCGGGCTCCGCCAGCATCCCACTACAGCGGTGCATGGACTGCTCTGCCTCGTCCCTCTCCCTTGACTGCTGCCTCTCGCGGCGGGCGGCGTGCGCCCCGGATTCCGGAGTGCGCGCGTGGCTGGCGGTGCGGGCACTAGCACCCACCACTGCCCGTGCAGAGCAGCGCCGACGGGAGAAGGGGACGGCGCGCGCGCGGAGCGGACTGCGTTGCCCTGGCAGAGCTGCGCACGGGCCGAGAAGGGCAAGCTCCGACGTCCGCGTTGCGCCAGCGCGGGAGCTGTGGCGACGCTGCGGAGCTGCCCCCGATGTCCACCTTGGACCGCTCCAAGGCAATGCAGAGGGCCAGCTCCTCGTCGACGTCGAGGTCGGAGCCGGAGTGGCTGCCGGAGCTCAACATTGCGTCGAAATGGATCGGAATGGGAGAAGGAAGAGGAGAGGACGGAGCGAGAGAGGAGAGTGAGTGAGGTAGGGTTCCGAGCGAAGAGCCGGATGGGGGTTTTGTTGGAAAGCCGTGGAGTCAGTGATGGGTCGGGCCTGTCAGCTCCGACACGAGGGACGCACCTGGACGTGTTCGGGCCGCCCCATATCCGCCCTATATTTAGGTTGGATGTGAGGGGCGCCGGATAGCCCGTGCGTTTGAAGTTGGTCTCAAACGTCTGGTGGATCATTTTTTTTATGATCGGTCCGCCCGTCCGGGCATTTAAGATAGGTTTGAGCGCCCCCGACTGTAGTTGCTCTAAGAAGTTGTCGTGTGGTACTTGATTACGTGGCGACTTGCATATCCGTGGCATAATACGTACTTTAAGCCCGCTAACTGCCTCTCATGTCTTCCAACCAATTTGGTCGATCACTCGTTAAGAGAGAGAGAGAGACAAGCACTGGATCTCATCATACTTGCTAATGCTAACGATCGAATGATACAACATAGGGAGAGAAAGTCCTTTTACAAAGCAGATTCAAAGATAACCGAACAATAAAATCACACAAAACCGTTTGGGACAAAGGGACAAACGGGTAGCTATCTCAAAAAACAATCAACAACTTAAAAAAAATCACGCAAAAAAACCCCAAGGACGGAAAACAACACAACTACGTTGTCGAGCATCAGTACATGAAGACCTAAAGACAATGCCACGCCACAATCTAAGGCACATGGGCTCCATGATAGCACTCTGAGGAGGGTAACAGTGCAAAGCGTCGCTATCGTCGAGTCCGAAGGGACGGACATGGATTTTCACCAGAACCCTAGCACGGGGAGGAGAGCCGTGATGACATCCTCAAGAGGGAAGCGGCACCCACGGGAGTCGCTGTCGTTGGCGACAAAGCGCGGAGCATTCGCTCGGTATCTCACTCGTGCCAGGACGAGGCACCAAGGTCACTCGCGACTAAGTCCGGACCTCTAGATCCAGATATGGGCGCCGCCACTACCTCCGAAAGAGAGCGAACTCGGGCCACTCGGCCCTACACCCCTCTCCGCCAACACAACCATGTGACGCAGCCACCGCCGCCGCCACGATGCTAGCCGGAGAGCTAACCATGCGGTCCACCACCTAGGGCCGCTGCCCCGACGTCTAGAACCCCAACCACACCCGCGAACACCGACACCAACAAGTAAACCACTCTTACACCACCCACCAAAGGCGGGACGGAAAGGCACCTTCTTTCTGACCCCATCGCACACCAAGTATTAAGGCGCACCCCACTGCGGTGCTACTAGCACCTACGGCACCAACAGACAACCATATTTGTCTCCGCCACCCACAGTGGCCAAAACTGGATGGGGAATGCCCCCCCCCCCCCCCCCCCCCCCCCCCCCCCCCCCCCCCCCCCCCCGTGCCCCCACCCTGCATCGACCATGCAATGGTGGCCACCCCCGGTGGGAGACACCACCGGGTGAGGGGAAAGAGGCGACCGTGGCTGCTCTGGCCATGACCGCGACCTTCCAAGACGGCTGGCCTTGTAGCATAAGAGATCCACATAGTACCGACCTCACCTAGCCAGTGGCATCGGACACCAAGGCAATCGGATCTGGCGTCCGTCAATCCAAAACCGCGGATGAGGTAGCTCAGCCGGCGACGGTTGTGTAGAAAAAGGAGAAGGGAGGGGAGAAAGAGCAGTGGCGGAGCTAGGGGGGACTGGCAGGAGCCATGGCTCCCCCCATGACCCAGGAAGTATAGCATAATACCCTTATTTTCCTTCAGGTTTTAAGAAATTTTGTGACGATTACTAATACTTGGCCCCTCTCATCAATACTGTCACGCATTTGGCCCCTCTAATCGTTTTTTCCTGGCTCCGCCGCTGAGAAAGAGTGTAAGGCATCACGTAGTCGTTGCGCCATCGTCATGCCTCTACGCCAACACAGCAGGCGGCGGAAGCCACGTTGCGCTACCCACACCAAGTGACGCGCCTCCGCCCGACAGCACCGGCCGTGCTGCCCACCACCGCGAGGAGAGGAGATGACGCCCCGCCGCCAATGGCCAACAAAAGGTGGACCAACAGGGGCCCTACCCCCTAACATCATGAACTTGGTAGCAAATTGCCGATGAACGGTGCACAATTAAAGATTTTTTTTTGCTAAAAACCTATTTTCCCCAAGGTTTCGCCCTCCCGAACCTATTCTAATATCACTTGACCCCCTAATCCAAATTTTCTGCCTCCGCCACTGCCCGCCGCCACCGACGTGGATCGGGCTTACTGCACCCTTTGGCAGTGCAGCGAGAAGGGGGGAGGAACAAGGAGGGGGAGGCCGGTGGCAGATAGGGTTCCTCTCGGTCGCTCGCGGGAGCGACGCCGAAGGGGGCTGAGGTTTTTTTCTGGCCAGCTAAGTTGTCATCCAGCAGCCGCCTCTACTTGGCAATGCCAACACGATGCGCAACCCATACGCACGAGTTTAGTTAAACGCATGCGTGATTTGCTCGTTTCTTTCACGTACTTGCACTTCCACACAACGCGTACGTAACTCCCGCGAGCAAACACGTACACGTGCCTGATTCGAGCGGAAGATAGCTTCAACACAAGGCTGGGTATGCACGCACCGGGGTGCACCACAGTGTTCGCGGCCAAACAAGCACCGCCGCACACGGCTCCCGGCGTGCAGCGTGTCTCCAGTGCGCGTACGTGCACGTCTCCGTGCCGCGCGCGCGACCGGGGCGTACCCCAGTTACGCGCTGCGCGCGTGCCCCGGCCCCGCCTGCATGCATTGCATGGGCATCAATCAGTCGGTCCGTGGGCACGTACGGCCGCCGCGGGTTGACGAGCGGTTTCGCCTCGGATCGCGGCTTGGGGCGTGTCTGGGCGGCGGGCCCCGGCCCCCGATACGCTACATGCATGCATCCGCCGTGACGCAAACGTTTCACCGATCGCTCGTGTGGCGTGCTACATATCTGTGGGCCGTCTGCGTACGTGACCATTCAAGACTTTGAGAGGATCTGTCTCCCCGGACCATATATATCAGGGATGAACTATAAACACTCAAAACGTAAGCAGTTCGCGCCACGTGCTCGACCCCTTGGCGGAATATAAGCACGCCGTGCTCCAAGATGACGCGGATCGAGAGATACCATTCCGGTTATGCGAGTATATATAGTGGATTGGAATCGATTTGGTGGTATATCGCGCGTGCCATGCGCTCTTTGGTGGATTTCCTGCCACGCTGGGAGGTGCCAATTTGCAACTCCAGTTTCGGTCTTGCTGATTCCTAAGGGCATTTCTAAACAATACTCTAAAAATAGTGAAGTATCCGGTGAAGTAAAAGCTTAGTGGAGTATATTTACATCACTAAGTTTAGGCCGGACCTAACTGATCCCCTATGTTTAACAGAGTAATTTTTTTCTAAACTTTGCAATTCTAGTATAAATTGCAACTACACATTAGCACACATGTAGAAACTAAACATAAATTTGAATGTTCAAGCAAATCATGAATATAGTTTACAAAGCGAATTCAAAGTTTACAAATCATAATTATTCAAATTTAAATACGTCGAATGGTTCAAATGTAGCAAACGGCATGTGATAGAACAACACTAGGACTTGCTAAGACGTTGCCAATGATGCTCAACAAGATCTTGTTGGAGCTGAGCATGAACTTGACGGTTCTTAATCTCGTGATGCTTCTCAAGAATGCCAAGATCATGTTCGTATCATACTCTGGCTCAACCAAAGTCCCGTTGGTGATGTACCGATAGTTCTCAAGCATATCTCTCTTGTTTTCAATGATCATGTTATGCAATATGATGCAACAAGTCATGATCCACCATAGAACCTTGGAGTTCCAGTACTCGGCAGGTCCACGAACAATTGCAAAGCGCTTCTGAAGCACACCGAAGGTTCTCTCAACATCTTTCCTAGCAGCTTCTTGACATTGGGCGAAGTGAATGTTTTTGTTACATTTTGGACGCAGAGTTGTTTTGATCAAGGTGGCCCATGGTGGATAGATGCCATCTGCAAGGTAGTAGTAACCCATCGAGTAGTTGTGCCTGTTGACCGAGTAGTCGCAAGCAGGAGCTTCAGCTTTAATAAGCCTAGAAAACAACGCTGATCTCGACAGCACATTCAAGTCATTGTGAGAGCCAGACAAACCAAAGAATGAATACCATATTAAAAAATCCTTCGATGCAACTGCCTCAAGAATGATCGTTGGATCGTTGCAGTGGCCTTTGTACTGACCCTTCCACCTTGCAGGACAATTCTTCCATGTCCAGTGCAAACAGTCAAGTGATCCAAGCATCCCCGGCCACCCTCTTGCTTCACTCTTAGTCATCAACCTCTTGGTGTCTTCCTCGGTTGATGCTCTCAAGTACTCTAGGCCAAAGACAGCGATCACTGCTTTAGTGAACCTTCGAACAACCCCCAAGACTGTGTCTTCACCAATGCGAACATAGTCATCAATTGCATCGGTCGAACACCCATATGCCAAGACTCGAACAGCCGCAATGCATTTCATCAGAGCTTGCACTTATCTCTACACATGCATTTCTCCGAAGCTTGAACCAATCATCATATCTCTCTCAACGGCTTTTGCCATTGTCAGAAAAAGACTTGTGTGCATCTGAAAGCGCCAGCAAAAGTACTTCTTCGGATGGGTTGGATTTGGGTCAAAGTAGTTTCTCATGATTTTCGCACGACTCTTCGCTCTATCACGGTTGATGTGTATGCGGCCAAACTGTGATTTTCTCCTCGGCCGCCGAACATCATCATTGAAAATCATGCCTAAAACGGTGTCAAGGTCATCGTCGTCTTCTTCCTCTTCGGATGACGACGAGTCCTCCAAAGCCATCTCCCTCAACCTCTTCATCTATAATTCAAACGGCTAGGTTCAATCCAAACGGCTCGGTTCACAAAGAAACGATAAAAAAAACTCACCTAGCCAATTCGTCGAACACTTGCAGTGCGGTGGTGATGCACCGGCTGGCCGGTGTCGTCCTGACCAGACATGCCGGCGGCGACGAGAGGGAATGACCTGCAGCGGTGTGCAATCAACGTGAGATGCGGCGGCTGACAGAAAAAGAAGAAGAAAAGAAGCAATCCGATGAATCAACAACAACGGCGATGGCGGCGGCGGTTCACCTGATTCCGGCGACGGCGACGGGGGCCGAACGGGCTCGACGTCAGGCAGAAGGGCGGCGGAGGGCGGGTGAGGCAACGAGGTAGTGGTGGGGCCAGCAGGGGGTCTCCGGGAGTCGCACCGGTAAAAGTGCACGGCCGGAGGGCGACGCGAGGGAGAGGCGCAGCTTTTATTCAGCCGCCGTGCGGTGGAGTAAATTTGGGAGAAGTTTGAGGAGATGAGTAAAATTTTACTCCCTTACGACTGATAAGGGATCGGCTAAGTTACGGTTAGAGAAGTAAAACAGAAATTTTATTCGTCTAACGGGTTATAAGGGATCGGTTATAAATACTCTAAGCTAAGTTAGGTTGTGTTTTGCTTTTGGCAGGCGATATGCAAAATGTGGCCAGGTGACAGCGTGACATGTCAATCACATGGGAGTATCGCTTTGAGGAACCTAATCTGATCTCTGTCTTTTGTCTGGAAGCAAAGCTACCAGTCCTCCTTGGAGGGAGACGTATGCTTGATCTGGCAGCTCTTGGACTGGTCTGATCGTGTCTCATCAGTGCATCATTCTCGATCTGCCCATCAAATCGTCTTACGTACAACTAATGCACCTTGCTTTAGCTCGGTCGGCCACTGCATGTGAGACTTTAGAGCAATGGTGCTGCTGATCGCCAAAGCAGGAACATATTGAAGCCGCCACATAGGATTATACGTTGGATCAATTTATGCATGTTTAGTCCAGAACCTTCTCCTTGAGTTGTACAGTATATATGAACAAAATATTGCATAACGCGAGGCCAAATATTGTATGGCGAATTAAATCCAGGAATAGCACAAGATCAAACACCAGAAAACCGAATCCTCGTCAACGTGCATCTATCCCATACAACAGACATTTCTACAAAAATAAGACGTTTTAGATCACGATTATTTTAAAACGAAAATACAGACTTGCTAAATGGAATATTATTTGTAGGCCAAAGGACAAAGATGGTCTTGGCATTGAAAATTTAGAGGTAAAGAACAGATGCTTACTCAGCAAGTGGCTGTACAAGTTATCTGTAGAAACCGATGCCACATGGGCCCAGATTCTGCGTAATAAATACTTTTATTTTAAGACCTTGTCCCAGGTGACGGTCAGACCAACCTATTCGCCTTTTTAGAAATGACTGATGAGAGTGAAATCAGCCTTCTTTCATAGGACAAAGTTTATCGTTGGTAATGGTACTTTCACAAGATTCTGGGAGGATGCGTGGCTAGGGGAGACGCCTCTAGCTATCCAATATCCTTCTCTCTATAATATTGTTCAGTGTAGGGATGCTTACGTTGCAACAGTATTACAGTCCAATCCTCTAAATATTCAATTCAGAAGGACTTTAGCGGGAAACCGTTGGGAAGCTTGGCTCCATCTTGTGAGAAGATTGATGAATGTCCACCTTTCTCAACAGCCAGATCAGTTGCACTGGAAACTAACTAAGAATAGAGTGTTTTCGGTAAAATTCATGTATTTGGATATTATCAATTCGGGCTCTATCCCTCGATCTGTGCATATTTGGAAAGTCAAAGTGCCCTTAAGAATTAAAGTGTTCATGTGGTTTGTCCACAAACAAGTCATTCTCACTAAGGATAATTTGGCAAAACGTAACTGGACAGGATCTCGAAGATGTAACTTCTGTGATCATGATGAATCTATCAAACACCTATTTCTTGATTGCCCAATGGCCAAAATTTTATGGCGATCTGTCCATATAGCGTTTAACATTTCTCCTTCAAATAGCATTCACACGTTATTTGGGACGTGGCTAAATGAAGTTGAGATAGAAACATCGGAACATATCCGTGTAGGAGTATGTGCTTTATTATGGGCTATATGGAACTGCAGGAACGATTTGGTTTTTAACAGAACAACACATATTCATTTCTTGCAGGTTATCTTCCGGGCCACTACATTGATCCGTATGTGTTCGCTACTCACTCTGATGGATGCCAGGGAGCGTATGGCTACTGGGTCTATCCGTTGGGAGACGGTAGCGCGGGCTATCTTCAACCGGTTTGGATGACGGTCATGTAATAGGATATGTGTTTAGTTTCCTATCTATCTTTATTCCGCCGGTTGTGACTATCCCGTTTCCATGTTTTTAGCTCTATGTGAGCATTTTTGCTTTTTGAGACCTGGAGACTTTGTTGAACTGTTTGCTTATTAATAAAATGACCGTATGCATCGATCTGATGCAGAGGCCGGGGGATAACCTCCTTTTCGAAAAAAAACTATTGTTTAGTATTACAGCAGATTAAGTATTATTCTTCGCCCTTAAAAAGAGCTATTATATATACTTGATAAAATGCGGGTGGCTGGTGCTGTAGATCAAGGTCAAATCACCAGCCATCAGTAAGTAAATTAAGCCCTCAAATCACCAGGGATCAGTAAACAAAGGCGTCAAATCACCCTCGATCAGCAGATTAAGCTAACAGCGACCTAGTCGTCCAGAATCACAGAAGAGAGCGGCCCTGCAGCTCTGCCCCAGATTAGAATCCTATACGAATCACCGCTAGTCCTCACTCAGTTTACAGGCAAGTTGCAACGGTTTTAACGGCCGGCCAACACAGACGCGACCACCCGCGAGCCACCCCATGCACGCGCCGCGCCGCGCCCTGCCAATCCTGCGCGGCGCGGCGGCAGGCATCACGCAGGATCCAATGGAGGATATGCATGCATGGCAATGGCATTGGCAATGGCGTGGAGCTCGTGCGCCGGGGCTGGGGCGCCGAGATCCCCAGCGAGATACGCATGTCCGTCCATCCGCCTCGGCCGGGAGGGGACCTCTGCGCCTGCATGTGGCCGTGCTCGTTAGGTGCGTGCCGCCGCGGCGCGCACATATACGCAGCGCATGTGCGTGGGCTGGCTGCCGTCTTGACCCGTCGGGACCTGCGGGCTGCGGCTGGTGGTTCGGGCATGGAGATACGGCGGGAGGTGGTGCATGGTCGTTGCCGTTGGCGATCGTCGCGATCCATGCATATGTCCGATGCTCTCACCAGGGCCCACCCAGGGTTCGGGTAATCAGATCCTGCTGCTCGTTGGACGGCTACGCTTCTCAATAGTTTGATGATTCATCTCAATAGGACGACGTTTCATCTCAACAGTAGGACGACAGTAAGTTCAGAAGATTGTTCTATAACTTTCTGGATGATGGAGGTGCCATGGAATCGTCGCATCGATAACTTCCGCTGTTAACTACCATAGATATTAGATATATTCATGTTGTTGTAACCAGAGGCCGAAGGGATCCGAGGTCGGTACGTACTACCACCTGCCCACTAGGCGCTAGAAGGCAGCAACCACCGGCCGGCAGCTGATCAAAACTTCGATGCAGTTTGCCTCACTGCTGGCCTCGCCTGCTGCCTACTTACATGCATGTGCACAAGTTCTACAGCTTGGGCGTGCATTTGTTAATGAATCGGCAAATAACTGTAAAAAGTATGCCAACTTGCCTCATGCACAGCGTAAACAAGAAACAACTTGGTACCTGATTGCAGCATTTACCGAGAATTAGAAACTGAATAGGCATCTTCTGAACCGGTGGAGATCATCACAAACAAGATACAACTTGCAGCACTTACCGAGAATTAGAAACTGAATAAATAAGCATCTTCTGAACCGGTGCAGATCATCACAAATTCACAGTATCACGGCAACCGAGATTCCAAGATGACCCAAAATTAACAAAAACGAATCATAATCTTCACCGGATAGCATAGAAACAAGCGTGCCTGTGCTCTTTACAGGGCGCACAAATCTGTAAGATCTTCTCAACAGACAAGAAGAAACAAGTGTGCTTGCAGTGGCGGAGGACGAAAGTTTTTTGAGGTGGGGCGAACTCTTGATCATAATCCATTTTTGATGCGAAACCAAAATTAACTAAGCTGTGACTGCATTTTTTTTCAATTGTCATACATCAATGTGAAGAAAACTTCATAACCGAATTTAGGATTCATTCATTTGGTCAGGTTTATAAAGAAAACAATCCAAGAAATACGATTATTCATCACAAAAAATGCCACTAATCACTGCAATGTAGTTGTAGATTGTCAAACAATCTGAAAAAATGACACTACAATTTAAAAATAAATTACCTCTGCCCTTAGTCTTTGCTAGATATTTTCCTTCCTGTTCATCGTTACCGCAAGCCGCCGGATACGCGAATAGGCAACCACGTCCCCGCGCGCTCCTGCTGGTCATTGGCCTCACATGCGCGCTTGCCGCTCCTGCTGGCTGCTATGGTTCGCATGGCGGGGACTGGACGGACGTAAGACTGGATGGGATGGAGCGAGGCTAGTGCTGGACCTGTCAGAGTGCTAGTTGCTACGGCCCAATAAGCTGTCCTGGTGGGTGCCAAGTTCCATCAGGGCCCAAAACGTTTCACGGTGATGTTAAGCAGTTTTATTTTCTACCGATCAACCAGGCTGTATATACGTATACGCAAAACGGAATCGCCAAAAATCAAGGTAGGGCGCCCAACCTCGCCCTACCGGGAGCTCCGCCCCTGTGTGCTTGTACATGTATCTGCACTTTAGCAGTGTGTCCAACACCAGCACATCGCTGATAGTGTGTTTGCATGCTGTCAGACCACACTTGTCCAGCCGATAATGTGTTGCTGATAGATAATGTAACAACCCAATGGAAAATTCGAGGTAAACCATAATGTTACCTCCGTATCAAAACATAAGACATTTTTGCAAGGTAATAGTACAT
The DNA here is from genome assembly GCA_011799875.1 of Thinopyrum elongatum. Lineage (NCBI taxonomy): Eukaryota > Viridiplantae > Streptophyta > Magnoliopsida > Poales > Poaceae > Thinopyrum > Thinopyrum elongatum. Next base: position 395,174,784 of record CM022299.1, read on the forward strand.
AGTTGCTGTCACTTATTTAAGTCGAGGAATTAGATGAATGCTATGTATTTTTTATAAAAATTGGAGGGGGGGGGGGGGGGGGGGGATGACCTTTCACTAAAATAAAGATTAAGTGGAGGCCATGCTTTCACTGTTTCACCCACCAGATAATTCCCGCTGATCATTTCCAACATTTAAAAAAGAAGCATTCAAAGATGAATGATGAATCTATCAAACCACAGAGATCCATTATAAATGAACTCAATCATTGTTGAATCTTGGTGTACCGCATTCTATCATTATTCATTTATGCACCCATTTTTTCCATAAGACCCTTGTGAAACGCCCAAAACAGTTTGGCCGCCGAAACGAAGATACAATGCTAGATGGGCCAGAGCCTTGTCTAAAAAAAAAAGATGGCCTAGCTCCTAGTTCGCAAACAAAAGATGGGCCAGTCCCAGTAGGAAACGAGTGGACAATTTTCTTTACGCTAGCCTCTTTCTCGAGCTGTTTTCTGGTTCCTTTGGTTGTCTTCCGCCGTTTCTTTTATCCATTTTCATTCTATTTATTGGTTATTTCCGTTTTTTCTTTCTAATTATTTTTTTGTTCTACAGTTTTTATCTTTTACTATAGTATTTTATTTTATTATTTATTTTTACATCTCATGATTTTTTAATTCACAGGCATATTTCTAGGAGTATTTGATTTTTTTTTGGAATTAATGAATATTTCTGAAGATAATGAATAATTCTAAACCTGATGCCACTTTTTGGATACGTTCGAACATTTCTTACAAACCAAAAACATTTTATTTTTTATGATTTTTTTAAAAGAACAAGTATTTTTAGACTATTTTCGAACATTAGTAAACATTTTAAAATAATTGTTTTTAAAAAAATTCACAAATAATTTCTCTTTTTTTAACAATTTTAATCTTGAATTTCTATAATCTGCCAAAGTTACAACAACCAACTTTTTAAGGGAAAAACAACTAGAAACCTAAAGAGCATAACATGATGAACAAAAGAGCTCAAGGCAACGTGAAGTGGGCCGGCACAGGAACATAGCTATGTGTGTTACATCACCATTCTGACTAGGTCCTAATTTTGTCGCAATAGGAGCTCCCAGAAAGTAGTCATCTCCATGCTGAAAAGAAAACCGAATGACTATAAATCAGACATCATATTTATAACCTCTTGTCACGAATGTGTTTTCTGCCATCAGATTAGATGCACTGATCTTGAAGCAGAAGAGAGAGAAACATCAGCCAAAAAATGGTTTGCTGAAACAGGGTATCAACCCGAATGTTATCCCCTCCCATATCATATCCACTATCCTCTCCCACTTGCTAAGTTGCCATGATATATAGAACATTTTCCATCAAAGTTTGTCGTCTTATCGTTTAATACCATGGCAATTTTTCCTGTGTGCATTGTTTTTCTGTATTTCACCATTGCAAATTTATGTTATATTCTACGGCAAATTCATCGAGTATACCATGGCAAATTTGAAATTTTGTGATGGCAATGTTCTATATGTCTTTACCTTTTCTGGTTGCAGGTAAATTTGCTTATTAAAGATGGCAAAGTTAAGAAAATTTGATCTATTGATATGGTATTTTTCAGAATTTTTTTGTACATCTCCAATGTCAAACTTTGTAGCTCTTTGTCCTATTCTATACATACATTTTTGTGATTTTTTTGTTTCATAATATCATGACAACTAAAGATTTTTTTAATATGTCCTAGATTATTTCAGGGAGTTTTTTTTCCGGTCTAGTGCATTTTTAGGTCTTTTTCTCTATTTGTTTGTTGAGGCAGGAGCAGTTTTGGGGCCCACGACATTGCAATCCATTTTTTTTATTCTTCAAGGGAATTGCGTTTTGGACTGGTCCGCTGGAGGCCCATCGCGCAGCATATGGTTCGCGCGTGCGGGGTGAACTAAATCGTTCATTTTTTTTTTTTGACGGGAAGGCCTTATGGTTGGCTTTATTAACATCAAATAATGCTTACATCATCCGCAAGGTAACGAGAGATAAAACTAGGGGGTGAGTCCGACCACACAGACGGTGGATCAACACGTCCCTGTTGAACTAAATCGTTCGTTTGCTCTCCTCTCCTGGACCGAACGAATCTTCGATCTGACTCCTCCCCCCGCCAAACAGTTCGGTATTGGGGTCCAATTAAAATGGCTATGGCCTTTTAAGCCCAATAAAGAGTTTATGCGCATGAAATTTGAGTGGATTCTTCAGTGAATATCATTTTTTTTCTTCCTTAACCGAAAAAAAAATCTTGTTTGCCTTTTTTCTTCAAATGAACCTCCAGGAGCAGAATAGGAACGATGCATAGGGAGCTGAAGCAGACCACACGATCAGCTAAAAAAAGCAGACCACACTATCGAATACACATAAATATCATTCCCGCAAAAAAAGAATACACATAAATATCATTCCCGCAAAAAAAAGAATACACATAAATATTCTCGTATATTGCAAAACCAATGGCAATCACATATATATATTGTTCCGGATCCACAACTCAAACGGCAACCCAAATGACCAAAACGATACGTATAGGAGAAAAATCAAAATTATTAGCCGAAACGAACGGCTTCATCATCATGAAACAAGGGGAAAAAATTATCGCGGATCAATCAAGAGGGGTGGTAATCGGCGAAGTAGTTGCCGGGATAGGGAGAGAGGCTTAGAGGAGGATGCGAGAGAAATTGAACCACAATCCCATATGCGTGCGCGGCGGCGGCGGCGGCGGCTAGAAAAAACGCGTGGAGATCTACTGTGTCTTTTGGCCGGTAGTATTGTTGTTGCTGCGGCGTGGCGTGATGGTCGTCGTCTACATGCCCTGCTCTACCAGGTAGTCGCCCAGCCTCTCCACCACCAGGTTGCACTGCCCCGGGGTCATGGGCTCGTCGTAGATGCCGATCACCAGCGCCTGCCCGGTCTTCTTCAGGGTGATGCCTCCCGCGCCCTGCGATCACAGACGGAATGCAATGGATCCGATCCAAAGGCGATTGATTTTACGTTTGGTTTGGTCGGTGAGGGCAGAAATGAGAAGAGTCCGACATTGATCGTTACCTTCTTGCCGCGGATGACGGCGCCAGGTTCACCTTGGATGACCATGTACTTGGCGGCTCCGAGTAGCAGCCCGGTCGGGGCGAGGGTCCCCGGCTCGTCGAAGTCCTTCATGATGTTGGTCATCTCCTCCGGCTTGAACTGGATCACGCATGCAAACATGTCAGAGATCGTCGGCGCATGACTCATGCAGGCGCCGCCAATAGCAACAAGTGGGTTCGCCATTCTTATCTTACGTACCGACGGGAAGTCAGCGCTCTGGGCCCAGACGGTGCCGTCGTGGCCGAGGATGGCGGCGGAGGCGAGGTGGTGGCCCTCGATGTCGCACATCAGGTGCTCGTCCACGTAAGTCTGCCACGACATCTTCGCCTTCCCCGTCGGTGCTCCGGCAAGGAAACGGGGTCGACCGGTCTCTCGCTGCTGCTGCGGCGGCTTGTTGCGGTGGCGATCGAGGCGCACGTAACCGGCGGTGGGTGTGCAATCGCGGGGAGCGGAAGCGGTATAAATAGGGCGGGAGTGGCCAGGGAGAGGAGGAGCCAAAAAGGTCTGGATCCCCACTGCTGCTTCGTCCCAGCCACCCGTTCCATCTTGAGCTCGCCCTTCAACTTCGCGCCTCCTTTGGTGCGCTGCCATCAACACCCACGGCCCTACGTGCGTCGCACACGCCCCTGGATTTGGCCGCAATTTCGGGCGTGCCATTGGTCGTCCACCCTTCGGTTCTGTGTTGAAATCGCGAAAGGAAAGGGTTTGCAATAAGCGTGGGCATAATCGTAAATCTTCGTAACTAACCTGATGATGATTATTTTTCTTTACTGTTCGGGGAGCACTGTCAAGTTGAGAATCGTGAGGAGGTGATGCATGTGCTGGAAGTACAAAACCATAGTTTTGAGGAGCGCTACCTGGGGCTACCTACCCCTTCTGGCCGAATGTCAAAAAACAAGTTTCAGAACCTGCAGCAAAAATACACCAAGAGGATGGTGGATTGGGACGCAGCACAATTGCTAGCTCAGAGCGGTCGGGAAGTACTGATTAAATCGGTAGCCCTCGCGATTCCAACCTATATCATATATCATGAGTGTTTTCCGTCTCCCGGCTTCAACCTGTGAGGATCTCATGCGGATGATTCGCAACTTTTATTGAGGAGTAGAGAAAGGGCGCTGAAAAATGCACTGGCGGGCATGGACTCATCTCATCAAGCCGAAGGCGCAAGGAGGACTCGGTTTTCGTGATCTCCGCCTATTCAATCAGGCCCTCTTAGCGCGCCAAGCCTGGAGACTACTGTCCAACCCGGACAGCTTATGTGCCCGACTACTGAAGGCTCGATACTACCCTAATGGACGACTTGAAGACACGGTTTTTCCCTCGGGTGCTTCTGCGACTTGGCAAGGAGTGCAGCATGGCTTAGAACTGTTGAAAAGGCGCCTGATCTGGCTTGTTGGGAACGGCAACTCCATCCGCATATGGCGGGACAATTGGATCCCGAGGAATGGCGAGGGCAAACCGGTCACACCGCTGGGAAGATGTAGACGGAGAAGGGTAGCAGAGTTATTGGACAACCATGGTTCATGGCGGCATGACCTACTACAGGAGACCTTCCTTCCGGTAGATGCAGAAGAGATTGCAAAAATTAAAACTTCACCACGTATGGGTGATGATCTTATTGCATGGGCGCCCGAGAAGAACGGATGCTTCTCCGTACGGAGTGCTTATCGACTTGCTCTGGAGGATCGTCTAAGGCCTTCATCACTCGCAGCGAGCAGGGCACCGGACGGGCGATGAGCCGTCTGGGCTTTTATATGGAGGTGCCCTGCTCCTCCTAAGGTGCGCACCTTTGTTTGGAGACTGGTCACTGATTGCTTGTCCACTTGGGTGAACAAAAAACGACGCGGCTTGGAAGTTTCTGACATATGCCCCCTCTGTGCAACTGAGCCGGAGGACACTTTTCATGCGTTTTGCAGGTGCCCAAGAGCAGTCGTGCTGTGGCAAACCATGGCTGAACACTGGCACATCCCGACGGCGGCGAGTTTTAGGCGGACGGGCACGGAGTGGCTTGCCTAAGCTCTCTGTGACCTCCCGGACACGGAGCGGATGGAGTTGATGATGACACTCTGGCGTTGCTGGCTCGTCCGGAACGAGCTAACCCATGACAAGAGAGCCCCTCCAGTCGACGTTTCCCGACGCTTCTTACCCGGCAATGTGCACTCCCTCATTGGTCTGCAAAATGCTCCTGCTGCAGACCCGGTGAAGGGCAAGCAGGTGATCGATGTGGTGCAGGCCAAAGCACCCATAGTGCATGTTACTGCTCGAGCTAGTTCATTGGCGAAGTGGGTGCTGCCGCCTGCCGGGTGGACAAAGCTGAATGTGGACGGATCTTACTGCCCGCGCACGGGTTCAGCGGGCGCGGGTATGGTTCTTCGAGACAGCTCGGGAACGATCATTTTCTCATCATGCCGGCAGCTACGGACATGCTCGGATGCTCTGGAGGCGGAACTGTCCACGTGTATGGAGGGTGTCAATCTTGCACTTCAGTGGACGCAACTCCCCATAGTGATAGAGACCGACTGCCTAGTCGGGTACACTATGCTGGCTGGTTCTGAAACAGATCGGTCACGCTATGCTATGCTGGTGGATCAAACCAAGAGACTTATGAGGGAAGGGAGAGAGATTAAGCTGGTTCATATTGCTCGTGAGCAAAATGGCGTTAGCCCAGCAGCTCATTTTCCAGAACTCAGATGTTGCTCTCCACCACCCCATCTTCTCTCACTTACCTCCTACCGTACTATAGTACGCCGACGATACGCTCATCAGTGCTGACGCCTCCCCTGTCGCCGCCACAGCTCTCAAAGTAATCCTAAACAACTTTGCTCAAGCTACAGGCCTGACCATCAACTTCTCCAAAACCACTCTAGCCACACTCCACACAGATGACACCATGGCCTCTGCCATTGCCCTTGCCATGGGCTGCACCTGCGCCCCCTTCCCTCAAACTTACGTCGGCCTACCTCTTGCCCCCACCAAACCTCCATCCAATGCCTTCGCTCCCTTGGTAGAACGCTCTCGCAAATTAATGACTGGTTGGCGTGCCAAACTGCTAGACAAAGGAGATCGTCTCATCCTCATCTCTGCGGTTTTAGATTCCCTCCTTACCTATTTCATGTCGGTCTTTCGCATCCCTAAAAAGGTCCTCAAAACCATTGACTCCCTCCGTAGGGCCTTCTTTTGGGTGGGAGAGGATTCTTGTTCAGGAGCTCAATGCCTTATTGCATGGAAAAATGTGTGTACACCCAAAATGTATGGTGGTTTAGGGCTAAAAAACCTGCATGTTCAAAACAATTGCCTACTCATGAAATTCGCAGCTAAGGCTTTATCCTCTTCTCCGACACCTTGGTTGGAATGGTTAGACCTTCAACATCCAAACGCACTAGTCTCCTCCTCCCACCAAACCTCTTTTCTCTGCCGCGCCATCTCCCAACAAATCCCCACCCTCCAGAAAATCTCCTTCGTATTAACAAACAGTGGTTCACACACATACTTTTGGCTCGACACTTGGTTGACCCCAAGACCTCTAGCTACCACCTTCCCCCACCTCTTCTCACACTCCACCCTAGAGCTAGTAAAAGTGGCTAATATTCTGCGTTACGGTATAAATGCTAACCTTCGTAATCGTCTCTCCCTTGCGGCAGAACAAGAGCTTGTTTCACTTTTGGCTATTTTGTCGGACTTCCTACCTTTGGCGGAGGAAGACCAAAGGTTCCTACTTCGAGGTCATGACTTCTCCACCAAGCACGCGTATGGCGCTCTCATGTCTCAGCCTGACAAAGATCCCCTTGCCCCTCTCATATGGTGTTCCAAGGCTCCACGCAAGATCAAATTTTTTGCTTGGCTCCTCTTCAAAGACCGTCTCAACACTAGGGTCAACCTCGCCCACAAGCATATCATCTCCACCGACCTATGCCCTCGATGTGCTCTGTTACCCGAGGACTCCATGCACCTCTTCGTCACCTGTCCATTCGCCAACCGGATATGGCAGCGCATTGGTATTTTGCCCCAGATCACCGACATCTCTGAGTTATGGGATACACCACTGCCCCATCAGCTTCCCCATAAAGCATGGTCATTGGTTCTCATGTCACTACTACGGAAGATTTGGGCAGCGCGTAATGATATGCTGTTTAGAAGTATTGATCAATGTTCTGTAATAACCCTCAGGTCCCTTATTTCTGACTTGGATCTATGGTCACATCGTCTCATGGAGACAAGTGACAAGGATGACGTCTTCTCGTGGCGTTCCTACCTCTCTGCACGCTGCGTCGTGCCTATGTAATTATGTACTTGCTGCCTCGACAGCCTTTTGAGTAATATATTCAGGTGGGAAGCTCCCACCGGTGTTTCTAAAAAAAATGGCGTTAGCCATTATTTAGCTAGCTTTGGTAGGATAGAAGAGCGCACTGCTGTGTGGCTTGGTTCGGGACCAGGCGATGTGCCTGATCTCTGTAAGAATGACCTACCCGTTTGAGTGATTAATAAACTCTCCTTTCACCAGCAAAAAAAAACAATAATGTGATTTTTTTAGGTGAAATATAATAACATGATGAGTACGGGTGTGGACCCCGAGAGCAACTAGTTAACGAGCGCTCCTTCGGAGCGCTCCGAACGAGCGGTTAGGGAGCGCTCCGTGCGCGACAAGTGTCGGGCACAGAGCACTCCCGCGAGGAAAAACCACCCGACGCGGTTGCTTCCCGGTTTTCCCTTTTCGGTTTGTGGTTTCGTGTGTTTTGCAGTTTAACCCTCCAACTACTTGAATTTTCCGTTTTCCCTTTCCGCGCGATAACAGACAGAAAAATAACGGCCAACCGCGTCGGTTCCCTGTTTCCCTTTTTGTTCCCATTATATTTATGGGAAATGGAGATTTATGGGGTAGTTATGGGCGGGGGCTACCAACACTATCAAATGTGACCTTTCAAGTAAGCAAAAATACGCAACTTTTCCATACACACGAAGCAAAGGCATGGGTTGACGCACGGTCGTGAAGAAAGCAGAGGCATCGCTCAATCCTGTCAATGCCAATGTGTGAATTCTCTATAGGCACACGTGTATACTAGCAGAGGCATGGTTTGTAAAACTTTACTATATTGGAGCATGGCGCCTCCGGCGCGGGGAACCTCCTGCTCGCCTTCAACTCGTTTAATTTTCATAAACATCTTGAAGGGGGGGCATAGGTCGAAGTGTTTGTTGGTCGTGCAGTGTGTTGGTTCGTGCGGCGCATTGTCCGTCATGGTGTCACACGGCGCCTCCGGCGCGGGGAACCTCCTGCTCGCCTTCGGCTCGTTTAATTTTCATAAATATCTTGAAGGGGGGCATAATTCGAAGTGTGTGTTGGTCCGGCTGCGTGTTGGTTCATGCGGCGCGTTGTCCGTCGTGGTGTCACACGGCGCCTCCGGCGCGGGGGAACCTCCTGCTCGCTCTCTTGCGTTTAATTTTAATAACATCTTGAAGGGGGGCATAGATCGAAGTGTGTGTTTGGTCGTGCAGCGTGTTGGTTCGTGCGGCGCTTTATCCGTCATGGTGTCACACGGCGCCTCCCCAACCTCTTCTGCCTTCCCTCTATTTAATTTCATAACAATCTTGAGGGGGGGCATAGGTCAAAGTGTGTGTTGGTTCGTGGAGCGTGTTGGTTCGTGCGGCGCGTTGTCCTCGTGGTGTCACACGGTCCCTCCGGCGCAGGGAACCTCCTGCTGCCTTCGACTCGTTAATTTTCATAAATATCTTGAAGGGGGGGCATAGGTCGAAGTGTGTGTTGGTTGTGCACGTGTTGGTTCGTGCCCGTTGTCCGTCGTGTGTCACACGCGCCTCCGCACGAACCTCCTCTCTCGCTTCGGCTCGTTTAATTTTCGTAAACATGTTGAAGGGGGGGGGGGCATAGGTCGAAGTGTGTGTTGGTCGTGCAGCGTGTTGGTTCCTGGGGCGCGTTGTCCGTCGTGGTGCCACACGGCGCCTCTGGCGCGGGGAACCTCCTGCTCGCCTTCGGCTCGTTTAATTTTCATAAACATCTTGAAGAGGGGGGCATAGGTCGAAGTGTGTGTTGGTGTCGCGGGTGTTGGTTCGTGGGTGCGTTGTCCGTCGTGGTGTCACACCGCGCCTCCGGCGCGGGGAACCTCCTGCTCGCCTTCGGCTCGTTTAATTTTCATAAACATCTTGAAGGGGGGCATAGGTCGAAGTGTGTGTTGGTCGTGCACATGTTGGTTTGTGCGGCGCTTTGTCCGTCGGGTGTCACACGGCGCCTCCGGCGCGGGGAACCTCCTGCTCGCCTTCGGCTCGTTTAATTTTCATAAACATCTTGAGGGGGGGGGGGCATAGGTCGAAGTGTGTGTTGGTCGTGCAGTGTGTTGGTTCGTGCGGCGCGTTGTCTGTCGTGGTGTCACACGGCGCCTCTGGCGTGGGGAACCTCCTGCTCGCCTTCGGCTCGTTTAATTTTCATAAACATCTTGAAGGGGGGGCATAGATCGAAGTGTGTGTTGGTCGTGCAGCATGTTGGTTCCTGCGACGCGTTGTTCGTCGTGGTGTCACACGGCGCCTCTGGTGCGGGGAACCTCCTGCTCGCCTTCGGCTCATTTAATTTTCATAAACATCTTGAAGGGGGGCATAGGTCGGAGTGTGTGTTGGTCGTGCAGCGCGTTTTTTCTCGCATTTGGTTGGTTGCTGAAGTTCATGATATTCTATAAGAAGTTCACAGCTCAGGAGTAATTCTTTATACAGGTCGTGCAAAAGCCAAGCTCCTTCGCCTGGAAAGGCACGGGTTTGAAGCATGTGCAGTCACGTGTGCGTAGCAGCTAGCCATGGTTGAGGCACTAGAGGTATGTGCGTGCATGCACATGTGTGGATCCTCCGGAGGCACAGGCATGTCGCCTCCGGAGGCACGGGTTTGAAGCATGTGCAGTCACGTGTGCGTAGCAGCTAGCCATGGTTGATGCACTAGTGGTATGTGCGTGCATGCACATGTGTGTATTCTTCGGAGGCACGGGGCCATGTCGCCTGCGGTGGCACGGGTGTGAAGCATCTCCAGTCACATGTGCGGAGCAGCTAGCCACGGTTGAGGCACTCGAGGTATGTGCGTGCATGCACATGTGTGTATTCTCCGGAGGCACGGAGCCATGTCGCCTGCGGAGGCACGAGTGTGAAGCATCTCTAGTCACATGTGCGGAGCAGCTACCCACGGTTGAGGCACTCGAGGTATGTGCGTGCATGCACATGTGTGGATTCTCCGGAGACATGGGCATGTAGCCTCTGGACGCACGGGGCCATGTCGCCTCCGGAGGCACGGGCAGGTGGTCTCCAGAGTCATGGGTAGGAGTTCGTTTTGGGAGTCACTGCTGTCGCACAGTTAAAAAGAGGCACTGTTGTTTATAGTGTAGTGGCACTCTCTGATGATGTTCTCTTTTCAACATGAACACGCAATTTGTAACTAGATTACATATAAATATGAGTCATTGTTAAACTGTTTTGTCACGTTTTGATGGAATTAGGCTCGCTGCCTAAATCAAAAGTTTTAGTCTTCATTCTTGCTGAAGATCTTGCTAACCTCGTCACCCATTTCATTAGCTTTGACTTCATTCATCTCGCTAAGTAAAAGAATGTACATTGCCTCTGCCCTCTAGTCTTCCACTTCATCTTGTGAAATTTTGCCGAGAAGAGAAATATATTCTTAGAGTTGGTGCATAAAAGGTGTATATAAGTAAATATATATATATATATATATATATATATTCCAATATTTTCTATGTATTGTGTCCAGAAGATTTTCATTGAAAACTTACTGTCAAATCATCCAGGTCTTCGATGAACTTTTCACCGTTGTAGAGGAATGCAAGCTTTAGAACAGCAAATGGTGATTCGCCCTTTTCTACCACTGGAACATCTTGCGTGGTATGAAACTGCCATCTTGTATTCTTGGGATTCATTGTTTGTTCTAGTATGGCGTTGAAGACTTCTTTAATCCTAGGGACCTGGGAATTGCATTTTGTAATTGTTTTAATATTGCAACTTGTAAAACTGAAAAAAATCATTATTTAGAAATGCTTACGATTGCCGACTTATGAACATGATATTTCTCAAACTGTTTCTTCCTTTCCTTTTCACCGTCTTCGTTTTCCTGAAGAATTCGATCTGCTTCAAATGGATCCAAATATTCTATGTCTATGTTTTCTTTCTCAAATTCCTCTGTAGTTGCTTCTCGAGGATCAATAATGTGAACTTTGTGTTTATATTTGTCCAGCATATATAGCACGTAGCGGTGATCCTTCTCGAGTGGAATGAATATCTGCGTACAAAATATTTGTTGCTTAGATGACAGTTTAATATAAAGTAATATGATAAAACACATATTTTTTATTTTATTGTGGAGTAAAGGGATGTTACCATGTTTGCTGTTGAGAGCTTTTTCTGTTGATGTTCTTTGAGATACATGGGAACCAGTTGATTCTTTGTTCTTTGCAATTCAGTTTTAAATTTGCTAATAGTAGTTTTGTTATTCTTTAAATCCAGTATACGCTGCAAAGAATAATTACGATAAAAAAACTGTCAGAAAAAACAGCTGTGTAACAATATAAAAGAGCAGGCGTTGCAATATAGACAAGTTTGTGCTTTTTAAAAATTTACCTCTGCAAAGTTTGGGCCTAATATTACTCTATCACTCTCTTTTGAATCTAATCTGTTTTCCCAGATTTCTGCTATATCATCGAGCACTCTCTTTTCTATATGATGTGGTATGTTCGTCTTTGCTGGTCTTGGACCAAATACTGCCTTCAGTTGGGCTCCAGCAAGTTGCGTGCTTTCGCTCTCTCTACGAAATCGCTTAAATACAATTTTGCTGCGACAGGAAAATAAAATAATTTTGGAGGTGAGAGTCAGTGAGAAACAGAATTTTATATTATTTTTTGCCCCGGTCCAACTATTTTGAGGTGCAATAGAAAACAACTGACTTTTTGAATTCCTCCTGCCAGCTGTCGCTCATGACTATTTGGAAGAGGTCGGACGCCTCCTTTGTGTGTTGGAAGCAATGTGAATGTTTTGGGTATGGATTGGTGCTTCGTCCTTTTTTCCTTTTTGTTGCATCTGTTTCTGTCAGAGGAAGCAGATGTGTAATATGTAAGCTGTCGTGATACTAAAGACATTGGTCAACCATGGGTAGGTCATTATAAAAAAAGATAACCAGAAATAATTTTCTTACCTTTGCTGGTGGAAAAGAACTTCGAAGTTTCTGCTTTGAATTCTTTGATTCTTTCGGGTAGTTGCTCGCACTTTACTTGGTTGGTTTCACCAAATATGGCTATAAAAAGGAACTCCGGTTTCCACTCAGCATCTACCTTGCTATGCTGCATGAAGGTCATCGGATATTCTTTTATTTTTCTTTGTTGAAATAATTAAAGAATTCAAGGAGTGCTGCTTCTAAAATAAAATTGTTGCTCTAACTATTCACTTACATGGAAATCGTCATTGTCCTTTGTGAGATCAATGCCATTCCAGTATTTTACAAATTGAACCATGAAGTATCCGCATTGGGTACCCTGTTGTTTTGGCACGCAAACTCTGTTAGGTGTTTCTGCTATCCTCGACCAGTTTGGTTCACTATTGGCTTGTAGTTCCGCTTCTCCGTAATGCTTCTTCATGAGTGCATACATCCTTTTAATCTGTGATTACGGTTTAGTTTTATTGTTGGATATTGCCATTATGAAAGGTAATGCAAGAATTAGAAAACCAAGGTTGAAATGATGTACCAGTTCTGGGTGATCCTTATGGTGTTTTTTCCATGTATTATTTCTTGTGTGTTTGTAACTCAGTGAGTCAAGTATGTCGATGGAGGTCGTGTACTTGTTGAGCACGTACAGTGTGAAGTGTTTAGCTGTCTTGTGAGGTATCATAATCTGCGGTGTTTGGAGACAGAGTGAGTTAAAGATTATTGTTGTCAGGCGAATTAAATGAGATGTAAATGTGCAATCTTTTGGAAGAATGATTTATGTTTGTATATTTCTATTAACTTACCAGCTTTTTCTTTAAAAGTTCTTTCCCTCTTACAAGGGGTTCAAACTCTTTCAATGCTTCTTCCTCATTGAATTCTCATAGTCCTCCTTCTGCTCCAAGATTAAGACCGAGCACAAGCTGCGACAAAAAAGTTGTGTACTTTTTAGTTGAAACATATAATCACTGAAATGATGCAAGTGTTTTTTGTCCAATTGGACTACATACGTTTGCAAATTCTGCGGAGAGTATGGCTTTATCGGTTGTGTTGTATTGTTCCTGCTCCGTCCATTCTTCGAACAATGCGTTTGCGGTGGAGCCCACCATCTGTCCATCTCCTCTTCGTAGCTGTTGCATTATGTTTTGTCCTGTAATCCGATCGGGTCGCTTTGAGCTATTATATATGTTTAGACTGCAAGCAGAAAAGGTTTTTACATTAGTTAGGTGGCTTTAAAAAGGAGCAGCACTTCTCTGTTTTTTGTTTTAACAACAGAAAGTACTTACTATTTGCATTCTTCCTGTCCTTCTTTGCTGAATAGGTAATCATGAAGTGGCATGGCTTTGTTCATAAATTTGAAATCTCCTAGGACAAATGTAGGAATCTTTATTTTTTCCATGGAGCCTGCTCGAAGGCTTCACCGGCCTCTTCTTGACCGAGGTTTTCTTGGCTGAGTTGTTCTCAGATGATTGAGCCATTGAATGTTCTCCTGATTCTTGCTGCAAGCTTGCTAGATACGGCGTGGCATTTTTGTTGAATTCAAAGTCTTCGTGCTGAATCCGTAATGTTTTGATTTGATCGAATATATAGCCCATCTGTATAAGCTCATCGTATATCTTTAGTTGGTCCAGGTCAAGGCTTAAAATAAATTCATCAACTTCTTCATGCTTTTTCGTCGTTTTGAGTTTTAAGAAGTCTAAAGAGATGGTGCTAGAGGTGCCTTGCTAATTGTTTGTCGAGCCTGCATCTTCTTGAAGAAGAACATGTTGTTTCTTCTGCTCGAAAACCTGTTCTTGTGTAGTTGGTACGTCGTTGCTTCTGTCATCCTCTTTTAAAGCAGTGCCAGTTTGTTCAAGTTGCTCTGTGCTCGGAATATTGCTGTTGATATTTTGCTCGTGTGTTTTGTCCGTTGCCTCTTCAGATTGGTGTGGTATCTTGTCGTCTGGTGGTGGTTGATCTGGTTCTATTGGTGGATCCTTCTCTTTGTGGTCTGTGCAAGATTCTTTGATGACGACATGGCTGCTGACATGCATAAGCTCCTTGTGTTCACTGCATATATCAATAACTTCTTGCTCCTGGGTGGTTGTCGCATGCATAATTTGTTCCTTTGGCTCGGGATTTGGCGGAAACTCTTCTAGTATGCAACATTCTGTCCGTTGCATTTCTTTGTCTCCCATATCAACTTCATACTTCAGCATATCTGTTAGAATAAAAATTAATAAAAAAAACTTATTAGTAGTCGGTAGTGTGACAAAATTGTAAGGTTTTGTTTCTGAAAAGACTAACCTGTTGTACACTTGATTAATGACAGTGCGGTATTGCCTCTGTGTTGACTGATTAGTTGATATAGATTTTTTTTCTCAACTCTAGTACTTGTTGTGCCTGTAAGGCCGCTGTTGTTCCATCTTTGGAGTAGTGCTTCACGTTCATGTACATATAGAATGTGCAGTCCATTCTGCATGTGGAGGAATGGTAGTAGTAAAATTGTTGCATTTGAGAAACGGAAAGAAGAGAAATATTGGAGGAAATGGTAGTAGTAATTATTGCATTGAAAAAAAGAAACAAGACAATTGTTGGAGGAATGGTAGTATTACGTGTTGCACTGAAAAAAAGAAAAAAGAGAAATGTTGGAAGTGCTTACGTGTCTTCTCCGTGAAGTGGCACCTGCAGTTTGACCTTTTTGAAGTGGTCGATACTTCTTTGTGAAAGCTGGAGCTATGTGCTTACGTGCTTCCAGATTTTCATTAATTTGCTGGTTACAGTGTTGAAGAATTCTATTGTGCCTGTATATGGAGTTGAAGAGTCAAGGAATTCAAAGTGCTGTTTTTCCATGTTAACTGTAACGGTGAAGTAATGACTGGTAGTTTCATCTTTCTTAAACCTGCGCATCGAACATGGTAGAAGGAACTGCAAAACACAAGGTAAAAATAAAAACATTTGGAAATCTTCTTAGATTTAGACATGATTTGTCTGTCATGAAAGAGAACTTTGCATATCATACGTAATTGGATTTTGTTTTTGTAACAGCTGATCTGCTTACCATGTTGTAATCTTGTAGTTTTTCTTCTTCTTCTATGTTGAAAAATGCTCTAAGCCTGGCAGGTAGTAGTTTTTTCCTGATATGTGCTCGATCATTATTTTTGTAGCACATTGGATCTTCGTCGTTGGCTTCCTTTATTGAGTGATGCTTGTTTTGTCATACATACACAAAGGGAATTTGTCAGTTCAGTTATAGGAGAAGTTTATCTATTTATAAACTGATATTTATCATTTTAAACGTGATTCTTTTGCCGTGATCTTTGCTTACAATGTTGCTTAATGATAGAATCTTTCTCCTTGTGCCATTGAGCTGATTTCTCAAGATCGTTAGCATGGGCTCGATTGCTTCGCTGCTCACTGGGTTACGGACCTTGTAGCTTTCGGCGACATGACCTAGATTGACATCGAACCTGTCCGTTGTAATGAAAAGCTCATCCCTACAAAGTATATTTAGAAAAATATTTTAGTTTACATATAATACAATTAAAATAATTGTATGTAAGAATGTGTTGTGTGTTAGTTACATGAACTTACCTTTCTTTCTTTGTCCATGGCTTGCATACAGCGTTGTACAGGTCTTCGATGGCTTTGTTGACGGCATCACTATGTTTGCCCCATTTCTCCTTTGTGCCTGGGATGATTTTAAATTTAATGTAAATAATTTCAAGCCGCAAGATAGCAATTATGTTTCTATTATCTTGCCTACTTCGATGCTAGAAGATATGCCTTGTCCAGTGTTGTTCCTTTCTTGTTCTCGTTCTGCTTCTGGCGGCATGTGATGTTGTCCTTTTTGCGTTGTACATTCGAAGCTCGGTTCGTCAGTACCCTTTTGTCCAGTTTCTGCTGCATCCTCGTTTGAGTCGTCTGTGCTTTTCTTAGCGTCATGTTTTTGCTTGTCAACCGTCATGTCTTGCTAGTGGTCTTTTCCATCTTGTTTTTCAGTCTCGACCTGGTTGGCAGTAACCTCTTTGCCAGGAGAATCACCGTCGTACGACGGTGTAGGGTTTTCTTCGATAGCGTCTAGTTGTTTCTCTGAAATATCATAACCAAGTTTCTGTAGAACAATCTGAGTGTTTGCTTCATTGATTGTATCTGTGTGGTTGCCTTCTTCGTGTTTCTGCGTTATCATAGAAAAAGTGTTAAATAATTTAATTTGCTACTTTATTTTAATTATAGCAGCTGTGACAGGAAAATAGTGAAGTGTTCCGTGCGTGTTTTGAGCTATTTGATTGTGAATAGGCGTTATTTTATTGAGATTAAGCTATAATTTTGTAGAAACATTTTGCGCAACTTCACCTGTTTAGTTGTCGTTGCTGCTGCTGACTGTTCTAGCCGTTCTTCGCTGAGTGGAGTTTTTTGGGGATCCTCTTGTTCTTTCCTTTGGTGTTCATCGTCACTGTCCTCGTTTTTTGTCTTGCAGCTGTTCAAACATAGGGGTGGTTAAGTGGCAGTGCATTTGAGTTTTTATGGAGCTACTTTATATTTTCATAGAATCAGCTTATGTAACTTTACCTCCTCAGTCGTTGCTGCTTCTGTCGTCTCTGCTACTGTTCTCGTTGCTGCTGCTGACTGTTTCGCCCGTTCTTCGTTGAGTGGAGGTTTTTGGCCTTCTTCTTGTTCTTTCTTTTGGAGTTCATCGCCGCTGTCCTCGTTTTTGTCTTGTAGCTTTTCAAACATAGAGGTGGCAAATGGGAGTGCATTTGAGGTTCCATGGAGCTATTTTATACTTTCATAGGATCAACTTATGTAACTTTACCTTTTTAGTCGTTGTCGCTGCTGCCGTCTCTGCTACCTGTTGTTCGGTGAGTGAATATTTCGGGGCTTGGTCTTGTGTGGCGTTGATGTCTACCGTTTGAAGAACATGTTGCCCTTCTTCAGTGGCCTCCTCTTGCTCATTGGCCTCCTCTGGCTGTGACAGGAAAATAATGAAATGTCAAGTGCGTATTTTTGAACTATAAGATCGTGAAGAGGTATTATGTGACTTCACCTCTTTATTTGTTGTTGTGGCTGCTGATTGTTCTACATGTTCTTTGTTGAGTGGGGGTTTGGGGGCCTTCTCTTGTTCTTCATTTTGTTGTTCATCGTCACTGTCCTCGTTTTTTTCTTGCAGCTGTTCAAACATAGAGGTGGCAAAGTGGGAGTGCATTTGAGTGAACACAGAGGTGGTAAGTGGGAGTTTATTTGAGTGTGCACGGAGCTATTTTATAATTTCATAGTTGCAGGTTATGTAACTTTACCTTTTCAATTGTTGATGTTGTTGCCGTCTCTGCTACCTGTTGTTCGGTGAGTGAATATTTCGTGGCTTGGTCTTCAGTGGCATTGCTGTCTACAGTTTGAAGAAAATGTTCCCCTTGTTCATTGGCCTTCTCTGGTTGTGTTTGATGGTCTTGATTGTTGGTGCTCTCTTGAGCTTCTTGTGCCTGTTCCAACACAAAAAGTAATTAAAAAATGGGTGCATTTCTTACTGTGCAGTTGCAGTTATTTTTTTATAAGACCTCTTTATCTGCAGTGGCAGGACTGTCTACTGCTGGAAATACGGCTTCTCCTTGTTTCGTGTTGTCCTCTTGTTTTTCTTGCTGAATATCTATGCCAGTGCTTTCGTTTGCTTCCTTTTCCTGTTTAATAAAAATTGAAATTATAGATTGAACTTCATTTGTGTCTGAGCTAAATCGTACATGTGAACTTCATCGTTGCAACAATATATTTTTTGTCATAGAAACAGCCTTCGTAACCTCACCTCTTCAGCCATTGTTGTTTGAAGTTCTCTGTGTTTTTGAGTTTCCTTTGGTTGTGCTGCTTGTTGATCTTCGAGATTAACGTTCTTGTTTGTTTCCTGCATTTGTTCAGAGAAAAGGGTGAGTCATCCCTTATAATTCTTGTATTGCAGTGGCAGGGTGTATTAGGTAGTTCAAACATCATAAATGTTTTGAAAAGGGGTTGTTGTTGTTGAATTTTACCTCTGTGTTGATGATTGGGTTATTCGTGCCTGTGTCGACTGTTTATTTGTCAGGTGTAACAGTCTTGAGTTTGTCATCGACTGGGTTGTCTTGGGCTTTCTCCTCTGTATTTGTGATGGTCATCTGCATTGTTGTGGCACTGGAAAACTCTTGTACACAAACTTCCCGTTCGGTGACGCTTTCGTCTGTTTGAGGTTCATCATGGGGTTCAAGTTCAACACGGGTCGCCTCTTGCTCTTGCAGTGCTTGTGGTACCTGGAGATCAAACAATACGAGTTTGCGGTGCATTTTCTTCCTGCCATTATGAGTTTCCGGTGTGGGGTGTAGTGGGCTGTGGAAGTTTACCTCCTCTTCGTTGTTTCTTCTTCTTTGTCGTGTGTGATGCTAACGGTTGATTGTGGGTCAGCTTCTTGTGTTTGGTTGGCGGGACTGCTGATTTGATGGTTGTCCAGCTGTGCCTATATTTTGTTGGGGGTTTATCAGTTAGCTTATAACTCTATCCAGTTTTGAAAGGAAAAAGGGATGTTCATACTGACCTGTTCACTGGTTGTGATGTCGATCATATCTTGTGCTTTTGTTGGGGTAGTTGTTGTTGTAGCATTGTCTGTTGTGAGGTTGCTTGCTTTGTTGCATTCATTCTTGTTTTCGGGGTTGTTGACATCATCCTGCTGTTGGAGTTCATCTTGGCCTGGCATCCTATTGGCATGTTCCTGAAAGTATTCAGACAGTTTTTTTCTGTTCAAGTATGAAAATAGGGATTTGCTCTAGGGGCAGATGGCATCGTGCATTACTATTATTTACCTGTTTCCGCCGCTTCATCTTTTTCTTGTCAATTCCCATGTCCCTTGATTTTGTTCTTCTCTTCCTCTCTTCGTCTTCGTCTTCTTCTTCCTTCTTTCTTTTTCTCCTTTCTCCTGGTTCTGTTCTGGCTACGACTTCTTTCGTGCGGTTGCCATCGACTAGTGTACTTGTGGCTGCTGCATCTGCTTGCTCTAGCATCTGCAGGGTCGGCTCGTCTGTTAAGTTCTTTCTGCAAATCATGTTCTGAAATTCTCTATGTTGTTCGAAAGCTTCGATCAGGGACATTGTTTGTTGCACCATTGACTTCTTGGATTTTTGATACAATCTCTCCTCTTGTTCGATGCATTGGTGTTCAGCCCTGGTGGTTACTCCGGGTAACTATTTTGCTTCGTCAAGCACTTTTTCCAACAATTCCTTTATCGTTTCGAATCTTTCTTATGATCCTGTGCTGGTGCTTGTGTCAGGTTCCCTGCTTCCACTGGTGCTGACACGTGGTTCGCGCTGGCGCTTGGGTGGAGGTGGTAGCAGTTTCGTCGTGTGATGGTGTTGCTGTTGTTTACGATGTTGTGCTGGTATCTGTTGAATTGAAGGCGAAGGTGATGCTGTGCTGGTATAGAAGATCCTCTCTGCTGTTCCTTTCCATGTCTGCATTGTTTCGGTAGAATGGAGTTGGTTAGAATGGAAACTGTTTTTAAAAGGAAGGACGGATTTATGTACAACAGAGTTATACTGTATCTTGCCAAATTCATAGTCATCCGGTCGTGCTTTTCCGCCCCTTTTCATGTCTGCTCTAGCTATTTTCGCTAGGTCACTCTCTTTGAGATGGTTTGCTCGTGGTAATGAGGTCTTGTCCATTCTCTTGGCAATCTTCCGCATTTCTTTGTTGTCGGTTGGCAGCAGCAGGGAGTCGAGGTACATGATTACTGGTCCCTGTGCCAAACCATTGACGTGCTTTTTGTTCTTTTTTTCTTGATCCAATGTCCTGTGCTCCTGCCATTTCATGGCTCCTGCCTTTATTCTTTTGATGATTACCTCACAGAAATCCATCTGTGCCATTTCTTCATACTTCATGTCCTTGACCATTATCGCTTGTTGGTTGAAGATAGCGGCGCTTGTCCCGCAGACAACGTTGTGAAAAAAATAAGGAAAAATATTTTAACTGATTTGCTGTTTGATTCTTCATCGTCTAGTTCCACCAATTTTTCTACCTTCTCAAACAGTTTTTTTGGCGGGAAATCTGGACGTTTGAAGCCAAGGTCTGACATCAGTTCTTTCATTGAAGTTTGGCAAGTCCGTGGTCTTGGTGCTAACTTTTGCATGCCGTTTGGGTATCCAAAGACCTTGTGGATAGCTTCCTTGGTAATCTTGATTTTTTTGTATTCGGTAGCATCACCGAAGGTTATTGTCATGCTTTCTGTGTCCAGATTGTCGTAGATATGTGCTGCAAGCGGTCTGCAGATGGAGCCCGTTATTTGGCAGTTCTCTATGCTGCCAAATCCTGCCCTCCTAACATCTTGCCTGTGACGTTCTTTAAGTAATTTCCATGCTTTCTTGACATGAGCGAATGCTGCCCCTGCCTTGATTAGGCATTTGTCTTCATTTGTTGCTTCCTCGTGTTTGTCAACTGTTGGTGGTGCCAATTATTTTCCGCTTGTCTTTCTCCTCTTCACGTCCTTCTGGCTTGATTTGGGCTGTTTCAGAAAAAAAAGGGTTTTGTTAGAAAGGAGCGTTTGATTTTGAGTGCTGAATAGTGGTATTCAAAATTAGTATATAAGTGTGTTTTTACATTGTTGTCCTCTTCTGCGTCACTATCGTGCTCTTCGGCATCATCGCCATCTGTAGGAATGAAATCTGCATCATGTTGTTTGTCATCGTCGGCATCATCAGTATCTGAGTCTTTGCTGTTGGCATCATCTTGTTCTTCTTCTACCCTTTGTCATTTGTTTTTCTTCTTGCTTTCAGCTTGTTTCTTTGTGGCAGTTGGTGCTGTTGGCGGGAGTACCATTAGAGGTATTGGCTGATGCTGCAAGGTACTAGTGTCGATGATGTTTTCAATATTGTCCTTTTGCTTTTGCCTTTTTGCTCCAGGAGTAAAAACAGTGGTGGTATATGGTTTTCTCTTTTTTTTGGCTTGTTGCTAGAAGTTTACTCTTATTGAGCCTGGTGTAAGTTACCATTTCTGCCGCAGGTGCTTTGTTCTTGATGTTTTGTTGTGTGCCCTTTTCTGATGAACGAGGAGAGATGTTGTGTGTTTCTGCGATTTCAATATCACCGTCTTCGTGTCCTGCATAATGATCAGGTAACAAAAAAGGATATAGTTTTGTTCGAAAATAATTGATACAGATTTAAAATATATATCTTCCACGATTATGCATAAGGAATGTGAAACTCCCAAAGGGGCTTTTTAGTTTCTTTTTCTTGGGTTAAAAAAGGTTATTAATACTGTTACTGATTGGGCTAATCAAGGGATAGAAAATATGAAATATGGTTATAAGTGCAGCTGAGGAAGTGAAGTTAGGGTGAAGCATTTTCTGAGACAAAAATGCACACTCCAGGTGATATTTCATAATGGCAGGAATATCATTAAGCAGAGTGGAAGATTTACTGGGTAAGATAAATTGTTTTTGAATTAAAAATAAGATAGTGTGTGAACATTTTTAATATTTTCTATAAAGAAATATATAAAAAGGGGCAGGTAGTTTTATTTGTAGAATAGTTAAGTTATTATTGTCAAGGAGAGCAGTTAAGTTATTAATGTCTCTATATAGTTTTTGGTAGATCGATAGTGGACACTTTGCTCAAACCTTTGAGAGGAGCTTGCTGGATTGCATGCTCTTCCTCAGGGTCTTCATCAGTACCTTGCTGGGTGTTAGGTTCTTCGTGAGGCTTTCTCATTGCTGCATAAAAAATGGCCAGGTGTTAGAAGCAGAGTTGAGTGTCATAGAAAAAAAAGACATGCGTTGTGTGAAAAAAAAATTGTATGGATAGAGAGGCACAGATTGTTTCACCCTAGAAGCACAGGTACACCTATTCTTTGTTCACGGTTTTTCACACCAGAGGCACTTAATTTGAAAACAGTTACAGTCAAGGGACAAGGGATGTAGAAAATCTGGTGTAATTATCAGGTTTGGCCTCTCAGGATGCTTGCGGGGTTTGGATCTATTGAGGTATTCTAGTTAGTGATGTGGCAGGTATAGTACGTTTAAGCACATATCGTCTGCCGAAAATTCCATAGCGGGGAGCAGTAGCATTTCTATTAAATCTAATCTGTACGCTAGTTCAATTTGTTAGAGAAATTGATTTAGGGTATTGGAAAACTCCTTGGTAGTGGTGGCTAGGGTCGTTGTCCCTAGAAGTGGAAAAATCACTACGATCTACCCGGTGGAATGGAATGGGATAGAATGATAATTACCTTCAATTGCTTGTGTGGTGTTCCTCGCTTCCATCGGCTTATTGTGTCGTTGCTATTTTTTTGTTGCGATCTCCGCCGCCGGTGTTGAAGTCCTTGCCGTCAGTTGCCATTGCCGGTAGGGTTCTAGGTGTTGTCGCGGGCAGCGTTTGACAGTCTGTATTTCGAAGTGGAGGGCGGTTGGCGAACACGGTGGCGATTGTCCGGCGACGCGAACTCAATTTCGAATTTGTGTTTGTGTGCAGAAGGAAGGATGAGACCGTGCAGGAGTGACGAAGGTTTCTAGATTTACTGTGTGAGAGGGGAAGCAAGAGAGTAGAAGAGGGAGGCAGAGATGGAAACCATGGAACCATCTCTAATCTTCAACCGTCTGTTTGAGCATCAAGATTCATGCTACGTGGCTGGGTTTTTTTTGTTTGCTAGCATATTAACAGTCAGTCGGTCGGACGCTAGCATTTTTTATTTATTTTAGTGGTGACACTGGTAGTGCTGAAGTGAAGCCTCTCTACAGGCATGTGGATGCAGGCACAGGAGGCACGGAAGTGCAGGTTCTATAGGAACGTGTATGCAGGCACCGGAGGCACGGAAGTGAAGCTTGTACATGCTCGGGCGTGGTGCTTCTCGAGGACTTGTTTGGTATCTACCCTCTGGGCGTACAAAAGTGTGGTAGTAGAGGTCCGAACACTCAGTTAGAGAGGCACGGTTGTGAAGTCTGTAAAGCCACGTGGGTGTGGCACTATAGGGCATGTAAGAGTCACGACAAGTGTCACGTGAGGCACGTGGATGTAGGCACGGGAGGCACGGCACTGAAGGCAACACAGGCACGGACTTGCGGCTTCTCGATGCACAGGTATCAACCCTGTGGATGCACAAGAGTGTGGTGGCAGAGGCATGTGTCAGGATGCTCGGTTACAGAGGCACAAAAGTGAAGCCACCACAGGCACGTATGTGGGGTTTCTCGAGTCATGGGTGTGGACCCTCTGGATGCACAAAAATGTGGTGGCAGAGGCATGGGTCCGAATACTCAGTCAGACAACCACGGTTGTGAAGTCACATGGGTGTGGCACTATGGGGCATGTAAGAGTCACGGCACGTGTCACGTGAGGCACATGGATGTAGGCATGGGACGCACGTCACTGAAGGCAACACAGGCACGGACTTGCGGCTTCTCGATGCACGGGTATCAACCATGTGGATGCACAAGAGTGTGGTGGCAGAGGCATGTGTCAGAATGCTCGGTTACAGAGGCACGGTTGTGAAGTCTCAGGAGCAACGCGGGCGTGGCACCAGGACCACGTAAGAGTCACGACGCCTGCCATGTTAGGCACGTGGGTGCAGGAACGGAAGGCACAAAAGTGAAGCCACCACAGGCACGTACGTGGGGTTTCTCGAGTCACGGGTGTGGACCCTCTGGATGCACAAAAATGTGGTGGCAGAGGCATGGGTCCGAATACTCAGTCAGAGAACCATGGTTGTGAATTCACGTGGGTGCGGCACTATGGGGCATGTAAGAGTCACGACAAGTGTCACCTGAGGCACGTGGATGTAGGCATAGGAGGCACGGCACTGAAGGCAATACAGGCACGGACTTGCGGCTTCTCGATGCACAGGTATCAAACCTGTGGATGCACAAGAGTGTGGTGGCAGAGGCATGTGTCAGAATGCTCGGTTACAGAGGCACAAAAGTGAAGCCACCACAGGCACGTACGTGGGGTTTCTCGAGTCACGGGTGTGGTCCCTCTGGATGCACAAAAATGTGGTGGCAGAGGCATGGGTCCGAATACTCAGTTAGAGAACCACGGTAGTGAAGTCACGTGGGTGTGGCACTATGGGGCATGTAAGAGTCACGGCAAGTGTCACGTGAGGCACGTGGATGTAGGCATGGGAGGCACAACACTGAAGGCAACACAGGCACGGACTTGCGGCTTCTCGATGCACGGGTATCAACCCTGTGGATGCACAAGAGTGTGGTGGTAGATGCATGTGTCAGAATGCTCGGTTACAGAGGCACGGTTGTGAAGTCTCATGAGCCACGCGAGCGTGGCGCCAGGACCACGTAAGAGTCACGGCGCCTGCCACGTTAGGAACGTGGGTGCAGGCACGGAAGGCACAAAAGTGAAGCCACCACAGGCATGTACGTGGGGTTTCTCGAGTCACGGGTGTGGACCCTCTGGATGCACAAAAATGTGGTGGCAGAGGGATGGGTCCGAATACTCAGTCAGAGAACCACGGTTGTGAAGTCACAAGGGTGTGGCACTATGGGGCATGTAAGAGTCACGGCAAGTGTCACGTGAGGCACGTGGATGTATGCATGGGAGGCACGGCACTGAAGGCAACACAGGCACGGACTTGCGGCTTCTCGACGCACGGGTATCAACCCTGTGGATGCATAAGAGTGTGGTGGCAGAGACATGTGTCAGAATGCTCGGTTACAGAGGCACGGTTGTGAAGTCTCAGGAGCCACGCGGGCGTGGCACCAGGACCACGTAAGAGTCACGGCGCCTACCACGTTAGGCACGTGGGAACAGGCACGGAAGGCACAAAAGTGAAGCCATTACATGCACGTACGTGGACCCTCTGGATGCACAAAAATGTGGTGGCAGAGGCATGGGTCCGAATACTCGGTTAGAGAACCACGGTTGTGAAGTCACGTGGGTGTGGCACTATGGGAACGTAAGAGTCACGTCGCATGTCACGTGAGACAGGTGGATGCAGGTACGGGAGGCACGGAAGTAAAGCCACTGTAGTGACGGACATGAGGCACTTAATTTGAAAATAGTTACAATCAAGGGACAAGGGACATAGAAAATCTAGTGTAATTACCAGGTTTCAGCTCTCAGGATGCTCACAGTGTTTGAATCTATTGAGGTATTCTAGTTAGTGATATGGCAGGTATAGTACGTTTAAGCACATATCGTCTGGCGAAAATTCCGTAGCGGGGAGCAGTAGCATTTCTATTAAATCTCATGTGTACGGTAGTTCAATTTGTTAGACAAATTGATTTTGGCTAGTGGAAAACTCGGCTGTTGCGGTGGCTAGGGTTGCTGTCCCTGGAAGTGGAGGAATCACTACGATCTACCTCGAGGAATGGAATCGGATAGATTAATATTTACCTTCGATTGCTTGCGTTGGGATTCTCGCCTCCATTGGTCTATTCCGTCGTTGCTCTTTTTTTTCGAGGAAACAGCAGGAGCTCTGCCTTTGCATTAAGAAGAAGAGAATTGACCAGTTTATAAGGAAAACTGGCCGAAAACCGATACATCGATACACACCAGCCCCGAGGCTGCGTACCTAACGAGCCGACTTCCCTATCGCCCAAACGACCAGAGTTGCCACTCCACCACATGACCCGGAGCCGCCACTCCAGCTTACGAACCACAAAAAACTCACACACGTCGGCCCCGAGGCCGCACTCCACACGAGTCGATGACTCTGCCGTCCACACGACCAAAACCGACACTCCACAGCACAGAGGTGCTCTCCGGAGCTGCCGCTCCGACTTCCTCGCCGGCCCCGAGGCCACGCTCCACCTGAGCTGACGACGCTGCCGCCCACGCGACCAGCTCCGACACTCCACAACATTGTTTTCCGGAGCCGCCGCTCCGACTTCCTCACTGGCCCCGAGGCCGCGCACACGCCTGGCCGACGATGAACCCGCAAAGCCACCCGAGCCACTGCGAACTGACGAAGGACCAGACCTCCAAGGCGTCGCCCCCAAGAGGGAAGCGACAAGTATGCCGCCGACGCCCGCTCCGACCAAAGGTCAAAACTTGGGTTTTCACCCGAAGAGCCAGAGACCGATGCGACAATGGTGGTTAAGGGGCTCCACGACGATGCCTCCAAGGAGGGAACGACGTCCTAGGACGCTGTCGACGCTGGCAACGACCGAGGTCGAGCTAGGTTTTCGCCCGGAGCTCACCAAATCCATCCTCACTGTAGCCTGCCCAGCAAACCGTCTCCGACATCATGCCGACCGTCCTCGTCCAAGCCACATGACCAAGCACGCAAGGCAGCACGCTGCCGCCAACCACCACCGGCTGCAGAAACCACTGCAGCCCACCTCCCTCTTTTTTTTTTGCGATCTCCGCCATCGGTGTTCAAGTCCTCACTTCGGCGCCACTGGGTGGGAACTTTGTGCTGTTGGGGGCACTGTTTGACGGTCTGTATCTCGAAGTGGAGCGCGGTTGGCAAAGCACGGTGGCGGTTGTGCGGTGAGGCAAACTCTACTTCGAATTTGGGTTCGTGTGCAGAAGGAAGGAGGAGACCGTGTGTGAGTGCAGAAGGTTTCGAGATTTACTGCGGGAGAGAGGAAGCAAGAGAGTAGTAGAGGTGGGAGAGATGGAAATGATGGAACCGTCTATAATCTTCGACGGTCCGTTTGAGCATCAAGATTCGTGCCGCCTGGCTGTGGTTTTTTTGTTCGCTATAGCATCTTAACAGTCGTGTGAGGCACGTGGGTGCATGCGCCCGAGGCACAGAAGTCCAGTCTCTACAGGCACGGACGTGGGGATTCTTGAGGCACTGGTATCAACCCCGTGGATGCACAAAAGTGTGGTGGCAGAGGCATGCATCCGAAGGCTCACTTAGAGAGGCACGGTTGTGAAGTCTTTAGAGTTACGGGCGTGTGTCACCATGGGCACGTAAGAGTCATGGGTCGGAAAGTGTGGTAGTAGAGGCATGGGTCCGAAAGTGTGGTAGTAGAGGCATGGGTGCGAATACCTGGTTAGAGAGGATCGGTTGTGGGTCCACATGTGTGAAGTCTCTACAGCCATGGTTGTGCGGTACCACAGGCATGGGTTCGAATAGACATTTAGATAGCCACTATTTAAGGCATGGCTGTGTATGCACAAGAGGCATTGGATTGAAGCCTGTGCACGCAGGGACGTGGGGCAGAGGCACGGGAGTGATGCCTGTACATGCAGGGACGTGAGGCAGAGGCATGGGTATCAACCCTCTGGAAGTACAAAAGTGCGGTAGCAGTGGCATGCGTCTGAATACCCAGTTAGAGAGGCACAGTTGTGAAGTCTGTGGAGTCACGGCCGTGTGGCAACACAAGAACGTGTAGCATGTCACGTGAGGCACGTGAATGCATCAGGAAATGTGCATGCAGTTCAACATAGTAGCCAAGGCAGTGCAGTAGGTGCTTAAACGAGGTATGCAAAAACAATTGTACGTGCTTAAACAGACGCTTTGACGGTTGTTTTTTCCCGGCAACCGCGAGCACTGCCACTCAGCGGTTGCCCCGACGCATTGCAACGGCGAGCGCGTGTCTACCACCCCCACTACCACGACGAGCCCGCGTGCAACCACCTCCTCCATGACCCAAAGCACTCCACAAAAAGGCAACTCCGCTTCCATTGCCTCTCAATTCCGAAAACACCATTGCCGCTCCATCTCAACTAGCAACTCCCCACAATCTCTATCTCAAGCCCGCCATCACTGGAGGAGGGCAATGGCGGAGGAACCATCTACCAAGCGTCCCCGTGGTGAGACGTCCGACCAGACCACGGAGGTCGACGACGTTCAGGTCCCCGGTCAGAAGCTCGACTACACCAGGTACCTCAAGGAGGTTGACATCCATGGCAAGGAGAAGCTGGATGTCGTATGCACCAACAATCCAGACAAAGCCGACAAGATGATCACCAGGATCAAGAAGAGGGTCGGCGGCTTGTACCCTCAGTACATCGGCATTGATGTGGAGTATACCAGGGAAGACGAACCTCCGCAGAGGGCAGCAGTTCTGCAGTTATGCGTGGAGGAACTCTGCCTGGTATACCACATCACCACGGCAACAAAATGGTGAACCATCCTACAAATTCAACCTCTTCATGCATCTATTTAATTAGTGATGCACCCTAAAATTTGATTAAATTAGTTTATGAACTTCATGTACTAGTGAAGTTTCTGAAGTAGATGCAGTAGAATAGATTTTGAACCTGACGCACTAGATCAGTTTATGAATTTGATGCACTAGATTAATTTATGAATTTGATTTACGAGATTATTTTCTGAACTTGATGTACTAGTGTAGTTTCTGTTCTTGGTGCAATAATATAGTTTCTTGAATTGATGTAGTAAACTAGTTTCTGAATTTGGCCTGATGTTTTTATCATTAGCAAGGAAAACTAAACTAGTACTAAGAAGCAGATAGATCATTGACTCAAGTGTAAATACCAAAAGAAAAATAACATGTTGTGCTTGAATTTAATTTCTGAACTTTGTATAGTAGTTTCTGAAATTTATTCATCCATGAATTATACTATATAAGCATGTACTTGATGGATTCACCTTCAATCTGTAATCCCCCTTGCAGGCCCAAGAGCCTGCGCCTGTTCCTGAAGGAGGACAAGTTGTACACCTTTGCCGGCTTGAGTATTGAAGGTGACAAACAGAAGCTGCAGAAATCTGGTTTGGAGATCAACCCTGACAAGTACATCGACATCCAGCGCAAATAGAGAGTTCCGTTCAAGGAAAGAAAGAGGTTCCACTCTTTGGCTGATGTTGCAGGCAGCGTGATCCACCCATTCTACAACAAGATGAAGAAAAAGATTGACAGGGATGAAGACCATAAACTGTGGGGTATCAGCCCACTGCCAAATTACCTCATCGAGTATGCAGCGATAGATGCGTACGCTACCTACGAGTCGTGGAAGAAAATTGAAAACATCAGAGAAGGTCTGGAGAGTGCAAAAGAGGTAGAGAAGAATTATGACGATCCCTACTATGGCTACGAGTGATGACGAAAACTTAAAAATCTGGCCTTGGAGTTGCTTGTGTTTGTGCTTGTCCTTTCTATTGTTTCAAGTTTGTAGTTTACTTCTGTTAGAACGAACCAGTTTCCTAATGTCAAGTGTATCAGGTTAAACAAGTTTGCTTATGTCAAGTTCGTAGTTTGTTTATGTGATTGAACAAGTTATGTAGCTTGCTTAGTATTATGTTTACGCAGCAATCATGTCATTTTGAAGTAGTTATGTTGCTCTTCACTCTAAGAACAACAAAATACAGAGCAGTCTTGGACGCTAAGTACAGTTTAGTTGTGCACACAAGTACTGTCACAAAAAAAAGTCCCAGAAGTACAGTGAAAAATAATGACAACAAAAACGATGCCATCACACTAAAAACTGTAAGTTCCAGCCGATCGAAGCATTCAATACTAAATAAATCAGTTTCTATCGGGCCGGAAAATTAATAAGCACTACGATAAAAAATGAGAAGAAGCATCATTTCGCATTTTCTTAAGCACTGACGGGCTAAGGTTAACAGTTCCAGTACTCCAAAACACTAAGTACATTTAGAGACCATCAGTTAGAGAGGCACGGTTGTGAAATTTCTAGAGCCACTGTCGTGTGGCTCCGGAGGCATGGGATCGAATAGACATTTAGAGAACCATGTCATGAGGTACGGGTGTGTAGGCACCAGATACACAAGAGTGAAGCCTCTACATGCAGGGTCGTGGGGATTCTCGAGGCACGGGTATCAACCCTCTGGATGCACAAAAGTGTGGTACCAGAGGCATGCTTCGGAATACGCAGTTAGGGAGTCACGGTTGTGAAGTCTCTAGAGTCACGCTGGTGTGGCATCACGGGCACGTAATTGTCACGACAGGGCCATGGGGCTTCGCGAGGCACTGGTATCAACCCTCTGGATGCATGGTGGTATGGTAACAGAGGGATGCTTGCGAATACTGATGTAGGGAGGCACCGTTGTGGATGCACAGGTGTGAAGTCTCAAGAGTCACTGGTGTGTGGCACCACAGGCATTGGTTCGAATACTCATTTAGAGAGCCACGCCGGTACTCAGGCCAGATGCACATAGTTGTTGGGAACGTAGCATGCAATTTCAAAAAAATTCTACGCTCACGCAAGATCTATCTAGGAGATGCATATCAACTAGAGGGGGAGAGTGTGTCTACGTACCCTTGTAGACCGAAAGCGGAAGCGTTAGCTTAACGCGGTTGATGTAGTCGAACGTCTTCGCGATCCAACCGATCAAACACCGAATGTACGGCACCTCCGAGTTCAGCACACGCTCAGCTCGATGACATCCCTCGAACTCTTGATCCAGCAGAAGGTCGAGGGAGAGTTTCGTTAGCACGACGGCATGGTGACGGTAATGGTGATGTGATCCGCGCAGGGCTTCGCCTAAGCACTACGACGCTATGACCGGAGGAGTAAACTGTGGAGGGGGCACCGCACACGGCTAAGAGAATAACTGTTGTGCTCTAGGGTGCCCCTGCCCCCATATATAAAGGAGGGGAGGAGGAGGCCGGCCACCAAGGGGGGCGCGCCATGGGGGGGAGTCCTACTAGGAATCCACTCCTAGTAGGATTCGCCCCCCCCCCCACTTTTCCTTTCTCCAGAGGGGAAATAGGGAAGGGAGAGGGAAGAGGAGAAGGAAAGGGGGGTGCGCCCCCTCCCCTAGTCCAATTTGGACTCCCTATGGGAGGGGGGCGCAGCCACCCCTTGTGGGCTGCCTCCCCTCTCCCCTAAGGCCCATGTAGGCCCAATATTTCCCCGGGGGGTTCCGGTAACCTCCCGGTACTCCGAAAAATACCCGAACCACTCCGGAATCATTCCAGTGTCCGAATATAACCTTCCAATATATCAATCTTTACCTCTCGACCATTTCGAGACTCCTCGTCATGTACGTGATCTCATCCGGTACTCCGAACAACCTTCGGTCACCAAAACACATAACTCATAATACAAATCGTCATCGAACGTTAAGCGTGCGGACCCTACGGGTTTGAGAACTATGTAGACATGACCGAGACAAATCTCCGGTCAATAACCAACAGAGGAACCTAGATGCTCATATTGGTTCCTACATATTCTACGAAGATCTTTATCGGTCAAACCGCATGACAACATACGTCATTCCCTTTATCATCGGTATGTTACTTGCCCGAGATTCGATCGTCGGTATCTTCATACCTAGTTCAATATCGTTACCGACAAGTCTCTTTACTCGTTCCGTAATGCATCATCCCGTAACTAACTCATTAGTCACATTGCTTGCAAGGCTTATCATGATGTGCATTACCGAGAGGGCCCAGAGATACCTCTCCGATACTTGGAGTGACAAATCCTAATCTCGATCTATGCCAACCCAACAAACACCTTTGGAGACACCTGTAGAGCATATTTATAATCACCCAGTTACGTTGTGACGTTTGATAGCACACCAGGTGTTCCACCGGTATTCGGGAGTTGCATAATCTCATAGTCAAAGGAATATGTATAAGTCATGAAGAAAGCAATAGCAATAAAACTCAACGATCATTATGCTAAGCTAACGGATGGGTCTTGTCCATCACATCATTCTTCTAATGATGTGATCCCGTTCATCAAATGACAACACATGTCTATGGTCAGGAAACTTAACCATCTTTGATTAACGAGCTAGTCAAGTAGAGGCATACTAGGGACACTTTGTTTTGTCTATGTATTCACACATGTATCAAGTTTTCGGTTAATACAATTCTAGCATGAATAATAAACATTTATCATGATATAAGGAAATATAAATAACAACTTTATTATTGCCTCTAGGGCATATTTCCTTCAGTCTCCCACTTGCACTAGAGTCTATAATCTAGATTACATTGTAATGATTCTAACACCCATGGAGTCTTGGTGCTGATCATGTTTTACTCGTGGAAGAGGCTTAGTCAACGGGTCTGCAACATTCAGATCCGTATGTACTTTGCAAATCTCTATGTCTCCCTCCTTGACTTGATCGCGGATGGAGTTGAAGCGTCTCTTGATGTGTTTGGTTCTTTTGTGAAATCTGGATTCCTTCGCTAAGGCAATTGCTCCAGTATTGTCACAAAAGATTTTCATTGGACCCGATGCACTAGGTATTACACCTAGATCGGATATGAACTCCTTCATCCAGACTCCTTCATTTGCTGCTTCTGAAGCAGCTATGTACTCCGCTTCACACGTAGATCCCGCCACAACGCTTTGCTTGGAACTGCACCAACTGACAGCTCCACCATTCAATATAAATACGTATCCGGTTTGTGACTTAGAGTCATCCGGATCAGTGTCAAAGCTAGCATCGACGTAACCATTTACGATGAGCTCTTTGTCACCTCCATAAACGAGAAACATATCCTTAGTCCTTTTCAGGTATTTCAGGATGTTCTTGACCGCTGTCCAGTGATCCACTCCTAGATTACTTTAGTACCTCCCTGCTAAACTTATAGCAAGGCACACATCAGGTCTGGTACACAGCATTGCATACTTGATAGAACCTATGGCTGAGGCATAGGGAATGACTTTCATTTTCTCTCTATCTTCTGCAGTGGTCGGGCATTGAGTCTTACTCAACTTCACACCTTGTAATACAGGCAAGAACCCTTTCTTTGACTGATCCATTTTGAACTTCTTCAAAACTTTATCAAGGTATGTGCTTTGTGAAAGTCCAATTAAGCGTCTTGATCTATCTCTATAGATCTTGATGCCCAATATATAAGCAGCTTCACCGAGGTCTTTCATTGAAAAACTCTTATTCAAGTATCCTTTTATGCTATCCAGAAATTCTATATCGTTTCCAATCAATAATATGTCATCCACATATAATATTAGAAACGCTATAGAGCTCCCACTCACTTTCTTGTAAATACAAGCTTCTCCAAAAGTCTGTATAAAACTATATGCTTTGATCACTTCATCAAAGCGTATATTCCAACTCCGAGATGCTTGCACCAGTCCATAAATGGATCGCTGGAGCTTGCACACTTTGTTAGCGCCTTTAGGATCAACAAAACTTTCTGGTTGCATCATATACAACTCTTCTTTGAGAAATCCATTAAGGAATGCAGTTTTGACATCCATTTGCCAGATTTCATAATAAAAAAATGCGGCAATTGCTAAGATGATTCGGACAGACTTAAGCATCGCTACGGGTGAGAAGGTCTCATCGTATTCAACTCCTTGAACTTGTCAAAAATGTTTCACAACAAGTCGAGCTTTGTAGACAGTAACATTACCATCAGTGTCAGTCTTCCTCTTGAAAATCCATTTATTCTCTATGGCTTGCCGATCATCGGGCAAGTCAACCAAAGTCCATACTTTGTTCTCATACATGGATCCCATCTCAGATTTCATGGCCTCAAGCCATTTCGCGGAATCTGGCCTCATCATCGCTTCCTTATAGTTCGTAGGTTCGTCATGGTCTAGTAACATGACTTCCAGAACAGGATTACCGTACCACTCTGGTGCGGAACGTACTATGGTTGACCTACGAGGTTCGGTAGTAACTTGATCTGAAGTTTCATGATCATCATCATGAACTTCCTCACTAATTGGCGTAGGCATCACTGGAACTGATTTCTGTGATGAACTACTCTCCAATTCGAGAGAAGGTACAATTACCTCATCAAGTTCTACTTTTCTCCCACTCACTTCTTTTGAGAGAAACTCCTTCTCTAGAAAGGATCCATTCTTAGCAACAAATATCTTGCCTTCGGATCTGTGATAGAAGGTGTACCCAACAGTTTCTTTTGGGTATCCTATGAAGAGGCACTTCTCCGATTTGGGTTTGAGCTTATCAGGCTGAAGCTTTTTCACATAAGCATCGCAACCCCAAACTTTAAGAAACGACAGCTTAGGTTTCTTGCCAAACCACAGTTCATACGGTGTCGTCTCAACGGATTTAGTTGGTGCCCTATTTAACGTGAATGCAGCTGTCTCTAATGCATAACCCCAAAACGATAGTGGTAAATCGGTAAGAGACATCATAGATCGCACCATATTTAATAAAGTACGGTTACGACGTTCGGACACACCATTACGCTGTGGTGTTCTAGGTGGCGTGAGTTGTGAAACTATTCCACATTGTTTTAAATGAAGGCCAAACTCGTAACTCAAATATTCGCCTCCGTGATCAGATCATAGAAACTTTATTTTCTTGTTACGATGATTCTCCACTTCACTCTGAAATTCTTTGAACTTTTCAAATGTTTTAGACTTATGTTTCATTAAGTAGATATACCCATATCTGCTCAAATCATCTGTGAAGGTCAGAAAATAACGATACCCGCCGCGAGCCTCAACACTCACCGGACCACATACATCGGTATGTATTATTTCCAATAAGTCAGTAGCTCGCTCCATTGTTCCGGAGAACGGAGTCTTGGTCATCTTGCCCATGAGGCATGGTTCGCAAGCATCAAATGATTCATAATCAAGTGATTCCAAAAGTCCATCAACATGGAGTTTCTTCATGCGCTTTACACCAATATGACCTAAACGGCGGTGCCACAAATATGTTGCACTATCATTATCAACTTTGCATCTTTTGGCATCAATATTATGAATATGTGTATCACCACGATCGAGATTCAACAAAAATAGACCACTCTTCAAGGGTGCATGACCATAAAATATATTACTCATATAAATAGAACAACCATTATTCTCTGATTTAAATGAATAACCGTCTCGCATCAAACAAGATCCAGATATAATGTTCATGCTCAACGCTGGCACCAAATAGCAATTATTCAGGTCTAAAACTAATCCCGAAGGTAGATGTAGAGGTAGCGTGCCGACGGCGACACATCAACCTTGGAACCATTTCCGACGCGCATCGTCACCTCGTCCTTAGCCAATCTTCGTTTAATCCGTAGTCCCTGTTTCGAGTTATAAATATGAGCAACCGAACCGGTATCAAATACCCAGGCACTACTACGAGCATTAGTAAGGTACACATCAATAACATGTATATCAAATATACCTTTGTTCACTTTGCCATCCTTCTTATCCGCCAAATACTTGGGGCAGTTTCGCTTCCGGTGACCAGTCCCTTTGCAGTAGAAGCACTCAGTTTCAGGCTTGGGTCCAGACTTGGGATTCTTCCCGGGAGTGACAACTTGCTTGCCATTCTTCTTGAAGTTCCCCTTCTTTCCCTTGCCCTTTTTCTTGAAACTAGTGGTCTTGTTAACCATCAACACTTGATGCTCTTTCTTGATTTCTACCTCCGCAGCTTTGAGCATAGCGAAGAGCTCGGGAATTGTCTTATTCATCCCTTGCATATTATAGTTCATCACGAAGCCTTTGTAGCTTGGTGGCAGTGATTGAAGAACTCTGTCAATAACACTATCATCCGGAAGATTAACTCCCAGCTGAGTCAAGTGGTTATGGTACCCAGGCATTCTGATTATGTGTTCACTGACAGAACTGTTCTCCTCCATCTTGCAGCTATAGAACTTGTTGGAGACTTCATATCTCTCAACTCGGGCATTTTCTTGAAATATTAACTTCAACTCCTGGAACATCTCATATGCTCCATGACGTTCAAAACGTCTTTGAAGTCCCGATTCTAAGCCGTAGAGCATGGCACACTGAACTATAGAGTAGTCATCAGACCGCATTTGCCAGACGTTCAAAACGTCTACATTAGCGGGAGCGGGCTTGTCACCTAGCGGTGCATCAAGGACATAATTCTTCTGTGCAGCAATGAGGATAATCCTCAAGTTACGGACCCAGTCCGTGTAGTTGCTACCATCATCTTTCAACTTAGCTTTCTCTAGGAACGCATTAAAATTTAAGGGAACGGTAGCACGGGCCATTGATCTACAACATAGATATGCAAAAACTATCAGGACTAAGTTCATGATAAATTAAATTCAATTAATCATATTACTTAAGAACTCCCACTTATATAGACATCCCTCTAGTCATCTAAATGATCACGTGATCCATATCAACTAAACCATGTCCGATCATCACGTGAGATGGAGTAGTTTTCAATGGTGAACATCTCTATGTTGATCTTATCTACTATATGATTCACGTTCGACCTTTCGGTATCAGTGTTCCGAGGCCATATCTGCATATGCTAGGCTCGTCAAGTTTAACCCGAGTATTCCGCACGTGCAAAACTGTCTTGCACCCGTTGTATGTGAACATATAGCTTATCACACCCGATCATCATGTGGTGTCTCGGCACGACAAACTGTCGCAACGGTGCATACTCAGGGAGAACACTTATACCTTGAAATTTTCAGTGAGGGATCATCTTATAATGCTACCACCGTACTAACCAAAATAAGATGCATAAAGATAAACATCACATGCAATCAAAATATGTGACATGATATGGCCATCATCATCTTGTGCTTTTGATCTCCATCTCCAAAGCACCGTCATGATTTCCATCGTCACCGGCTTGACACCTTGAGCTCCATCGTAGCGTCGTTGTCGTCTCGCCAACTATTGCTTCTACAACTATCGCTAACGCATAGTGATAAAGTAAAGCAATTACATGGCGATTGCATTTCATACAATAAAGCGACAACCATAAGGCTCCTGCCAGTTGCCGATAACTTTTACAAAACATGATCATCTCATACAATAACGTGTATCACATCATGTCTTGACCATATCACATCACAACATGCCCTGCAAAAACAAGTTAGACGTCCTCTACTTTGTTGTTGCAAGTTTTACATGGCTGCTACGGGCTTCTAGGAAGAACCGTTCTTACCTACGCATCAAAACCACAACAATGTTTCGTCAAGTTTGCTGTTTTAACCTTCAACAAGGACCGGCCGTAGTCAAATTCGAATCAACTAAAGTTGGAGAAACAGACACCCGCCAGCCACCTTTATGCAACAAGTTGCATGTCTGTCGGTGGAACCGGTCTCATGAACGCGGTCATGTAAGGTTGGTCTGGGCCGCTTCATCCAACAATACCGCCGAATCAAAATAAGACGTTGGTGGTAACCAGTATGACTATCATCGCCCACAACTCTTTGTGTTCTACTCGTGCATATCATCTACGCATAGACCTGGCTCGGATGCCACTGTTGGGAACGTAGCATGCAATTTCAAAAAAATTCTACGCTCACGCAAGATCGATCTAGGAGATGCATAGCAACGAGAGGGGGAGAGTGTGTCTACGTACCCTTGTAGACCGAAAGCGGAAGCGTTAGCTTAACGCGGTTGATGTAGTCGAACGTCTTCGTGATCCAACCGATCAAGCACTGAACGTACGGCACCTCCGAGTTCAGCACACGTTCAGCTCGATGACGTCCCTCGAACTCTTGATCCAGCAGAAGGTCGAGGGAGAGTTTCGTCAGCACGATGGCGTGGTGACGGTGATGGTGATGTGATCCGCGCAGGGCTTCGCCTAAGCACTACGACGCTATGACCGGAGGAGTAAACTGTGGAGGGGGGCACCGCACACGGCTAAGAGAATAACTGTTGTGCTCTAGGGTGCCCCCCTGCCCCCGTATATAAAGGAGGGGAGGAGGTGGCCGGCCACCAAGGGGGGCGCGCCATGGGGAGGAGTCCTACTAGGACTCCACTCCTAGTAGGATTCGCCCCCCCCCCCCCACTTTTCCTTTCTCCGGAGGGGAAATAGGGAAGGCAGAGGGAAGAGGAGAAGGAAAGGGGGGTGCGCCCCCTCCCCTAGTCCAATTCGGAATCCCTATGCGAGGGAGTGCAGCCACCCCTTGTGGGCTGCCTCCCCTCTCCCCTAAGGCCCATGTAAGCCCAATATTTCCCCGGGGGGTTCCGGTAACCTCCCGGTACTCCGAAAAATACCCGAACCACTCCGGAACCATTCCGGTGTCCGAATATAACCTTCCAATATATCAATCTTTACCTCTCGACCATTTCGAGACTCCTCGTCATGTACGTGATCTCATCCGGGACTCCGAACAACCTTCGGTCACCAAAACACATAACTCATAATACAAATCGTCATCGAACGTTAAGCGTGCGGACCCTATGGGTTCAATAACTATGTAGACATGACCGAGACAAATCTTCAGTCAATAACCAACAGCGGAACCTGGATGCTCATATTGGTTCCTACATTTTCTATGAAGATCTTTATCGGTCAAACCGCATGACAACATACGCCATTCCCTTTATCATCGGTATGTTACTTGCCCGAGATTCGATCGTCGGTATCTTCATACCTAGTTCAATCTCGTTACCAGCAAGTCTCTTTACTCGTTCCGTAATGCATCATCCCGTAACTAACTCATTAGTCACATTGCTTGCAAGGCTTATCATGATGTGCATTACCGAGAGGGCCCAGAGATACCTCTCCGATACTTGGAGTGACAAATCCTAATCTCGATCTATGCCAACCCAACAAACACCTTTGGAGACACCTGTAGAGCATATTTATAATCACCCAGTTACGTTGTGACGTTTGATAGCACACCAGGTGTTCCACCGGTATTCGGGAGTTGCATAATCTCATAGTCAAAGGAATATGTATAAGTCATGAAGAAAGCAATAGCAATAAAACTCAACGATCATTATGCTAAGCTAACGGATGGGTCTTGTCCATCACATCATTCTTCTAATGATGTGATCCCGTTCATCAAATGACAACACATGTCTATGGTCAGGAAACTTAACCATCTTTGATTAACGAGCTAGTCAAGTAGAGGCATACTAGGGACACTTTGTTTTGTCTATGTATTCACACATGTATCAAGTTTCTGGTTAATAAAATTCTAGCATGAATAATAAACATTTATCATGATATAAGGAAATATAAATAACAACTTTATTATTGCCTCTAGGGCATATTTCCTTCAACAGCGCTGTGGGTTGGTGGCATTCGGCAGCACACGGTTGTACGGAGAGGAATGTGTTGGGGAACGTGCAATTTCAAAAAATTCCCTACGTTCACGCAAGATATATCTAGGAGATGCATAGCAACGAGAGGGGGAGAGTATGTCCACGTACCCTCGTAGATCGAAAGCGGAAGCGTTAGCTTAATGCGGTTGATGTAGTCGAACGTCTTCGCGATCCAACCGATCAAGCACCGAATGTACGGCACCTCCGAGTTCAGCACACGTTCAGCTCGATGACGTCCCTCGAGCTCTTGATCCAGTTGAGGATGAGGGAGAGTTCCGTCAGCATGACGGCATGGCGATGGTGATGATGAAGTTACCGGCGCAGGGCTTCGCTTAAGCACTACGACGATATGACCGAGGTGTGTAACTGTGGAGGGGGGCACGACACATGGCTAAGAGATTGTCTGTTGTGCCTTCGGGTGCCCCCCTCCCCACGTATATAAAGGAGGGGGAGGAGGAGGCCGGCCCTAGAGGGGGGCGCGCCAAGGGGGGAGTCCTACTTGGACTCCTAGTCCAAGTAGGATTCGGCCCCCCCTCCTTCCTTCCACCGGAGAGGAAAAAGGGGAAGGGAGAGAGAGGGAGAAGGAAAGAGGGGGGCCGGCCCCTTCCCCTAGTTCAATTAGGTTTGGGCAAGGGGGGGGGCTCCCCTCTCATGTGGCCTCTCTCCTCTCCTCCAATAAGGCCCAATAGGCCCATTACTTCTCCCGGGGGGTTCCGGTAACCTCCCGGTACTGCGGAAAAATGCCCGAATCACTCGGAACCATTCCGATGTCCAAATGCAACCTTCCAATATATGAATCTTTACCTCTCGACCATTTCGAGACTCCTCGTCATGTCCGTGATCTCATCCAGGACTCCGAACAAACTTCGGTTCATCAAATCACATAACTCATAATACAAATCGTCATCGAACGTTAAGCGTGCGGACCGTACGGGTTCGAGAACTATGTAGACATGACCGAGACACATCTCCGGTCAATAACCAATAGCGGAACCTGGATGCTCATATTGGCTCCTACATATTCTACGAAGATCTTTATCGGTCAAACCGCATAACAACATACGTTATTCTCTTTGTCATCGGTATGTTACTTGCCTGAGATTCGATCGTCGGTATCATCATACCTAGTTCAATCTCGTTACCGGCAAGTCTCTTTACTCATTCCGTAATGCATCATCCCACAACTAACTCATTAGTCACATTGCTTGCAAGGCTTCATATGATGTGCATTACCGAGAGGGCCCAGAGATACCTCTCCGATACTCGGAGTGACAAATCCTAATCTCGAGCTATGCCAACCCAACAAACACCTTCGGAGACACCTGTAGAGCATCTTTATAATCACCCAGTTACGTTGTGACGTTTGATAGCACACAAAGTGTTCCTCCAGTATTCGGGAGTTGCATAATCTCATAGTCAGAGGAATATGTATAAGTCATGAAGAAAGCAATAGCAATAAAACTTAACGATCATTATGCTAAGTAACGGATGGGTCTTATCCATTACATCATTCTCTAATGATGTGATCCTGTTCATCAAATGACAACACATGTCTATGGTCAGGAAACATAACCATCTTTAATAAACAAGCTAGTCAAGTAGAGGCATACTAGGGACACTCTGTTTGTCTATGTATTCACACATGTACTAAGTTTCCGGTTAATACAATTCTAGCATGAATAATAAACATTTATCATGATATAAGGAAATATAAATACAAACTTTATTATTGCCTCTAGGGCATAATTCCTTCAGTCTCCCACTTGCACTAGAGTCAATAATCTAGTTCACATCGCCATGTGATTAACACGAATAGTTCACATCACCATGTGATTAACACCCATAGTTCACATCGCCATGTGACCAACACCCAAAGGGTTTACTAGAGTCAGTAATCTAGTTCACATCACCATGTGATTAACACCCAAAGAGTACTAAGGTATGATCATGTTTTGCTTGTGAGAGAAGTTTAGTCAACGGGTCTGTCACATTCAGATCCATATGTATATTTGCAAATTTCTATGTCTACAATGCTCTGCATGGAGCTACTCTAGCCAATTTGCTCCCATATTCAATATGTATCCAGATTGAGACTTAGAGTCATCTGGATTAGTGTCAAAGCTTGCATCGACATAACCCTTTACGACGAACTCTTTATCACCCCCATTATCGAGAAACATTTCCTTAGTCCTCTAAGGATAATTTTGACCGCTGTCTAGTGATCTACTCCTGGATCACTATTGGTACCTCCCTGCCAGACTTATGGCAAGGTACACAATAGGTTTGGTACACAGCATGGCATACTTTATAGAACCTATGGCTGAGGCATAGGGAATGACTTTTATTCTCTCTCTATCTTCTGCCGTGGTCATGCTTTGAGTCTTACTCAACTTTATACCTTGAATACAGGCAAGAACTCTTTCTTTGACTGATCCTTTTTAAACTCCTTCAAAACTTTGTCAAGGTATGTGCTTTGTGAAAGTCCTATTAAGCATCTCAATCTATCCCTATAGATCTTGATGCTCAATACTTAAGCAGCTTCACTGAGGTCTTTTTATTGAAAAATTGTTATTCAAGTATCCTTTTATGCTATCTAGAAATTCTATATCATTTCCAATCAGCAATATGTCATCCACATATAATTCAGAAACGCTACAGAGCTCCCACTCACTTTCTTGTAAATACAGGCTTCACCGTAAGTCTGTATAAAACCATATGCTTTGATCACCTTATCAAAGCGTATATTCCAACTCCAAGATGCTTGCACCAGTCCATAGATGGATCGCTGGAGCTTGTACACTTTGTTAGCACCTTTAGGATTGACAAAACCTTCTGGTTGCATCATATACAATTCTTCTTTAAGAAATCCATTAAGGAGTGCAGTTTTGACATTCATTTGCCAGATTTCATAAAATGCGGCAATTGCTAACATGATTCGGACATACTTAAGCATGGATACGGGTGAGAAGGTCTCATCATAGTCAACTCCTTGAACTTGTCGAAAACCTTTCGCAACAAGTCGAGCTTTGCAGACAGTAACATTACCGTCAGCGTCAGTCTTCTTCTTGAAGATCCATTTATTCTCTATGGCTTGCCGATCATCGGGCAAGTCAACCAGAGTCCACACTTTGTTCTCATACATGGATCCCATCTCAGATTTCATGGCCTCAAGCCATTTCGTGGAATCTGGGCTCATCATCACTTCCTCATAGTTCATAGGTTCGTCATGGTCTAGTAACATGACTTCCAGAACAGGATTACTGTACCACTCTGGTGCGGAACGTACTCTGGTTGACCTACGAGGTTCGGTAGTAACTTGATCCAAAGTTTCATGATCATCATCATTAACTTCCTCACTGATTGGTGTAGGCATCACTGGAACTGATTTCTGTGATGAACTACTTTCCAATTCGGGAGAAGGTACAATTACCTCATCAAGTTCTACTTTCCTCCCACTTACTTCTTTTGAGAGAAACTCCTTCTCTAGAAAGGATCCATTCTTAGCAACGAATATCTTGCCTTCGGATCTGTGATAGAAGGTGTACCCAATAGTCT
The DNA here is from genome assembly GCA_011799875.1 of Thinopyrum elongatum. Taxonomy (NCBI): domain Eukaryota; kingdom Viridiplantae; phylum Streptophyta; class Magnoliopsida; order Poales; family Poaceae; genus Thinopyrum; species Thinopyrum elongatum. The sequence goes on from CM022299.1 coordinate 395,217,457, forward strand.
CCTTTGGGTTTGCTATGAAGACGCATTTCTCTGATTTGGGTTCGAGCTTATCAGGTTGAAGCTTTTTCACATAAGCATCGCAGCCCCAAACTTTAAGAAACGACAGCTTAGGTTTCTTGCCAAACCACAGTTCATAAGGTGTCATCTCAACGGATTTAGATGGTGCCCAATTTAACGTGAATGCAGCTGTCTCTAATGCATAACCCCAAAATGATAGTGGTAAATCGGTAAGAGACATCATAGATCACACCATATCTAATAAAGTACGGTTACGACGTTCGGACACACCATTACGCTGTGGTGTTCCAGGTGGCGTGAGTTGCGAAACTATTCCACATTGTTTCAAATGAAGACCAAACTCATAACTCAAATATTCACCTCCACGATCAGATCATAGAAACTTTATTTTCTTGTTACGATGATTTTCCACTTCACTCTGAAATTCTTTGAACTTTTCAAATGTTTCAGACTTATGTTTCATTAAGTAGATATACCCATATCTGCTCAAATCATCTGTGAAGGTCAGAAAATAACGATACCCGCCGCGAGCCTCAACACTCATCGGACCGCATACATCAGTATGTATAATTTCCAATAAGTCAGTTGCTCGCTCCATTGTTCCGGAGAACGGAGTCTTAGTCATCTTGCCCATGAGGCATGGTTCGCAAGTATCAAGTGATTCATAATCAAGTGATTCCAAAAGCCCATCAGCATGGAGTTTCTTCATGTGCTTTACACCAATATGACTTAAACGGCAGTGCCACAAATATGTTGCATTATCATTATCAACTTTGCATCTTTTGGCATCAATATTATGAATATGTGTATCACTACGATCGAGATTCAATAAACCATTTATATTGAGTGTATGACCATAGAAGGTTTTATTCATTTAAACAGAACAACAATTATTCTCTGACTTAAATGAATAACCGTATCACAATAAACATGATCAAATCATATTCATGCTCAACGCAAACACCAAATAACATTTATTTAGGTCCAACACTAATCCCGAAGGTAGAGGGAGTGTGCGATGGTGATCTTATCAACCTTGGAATCACTTCCAACACTCATCGTCACCTCGTCATTAACTAGTCTCTGTTCATTTTACAACTCCTGCTTCGAGTTACTAATGTTAGTAACTGAACCAGTATCAAATACCCAGGTGCTATTATGAACACTAGTAAAATACACATCAATAACACGTATATCAAATATACCTTTGTTCACTTTGCCATCCTTCTTATCCACCAAGTATTTGGGGCAGTTCTGCTTCCAGTGACCATTTCCTTTGTAGTAGAAGCACTCAGTTTCAGGCTTAGGTCCATCTTTGAGCTTCTTCACGCGAGTGACAACTTGCTTGTCATTCTTCTTAAAGTTCTCTTTCTTTCCCTTGCCCTTTTTCTTGAAACTAGTGGTCTTGTCAACCATCAACACTTGATGCTATTTCTTGATTTCTACCTTCGCCGATTTCAGCATCGCGAAGAGCTTGGGAATCGTTTTCGTCATCCCTTGCATATTATAGTTCATCACGAAGTTCTAGTAACTTGGTGATAGTGACTAGAGAACTCTATCAATCACTATCTTATCTGGAAGTTTAACTCCCACTTGATTCAAGCGATTGTAGTACCCAGACATTCTGAGCACATGCTCACTAGCTGAGCTATTCTCCTCCATCTTGTAGGCAAAGTACTTGTCAGAGGTCTCATACCTCTCGACACGGGCATGAGTCTGAAATACCGATTTCAGCTCTTGGAACATCTCATATGCTCCGTGGCGTTCAAAAACGTTTTTGAAGTCCCAGTTCTAAGCCGTAAATCATGGCACACTAAACTATCAAGTAGTCATCATATCGAGCTTGCTAAACGTTCATAACATTTGCATCTGCTCCTGCAATAGGTCTGTCACCTAGCGGTGCATCAAGGACATAATTCTTTTGTGCAGCAATGAGGATAATCCTCAAATCATGGAACCAGTCCACATCATTGCTACTATCATCTTTCAACTTAGTTTTCTCTAGGAACATATCAAAAAAAAACAGGGGAGCTATACGCGAGCTATTGAACTACAACATAAGTTGCAAATACTACCAGGACTAAGTTCATGATAAATTAAAGTTTAATTAATCATATTACTTAAGAACTCCCACTTAGATAGACATCCCTCTAGTCATCTAAATGATCACGTGATCCATATCAACTAAACCATGTCCGATCATCACGTGAGATGGAGTAGTTTTCAATGGTGAACATCTCTATGTTGATCATATCTACTATATGATTCACGTTCGACCTTTCGGTCTCAGTGTTCCGAGGCCATATCTGCATATGCTAGGCTCGTCAAGTTTAACCCGAGTATTCCGCATGTGCAAAACTGTCTTGCACCCGTTGTATTTGAACGTAGAGCCTATCACACCCGATCATCACGTGGTGTCTCAGCACGAAGAACTTTCGCAACGGTGCATACTCAGGGAGAACACTTATACCTTGAAATTTAGTGAGGGATCATCTTATAATGCTACCGCCGTACTAAGCAAAATAAGATGCATAAAAGATAAACATCACATGCAATCAAAATATGTGACATGATATGGCCATCAACATCTTGTGCCTTTGATCTCCATCTCCAAAGCACCGTCATGATCTCCATCGTCACCGTATTGACACCTTGATCTCCATCGTAGCGTCGTTGTCGTCTCGCCAACTATTGCTTCTACGACTATCGCTACCACATAGTGATAAAGTAAAGCAATTACATGGCGATTGCATTTCATACAATAAAGTGACAACCATAAGGCTCCTGCCAGTTGCCGATAACTTTTACAAAACATGATCATCTCATACAATAACGTATATCACATCATGTCTTGACCATATCACATCATAGCATGCCCTGCAAAAACAAGTTAGACGTCCTCTACTTTGTTGTTGCAAGTTTTACGTGGCTGCTACGGGCTTCTAGCAAGAACCGTTCTTACCTATGCATCAAAACCACAACAATTTTTTGTCAAGTGTGCTGTTTTAACCTTCAACAAGGACCGGCCATAGTCAAACTCGATTCAACTAAAGTTGGAGAAACAGACACCCGCCAGCCACCTTTGTGCAAAGCACGTCAGTAGAACCAGTCTCATGAACGCAGTCATGTAATGTCGGTCCGGGCCGCTTCATCCAACAATACCGCCGAATCAAAGTAAGACGTTGGTGGTAAGCAGTATGACTATTATCGCCCACAACTCTTTGTGTTCTACTCATGCATATCATCTACGCATAGACCTGGCTCGGATGCCACTGTTGGGGAACGTGCAATTTCAAAAAAATTCCTACGTTCACGCAATATCTATCTAGGAGATGCATAGCAACGAGAGGGGGAGAGTATGTCCACGTACCCTCATAGACCGAAAGCGGAAGTGTTAGCTTAACGTGGTTGATGTAGTCGAACGTCTTCGCGATCCAACCGATCAAGCACCGAACGTACGGCACCTCCGAGTTCAGCACACGTTCAGCTCAATGACGTCCCTCGAGCTCTTGATCTAGTTGAGGACGAGGGAGAGTTCTGTCAGCATGACAGCGTGGCGACGGTGATGATGAAGTTACCGGCGCAGGGCTTCGCCTAAGTACTACGACGTTATGACCGAGGTGTGTAACTGTGGAGGGGGGCACCGCACACGGCTAAGAGATTATCTGTTGTGCCTTTGGGTGCCCCCCTCCCCACGTATATAAAGGAGAGGGAGGAGGAGGCCGGCCCTAGAGGGGGGTGCCAAGGGGGGAGTCCTACTTGGACTCCTAGTCCAAGTAGGATTCGGCCCCCCTCCTTCCTTCCACCGGAGAGGAAAAACGGGAAGGGAGAGAGAGGGAGAAGGAAAGAGGGGGGGGCCGGCCCCCTCCCCGAGTCCAATTCGATTTGGGCAAGGGGAGGGGGGCGCTCCCCTCTCACGTGTCCTCTCTCCTCTCCTCCAATAAGGCCCAATAGGCCCATTACTTCTCCCGGGGGGTTCCGGTAACCTCCCGGTACTCCGGAAAAATGCACGAATCACTCGGAACCTTTATGATGTCCAAATGCAACCTTCCAATATATGAATCTTTACCTCTCGACCATTTTGAGACTCCTCGTCATGTCCGTGATCTCATCCGGGACTCCGAACAAACTTCGGTTCATCAAATCACATAACTCATAATACAAATCGTCATCGAACGTTAAGCGTGCGGATCCTACGGGTTCGAGAACTATGTAGACATGACCGAGACACATCTCCGGTCAATAACCAATAGCGGAACCTGGATGCTCATATTGGCTCCTACATATTCTACGAAGATCTTTATCGGTCAAACCGCATAACAACATACGTTATTCTCTTTGTCATCGGTATGTTACTTGCCTGAGATTCGATCGTCGGTATCATCATACCTAGTTCAATCTCGTTACTGGCAAGTCTCTTTACTCGTTCCGTAATGCATCATCCCGCAACTAACTCATTAGTCACATTGCTTGCAAGGCTTCATATGATGTGCATTACCGAGAGGGCCCAGAGATACCTCTCTGATACTCGGAGTGACAAATCCTAATCTCGGTCTATGCCAACCCAACAAACACCTTCGGAGACACCTGTAGAGCTTCTTTATAATCACCCAATTACGTTGTGACGTTTGATAGCACACAAAGTGTTCCTCCGGTATTCGGGAGTCGCATAATCTCATAGTCAGAGGAATATGTATAAGTCATGAAGAAAGCAATAGCAATAAAACTTAACGATCATTATGCTAAGCTAACAGATGGGTCTTGTCCATCACATCATTCTCTAATGATGTGATCTTGTTCATCAAATGACAACACATGTCTATGGTCAGGAAACATAACCATCTTTGATAAACAAGCTAGTCAAGTAGAGGCATACTAGGGACACTCTGTTTGTCTATGTATTCACACATGTACTAAGTTTTCGGTTAATACAATTCTAGCATGAATAATAAACATTTATTATGATATAAGGAAATATAAATAACAACTTTATTATTGCCTCTAGGGCATAATTCCTTCAGTCTCCCACTTACGCTAGAGTCAATAATCTAGTTCACATCGCCATGTGATTAACACGAATAGTTCACATCACCATGTGATTAACACCCATAGTTCACATCGCCATGTGACCAACACCCAAAGGGTTTACTAGAGTCAGTAATCTAGTTCACATCGCCATGTGATTAACACCCAAAGAGTACTAAGGTATGATCATGTTTTGCTTGTGAGAGAAGTTAGTCAACGGGTCTGTCACATTCAGATCCGTATGTATATTTGCAAATTTCTATGTCTACAATGCTCTGCATGGAGCTACTCTAGCCAATTTGCTCCCATATTCAATATGTATCTAGATTGAGACTTAGAGTCATCTGGATTAGTGTCAAAGCCTGCATCGACGTAACCCTTTACGACGAACTCTTTATCACCTCCATTACTGAGAAACATTTCCTTAGTCCTCTAAGGATAATTTTGACCGCTGTCTAGTGATCTACTCCTGGATCACTATTGGTACCTCTCTGCCAGACTTATGGCAAGGTACACAATAGGTTTGGTACACAGCATGGCATACTTTATAGAACCTATGGCTGAGGCATAGGGAATGACTTTCATTCTCTCTCTATCTTCTGCCGTGGTCATGCTTTGAGTCTTACTCAACTTTATACCTTGAATACAGGCAAGAACTCTTTCTTTGACTGATCCTTTTTGAACTCCTTCAAAACTTTGTCAAGGTATGTGCTTTGTGAAAGTCCTATTAAGCGTCTCGATCTATCCCTATAGATCTTGATGCTCAATACTTACGCAGCTTCACTAAGGTCTTTTTATTGAAAAATTGTTATTCAAGTATCCTTTTATGCTATCCAGAAATTCTATATCATTTCCAATCAGCAATATGTCATCCACATATAATATCAGAAATGCTACAGAGCTCCCACTCACTTTCTTGTAAATACAGGCTTCACCGTAAGTCCGTATAAAACCATATGCTTTGATCACCTTATCAAAGCGTATATTCCAACTCCAAGATGCTTGCACCAGTCCATAGATGGATCGCTGGAGCTTGTACACTTTGTTAGCACCTTTAGGATTGACAAAACCTTCTGGTTGCATCATATACAATTCTTCTTTAAGAAATCCATTAAGGAGTGCAGTTTTGACATTCATTTGCCAGATTTCATAAAATGCGGCAATTGCTAACATGATTCGGACATACTTAAGCATCGATACGGGTGAGAAGGTCTCATTGTAGTCAACTCCTTGAACTTGTCGAAAACCTTTCGCAACAAGTCGAGCTTTGTAGACAGTAACATTACCGTCAGCGTCAGTCTTCTTCTTGAAGATCCATTTATTCTCTATGGCTTGCCGATCATCGGGCAAGTCAACCAGAGTCCACACTTTGTTCTCATACATGGATCCCATCTCAGATTTCATGGCCTCAAGCCATTTCGCGGAATCTGGGCTCATCATCGCTTCCTCATAGTTTGTAGGTTCGTCATGGTCTAGTAACATGACTTCCAGAACAGGATTACTGTACCACTCTGGTGCGGAACGTACTCTGGTTGACCTACAAGGTTCGGTAGTAACTTGATCCGAAGTTTCATGATCATCATCATTAACTTCCTCACTGATTGGTGTAGGCATCACTGGAACTGATTTCTGTGATGAACTACTTTCCAATTTGGGAGAAGGTACAATTACCTCATCAAGTTCTTCTTTCCTCCCACTCACTTCTTTTGAGAGAAACTCCTTCTCTAGGAAGGATCCATTCTTAGCAACAAATATCTTGCCTTCGGATCTGTGATAGAAGGTGTACCCAACAGTCTCCTTTGGGTATCCTATGAAGAGGCATTTCTCTGATTTGGGTTCGAGCTTATCAGGTTGCAGCTTTTTCACATAAGCATCGCAGCCCCAAACTTTAAGAAACGACAGCTTAGGTTTCTTGCCAAACCACAGTTCATATGGTGTCGTCTCAACGAATTTAGATGGTGCCCTATTTAACGTGAATGCAGCTGTCTCTAATGCATAACCCCAAAACGATAGTGGTAAATCGTTAAGAGACATCATAGATCGCACCATATCTAATAAAGTACGGTTACGATGTTCGGACACACCATTACACTGTGGTGTTCCAGGTGGCGTGAGTTGCGAAACTATTCCACATTGTTTCAAATGAAGACCAAACTCATAACTCAAATATTCACCTCCATGATCAGATCATAGAAACTTTATTTTCTTGTTACGATGATTTTCCACTTCACTCTGAAATTCTTTGAACTTTTCAAATGTTTCAGACTTATGTTTCATTAAGTAGATATACCCATATCTGCTCAAATCATCTGTGAAGGTCAAAAAATAACGATACCCGCTGCGAGCCTCAACACTCATCGGACCGCATACATCCGTATGTATAATTTCGAATAAGTCAGTTGCTCGCTCCATTGTTCCAGAGAACGGAGTCTTAGTCATCTTGCCCATGAGGCATGGTTCGCAAGTATCAAGTGATTCATAATCAAGTGATTCCAAAAGCCCATCAGCATGGAGTTTCTTCATGCGCTTTACACCAATATGACTTAAACGGCAGTGCCACAAATATGTTGCATTATCATTATCAACTTTGCATCTTTTGGCATCAATATTATGAATATGTGTATCACTACGATCGAGATTCAATAAAACATGTATATTGAGTGTATAACCATAGAAGGTTTTATTCATTTAAACAGAACAACAATTATTCTCTGACTTAAATGAATAACCGTATCGCAATAAACATGATTAAATCATATTCATGCTCAACGCAAACACCAAATAACATTTATTTAGGTCCAACACTAATCCCGAAGGTAGAGGGAGTGTGCCATGGTGATCTTATCAACCTTGGAATCACTTCCAACACTCATCGTCACCTCGTCATTAACTAGTCTCTGTTCATTTTGCAACTCCTGCTTCGAGTTACTAATGTTAGTAACTGAACCAGTATCAAGTACCCAAGGGCTACTATGAACACTAGTAAAATACACATCAATAACATGTATATCAAATATACCTTTGTTCACTTTGCCATCCTTCTTATCCACCAAGTATTTGGGGCAGTCCCGCTTCCAGTGACCATTTCCTTTGCAGTAGAAGCACTCAGTTTCAGGCTTAGGTCCATCTTTGAGCTTCTTCACGGGAGTGACAACTTGCTTTAACATTCTTCTTAAAGTTCTCTTTCTTTACCTTGCCCTTTTTCTTGAAACTAGTGGTCTTGTCAAGCATCAACACTTGATGCTATTTCTTGATTTCTACCTTCGCCGATTTCAGCATCGCGAAGAGCTTGGGAATCATTTTTGTCATCCCTTGCATATTATAGTTCATCACGAAGTTCTAGTAACTTGGTGATAGTGACTAGAGAACTCTGTCAATCACTATCTTATCTGGAAGATTAACTCCCACTTGATTCAAGCGATTGTAGTACCCAGACATTCTGAGAACATGCTCACTAGCTGAGCTATTCTCCTGCATCTTGTAGGCAAAGTACTTGTCAGAGGTCTCATACCTCTCGACACGGGCATGAGTCTGAAATACCGATTTCAGCTCTTGGAACATCTCATATGCTCCGTGGCGTTCAAAAACTTTTTTGAAGTCCCGGTTCTAAGCCGTAAATCATGGCGCACTAAACTATCAAGTAGTCATCATATCGAGCTTGCTAAACATTCATAACGTTTGCATCTGCTCCTGCAATAGGTCTGTCACCTAGTGGTGCATCAAGGACATAATTCTTCTATGCAGCAATGAGGATAATCCTGAGATCATGGAACCAGTCCGCATCATTGCTACTATCATCTTTCAATTTAGTTTTCTCTAGGAACATATAAAAAAACAGGGGAGCTATACGCGAGCTATTGAACTATAACATAATTTGCAAATACTACCAGGACTAAGTTCATGATAAATTAAAGTTCAATTAATCATATTACATAAGAACTCCCACTTAGATAGACATCCCTCTAGTCATCTAAATGATCACGTTATCCATATCAACTAAACCATGTCCGATCATCACGTGAGATGGAGTAGTTTTCAATGGTGAACATCTCTATGTTGATTATATCTACTATATGATTCACGTTCGACCTTTCGGTCTCAGTGTTCCGAGGCCATATTTGCATATGCTAGGCTCGTCAAGTTTAACCCGAGTATTCCGCATGTGCAAAACTGTCTTGCACCCGTTGTATTTGAACGTAGAGCCTATCACACCCGATCATCACGTGGTGTCTCAGCACGAAGAACTTTCGCAACGGTGCATACTCATGGAGAACACTTATACCTTGAAATTTAGTGAGGGATCATCTTATAATGCTACCGCCGTACTAAGCAAAATAAGATGCATAAAAGATAAACATCACATGCAATCACAATATGCGACATGATATGGCCATCATCATCTTGTGCCTTTGATCTCCATCTCCAAAGCACCGTCATGATCTCCATCGTCACCGGCTTGACACCTTAATCTCCATCGTATCCTCGTTGTCGTCTCGCCAACTATTGCTTCTATGACTATCGCTACCGCATAGTGATAAAGTAAAGCAATTACATGACGATTGCATTTCATACAATAAAGCGACAACCATAAGGCTCCTGCCAGCTGCAGCTAACTTTTATAAAACATGATCATCTCATACAATAACGTATATCACATCATGTCTTGACAATATCACATCACAGCATGCCCTGCAAAAACAAGTTAGACGTCCTCTACTTTGTTGTTGCAAGTTTTACGTGGCTGCTATGGGCTTCTAGCAAGAACTGATCTTACCTACGCATCAAAACCACAACGATTTTTTGTCAAGTGTGCTGTTTTAACCTTCAACAAGGACCGGCCATAGTCAAACTCGATTCAACTAAAGTTGGAGAAACAGACACCCGCTAGCCACCTTTGTGCAAAGCACGTCGGTAGAACCAGTCTCATGAACGCGGTAATGTAATGTCGGTCCGGGCCGCTTCATCCAACAATACCGCCGAATCAAAGTAAGACGTTGGTGATAAGCAGTATGACTATTATCGCCCACAACTCTTTGTGTTCTACTCGTGCATATCATCTACGCATAGACCTGGCTCGGATGCCACTGTTGGGGAACGTGCAATTTCAAAAAAATTCCTACGTTCATGCAAGATCTATCTAGGAGATGCATAGCAACGAGAGGGGGAGAGTATGTCCATGTACCCTCGTAGACCGAAAGCGGAAGCGCTAGCTTAACGCGGTTGATGTAGTCGAACGTCTTCGCGATCCAACCGATCAAGCACCGAACGTACGGCACCTCCGAGTTAAGCACACGTTCAGCTCGATGACATCCCTCGAGCTCTTGATCCAGTTGAAGACGAGGGAGAGTTCCATCAGCACGACGGCGTGGCGACGGTGATGATGAAGTGACCGGTGCAGGGCTTCGCCTAAGCACTACGACGGTATGACCGAGGTGTGTAACTGTGGAGGGGGGCACCGCACACGGCTAAGAGATTGTCTATTGTGCCTTTGGGTGCCCCCATCCCCACGTATATAAAGGAGGGGGAGGAGGAGGCCGGCCCTAGAGGGGGGGGCGCCAAGGGGGGAGTCCTACTTGGACTCCTAGTCCAAGTAGGATTCGGCCCCCCTTCTTCCTTCCACTGGAGAGGAAAAAGGGGAAGGGAGAGAGAGGGAGATGGAAAGAGGGGGGCCGACCCCCTCCCTAGTCCAATTCGGTTTAGGCAAGGGGAGGGGGGCGCGCCCCTCTCACGTGGCCTCTCTCCTCTCCTCCAATAAGGCCCAATAGGCCCATTACTTCTCCCGGGGGGTTCCGGTAACCTCCCGGTACTCCGGAAAAATGCCCGAATCACTCGGAACCATTCCGATGTCCAAATGCAACCTTCCAATATATGAATCTTTACCTCTCGACCATTTCAAGACTCCTCGTCATGTCTGTGATCTCATCTGGGACTCCGAACAAACTTCGGTTCATCAAATCACATAACTCATAATACAAATCGTCATCGAACATTAAGCGTGCGGACCCTACGGGTTCGAGAACTATGTAGACATGACCGAGACACATCTCCGGTCAATAACCAATAGCGGAACCTGGCTGCTTCTATTGGCTCCTACATATTCTATGAAGATCTTTATCGGTCAAACCGCATAACAACATACGTTATTCTTTTTGTCATCGGTATGTTACTTGCCTGAGATTCGATCGTCGGTATCATCATACCTAGTTCAATCTCGTTACTGGCAAGTCTCTTTACTCGTTCCGTAATGCATCATCCCGCAACTAACTCATTAGTCACATTGCTTGCAAGGCTTCATATGATGTGCATTACCGAGAGGGCCGAGAGATACCTCTCCGATACTCGGAGTGACAAATCCTAATCTCGATCTATGCCAACCCAACAAACACCTTCGAAGACACCTGTAGAGCATCTTTATAATCACCCAATTACGTTGTGACGTTTGATAGCACACAAAGTGTTCCTCCGGTATTCGGGAGTTGCATAATCTCATAGTCAGATGAATATTTATAAGTCATGAAGAAAGCAATAGCAATAAAACTTAACGATCATTATGCTAAGCTAACGGATGGGTCTTATCCATCACATCATTCTCTAATGATGTGATCCTGTTCATCAAATGACAACACATGTCTATGGTCAGGAAACATAACCATCTTTGATAAACAAGCTAGTCAAGTAGAGGCATACTAGGGACACTGTGTTTGTCTATGTATTCACACATGTACTAAGTTTCCGGTTAATACAATTCTAGCATGAATAATAAACATTTATCATGATATAAGGAAATATAAATAACAACTTTATTATTGCCTCTAGGGCATAATTCCTTCAGAATGTTTGTGCAACAGCAGAGAGTCACGGCCGATCACACATAAGGAGCATGTAGAGTGACGGCGCGTGGACGTGAGTCACGTGTGTGTAGGGAGGGACGTGGGTCTTCTTGGGGCATGGTTATCAACCCTCTGGATGCACAGTTGTGAAGTGTCTAGGGGCACCGACTTGTGTTCGAATACTCAGTTGGAGAAGCAACAAGGAGGTACACGAATAAAAACAGTTGGTTGCTTCATTATAGCAATTCGAGGTGCGGTTAAACCGTTTTCTGAGGTTCCGATTGAGTTAGGCTCATTCAGTTATCAGCAACTTTTAGACTGCGTTGTTGTCGAACATCTTTCTAATCTCATCACCCATATCGATGGGTTTGATTTCATTATGTTTGCTAAGTAACAGCCAGTATAGTTCTTCTGCTTTCCATTGTTCCGTGTTATCCTATGAAAAGTTCACGAAAAGAAGGAGAAAAAACATATCATAATTAGTTCATGCAGTTGTATGATATCTAGCAGATTTAATGCGAGTTTTCAAAGAAAACTTACGTCAAAATTATCTATGTCTTTGACGAAGTCGTTACCGTCATAGAGATACGCGAACCTTAGAACAGCAAACGGAGTTTCACCTTTGTTTACTTTTGGAACGCCGTTTACAAAATGAACCTCCCATTTACCCTTTTCCCTGTCGAACTGTTCATCGAGTAATACTTCGAAGACTTCTCTAAACTTGGCCACCTGGGAATTGCATTTTGTTTTTGTTTTAGAGAGACATGTAGTGCAACTTGTAAAACTGAAAGATGATGTTATTTACAATTCTTACCAGTTTGTCTTTATGGTTGTGGTATTTTTTATGCTTCCTTCCTTTTCTCTCTTCGTTGCTTTCCATCTCAGCAATTGCATTACTTACTCGGTCATCATGCACAGCTCAATCACGTAGATTTTTTAGGTATTGTTGCTTCTTTAATTCTTCAAGAGAGGTTTCTTGAGGTTCGATAATTTGAAGTTTCTTTGTATACCTGTCGAGCATGAATAGTATGTACCAGTCTTCCTTTTTGAATGGCATGAATACCTGCGGTACAAAAGTTTTATTGTTATAGGAGAGTTTAGAATAAAGTATTATGTTGAAATGCTTATTTTTATTTTTTTTGTATGGAAAATGCTATTACCATTTTTGCTGTTGAGAGCTTCTTTGATTGACGGTGCTTAAGGAACAAGGGAACCAAGTTATCCTTGTCTTGTTTGAAATTATCTCTGAATTTTGTGAGAGTTTTTGTTGTACCCTTTAAATCTAGTATATGTTGCAGGTAATAAATAAATACGATAAAAACGAGTTAGAAAAATCAGATCGGTACCAAGAGATTAAACAATCGTTGCAAAAAGATGATTTCAGTTGATCATTGTGGTTTTTTGAAATTTACCTCTGCAAAGCTTGGGCCTAATAATAGCCTATGTCTTTTGTCTGAAGTTTGCGTGCTTTCCCATATTTCTGCTAACTCATCGAGCACCTTCTTTTCCATACCTTGACGTTTGTTCTTCTTTGCAGGCCCAAATACTTCCTTCAGGTTTGATCCAGTAAGAGATGTGTTTTCGCTCTCTGAATGTTGCCGCAAGTATACATGTTTTCTGCTTATAGGCAGGACAGTAGATGAAATTTTTGTTGAGAAAGTCAGTAACTAACAAGCTGATAAAACAGGAATTTAAGGTTGTTTTTAGTTTCCTGTCTTATTTGTATAATTTGCGGCTCACTTAAACTAATTTCAGGTGCAAAAGGAACCAAGTCACCTTTTAAATTTGTTCTGCCATGTGTCACTCATGACTATTTGGTACAGCTCGGTCGCCTTATCCACGTCTTTAAACGAATGTCGATGTCCCGGGTATTTCTTGCTGCTCCCTGATTGATGCTTGTTGTTTGTGACTCTCTCCGTCAAAACAGATAAAAATTTATGGTGTTGTTTCTAAAAGAAATATTTGAAGCTCTTGTCATGTTGAATAATAGTAAAAATGAAAATAGTTATATTACCTTTCATGGGCAAAAAAAGGTTTATAGTCTCTGGTTTGAAATCTTTGATTTTTCCAGGAAGTTGATGCTGCTTTATTTGGTTGGTTTAACCGAATATGAGTGTGAATACGTACTTTGGTTTCCATTTGGCGTCCACCTTGGTAGGCTGCAGGCATGTCAAAATGTATGGTTTATTGTTACATTGCTCACAATTGTAAATAAACTAATTACGCTAATAAAGAAATCAAGTTATTCGACGTGTATGTACTGTTAACTTACATGAAAATCCTCTCTGTCGTTGACCAGTTCATTCCCATTCCAGTATTTTGCAAATTGGGCTATGAAGTGTCCGCATTGTGTTCCCTCTTGCTTTGGTGTGCAGATCCTGCAAGGCCTTTATGCTATCCTTCCCCAGTTTGGTTCGTTCTTGTCTTTTAGTCGGTGATACTTGTTCATCAGTACGCACATCCTTCTCATTTGTGATTTCATTTTGGTTTTGTTGTTTGGGTGCGACATTGAGAAAAGTAAGTGTATCGTACTATCACGAGGAAAAGAATAAATCAATGTACAAAAGTACATATCAGTTCTGTTCGGTGCATATTGTGTTCACTCCAAGACCTATCGGCGTAGTACACGTAGTTCAGTGAGTCAAGAATGTCGATGGTTCCTCTGTACTTGTTCAAGACATAGAGCGTGAAGTGGTTGTCTGTGTGATGAGGTATCATGATCTACGTTGAGAGAAGATCATTGTTGATGTAAACATTAAATTTTATTTAATTGTTGATGCTTAAGGAGTAAGTCATGCGTTCAGTAATAAATCTGAACTTACCATCTTCTTATGTAGGATGTTTTTACCTCTCACAAGGACTTCAAATTGTTTTAGTGCCACCTCCTCGTTGAATTCTAACAGGTCTCCTTTTTTATAATTGAGACCGAGCACCAGCTGCAAGAAAGAGAATGTGTGGTTTTAGTATAATTTTTTTTATCATAGTAATGACGGTGGTGTTTTTGTGGGTGAGGTATGCATACATTTGCGAAATCTGGAGGGGGTACAATTGTATCATCTGGGTTGAATTGTTTTTGTTCTGTCCATTCCTCCCATAATGCGTTTAGCATGGAGCCTTCCATTTGTGTATGTCCTTTTCCTGCCTGTTCTTTGAAGGATTTTCCGGTAAAGAAATCTTCTCCCTTTGAGCTTTTATATAGCTGTAGTATGCAAGCAAGGAGGGTTTAGAACCAGGTGAGTGAATGGTTAGTTGGATTTTAGAGGATCTGCAGCTCTCTGGTAATTGTTTCCATGGAACAAGGAGAATCTACTTACTCTCCGCAATCTTTCTGTCCTTGTCGGCTCATCAGATATTTATAGAGTTCCATGGCCTTTTCTTTGTAAATGAAATCTCCTGGAACAAGTGTTGCAACATTGACTTTCTCAAATACCTTTCTTGTTCGTTTCACTGGCCTCTTAATTGAGATTATGTTTGCTGAGCTGATCTCAGATGATTGAATCATTGAGGGTTTTGGGGAACTTGTCTGCACTCTTGCTAGATGCCTTGCATTTTTCTTGTCGTGACCTAGCTGTGCCTGCTCGTTAAGCTGCTCAGATGTTGGTGTTTCCTTTTTTGTGTTGTCGTTTTTGTTGCTTTGTTCTACTAAGACTGCAGCATCGTGTTTCCTCTTTTGAAGTATCTTTTGTTCTAAATCCCTGTCTTTCCGCTTCTTTTCTTCTTGTGCATGTTTCGCCTCAGGTGATGTTGCTGATATGCGATCTTCGACAACAGGGTTCTTGTTCTGTTCGGAAAGCTGTTTTTGGCGAGTTGGTATGCTCTTTGTCCTGTTGTCCACTTCTAAAGGAGAGCATGTTATGTCTTCGGTCTTTTTATCTGGGGGTGGTCTGTCTGGTTCTATCGGTGGATCCTTCCATTCGTCTTCCTTTTGTAAATCAGTGTCTGGTTGCGCATGTTGTTCCCTCTGTAAATCAGCATTTGTTTGGGCATGTTCTTCTGTGAGTGTTTCTTCAGTCACTTCGGTAGTATCCTTGCTGCTTACATGATAGTCTTCTTTCTCCTCATCGCTGCTTGTGTCATTAATTTCAATAACTTGTAACTCTTGAGCGCTTGTCCCAATGGGCTCGGGAGTTGGAGGAATCTTGTTCTAGTATGTGACAATCTATTCGTTGCATTTCTCTGTCTTATATATTGACTTCACCATTTAGCATATCTGTTAAAATAAAAAAAACTATTGGTATGCCTCTGAAAATTAGATAAGTAAAATTTTACTTTGTTGTCCTTAGAAAGAGAAACCTGTGGTGTAGTTGATTAATGACAGCGTGGTCGTATCTCTGTATTGGCTGATTATTTGATAGAGAATTTTCTTCCTCAACTCTGGGACTTGTTCTTCTGTTAGTAGCACTATTTTTCCATCATCGGTGTAGTGCTTCACGTTCATGAACATATAGAACGCACAGTCCAGTCTGCAAGTAGAAGGATGATTGGTTATTGTCGCTGTCCAAAGACGTTTGGGCAGTTTAGATGAAGTTGCCCTAATGTCCTATGTTTTTATGAATTGTATTAATAATTGCTACAGTGAGTAAGGAAAAGGAGAAAGGTTTGTAGTGCTTACGTATCTCCCTGAAGTGGCACCTGCATTTTGAGCATTTGAAATGGACAATACTTCTTGGAGACAGTTGGAGCCATGTGCTTATTTGCTTCCATATCTTCTTTACTCTGCTTGTTACTGTGTTGAAGTAATCCACTGTGCCTGGATATTCAATTGTTGAAGAGTCAAGGAGTTCAAAGTGCTCTTTTTTCATGTTCATTGTAACAGTGAAGTAGTGACTGATTTTTCTGTCTTTATCAAGCCCGCCTATGCAAACTGGTAGAAAGAACTTCAAAATGCAAAATAAATAAATAAGGAAATCACTTTGGGACCCTTCTTAGATATAGTCATGATTTGTTGATTGTAAAAGGGAATTGTAGAGCCGTGATTGTATCTCTTATCTGTAACATGAGATGTGCTTACCATGTCGTAATATTGGAGTTGTTCTCCTTCTTCCACATCAAGGAATCTTCTAAGCCTTTTAGGCATTGTTTTATCTCTGACGTGTGCTTCATCTTTATTTTTGAACTCCAATGGATCTTCCTGATTGGCTGTGTGTATTGATTCCTGCTTGTTTTGTCACACGTGCGTAAAAGAACTTTGTAAATTCAATTATACACAAAGGTTGATTGATCGATAGACTGATATTCATTGTTAAAACTTGAGCTTTTGCCATGATCTTTACTTACGGTGTGGTATATTGATAGAATCTTTCTCTTTGTGCCCCTGAGTAGCTTTTTCAACATCAGTAGCATGGGATCGATGGTTTCGCTTCCCACTGGATTTCCAATCTCGAAGCTTCGTGCCATTTGGCTGACCTTTACTTCTGACCTCTCTGTTTTTATTAGAATCTCATCTTTGTAATATATATAGATATAAAATGTTTAAGGGGGGAAATCAATGGAAGAAATAATTCTTTGGTGGTGACATGAACTTACCCTTTGTCCTTTGTCACTGTCATGACATTGTTGTATAGGTGTTCGATGGCTTTGCTCATGTGATCACTATCTTTGATCCCTTCCTCTTTTGTGCCTTCCTCGGTGACCAGGTTTTGCAAGACCAACGGTTCATGTTCGATTTGAGTGCCATCCTGGGTTACTATCATGCTTGTGGCGGCAACCTCTTTTACAACACAATCTTCCTTGTCTGATGGTGCGGCCTTTTTCTTGATGTTGTCTGACTCTCTCTCTGGAATATCAGCTCCATGCTTTTCCAATGCACTGTGACCCTTTGCTTCTTTTCTTGTGTCCGTGTGCGTGTCTTGTTGAGGTTTCCGCGTTATCATGCAAAAGCGTGGTTAAAAAATAAATAAATATGCTCGTTATTTTCATTGTAGTTTAGTGTCTATTTCCTAAGAAAATACTCAAATGTTTAGTCTGTCTTTAAACTTTTTTAATGTAACTTCACCTTTTCAGTCGTTTCCGCCGCTGCTGTCTGTTCGACCTTTCGTTCGATGAGTGGAGGTTTTTGGACCTCCTCTGGATCTTTGCCTTATTGTTCATCGGTGGTGTCGTCATTTATGTGTTGTGGCTGTTGAGACATAGAGGTAAGTAAATGAGATTGCATTTTGCGTCTATGTTCACTCAATTTCTATTTTCATAAAAGCAGCTTATCTCACTCCACCTTTTCGATCTTTTGCGCCACTGCCATCCCTATTATTTCTTGTCCGGACAGTGAAGGTTTTCTGGTTTGGTCTCCAGCGGTGATGCTGTCTGTCGTTGGAAGAACATCTTTCGCCTGTTCATTGGCCTTATCTTGTTGTGTTTGTTCATCTTGAATGTTGGTGCTCTCCTCTGTTTCTTGCATCTGTTGGAACGCAAAAAGTAATTAAAACGTGTGTGCATTTCTGACTGTGGATGTATTTTTTATATATGCTATAGAAGCAGGTTTTGTAGCTTGGCCTCTACATTCATTGTCTCTGGTGCCGTGTCTGTTACTTCTTCTTCGTCTTCTGAAGTTTTTGGACATTGTCGAGCTGCAGCAGAACTTCCTATCGCTTGTCGAGTGACATCTTCTGCTTCATTTGTTTCTTTCTTCTGTTCAATCAAAAAATGCAAATGAGGTTGGAACTGCATCTGTGTCTGCATAACTTTTTTCTTTTAATGTTATAGGAACAGGTCATGTAACTTCACCTCTTCGGTGTTTGATGCTAGTGGGATCTCTTCTGGATTGTGTTAGTCAGGTGAAGACTGCTCTTTAGTTGGGGTACTGGGTAATATTTGAATGACAATTTGGCCTTGTTTTTTGGCTTGCTCCGTTTGTACTCCTTGCTGTTCTTTCAGATGAGCGTTCTCGTTTGTTTCCTGCGTCTCGTGAAAGAAAAGCGTGGTTCATTCCTTGTAATTCTTGTATTACTGTGACAAGTTGTACTGGGTAGTTTATTCCTTATAAATCTTTGAAAAATGGTGCTCGTTGAATTTTACCTTTGCGTCGGTGGTTGGGATATTCATGTCTGCGTCCACTTTTTCTTTGCTATGTATACCAGCCTTGGGTGTGTCATCAACTGGTATGTCCGAAGCTTTCTCCCCTATATCGATCATCTGGAATGTTGTGGCGCTGAAAAGCTCTTCTCCATCAACTTTCTGTTTTGCATGGGCAGCCTCTTGTTTTTGTTGTGCTTGTAATACCTGAAGATGAAACAATATGAGTTTGTGCTGCACATGATGAATTAACGGTATTTGGCAAAGTGGGTTTGGAAGTTTTACCTCTACTTTGTTGTTTTCTTCTTGCTTATCTTGTGTGCTGTTAACGGTTGTTGGTAGATCAGCTCGTGCCTTGTTTGCAGGACTCCTGAGATGATGGTTGTCCAGCTGAGTATATATTTCATTGCGGATTTGTCAGTTAACTCAAAACCTTAACTAGTTTAGAAAGAAGAAACTGATTTTTATACTCACGTGTTTGCTGGTTCCGATCCTGTTCGTATCTTGTACTGCTCTTGTGGACGTTCTTGAGGGAACATTATATGCTGTGGGTTTGCTTGTTTTATTGCTTTCATCCTCTTGCTCGGTGTTCTTGACATCATGCTGCTGTTGGCCTTTATGTTGGGCTTGCGTTCTGTTCCCTTGTCCCTGACAGTATGAAAGACAGATTTTTTTAAGTTCAAGTTTGAAAGCATGGCTTTTGAGTCAGATGGATGATGTAATGTTCTCATTTACCTGTTTCTCTTGTTGATGCTCTGCTTCTGCAGCTACTTTTCTACCTTGGTTTTGTTGTTCTTTGGTACTTGCTATGTTGGTTGATACGTGCTTCTTGCTCTGCTCCTTGTGCACCTTGTTCTGTTCTCTTGTCCCCCTCTTGTTAATTCTCGAGCTTTGTGTTTTTGAATTTGTTGTTCTTTTCTTCCCTTGGTGTTCCTTTTCTTGGTCTTCTTCTTCCTTCTTTCTTTTTATCCTTCCTCCTGCTTCTGTTCTGGCTACGACTTCTTTCGTGCGGTTGCCATCGACTAGTGTAGTTGTGGCTCGTACATCTGCTTGATCTAGCACCTGCAGGGTCACCTCGTCTTTTAAGTTCTTTCTTGCGTTGCAAATCATGTCCTGAAATTCTCTGTGTTGTTCGAAAGCTTCCATCAGGGACATTGTTTGTTGCACCATTGATTTCTTGGATTTTTGATCCAATCTCTCCTCTTGATCGATGCATTGGTGTTGAGCCCTGGTGGTTATTCCGGGTAACTGTTTTGCTTCGGCAAGTACTTTTTCCAACATTTCATTTATCGTTCTGTATTTTTGGTGCCTATGTCGGGTTCCCTGCTTCCACTTGTGCTGACACGTGCTTCATGCTGGCGCTTGGGTGGAGGTGGTAGCAGTTTGGTCGTGTGCTGGTGCTTCTGTTGTTGTGCTGGTATCAATTGTATTGAAGACAAAGGTGATGCTGTGCTAGTATAGAAGATCCTCTCTGTTGTTTCTTTCCATGTCTGCATTGTTTTGCTAGAATGGAATTGGTTAGATTGGAAATTGTTTTTATAAGGAAGAATGGATATATATACAACAGAGCCATACCTATATCTTGCCAAATTCATAGTCATCCGGTCGTGCTTTTCCGTCCCTTTTCATGTCTGCTTTAGCTATTTTTGCTAGGTCACTCTCTTTGAGATGGTTTGCTCGTGGTAATGAGGTCTTGTCCATTCTCTCAGCAATCTTCCGCATTTCTTTGTTGTCGATTGGCAGGAGCAGGGAGTTGAGGTACATGACTACTGGTCCCTGTGCCTAACCATTGAGGTGCTTTTTGTTCTTTTTTTCTTGATCCAACGTCCTGTGCTTCTGCCATTCTATGGCTCCTGCCTTAATCCTTTCGACGATTACCTCGCAGAAATCCATCTGTGCCATTTGTTCATAGTTCATGTCCTTGACCATTATCGCTTGTTGGCTGAAGATAGAGGCGGTTGTCCCGCAGACAACATTGTGGAAAAATATAAGGAAAAATATTTTAACTGATTTGCTGTTTGATTCTGGGCCGTCTAGTTGTACCAATTCTTTTAGCTTTTCAAACAGATCTTCATGTTTGAAATCTATTTTGTTGAGGGCAAGTTGTGAGACCAGTTCCCTCATTGTATCGGTGGAAGTCCGTGGCCTTGGTGCTGACTTCTGCGTGCCGTTTGGGGTATCCAAACACCTTGTGGATGCCTTCCTTTGTTATCTTTATTTGCTTTTGTTCATCAGCGTCACCGAACGTTATTGTCGTGCTTTCTGTGTCCAATTTGTCGTAGATGTGTGCTGCAAGCGGTCTGCAGATGGAGCGCATTATTTGGCAGTGCTCTATGCTGCCAAATCCTGCCCTCCTAACATCTTGTTGGTGACGTTCTTCAAGCATATTCCATGCTTTGTTGACCTGAACAAATGCTGCCCCTGCCTTGATTTTGCATTTGTCCTCATTTATTTTTGCGTCCCTTTCATCATCCGTTGGTGCTGCCAATTCTTTTCTGCTTGTCTTTGTCCTCTTTGTGCGCTTCCGGTTTGATTTTCACTGTTGAGACAAAGAGGGTTTTGTTAGAGAGGATCATTTGGTTTTCATGGGTGAAAGGTGGCAACAAAAATTTGTAGAGAAATGTGTTTTACATCATCGTTGCTGTCCTCTACGGCGCCACTTTTTTTCTTTGCGGCATCATCGCCCTCTGTAGGAATGAAATCATCATCATGTTTTGTGCCATCGTCGGCAGTATCACACTTTGGCTCTTTGCTGGCATCATCCCCGTCTTCTTCCACCCGTTGTCATCTGTTTTTCTTCTTGCCTTCAGTTAGTTTATTCTTGATGCGTGGAACTGCTGGTGGGAGTACCATTAGAGGACTTGGCTGCTGCAGCAAGGTAGTACCGTCGATGATGAGTTCAGTTTTGTCCTTTCTCTTTTGTCTTTTTGCTGTAGGAGGAACAACAGTCTTGGTTTCTGATTGCCTCTCTTTTCTGCTGCTAGTTACTTGTTTTTTGTTGCCCTCCCTGCTGTAAGCTAGTGCTGGCACTTGTTCAGCTGCTTCGTCGTCCATGTTCTGCTTTGTTCTTTTTGCTTGCGGGTCAGGAGAGTTGTCTGGTGGTTGCGGATATTGAATATTAAGTTCAGACAGTATCGTTTCAATATCTCCTCCTCCATGACCTGCACGACCATTATGTAACAAAAGGAGGATGTAGTATCATCGAAAAAAATGGGATATAGTTTTAAAACTATGTCTTGCACGACTGTACACAGAGAATCTAAAACTTAATCTACATAAACTAATAAGATAGGCCTTTCCTTTCATTTCTTGACCTAAAAAGGCGATCAACCCATTCTTTTCTTGTTATATCAAGTCTTCCTCACCCTTGGTTTGGTCAATTAGTGATAGAAATTAGGGTCAGGTGTGAGCAGTATAGCTGCTATGAAGTTCAGTGAAGTGAGGGGAAGTGTTTTTTATAGGCAAAATACACCACAAATGATATTCTGTAAATTGGAGGAATAATTGTAAGGTTTAGAGGATAAGATAAAATGTTTTTGAATGAATATTAATACATTGTGTGAAAAATTTCAAGGAAGTGTAATTTTCCAGGATTGTGTGGACGTAAGTGGTTAACTTACTGCTGTTGCTATATAGTTTTTATTATATGGATTGTGTGAGCCTTTTATAGTACCTTGCTGGATAGCAGGCTCTTCCGCAGGTATCCTGTTTTCCTTGTTACCAGTCATTGCTGCATAAAAATGGCCAGGTGTTAGCAGCACTAGAAGCAGAATTGAATTTCACAGCAAAAGAGGAGATGCATCCCGTGGACAAAAAAATAGCATTGTCGGAGAGGCACAGGTTGTTTCACGCTATAAGCACAGCTAGACCTATTCTTGGAGCACGGATTTTAATATGAGAGAGGCACATAATTTGAAACAGATACAATCAACGGATATATAGAATCTCGTGTAAGTACCAGGTTTGATGTGCAAGGATGCTCTCATGGTTTGAATCTACAGCGGTGTCCTAGATAGTTCTGGCATGTACAGTACGTTTTAAGCAAATATCTTGCGAGCAAATTTCTGTGGCGGGTAGGGGTAGCATTCTATTGCACACGTGTCTACCCTATTTCCATTTTGGTAGACAAGTTTAAACAGACTATTCAAAAACACGGTTGGTGTGGCGGCTAGGGTTCATGTCCGTGAAAAAGGGAAAAAATCGCTTCGATCGACCTGTGGTAATGGAATGTAATGGATTAATATTTTTTTACCTTCGATTGCTTGTGAGGGATTCGTCGCATCCATCGGCTGGTTTTTGTCCTTGCTCTCTGTTGGTATCTCCGCCGCCGGTATTGAGAGCACAGGTCCTCGCCGTTAGTCGCCACCGCCGGGAGAGGATTTTGGTACTGTCGCGGGCACCGACTGACTGTCTATATCTCGAAGTGGATGGCGGCTGGTGGGTGAGGCGAACTCGATTTCAATTTTTGGTTGGTCTGCTGGTTTGGACAATGGGGGTAGAAGGAGAGAGGAGGGTGTTCAAGAGAGGGGAACTGGTGAAGTGTTCGAGATTTTCGGTGCGAAAGGAAAAGTAAGAAGGTAGTAGAGCGAGAGAGGGAAATGGTCGAACCGTCTCAAATCTTCGACCATCCGTTTGGACATCAAGATTGGTGCAACTTTCTATGGGCTTCGATGGGCTTGTTTTTTGCTTGCTTGGTCAACTGTCAGTCGGTGGACGCTATCATTTTTTGATTTTAGTGTGGTGACACGCACGGGGGCATGGTTTGGTGTTACCCAGAGTCACATTCATGCTTCTTCGTGTTCTAATTGATTCCGCATGCCAGTTCATTTGGAGGGGCATGGACATGAACTCAAAGGAAGCACGTTTACCTATTAGGCAAAGTCACGTTCGTGCCTGCGCGTGTTACAGACGTTTTCTTTGACATTTCACGGTGAGACACGAGTGAGGCCACCAGCGCTCACCCTCCCATGGAAATGGCGAACCGTCTCGAATCTTCGACCGTCCGGTTGGACATCAAGATTGGTGCAACTTTATGTGTGCTTCGATGAGCTTGTTTTTTGCTTGCTTGCTTAACTGTCAGTCGGTGGGACGCTAGCATTTTTTCATTTTAGTGTGGTGACACCCATGGGGGCATGGTTTGTCGTTACTCAGAGTCACGTTCATGGTTCTTTGTGTTCCAAATGATTCCGCTCGCAGGTTCATTTGGAGAGGCATGGACATGAAGTCAAAGGAAGCACGTTTACCTATAAGACAGAGTCACATTCCCACGGGGGTATGCTTTTGGTATTTCCAAATGATTCCGCTCACTCGTTCTCTTGGAGAGGCATGGACATGAATCCGGTGGAGGCGCGTCTTCTTATTAGCCAGAGTCACGTTTGTGCTTGCGTGTGTTACATACATTTTCTCTGGCGAGTCACTATGAGGTGCGTGGAAGTGAAGCCCAGTTGGCACTGTGTTACTAATGCAACAGGCACATTCGTGACTGTGTGTATGAAATGTTTTCCCTGTCGAGACGTTCCTTTGTTGTGGAGAGTCGCGGTCGTGCGTTCCAGGGAGGCATGGTTTGGTATTAGACAGAGTCACATTGGTGCCTGCGTGTGTTACAAACATTTTCACTGAGGAGTCACCTTGAGATGCGTGCAAGTTAATTTGCGGATTTAGTAAGATTTTGATATAAATATCATTTCAAAACAAAAAATGGGACAACGAAAAATAGTAGGAATTTGATAGTAACTTCTCTGGAATACAGATGGACGCAAATAGTAAATTTACTATGAGAGTGGCGAACTTACCTGCAAAGAAGGCACGTTCGTGAAGTGAAGCACAAAGATGCCTCTGTGGGCCAAATGTTTTCAGTGAGACGAGTTAACTGTGTTTGAAATGTCTTCTGTGGAATATATACGGACCATTAGGAAGAAGTTGAGTGGTTGTAGTGTGGACAAACGCACGGGGAGACGAAAGGAGAGTACTAGTGTTTCCTAGGCGTGCAGAGTTCGAGGTATTTAAGAGAGATTGTGAGAATTCGAGGCGTCGGTTACTCCGTTTTGACCGTCTGGCCACTGTGCACAGGTTATAAAAGGTACCTACTCATGGAACACTCCACGTTTGTACTCGTCCACAATTCTCCAGAGACAGCACCTCTTTCTTGCTGGTAGCTCCTTGCTTGCGCCATGGCCGGTAAGAGGGGTTCTGGGTGTTCAAGTAACCAGGCAGCGAGGACCAAAGCCGCGGAAAGAAGAGAGAGGTGCCAACGCTACGCGGTAGCGGCGACAGGGATATCCTGCCCCATTGCCCAGGTGTCGAACGATCTCTCGCGTGGAGGCGATTTCTCTCAGAAGCGCATTCGCCATGGAGACGATCTCGGCAAGATGGCAGTACCGAATTCCTTAGCCAGCGAAGATGTGCTCGATGAGCTAATTAAGCAGCAGGAGTTCATCGCTCGCTTGGAAAAGTTTGTGCAACAGAGCAATGCCTCCGTGGAGAAGTCCACTGGTCTCATATTTCGAGCTGTGTGTGAGAATGAGAAGCTTGCCAATGAGCTCGACCAGAAGGATCAGGAGGCCGCCCGCTGGAAGAAACTGTATGAGGAGAGCAGTGCGTTGGTGGAGAAGTTGTCGGGCGTCGCGGGGGAGCTTATGGATGATAAGGCGGAGCTCCTCGTCAAGTACAAGAGCCTCGTGGAGGATTCCTTTGCTGCTGTCAAGGAAGGTCATGAAGCGATGAAGAAGGAGAATGAGGATATCCGCGCCCAGCAACTGGTCAAGAAGGTTGCTGGAGTGTAGGTAGAGAGCTTGGAGCGGATCGTTTTTCTGCGTCTTCCTTCTTCTTTTGTCATCTTCTCTTCTGTGTGTTTCTTCGTTGCGTTGCCGCATGTGTTCTTTTGTACTGCCATGAATTTGCAAGGCATTTATGCGTTGCATTGTCGTCGTGTTATTTCGTTTGTTGGTACATGTAGATGAGTAGGCTTGAAGCATGGATGTCGCGTGTTAGCACTAGAAACACGGTTGTGCTTCCACCAGAGGCACTTCGTAGGGCCCCGGGAAGCATGTTTGTGTGGTCGTGGTGCCTTTATCAAAATGTTTTTGCGACACGTGCGTTTTTGTAGTCCAAATGATTCTGCTTACTCGTTCACTTTGATAGGCATGTTTTTCAATTACGCGGAGTCACGTTAGTGTGTGGGTGTGTTTACAGACATTTTCTCTGAGAGAGGAGTCACTATAAGACGCATGGAAGTGAAGTCATACGAGCCACTATTTTAATAGTAGAAAAGCCACTTCATCTGAGCTTGCGTTCCTCCCTTGTTAGGCGCACGGTCGCCTGGATGTAGAAGGCACGTTTTTCAAGCAAAGAACGCACGTCACGGTGCCCCGACATGAAGGTGAAAGCATGGCCGATTCAAGAGAAATGATTATGAAAAGCACAGACGTGAAGTCTGTACAGCCATGGTTCTGTACTAAGTAGCGTCATGACTTGTACTCATAAACACGTGGACGTTCGTGGCTCTCTGTGATGCAATATTTCGGGTCACAGGGACGGGCGTGAAGCTCACAAAGGCATGGTGTGGTATTACACAGAATCATGGTTCTGTGCTAAGTAGCGTCATGACTTGTGTACTCATGAAGGCGTGTACGTTCATGGCTCTCTGTGTTGCACTGTTTCGGGTCACAGGCACGGGCGTGAAGCCCACAAAGGTATGGTGTGGTATTACACAGAGTCACGGTTCTGTGCTAACTAGCGTCATGACTTGTGTACTCATGAAGGCGTGTACGTTCCTGCCTTTCTGTGTTGCAGTGTTTCAGATCACAGGCACGGCCGTGAAGCCCACAAAGGCATGGTGTGGTATTACACAGAGTCACGGTTCTGTGCTAACTAGCGTCATGACTTGTGTACTCATGAAGGCGTGTACGTTCCTGGCTTTCTGTGTTGCAGTGTTTCGGGTCACAGGCACGGGCGTGAAGCCCACAAATGCATGACCTGGTATTATCAAGAGTTACGCTCGTGTGTCTTTGAGTTCCAAATGATTCCGTTGACTCTTTCGCCAGGAGAGGCACGGGCATGAAGCCCAAGGAGGCAGGCTTTGGTCTTACGTGGAGTCACATTCGTGCGTTTATTGCGGAAACCCAATGGTTCGACGGGCGTCTCCTCGTATTCGCGTGTGAATGCCATGTGGCGTTGCTCCGGAAACCCAATGGTCCGACGGGCGTCTCCTCTGGTGACGCCACTCTGGCTCGTCGCCCGAGGGGTACCTCCGGCTATTTAAGTCGGACGGAGTCTCAAAACCCTAGCCACATCTCCTTCCTCCCTTTGTCCGCCGCCAGGCCATCGATTCCTCTTGCTGTTCTCTATCCTGACCCTCTCCGCCATGGCTAGGCAGAAGGAGAGTACTCCGGACTGCCATGTCCAGACGCGGGAGGAGATCCCGACTGGCGAGGGTTCCTCATCTGTAAGTTCAATCTTCTTCTGCTTCATTCATTTTTTGTTTCTTTTGGCTACTTGATTTAGTTGTGATACGTGAATTATTGTGGTGAGCTTCCTCCTAATTTGATGAGGGTGTGTCTTGCTGATACAGATTTATAGTCAATTGGAGCTAGGGTTAGGCTGCATCACGGACTTCAATAGAAGTCCCCTACTGTAGAATTGGGGAGCAGTTGTGGCTCGAGAAAGAAGAAGGGAATGGTGAGCGGGGCGGCGACGGCAATTGCTAAGAGGTCCCGTGGCGACGGGGAGGCCTTATGGGCTGGCTACGCTTCAAGCCAGCTAACTCATCTTGGAGGTGAACAAACTGAGAGCTCCTTGCTAATTAATCTCAATAAGCTGCAAGATCATATCGTTGCCTTGCTTTCAAGGCCAAAGTTTGAAACGTTTGAGCAGCTGTTGCAGATCACCTACGGGTGGAAGAAGCTCTATGAGAAAAGAAGTGAAGATTTGGAGAAGGCGAACACCAGTATCGTAGAAATTATTGGTCAGAAGAATAATCTCCTTGACGAGCACGTCCGGAAGAAAAATGATCAGAACGATGAGACGAATCCAACCGTGCAATCTGTTTCCGTGTCAGGACCCTCTACGGAGGTGAACCCGCAACGTTTTGCGTGTTTCAGATAAATGGATAGTGCATGGCTTTTATAAAATAAACCCAAACAAGTTCCTAAAATAACTAAATGACTTAGACATGTCTTCAGGCAACCCTGCACTGCACGTTAGCATAGCCTGCTCCGTGTTGCTTATGTTTGTCATGTATTTATTTGTTTCCTCCCCCTCTTCTCTCTCGTTAGACCCCGACACCGACATTGTCCCCGAGACCGACGCAACTCAGGAGCCTGACGACACCGTTGACAACCTTGCCTGTGCCAGAGCAACCAGGCAAGCACCCTCCTTTGAGCATGCCTATATCGCCTATTCTCTTCTCTCTTGTGCTTGCATTAGAATTGCTGCTGCTCCTGCTTTACCTATTCTGATGCATAGCCTGTTTATTGTAACCTGCTATTGAAACCTTACCTGCTTATCCTAAACTGTCTAGTATAGGCTGGGTAGAGACCTATCAGTGATCCCACTTGTCCGATTGCCCCGCTGGATTATCAGAAGACCCGATCAACGGGATCGAAGACCAGGCCCCGGCACCGCACATCACCCCCCTTAGTTGTAACGACACTGCAGCGTTACTATCGAGTGCCGAGGGTGATACCTCGTGTAGCACTTTTGATGTTAACTATGTAGAGTAGCTAATCGTCCGTGGTCATCGAGGGTGATTCCTCCTTCACCGTTTCCGATAATGACGCCGTCGTACAACACCTCAAGTGTGAACCCAGCGAGGGTGATTCCTCCGAGTTCACCTTGACGGATATATCGAGTAGGAATCCAACGAGGGTGATACCTCGGATTCCCCTGATGTTATGGACACACGGATACCTGGACTGTACAATTGTTACTTGGAAAGGCAGGTCGACCCTGAGGGGTACCCGTGTGTGATGTGAAGATGGGTTGCCTGGATGGTGCCCGAGTGATGAATACAAGGCGTGGCCGGGCATTCTTGGCCCTTGCCGCAAGTCCTCGAGACGGGGCGACGGGGTCACATTGATCGTGGGTCTCTGCTCGTTACCGCACTACCAACACACTACAATTTGGATATTTGATCTGAGTGGGCCTCTGGCCCGATATCACTAACCATCACGCGGGAAAAGTTATGGGCACTCCGCATCATGGCATCAGCCGAAAGTTCTGTCAGACGTCCAGTTCAGCATTGTGGCACGGTCGGATCGTACCGACCATCCGAGGCGGTGCTGGTATCCACCCTGCACACAACGACCAGGAGTGCACAGGGCGATGGCCCAAGACCCCTGGGCGCTTAGGTTGTAGACCGGCAGGGACCTCTCTGCTGAGCTTTAGATAGGGCTGTGGTGTGTCGTTTGGCCGAGGCCGGGCATGGTCCGGAAAAGTGTGTCCGGCCAGAGTTAAGCGAGCGTGGTGGGTAAGTTGGTGCACCCCTGCAGGGAAGAACTAATCTATGCATAGCCGGATCCTCGGTAACGGACACTCGGAGTTGTATCCCGATCGATACAACTAGAATTGGATACTATGGCTCTGGGATTGCTTCTCGCAGGGAGTCGAGAAGGGATCTCAGGACGAGGTTGATGACTGTATGGCTCTGGGATTGCTTTCTCGCAGGGAGTCGAGAAAGGATCTCTGGGTGAGGATGAGACTTAATGATACTACTACTTTATACGGTAATAATCTACACTCTTCTAATGCTGCAAGACCGCGGAAGATGCTAGTCTTCGATAGGACTAGGCCTTCTCTCTATTCTGGCATTTCTGCAGCCCAGTCCACATATACAGCCTTTCCTTTGATAATGTTGCATATATAGTGTAGATCCTTGCTTGCTGAGTACTTCGGATGAGTACTCACGGTAGTTTTGCTTTCTTTTTCCCCCATATCCTTTCGACGCAACCAGATGACTGAGCCCCGGTTACAGCGGCCCCGTCGACAATCGCTACTGCTACCCCAAGGTTGGATACTTCTACGAGATGGCCGAAGACCAGGAGTAGGATCGGAGGGTCCCAGGCAGGAGGCCTGCGCCTTTTGATCGTAGTGTTTTCGTTTGCCCCGCCTTTTAAGGGCTTATCTCTATTTCTGTTTCACATCTGTACTCAGATATCTGATGCTTCCGCTGACGCTTGTACGCAAGCTTATGTATTCGAGCCCTCGAGGCCCCTGGCTTGTAATATAAAGCTTGTATGACTTTATTTATGTTTTAGAGTTGTGTTGTGATATCTTCCCGTGAGTCCTTAGGCTTGATCGTGTGCATTTGCGTGTATGATTAGTGCACGATTGAGCCGGGGGCGTCATAACTCTTTCGCCAGGAGAGGCACGGGATGAAGCCCATGGAGGCATGCTTTGGTGTTACGCGGAGTCACGTTCGTGCGTTTATTGCGGAAACCAACGGTTCGACGGGTGTCTCCTCGTATTCGGGTGTGAACGCCACATGGCGTTGCTCCGGAAACCCAATGGTCCGACGGGCGTCTCCTCTGGTGACGCCGCTCTGGCTCGTCGCCCGAGACAAAGCTCCGACTATTTAAGCCGGACGGAGTCTCAAAACCCTAGCCACATCCCCTTCCTCCCTTTGTCCGCCGCCAGGCCATCCATTCCTCTTGCTGTTCTCTATCCTGACCCTCTCCGCCATGGCTGGGCAGAAGGAGACTACTCTGGAGTGCCGTGTCCAGACGTGGGAGGAGATCCCAGCTGGCGAGGGTTCCTCATGTGTAAGTTCACTCTGCTTCTGCTTCATTCATTTTTCCTTTCTTTCGGCTACTGGATTTAGTTGTGATACGTGAATTGTTGTGGTGAGCTTCCTCCTAATTTGATGAGGGTCTGTCTTGTCGATACTGATTTACAGTCAATTGGAGCTAGGGTTAGGCTGCGTCATGGTCTTCAACAGAAGTTCCCTACTGTAGAATTGGGGAGCAGTTGTGGCTCGAGAAAGAAGAAGGGAATGGTGAGCGGGGCGGTGACGACAAGTGCTAAGAGGTCCCGTGGCGACGGGGAGGCCTTACGGGCTGGCTACGCTTCAAGCCAGCTAACTCGTCTTGGAGGCGAACAAACTGAGAGCTCCTTGCTAATTAATCTCAATAAGCTGCAAGATCATATCGTTGCCTTGCTTTCAAGGCCGAAGGTTGAAATGTTCGAGCAGCCGTTGCAGATCACCTACGGGTGGAAGAAGCTATACGAGAAAAAGAAGTGAAGATTTGGAGAAGGCGAACGCCAGCATCATAGAAATTATGGGTCAGAAGAATAATCTCCTTGACGAGCACGTCCGGTTGTTGGAGAAATCCGTGGTAGCCGTGAAGCAACGGGATGAGTATATGAAGATGGTGGAGGCGATGAAGAAGCAGATTGATGAACTGTGCGGGCAGCAAACCAGCAAGAAGGTCGGTGGGGACTAAGTATGCAGCAGCGTCCCTGGCTGTTGTGTGCATCTGGGGTTATTAAGCAGTGGACTGGAGTTTCTTACCTTGTCTTGTGAAATTTCGTTGTCAGTTACTTTGTTAACAAATGTATTTTGGTTTCCAGTATCATTGTAATTAGGCATTGTTAGTATGCAGTGGATTGAAGCTTCTCTTTTTTTTTCATTTTGTAATATCGTTGTGTGTCACGTTGGTTGTCCTAAGTTTTTCGCATTATATTTGTCGGAACTGTAGGTCTTAGAACAAAATGGTACAATAAGTACATCTAACACTAACTGTTTACTTTGTGAGGCACGCAAAAGCACGAACTTGAAGTCTGTACAGCCATGGTTCTGTACTAAGTATCGTCATGACTTGTGTACTCATGAAGGCGTGGACGTTCGTGGCTTTCAGGGTTGCAATGTTTCGGGTCACAGGCACGATCGTGAATCCCACAAAGGCATCCTGTGTTATTATGTAGAGTCACGTTCGTGTGTCTTTGTGTTCGAAATTATTATGTTGACTTGTTCAGACGGAGAGGCACAGAGGCATGGTTTGTGAGGCACGGAATGGCCGATTCCAGAGACACGGTTTTTAAAACCATAATTTCCTTGTTTTTAAAAGCACGTACGTGAAGTCTCTACAGCCACAGTTATGTACTGAGTAGCATCACGGCGGAGCCTGTGTGTTCCAAAATATTTCTTGCTCACTAGTTCAGTTATAGAGGCATGGACATGGAGGGGGCCTGGTGTGAATTCAAGGTAGGGCCGCTTTTACAAGCATATGTTTGTGCTTCCAATCGATATGAGCATGGCCGTGTGTGTATGGTCTGTTTGTTTTCAATGATACTTTCACTGATGGAGGTACGGCCGTGTGTCCGTTTGTGCTCCAATTGAAGTTACGACAGGCATGGTCACGCATTATGTAGAGTCATAGATGTGAAGCAATTAGACACCAGGGCATGAAGCAACGGGAGGCACGGACGTGAAACAACAAGAGCCATAGGTGTGAAGCCACGTGATGCACAAATATGATGCTACGTGCAAAGCCGTTCGTCAAATGTTTTTCAGTGATAGGTTTACCTGAGAAGCACGATTTTGCTACCATAGGAGGCATGTCCGTGCCTCCATGTTCCAAATGCTTTAGTAGCATCGGAGGCACGGACATGAAGATGTTGGTGGCACATTTGCCAGCCAAACGATGTACACGGGTGACCTTTGTGGAGACACGAAATTACATCACGTGGCGGAGAGGTCGAGGTATTTAATAGAGTTGGTGAGAATACGAGGCGTCTACGCTGGTGGGCATGTGAGCGCCACGTGCCGGTGCTGCAGAAGCCAAAAGGACCGACGGGCGTCTCATCTGGTGGCGAAGTGAACGCCATGTGGCACCGTTCCGGATCCTCGCCCGAGGTCAAGGACCAGTTATTTAAGCCGAGCGGCGTCCGCCACCACTAGACATCATCTTGCTTCTCCCTCTTTTCGTCGGCAACCCTAGGAAATCATCCATCTTTCCTCTTTTGTCTTGTGACTGCCCCCGCCATGGTTCGGCACAAGAAAACTACTTACGCCATGCTTACTCCCGAGCGCCGCTTCCAGATCCAGGAGGACATCCGTTCGAGGTGCGCCGCTCGGGTTGCAACGGGCCTGTCTCTGGACTCGCCCGAGCCAGAGGAGAATGGGGAGGTGGAGGAAGGGGAGGGGGACGCGTCGGAGCTCATGCAAGGAGTTGATCCAGTGGGGGAAGACGTGGTGGAGCCGGAGGTGGAGGAAGAGGAGGGGGATGACGAGGATGACAAGGATGACAAGGCGGAGTTCTATCTCAGTGAGGCGGCCTTGATGGCGGAGCAGACCGCTATCCCGGAGTCCATCCAGGATGAGGCGTACGTGGAGTCCAACCGGCGCTTCCTCCAGGAAGAACAGGCAAAGACCGATGAGCTCTTCGACGAGCTGGATGCGGAGCAGGAGGCGGAGGCCGACGACGTCGATCTCAGAATGGAGATAGTGGACATCTCCGATGACGGGGAGTAGTGTAGTCTTGTGCGTAGATGTTTGCTTTGCATGGTTTCCATGGTTTGTATGCCTATGTAACGGTTGAACTATGAAGTGTTTGAATGCAGACAGTTACGTTTCCATGTGAATCAATCGTGTTTTCTTCTTAACTGTCAGTCGGTGGGACGCTATCATTTTTTGATTTTAGTGTGGTGACACCCACGGGGGCATGGTTTGGCGTTACTCAGAGTCACGTTCATGGTTCTTTGTTTTCCAAATGATTCCGCTCGCCAGTTCTTCGTTGCGTTGCCGCATGTGGCCTTTTGTACTGCCAAGAATTTGTAAGGCATTTATGCGTTGCATTGTCGTCATGTTATTTCGTTTGTTGGTACATGTAGATAAGTAGGCTCGAAGCATGGATGTCGCGTGTTAGCATTCGAAGCACAGTTGTGCTTGCACTAGAGGCACTTCGTAGGGCCCCGGGAAGCACGTTTGTGTGGTCGTGGTGCCGTTATCAAAATGTTTTTGCGACTGATTCATTTACATTCATGGACGAATGGTCAGTACATCTAGTATGTGCGTATTTGTGGTCCAAATGATTCCGCTTACCCGTTCACTTGGATAGGCACGGACGTCAAGCCTATTAAGGCACATTTTTCAATTAGGCGGAGTCACGTTAGTGTGTGGGTGTGTTTACAAACGTTTTCTCTGAGAGAGGCGCCGCTTCGAAAACCCAACGGTTGGACGACGTCACCTCGTATTCGGTTGTGAACACCACGTGGCGTCGCTCTGGAAACCCAATGGTCCGACGGGCGTCTCCTCCGGTGACACCGCTCTGGCTCATTGCCCGAGGCGAAGCTCCGGCTATTTAAGCCGAACGGAGTCTCCAAACCCTAACCACATCCTCTTCCTCCCTTTGTCCGCTGCCAGGCCATCCATTCCTCTTGCTGTTATCTATCCCGACCCTATCTGCCATGGCTGGGCAGAAGGATACTACTCCGGAGAGCCGTGTCCAAATGCTGGAGGAGATCCCGACTGGCGATGGTTCCTCATCTGTAAGTTGATCCTGCTTCTGCTTCATTTTTTTCTCTCTTCCAGCTATCTGATTTAGTTGTGAATTATTGTGGTCGGCTTCCTCCGAGTCTGATGGGTGTGTGTCTTCCTGATACTGAATTACAGTCAATTGGGGCTAGGGTTAGGCTGCGTCGTGATCTTGAACACAAGCCCCCTACTGTAGGATCGGGGAGCAGTTGTGGGCCAAGAAAGAAGAAGGAAATGGTGAGCCGGGCGGCGACGGGAGGTGCTAAAAGGCCTCGTGGTGACGCGGAGGTCTTACGGGCTGGCGATGGCTCAAATCAGCAAACTCATCTTGGAGGTGAACAAACTGTTAGCTCCATGTTAATTACTCTCAATAAGCTGATCCATCAGATGAATGCCTTGGTTTCAAGGCTAAAGGTTGACAAAACGTCTGAGCAGCTGTTGGAGATCATCTACGGGTGGCAGAAGCTCTACGAGAAAAGAAGTGAAGATTTGGAGAAGGCGAATGCCAGGATCATAGAAATTATGGGTCATGAGAAGAATCTCCTTGACGAGCATGTCCGGTTGTTGGAGGAATCCGTCGCAGCTGTGAAGCAACGTGACGAGTATATGAAAGTCGTGGAGGCGATGAAGAAGCAGATTGATGAACTGCGCGGGCAGCAAACCAGCAAGAAGGTCGGTGGGGGCTAAGTATACAGCAGCGTCCCTGGCTGTTGTGTGCATCTGGGGTTGTTAAGCAGTGGACTCGAGTTTCTCTCCTTGTCTTGTGAAATTTCGTTGTCAGTTACTTTGTTAAAAAATGTATTTTGGTTTCCAGTATCATTGTAATTAGGCTTTGTTAGTATGCAGTGGATTGAAGCTTCTCTTTTTTTCATTTTGTAATATTGTTGTGTGTCATGTTGGTTGTCCTAAGTTTTTCGCATTATATTTGTCAGAACTGTAGGTCTTAGAACAAAATGGTACAATAAGTACAGCTAGAGGCACAGATACGACGATACGTGAGGCACATACGTGAATCCGTGCCCATGTTCTGTCAACTATTTTTTGTGACGCTTTCACTTTGAAAGGTGCCTTTTAGCAGCATAAGAAGCCATGTCCGTGCATGTGTGTTCCAAATATTTTCACTGAGATGAGTCTCGGGCGTGCCTCCCCGTGTTCGAAATATTTTCTCTGACTTGTTCACTCGTAGAGGCATGGACATCTGTTCTGAGATTCACTTTGTAAAGGCATGGATGTTTAAGGTAATAGAGCCAGAGGGGAAGGCACTGGTTTTTTAGAAGATGGTGCACTACCCTGTATTGGACAGGAGCACTATTGTGTAGTAGACAGAGGGGTATGTTTGAGTT
The DNA here is from genome assembly GCA_011799875.1 of Thinopyrum elongatum. Taxonomy (NCBI): domain Eukaryota; kingdom Viridiplantae; phylum Streptophyta; class Magnoliopsida; order Poales; family Poaceae; genus Thinopyrum; species Thinopyrum elongatum. The sequence goes on from CM022299.1 coordinate 395,253,150, forward strand.
CATCGCAACAAACTACTTGGCATCCCGCTATTCTGCGGAGCACCATAGTGAAAATATGTAAACAACTGACGTGGTGAGCTAGGAACATCACTAAACTATGCAGAAATATACTTCACCACAACCATTCATTCTCCATTATTAGTCTGCAAATCCTTTTATTATTATCATAGATAAATAAAGTAACCCACGTCAGTATTTCTCCTTTTTGATCGAGAATTTTCACCACCATCCTCTTGGACATAGTTATATGCTCAGTTATATACCATGACATAACTAAATAACAAAACTGGAATGTATGGCCTGTTCAAAAACCAGACATACATTACTAAACTGTGATATAGGAACTATAGCCACCAGCAACAAACTATCAGGAAAGGTCGTTGATTATTAGCCGCAGCAGCTTCATGTTTCCCAAAGTTGGCCACCGCTTTTCAATGGTGATGAGGACAATTGAACCAACTCTTAGCTGAGCTTCCCGGGCAAAATTAAAAAAATGGTCACCTCCATTCTGCCGTCGGTTTGTATGGAGTACGTCGTGCTCATGTCTATTGCATCACACACCTCTGTTAGATTTATTGCACCGTTTTGAGGTAGATATCCAAGGTTCAGCTTTAGAAGTCTCACAACAGCAGACGGGATTCTCTGCAGATTGTACCGATATTACTAGATAAAATCAATGTACAAGGACATAAAACATCGAAAATAGCAAACGAAACCATGGGAGTGGATCAAAACAAATATTGAATGACTAACCAGACGACCATTTATGACATTGGTGACGTTTAGATGCTGGACAAAGGGTATGGTGGGGAACTCGTCGGACTCAAACACAAAGTATATCATCTGTCCAAATTGTCTATATGAGAGGTTTATGCCTCGACCAAACACTGTTTTCCCAATGTACTCCTCCGAATCATTTAGATAATCAAGAGCTACAGGGAAAAAATAACTCATTTTCAAACGAATTTGTTTAAATAAATGAACTCGCTTTGAAAGTTGAAAAAGTATGGTTAAATTCAATCCATGTGATCAAGTTGAGATGATAATCAACATAATTGCAAAAAATGTTTTGAAAATAACTATGACTATAGATATGACATACATTTCATGGACAGAGGTAGGAGCACCAAAGTACGCCGATAAACAAAGTTGATAAAGCAGGATAGAAGTTGATGCACTTACCTAGTGATGGTTTGGGAAGGGTTCTGTGACCTCCTCGAGAATCACTGAGCCTCAGATCTATCTCAATGGACAGACTCCCAATTTCTAGGTTTATGATGATTAGATCTCGATAACGAAGATCATAGTCGCTAATCAACTTTTCCCAGCCAGGTCCATGAATTTTAGACCGGTTAGGTTCATCGGTGATGCAGATCTCATATGACAGATCCTCATTGCTGATCAGTACATGATTCCTATGTTTTCCTTCTTCTTGAAACGCTTCCTCTTTCCACTGATTGATTGAAGAAGTGACTTACTGCCTGCAATAGCATGGCACATACTGCCCAAAAAAAGAAAAAAATATTCACCCGGTAAGAAGGAATCCTTGAATATTGAGATGTATAATCAACACAGATAGCAGTTTTCATATTTATACGAGTTGTTTTCAACAGGTAGCATTTGATAAAACAAAACATATCGAGAATTGAAAACATCTCGTTAAATGTAGGCATTCCATTTCAACAATATTGGAGAAACTTTTATTTCCTGCCATCAGAAACATACAGTAGTTGGTAGTAAGTGTTGGGCATGGGGTGCCAAACATTTCTCCTTACTAGGCATGTCTTGTAGCAGCGAGGAAGAGGCACTGTTATCGCGCTGTGGAGAACGCCTGACTCCAATCCAGGGCAACCGAAGTTGCTACATATATCACAAGACAAGGTTTCCCCTGGAATACATTGCAAAACAACATTTACATGAAATTCTCGACACAAGGAAAATTAAATTATCTTGAAAAATTATTCGGCTAAAGGGGGACTTTTCACAAATAGTCATTCACACACAAATACCTAAAAAGACATGTGCACAGGATGACAGTTTAACAACGGTAGTAATAAAAGAGGAAATATGAAAATAATTAAATCAGTATTAATTTTCCAAAAGGGTTGCTTAATTCATAACAATTCAGTATTGACTATTTTTAGAGCAGTTCACAATCTTGAATGTCACTGTCACTCAGCGAAGGGATCTCTGCTGCTTGGTTATAAAAGCAGCTTTGGGAAATGTATATTTCAAGACAAGACAACCAAAGAACAGAAACAAATAGTATATCATCATGCAACCCAGCAACGTCATCCGCAACCCTACGCTACCATCGCCAACGCCAACTACCCGAGCATGTGTAGGTTGGTAGTATTTGAAACGGGTGATCCAGGAACGTTAACCTCGCCCCCAGCCTACAAGACCCCAAACACCATCCTTAAGCACAAACGCCGACTCCCAGTCAACACCACCCCAAACGCCGACCTCCAGCACCCCATGGCCGGCTAGCAATACAACGCAACGTGTGCCCACTCCCTTTGACTTCCGGCTACCGCTGTTGTTTGCAAGCCCTATCGGGCTTCAATTTAAACTACCAACCTCCCTCGGCGAAGTTCATTTCTCACCTGGGACTTGGATGCCATAAGGCGCTGCGACTCCTAGCATCGTGCCTTGCTCCGGCGAGGTCATTGGCCTAAGAAGCACGGGTCGTGTATAGGTTTGGCCTCGTAGTGCACGGATTTGGCTGAGTTCACAACAAATTTCCAGGCAATTCTTAGCATAACAGCGTAGATGTATCACTTTCAAACATGAACAGACAAATCAACAAAGAGGGAAACGGATCGTAGCGAAAAATTCACATAGAAATGAAGAGAAAATGGACTAACCCTAGGTCGAGATGGAGAATCAAGAGAGAAAAGACGGTGAACTCCACAGCGGGTGAGTGGGAGCAGGGATCTGGATTGGCACAAAACAGACAATTATAATACGCGCCTGCTCACTGACATGGGGCCACTATACAGCGGCAGAGATAATGAGTTTTATTTTCTTTTTCTTTCCTTTCAAGGAACGCACGTTGCGCTCAAGATGTAGAGGGACGTACGGGTTGGCAGAAAAAGATGTCAGTTCCAGGAAAAAGTCCACAATGACACAACTAGTGCACTGCTCTTCCTAGATGTAGCTTATTAGGGGAATAGAGGCACGAACGGACGGCCCCAACACGCACGGATTTACAAGACCATAAGGCACGGCTTTGCCTCTGTATTCCAAATATTCTTAGTGAGGCATGCACTGTGAGAGGCGCGGTCTTTAAGCAGTCGTGGGACAGTTGTACATGTCCATGATGCACGACCATGCTTCTGTTTTCTGAGGTCTTTTCCCCTAACACAGTCTCTCGGAGGGACAGGGACGTGAAGCAACGGTACGCACGGTTCTGTAAGGATAAGAATAAGACGCACGGAAGTGCCTCTGTATTCGAAATGTTCTCAGTGACGCGTTCATTGACAGAGGCACGGTCTTTAAGCAGTTGGCGCACGGTTGTACATGTGCATGACGCACGGACGTGTTTGTGTTCTCCCAATTGTTTTCCCCTAACACGGCCACTCTGGGGGACAGGGACGTGAAGCCACAGTACGCACGGTTCTCTAAGGAGAAAATGCACTGGAGTTCCTCTGTTTTCGTAATATTTTCAGTTGTTCGTTCACTGAGAGAGGCCCGGTCTGTAAGCAGCAGGGGCACAGGTGTACGTGTAAATGACGCATGACCATGCTACTGTTTTCTGAATTGTTTTTCTCTGACACGGTATCTTGGATGGACACGGTCTCTACAATGAAAAGGGGCATGGAAGTGCCTGTGTATTCCAAATGTTTTCAGTGACACGTTCACACAGACACACGATTTCACAACCTCTTGATGCACGTTTCCTGTGGGATGCACAGACGTCCTTCGGAGAGGCACGGTTGCAGCAGATGCACGTTTGTAGTAGACGCATGTTGCTTTTAAAAGACAGAATTTGATGCCAAGCAACTGAGATAAAGAACATGAAACTAGTTTGATTTTTTAGCATGTGTGAGCTGATTTCTTTTAGCTTTGGGTAATTGTTCATGGATCTACAAACATATGATCAATATTGTAAACAGAAAGCACGTAATTGATATCATAAATATTCATATTCCTGTTTTTAAATATGAGCTTACTGCCTGAAAATAAAAAATAGCTTACAGACAGTATGGTGGAAAAGGAATGAGAATTGTTTGACCATGTTTACACAATGCACTCATTCAATATCGCAAGTACATCTCTCCAGACCTGTTTTCAACATTCACAGTTGAATGGATCTGGCAAATCCAGATATTCAACGCCTGTGTTTTTTAAATCCATGTGCATATGCTTGCAAGTTGTTGTTAATTTAAGCTGAGCACAATTAGAAGCCCTTTTCTCCATCTGCAGTACCTCTTGTTGCCGTTTGTAAAATTCACCAGTGAAATCTGTGCGCAAGCCAAACTTAAGCCTGATGGTCAGTAACATCCTAGCATTCAGAATAAAGAATGTCACAAATTCAGTGTTTGCATCTATGACTTCATAGTCTTCCAGCGTTAATGTCCTCAAACAAATGTCGTGATTCTTGAGAAAGACCCGCTGCTTTTGGCGCCATTCATTTGTTATACCTCTTTGATCCCATCCTCCTCCCTAAACACACATGAAGAGCAAACTGAGCGGTTAGAGCCAGTATAATATGTATATTGTGCGTGGGCTTTCAACGTGTGTGAAATCATCACCTCAATGAACAAGTTCTGCAAGCATTGAAAGCATCGCAGCAAGTCAAAAACCTCATCCAGATTAAAGCATGTCTGTGAGATAAACAAGGTCTTGACAGAATCCAGCACCGCAGATAGGCTACTTATGCAGAGACCCTTCATTGAGCACAGAACATGATATTATTAGCTTGTGGATGTGAATCTTATGTGCTTTTGAATAACGCAGGTCGAAGTAACGTGCAGAGGCAGTACCTGAAAAACTGTAGACCCAATGACGATATTCGTTTCATTGGATAATTCAGAAATTTTTTCCAAGGTGTCCAAATTAGGCGCAGACACAACTGTTATTTGTAGTTGTCCGTCTACAGAATCATGTAGCAGTCTTCGGAGTGAAGAGGCATCCTCAATGATGAGTTTTCCTCTGTCAGAACGAATGCCAATGCTTACAAGCGTAGCTGAGTTTATTCGCAGACAGCAGAATTTCTTGTTGCAAACAAGCAGCAGACACTGCAGGCCAGGGGAACTGGAATGGATGACCTTCTGTAAGGAGACATCCGATATACAAACATCCACCAGCGAAAGTCTCCTGGGCAGTGGGAGGCGAAGCATTTCTACTAAATTGTCTTCTAGTTTGCACATGGCGAAGGTGACGGTGTGGAGAGACGAGTGAAATTTCTAGATGGATGCCGGTGGCGACGGCATAGATGAAGAGAATCTGTGTGGTTGCCTGGGCCCTGGGTAGAAGAAAATTGGGAATATGTGATAGAACTCTAGAACCTGGAGTTTGTCCAGATTCCGAGACAGGAACAACTCATCGACGACACAAGGTTGGCACTGGAGGTAGCTTGTCGGGATGCAAAGGTGGTGAATCGGGCCCTCGTGATCGGAGACGATAGATACAGGAAGACTGAAATCATCAGCCACCGATTCTCCGCGGCAGTTGCAACTAAGATGTCGGCATTGAGTTCCGACGTATGTTTTCTGGACGATTTGCTTGCTAGGGAGGACACGGATGATTTTGCAACAGATTTTTTCCAGAGAGCTGGTAGAACGAGTACGAGGGATCGCATGAAAGTCGAGATCGAGAGGTGCGGTGCGCCATATGTGGCGCCACCGAGATGCGAGCACTTGTGTGCGGATGCCCTCCTTTGTGGGCAGACGAGAGATTATCTCGCCGAGGATGGTGTCCGGGAGATCACTGATGTGGTCCGGACCAGACTCAACATGGTTCTCGGATCCAGTGGGCGGGCCATAGCCGCTCCTCTTAATGTGCTTAGAGGGAACGTGTACAACCGCGAACCTCGTCTTCTTTTTGCTAGAGGCACGCTTCTTCATCTCCATTGCCGAGCTCGTGCCGCCTCCGTTGCAGCTCTCTGTCCGGTGGATCTGGAAAGAGGGTTAGGGTTTCACGATTCACCTTTTTTCCTGAAATATATATATATATATATATATATATATATATATATATATATATATGTACCTAAACTAGAAGATTTCGATGCAGTGGTGGACTAGTCACGGCCTCGACGGACGTGTGGCTTCTCAAGGCATGGGTAACAACCGTCCGGATATACAAAAGTTTGGTGGCAGAGGCATGGGTCCGAATACTCAGTTAGGGAGGCACGGTTGTGAAGTCTTTAGAGACACGGGGGTGTGGCGCCACGACCACGAAACAGTCACGACAAGTGTCATGTGAGGCACGTGCATGCAGGCGCCGGAGGCACCTAATTGAAGCCTCTATGGGCACGGACCTAATCGAAGCCTCTACAGACACAGGTATCAACCCTCTGGATGCACAAAAGTGTGGTGGCATAGGCATGAGTGCGAACACTCAGGTGGAAAGACACGGTTGTGAAGTCTCTGGATCCACAGGCGTGTGTGTCCACGGGAACATAAAAGCCACGGCTCGTGTCACGTGAGGCACAAGGATGAAGGCTCCGGAGGCACCGAAGTGAAGCCTCTATAGGCACGTACGAGTATCAACCCTCTGGATGCACAAAATTATGGTGACAGAGGCATGGACCCGAATACTCAGTTAGGGAGGCACGGTTGTGAATTCTCTAGAACCACGAGGGTGTGGCACCACGGGCATCTAAGAGTCACGTCAATAGTCATGTGAGGCACATGGATTGAGACACCGGAGGCATGGAAATGAAGCCTCTTAGGCACGGACGTTGGGGTTCTCGAGACACGAGTATCAACCCTCTGAATGCACAAAAGTGTGGTGGCAGAGGCATGGGTGAGAATACTCAGATGGAGAGGCACCGTTGTGAAGTCTCTGGACCCACGGGCGTCTGGCTCCACGGGCACGTAAGAGTCACGGCTCGTGTCACATGAGGCACGTAGAAGAGGTCCGAATACTGAGATAGAGAGCCACGGTTATGAAGCCTCTAGAGTCACGGTGCGGTCACGTGAGGCACATGTACATGGATGCAGGCACAGAAGGCACCGAAGTGAGGCCTCTATAGGCACGTGTACCAACCCTCTGGATGCACAAAAGTGTGGTGGCAGAGGCATGGGTGCGAATACTCAGTTAGAAAACCACGATTGTGAAGTTTCTAGACAAAGTCTGACCTTGAGACGAAGATATCCAAGCTTCAGCCTGGGGTCATCGGTAACAACAGCCGTCATGTCACGAGAGGCACGGTTCTACGGGCGGATGAAGCACGGATGTGCTTCGGTATTGGAAAGATTCCCACTGACGATTTCAGTATCAGGAGCATGGTCCTATACTAACAAGAGTCAGGGTCGTGACTAAATACTCAGAATCTTTCCGCTGAAACATTCACTGTGGAAGGCACGGACGTCCCGTAGCACGGAGCACGAGTTTACAACCAGTAGATCCACTGGTTTACAGGTCATGTGAATACACTCTAAGCATCTTGTTCGTTCTAACAACAATTATATTTTTTGCAGCTTCAATGTTTTTTTTCGTGCAACTGCGTATTGCTCTGCATCACAAAACCAATCTAGTAACATAATATAAAGCCATATCAAATGGTACCATATTAAAAATGCTTACAGCTTGTGTCGGCTGTTAGAAGACAAGCACAATTACAAGACTTTCTAACCAAGCATTGTTATGGCAAGCTTACAGACGGTGCAAAAAAGTACAAGGGTTGTTTGTTCATGTTCAGACAAAACCCACGTTCAAAAGGGCGCAACAACATGTAACCCTGCAAGCTTGAACAACTTACTCAGGCTGTGTTTTCAGCAGTCACAGCTGAATGGGTCCGTCAAATCCAGGTATTCAACACGCGTGAGTTTTAAATAAAAGAACCGATGCTTGCACGCTCCTGATAATATACGCTGCTGATAATATAAGGCGAGCACGTTCAGAAGCCTTTTTGTGCCACAGAAGATCCTTTTGTTGCTCTTCGTAAAATTCTTCCGTGAAATCTTGGTGGAAGCGATAGTTAAGCCTCATGGTCTCAAGCTTGCTTGCATTCAGAACAAAGAATCTAACAAATTCAATGTTTACCAAGTAGGGTTCATAGTCATCCAGCGTTACAGTCTTCAAACGAAAGTCATGTTGTTTGAGAAACACCCGGTGCTTACGACGCCACGTATTTGTTTCTCTGTAACAGACTCCTCCCTAAATGTACATGAAGATTGAAAATACTTAAGGTCTAAAAATAGAGATTCTGTCGAAAGAGCAGATGAATGATTAATTCTATTACCTCCTTCCTGGTAAAGTATTTATTAGATTTTTGTAAATACGGGTGTATGTAATACTAAAACATGTCTAGCCACGGGTGTATCCATTTACAGACAAATGTAGGACAAGCTTTTTAAGACACGCAGGAGAAGTAGTACAGTATGCATGTTATGGGCTTTCAATGTGTGTGAGAATCATCACCTCGATAAACAAGTTCTCAAGGCTTCGAAAGCATTGCATCAAGGCAACGACCACGTCCACTTCAAAACACATCTTGATGAGCAAAGTCTTGACCGTTTGAAGCACTGTTGATAGGCTGACTGTCGGCAAACCCTGCATGGTGCACGCACAATGATATTAAAATTGAATAAAAGGTTGTATTACATGAAACTTGTTTACTCGGACAAATACAGCTGAAAAGTAAGTACCTGGATAACTGTAGGGTTACGCGTGACCTTTGATTCAGAGAAAAAATCATGGAATTTGCCCACGGTCTCCAGTTTTGGTGCAGATATGACAGTTATATGCAAGTTGCTGCTCAGAATATCGTTAAGCAACCGTTGAAGTGACGGGGCATCCTCTATAACAAGTTCGCCATGTCCACAGCGAATTCCAATGCTTACAAGATTACGTGAGTTTATTCTGATGCAACGGCTTTCCATATTCCAAGTAAGCAGAAGGCACCGGAGTGCGGGGCAACTAGAGTGGATGATGCTTTGAAGCGAGACGTCTGATATATCAACGTCGACAAGTGAAAGTCTCTTGAGCAGTGGTAGTTTAAGAGCCCAAACGTAACTGTCTGGTATTTGGCAAAGAGCAAAGGTGGCGGTGTGTAGAGAGGAGGCAAACCGAGAGAAGGACGCCGGTGCAAAGGGCGCAGATGAAGAGCATGTGAGTGGTCGTATGACACAGTCTGTCACGAAATCTGGGAACATGTAATAGAACTCAAGCACCCGGAGATTGTTTAGTTTGGATGATTTGAGCCAGGCGTCGACGGCGGATGGTCTGGACTGGAGGTAGCACGCCGGTATGCAGAAGCGGTGAACTGCGCCCCCATGGGCGGAGAGGATGGCTTCCAGAAGGGTCATCTCATTAGTGCCAAATTTGCGACGGCACCGAGTTCCGAAGTGTCTTTCACGGGCGAGCTCCCAGGTGGGAGGTTCACCGCGGGGCGCTATGGAGATTTTCTCGATATGAACTGTTTCTAGAGGCTTAAAAAGACAAGCGACACGGAGCTCATGACAGTCGAGATTAAGAGGAGCGGTGCGGTGCGCCATAGACGGCGCCACGGAGATGCGAGGACTTGAGTGCGAATGTCATCCTTGGTGGGAAGACGGGAGATAATCTCACCTAGGATGCCGCTCGGAAGGTCGCTGATGCGGTCCGGAAGAGTTTTTTTCTCCTGCTCCTCAGATCCAGTGAGTGGACCCTCACCGGTTCCCGCCGGTACCGTCAAACACCCAGAGGAATGCGTCGTCGATGGCACGAACCTTGCCCTCTTGCTACTAGAAGCATCGGACTCCATCTAGTAGTGATGGGTGCGGTGGATCTAGAAAGACGGTTTGGAGGACGGAGGTGTTGCAACAACACGGTTTAACCTATTTTTAACTGATGTCGTTGCGAGAACAGTGACTAGACTAGCCTCGCGAATGTGCCTCCCCGACTACACGAGTCAGCTGAACCAATGATAACATGGTGGCCATGCCTCCACTTGATTCACGCACATGCCTCTCCGAGCAACGCGTCACTACAGACATATTGAAGACGAACGCACGACCGCAACTCTTCTTCTTAACATGGGACGCACAACCGCAAGTCTTCTTCTTAATATGGATAGTGCCTCCACTAGCTCGACCGACATGCCTCTCTGAGTACACAACTCAGCTGAAATAATCACAACTGAGAGGCACGACCGTCTCCTCTTATACTATAGGACCGTGCCTTCACTAACTTCACGGTCGTGCCTCTCTTACTGCACGAGTCAGCTAAATTTATCGAAACACAGAGGCATGACCATGAGCCTTCTTAACATAGGACCGGACCTCCCCTAGATTCATGTGCCTCTCCGAGCAAACATGTCGGAGGAAACATTTCGAACCGAGAGACACACCCACAACAACAACAACAACAACCAGAACAACAACAACAACAGCAACAACAACCACATTTAGCTTTGCATCTGCTTTGAGTACCATAGTTTGAATAAGAATTTGAACTGATAAGTTCTATTAGTAGTGTACTGTGAGGATTTCAACTGCACGCATAGTTTGAAATAACACACATACGATACTTAACTTGATACTAGTAGTTAAAATTTATATGGTGTAATGCCATCCCTCCATCACCGTACACGTCTCGCGTCATGCCGTTTTTTTGTAAAGACTGGTGATCAAAAGTGAGAGCAAGTACTTGCCGCGCACAGTGCGCCACTAGATACTGATTAATAGAACCCAATCAACTTTCAGCCTGGCTGCATCTGCAAAAGCAGAAAACCCGGTGATCGCGATCCTTCCATCTTTGTGTATACAGTAGGTGCCAGGCAAATCAAGGGTGCTGAAAATTTGAACAAGCCTGATGCTGCCCTTGAGACGCAGATATCCAAGCTTCATCCTAAGATCATTGGTAACAATAGCCGGGACTTTCTGTACAAGAACAAATTATTCTGGCATTAAATTAAGAGGACAGACATGTCTCTGTTGACGGTGGATTAAAGAAAGAAACAATGACGTACCAAGCGGTCTGTGTGAATGTTGGTGAAACATAGACAGTGCACAAAGGTAATGGCAGGGATGTGTTTAGCATTTAAGACTAGTTTAATCATGCAAGCCATGTGGATGTAGGAAAGTTTTATGCCCTGGGTGTCGACTGTCTTGTCTATGTAGCTCCTTTGTGATAAACTGAGACCTTCAAGAGCTAAATAAATACAAACATGTATTAGCCACTATGTGTGAAGCAGTGAATAGAGTAGTTAAAACTAAAATAAATGAATAATGGTTTTTAAAAGGGAAATTACAGTTTTAAACTACATTGTGAGCACAAAGAAAGATTTAATACATTATATCACAGAGATTAAGCATATAAATGCCAACAGCATGCCATAGTAAAATTATAATAGATAAACGTTAAACTAGAACAAATATTAAGTCAAGTAGCATCTTGATAAGCGGTCAGAATATACCAACGGAAGGTTTGGGAAAGGCTTTGTGACCTCCTCGAGATTCACTCAACATAAAATCAATGTGAAAGAAGAAATCTTCTCCTTGCAAATCCAGTTTAATAATATCACCGTAAAACAGATCATCGTCACGTATCAACATTTCCCATCCACGTCCATGAAACTTAGACCTATGGTTGCCATCTGTAAACTTAATCTTGCAAGACAATTCCTCAGTAGTGCCAAACACAAGGTCAAAATCTTGTTCTTCAAAACCATCCTTGAAAGCTTCATCTTTCCATAAAGAGATCAAAGAAAGGACCTGGTTCCGGTAGTAGCATGGGACATACTGCAAAAAAGTAAAATTAAAACAAAAGTATATAAAAGTTTTACTGATTTTCAAAAAAATGCATGAAAGTGTTTTTTTCCATGTAATTACTTGGCTTTCAGGCACAGGCACAGACACCGTATATGATATTTAATTAAACCTATACAACACAGTTGAGCTTCTAATTACATCAAGGCCTATAAAATAAAAACAAGCATGCGCAGTATATTTTGTTGTGAAGGAATATGTGTGGTTGCTGACTGCGGATTAAAGGTAACTGTAGCAACGACAGTGATGAAGGTTTTTTACTAGCCACGTGATTGGTAGTAAAACTTACCAGGCACGACTCATAACAACGAGGCAAAGGCACAATCAAGAAAGATTGGGCAACATCAGATTCAACACCGGGACAATTGAGGTTCCTGCAAACACCACACGCCATGGTTATCTGCAAGATGTAACAATATATAAGACTCGGGTTCATTAATTATTAACGATACTGGTATATAATGAGAATGACTATATAGATCTGACTATATAGATCCATTTATTTCAACACTCCGCTAATGGTACATAGAATTAAAGGACTATACATCACTGATGCATGCTTGTTTCAACGACTAAGATAGAGCGGAGCGAATGCTGATTTGGTGATATCCCTTGATGTCAGTGTCTCTGTAAAAATAAAAAAACATGCACAGACCTCCTCAAATCTACTAGCTGGCAGGGAACTAGCTGGAAAAAAAATCAACTATAGTCCTCCAAGATTATTCCCCTATAGAACCTCTTAAAAGGGGTAAGATCTTATCACAAAAACTAAAATTAAAAGGGTAACATACAAAAAGAATCCAACTAACAAAACACAGTGTGCAACGCATAAGTAATCGGCAGAGGGGGAAAAATTACTGTATTTCAGAGGAAGTGGGCGAACCGTAGATCTATCTATGTGGACTGTAGAGTGAGGAAGATGAAGCAAGTAAGACAGAAGGAACCAGACAAGAGGAGGGAGTGGAAGAGCAAGTGACTCGGGATAGGAGATGCACATAACGATGTATTTATGGAGTAATTATGGAGAGGGAAGTAATTCTGTGTACAACTGGCCAAAACTGAAACTACTGGGAAAAGTAAATGGCTCCTTGCCATCCCAGCGCAAAAAAGGGGGTAGGGGGTCTGGCGAGTAGGTGGAATCTTTGGTCGAGCCGGACCATGTCGAAGTCCCTCGCTTTCATTTGCCCTCTCGCTCTCTCACTATCTCTCTTCCCCTCTCTCTCTCTCCCTCTTTCTCTCTCTCACTTTCCTCATGAATTCGACGCTGCCTACGGCACCGCATCTGCTCACATCCTTCGTGCCATGTCGACACCAAAGATTGGAGAAGAGAGGAGGCAGGAAGGCTTGAACTTCCTTGAGCTGGATTTTGATTTCTATGTTGGTGATTTCCTACTACATACGGAGTGTTGAACTGGGGTTTTGTTTTCCCAAAAAAAGATCTGAGCTCTAAACATTCATGTGTCCTTGTAGAAGAACCCTGATACCATTGAAGACCGGGATTTTTGTGGTAAAGAGGTCGACCATCCTCTCTATTGCGTTCTCCATGATACCAAGCCTCTCAGGTGTGTGGCCTTTGTAGGAAGTGACACGGGAAGGAGGTTCTACGGCTGTGCTATGAAAGTTAGTAACTTTCGAAAATCTGTGCTACTTTCTTGTTGAATCAAACTGGTTGGATGTAGGACATGTAGTCTCCAAAGAATACTGATTACTTCTTGTGTTTTGAGGTTGATTGTAGGAAACATTGTGTAGTTCTTTTAGTTTACATAAAAGTTAATGATCACTACTTATTATACATCACTGTGCACAAAAGAAGTGATCTAAACACTCTCATGTTTGTTTACAAAGGGACTTCTGTTTAATGGTCAGTATATTCTTCCCAAAAAAAACCTCTGTAAATAAGTTGGCTACAAAGGTAGCTCCATATTAATTGAAGCTGGCTTAAAAGAAACTAAGAACAATTTTGAAATAACTCTGTGGACAGGGTGGGCGAAGTACATAATTAGTGATGCGGATACCTAACCATTGACGTGCCACATTACATAAGCACAATACATAGTTAGTTGAATGAGGTTATAAACCAAGTATATGTCAACTTTATTATATCCCAGAGCTAGAGGAGTAGTATATTAATAGTTTCTGTTCATTTTGTTCCTTTTTGTTCGCAGAGAGGCGTGAACTGTGGAGTCGTCGAATGGGTTGACAACCCATGGCCTATCATTTTGCAGAGGTGCCTACTCAAGCTTTGGGAGATGTTGCATGAGAGAAATTATGATAGGCAAGCACAGAATGAAGAGATAAGCAGGCTTAAAATGGAGATTGAACAAGTGAAGCTTAAGCTCAAGAATCTTGTTGCAGCTGTGGAAAGAACTAGTGTAACTACCATAGAGATTGATAGGTAGAAGAAGCAGATGGGTATCGTTGATAAAGATGTCAAGCGCATTCAGAAGTCTCTCACAGGTGCCATTCAGAATCTTAAGGATGAGAGGGGTGAAATTAAGCTGGACATGGATTTTCTGAAGGAGGAGGTGCATATACTGAAGGAGAATAGGAAGAAGATGCAAAGTGTCATCTGTGATCTTTTGGGGCAAGGGTTTGCGAACACTGATGACCTCCTGATGATCAAGGCAATCCTTGAAGAATGATCATTAATAATTGTCTTCTTTTGAAATGTTGCAAGGAATACTCGTCTAGTATAAGTCTATGCTTGGACATGGTTATTTGGCTAGAGGCATCTATCTTATTTTTTGCAATTTTTCAGAGGGTGTGTGATGGTCTACACACATGAAATATTGATCTCCTAAATATTTTATTTTCAAAGACACGTGCTGCTAGCAAGGCGCATCCAGCAATCTTTCGGCTCGGATCATTCCACAAGACATGGGTTACTATGGTCTAGCAATGCACAGCCCTCGCTTCGGCACGCATGGGGAACCATGCCTCTGCTAACTTGGCACTGAGTTGTCAAACTTGCAGAACAGGCATGGTTCTATGCGAAGCAGGAGCACCGCACTACTGCTGACACACATAGAATCTATAATCTATAGAGGCACGCTTACTCATGAGGCCGACGCATGCCTGTGCCTCTGTGACTCAAACAAGGCGTACGTTTCTACATCCATCGTGCCTCTCGGCATCCCAAAATTTCACACGGGTCACATTGAGTGGGATAGGCAACATCGTGAGTTTGCTGGAAGCACAGTTTCACATTAAGCAGGGTCGAGGCCATCCGTGTGTGTTCCGTGGCCCTGCCTCTTCTGTTCCAAATGTTTTTTGTTCCGTGGTCCACTTAACAGAGAGCAACACATTCATTCGAGGACTTCCGTACACAAATGTTGTAGCAACAAGACAAAATGACATAAAACTAGGTTGATTTATTTTAGTACATGTGAGCTGCCTCGTAGCTCCGTAGCACAAAAACATCTAACTGTTTAGACAGAACCCAGTCTCGGAATGGCGTGACGACATCTAACTGTATTAGCTTGAACAACTAACTACAGCCCTGTTTCCAGCAGTCACAAGTGAACAGATCTGACAAATCCAGGTATTCAACACGCCTGTGTTTCAAATCCAAGCACGCATGATCGCAACATGCTGATACTTTGAGGTGGGCGCATTTGGAAGCTTTATTCTCCCACTGGAACAACTTCTGTTACTGTTCGTAAAATTCTTGCGTGAAGTTTGAGGGAAAGCGAAACTTAATCCTGATGGTCTCTAGCTCCGTTGCATTCAGAATAAAGAACCTCACAAATTCAATGTTCTTCCCGCTTCTTTCATAATCTTCCAACGTTACTGTCTTTGGATGAATGATGTGTTCTTTGACAAACGCCTTGTGCTTGCGATGCCAAATATTTCTTGCACCATCAGCAACATATCCTCCCTGAAAATGCATAAAGGTTGAAAAATACTTAGGGTATATAGAAGGAGAAAATGAACGATAAATTCTATGACCCTCATCCCAAACACTTTGTCCTACATTTGCCTAGATATGGATGTATATACAATACAAAAAAACTCTGGAGTACTGCACTATGCATGGTATGAGCTTTTCATTGTGCGTGAGAATCATCACCTCAACAAACAAGTTCTCCAGGTTTGGAAGGCATTGAATCAAGTGAACGACCAGGTCCACTTTATAAGACATGATCAAAAGCAAGGTCTTGACAGATTACCGCATTGTAGTTAGGCTGTCCGTCGCCAAATCCTTCACGGAGCATAGAAAACAAATCATAAATTTAATAAAACAAAGGTTGGATGACATGAAACTCCTTTCCTCAAGCAAATGCAGCTGAAAGTATTGTGAAATGGCAGTACCATAAGACCTGTGGAGTCAAGTGAGATTCTGAATTTGCCCAGTGTCTCCAGTTTAGGTGCAGAGATGATGAATACCTCCATGTTATTGCTCTGGATATCATGAATCAGCCATTGAAGTGAGGGGGCATCCTCGATGATGAATTTTCCTTTCTCACCACGGATGCCGATGCTTACAATGTTAGGCGAGTTTATTGTGATGCGATGCCTTTCTCTATTGCAAGCAAGCAGCAGGCACTTGAGTGCAGGGCAACTAGAGTTGATTATGCTTTCCAACGAGAAGTCTGATATATCAACCTCAACAAGCAAAATTCTCTTGACCAGTGGTAGTTCAAGAGCCCGTACATAATGGTCTAGTATCTGGCAACACACGAAGCTGACAGTGCGCAGAGAACAGGAAAACCGAAAAATGGACTTCGGTAGTGAGGGCGTAGATGAAGAGCATGTGTGTGGTAGTTTGACAGTTTCTTTGATGAATCATGGGAACAGGTAGTAAAACTCAAGTGCGTGGAGATTGTTCAATCTGGAGGACTCAAGCCAGGCATGGACAGTAGAGGGTCTGCACTGGAGGTAGCATGCCGGTATGCAAAGGCGGTGAACTGCGCCCTCATGGCCAGAGAGGATGGACTCTGGAAGGCACGAACCATCATCAGGAACTGTTTTTCCGCGATGCCAAGTTTCGATGTATTGTATGCGAACAAGCTCCTCGCTGTAGGCAGAGGCCCTACTGATGATCTCGATATGAACTATTTCTAGGGCATTAAAAAGATGAGCGATAGGGATCTCACGGCAGTCCAGATTCAGAGGAGCGGTGCGCCAAACAGGGCACCACCGATGTGTGAGGATTTCAGTGTGGATGCCCTCCTTAGTGGGGAGACAGGAGATGATCTCACCGAGTATGGCATCCGGGAGCTCGCTGATGCGTTCCGGACCAGACTCCTCTTCCAGATCCTCAGATCCACTAGGCGCACCCTCGCCACTTCCAGCCGCTACCGCCAAACCACCAGAGGAAGGTGTCGTCGGTGGCACGAGCCTTGCCCTCTTGGTGCTTGGCGCAGCGGAGTGGATCTCCATCTTTGTCTCCATTCCTGGGTTCACGACGCCTGCCAACACCGCTATATATGGCGTGGATCTGGAAAGACGGCTAAGCGTAACTGGGGATAGGAGGGAAGGGGAGAGGAGTGGAGGGATCGAAGGGGCAGTTGGAGAACAACTATATTATTAATATTGACATTATTTCCCCCGCAAAAAAATATTGATATTATTTCTTTCCTGTTGAGGAAGGAAACGAAGCACAACCTTTTAGATACAGGATGCACTGCCCTGCATGCAACAGAGGCACGCTCATCGATCGGAGGAGCAAGAGCAGGTTGTACATACACCATGCTTCTCTGCAGTGCAAACAGTTCCGCTTTGTGAGCAGAGCCATGGATGTACACGAAGCAGGGGCACGATAATTTGCGAGCAACTTACATGGATAGGGATGGCTGCGAAGCTAGCAACAGCACCCTTTTAAATAAAGCACAAGCACCGTGGTTCCACGACAAGCACGTCTCAATTTGCAGAAAGAGCATTGTCATGGTTCTATAGGACGCATTGTTCTAGATCCATCTTGCCTCCTTTCGTATAATTTTTTATCCATGGTCAGGACACTCAGGTCAGTGGAGGCATGTTTTTACATTAAGCAAAGTCACAACCGTGCTAGACTGTGCAACATGTTTCCACCCAAACGTTCACCACAGAGTCACGGACATACATAGAGGCAGTGCCGTGCAGTGACAACAAATGCATAGTTTTACAGGTACAAGAGGCACGAGCGCCTCTGTATTGTAAAATATTTTAGCTAACACGTTATTTGGAGAGGCACGGCCGTCACATCACACATGATTGCGTGTTCCAGATGTTTTCAGTCGCTCGTTCTATTCACACAGATAGCCACACACTCACTCAATCATATCAGCAAGGTTGGAGTCTCTAGGAAAGGTTGTAACATGAAAAGGAAATAAACTAGATAGATTTTTGCACTTGTGAGTTGCTTCACGGCTGAAGAGCACAAAAACAAGTTTCTGGCAAGCTTACAGATGGTGCATAAAGTACAAGCATTCCTTGATCATGCATACACAAAATCCAAACTGGGAAGCACGCAACAACACCCATCCTTTTCAGCCGGATAACCGTTTTCAGCATTCACAAGTCAATGGATCCGGCAAATCCATGATTGGACACTGGTTTGTCCAGATGTGTACTTTTAAATCCAAGTTCATATGCCTGCAATAGCACATCTAGAAGCCTTGTTGCCCCATTGAAGCACCTCTTGTTGATGTTCGTAAAATCCTTCTGTGATGTCTGGGGGGGAGCGAAACTTAAGCCTCATGGTCTCTAACTCCCTTGCATTCAGAACAAAGAACATTGCAAATTAAATGTTTTTATGGCAGTGTACATATTTTTCCAGCGTTACTGTCTTCAGACGAATGTCATGCTGTTCGAGAAACACCCGGTGCTTGTGGCGCCACTTATTTGTTACACCTTCCTCGTGACATACTCCTCCCTGAAAATGCATGAAGAGTGAGAATACTCGAGGTCTACAAGGGGAGAGAGAGACTTCCGATATAGTACACTATGCATGGTATGTGCTTTCAATGTGCGTGGAAATCATTACCTCGATAAAGAGGTTCTCTAGGCTTGGAAAGCATCGCATCAAGGCAACAACCTTGTTCAGATTTAATGACATGTGGATAAGCAGGGTCTTGACAGATTGAACCACTATTGATAGGCTGACTATAGACAAAGCCTACATCGAGCATATATCATAAAATTAGGTGAATAATAGTGGCATCACATGAAAATTGGTCACTGGAGCGAATGCAACTCAAGAGTATAGTGCAAAAAGTGAGTACATGAATAACTGTAGAGCCAAACACAATCTTGGATTCAGGAAATCCTTCGTAAAAATTGCCCAAACACTCAAGTTTAGGTGCAGAGAAGATAGTTATCTGCAAGTGCCGGCTCTTAATATCGTGAATCAACCGTTTAAGTGAGGGCGCATCCTCAACAATGAGTTCACCATTCTCACAAAGGATGCAAATGACTTCAACTTTGGCTGAGTTTATTCTGATGCAGTGGTCCAGGTTATTGCAAACAAGCAGTAGCCACTCGAGGGAAGGGCAACCAGAGTTGATTATGCTTTGCAGTGAGACGTCTGATATATCAACCTCCAAAAATGAAAGCCTCTTAAGCAGTGGAAGTTTAAACGATCGTGCATAGTTATCAGGTATTTGGCAAAGAGCAAATGTGATGGTGTGCAGTGAGGAGGAAAATAGTAGCGTGGAAGTCGCTAGTGAGGGCGCAGACGAAGAGATTTCATGTGTTAGTGTGATGGTTTTTCCCACGAAATGTGGTAACATGTAGTAGCACTCGAGAACATGGAGATTGTTCAGTCTTGGGGATCGAAGCCAGGCATCAACTATAGAGGGTCTACAGTGGAGGTAGCATGCCGGAATGCAGAGGCGATGAACTACGCCCTCATGGCTGGACAGCATGGCTTCCGGAAGGCTCAAACCATCAATGTCAGGTTGAAAACTGCACCGAGTTCCAAAATATCTTATGCGAATGACATCCTTGCTGGGGAGCATGGAGACTATGTCGATATGAACTGTCTCCTTGCTAGGGAGCATGGAGACTGATGAGCGACAGGGATCTCAATGCAGTCGAGATTTAGAGGAGCGATGCGCCATAAAGGATGCCACCGACGTGCGAGGATTTGAGTGCGGATGCCCTCCTTAGTGGACAGACGGGAGATGATCTCACCGAGGACACCGTTCGGGAGGTCGCTGATGCGGTCCAGACCAGACTCCTCCTCGTGCTTCTCCGAACCAGTGAGCAGACCCGTGCCGCTTCCGACCGCTACCGCCATACCCCCAGAGGAGGGCATCGCCGGTGGCGCGAGCCTCGCTTTCTTGTTGCTGGGGGCACCTGGCCGGTTCTCCATCTCCGTCTCCATTGCTGGGTTCGCGCCACCTACGAGGAGCGCTCTGTGCGGTATGGATCTGGACAGATGGTTAGGTCTTCACTGTGTGCGGATCCAAGTGTGAGGAGGGGAGGGGACGGTGAGCAGTTGGACGACAACTATAAATTATCTTTTTTCTTCCCTGTTGCGGAAGAAAACAAAGCACGGCCTTTTAGATACGGAACGCACTGTCCTACATGCATCGGACGCACGCAAGTCGATCAGAAAGGCAAGAACACGGCTTTGATTACACCACGATTCTCTGTATTTGAAGCAGTTACGGCTTGAATCGTGTCTCCCTGAATTCAAGAATTTTCCGCTGACACAAGCACTCTGTGAGCAGTGCCATGAGAATGAACAAACCAGACACACGGTCCTGCCTCTGTGATCCAAATGTTTTTCCACGAACATTTTTACTTTGTGAGGCAGGGCTCTGAAGCTAGCCTGGGCACGATTTTAAATAAAGCACATGCACGGTGCTTCCACGACAAGCACGTCTCAATTTCCAGTAACAGCACTGTAATGAATATACAGGACGCAGAGAAAACCTAACCGTCTTTACGCCCCCTCGTGTCTGCTCGCCTCCTCGCTTATCTTTAACTCACTTGGACCTGCGCGCAGTGAAGACCTAGCCGTCTGTACAGATCCACGCCACATATAGCGGGGCTCGCAGGCGGCGTGAACCCAGGAATGGAGACCAAGATGGAGGTCCACTCCGGTGTGCCAAGCACCAAGAGGGCAAGGCTCGCACCACCGGCGACGCCCTCCTCTGGGGGTTTGGCGGTAGCGGCTGGAAGCGGCGGCGGGCCGCACACTGATTCCGAGGATCGGGAAGAGGAGTTTGGTCCGGACCGCATCAGCGACCTCCCGGACGCCATCCTCGGTGAGGTCATCTCCCGTCTCTCCACTAAGGAGGGCATCCGCACTCAAATCCTCGCACGTCGGTGGCGCCCTCTATGGCGCGCCGCTCCTCTGAATCTGGACTGCCGTGAGATCCCTGTCGCACGTCTTTTTAACCCCCTAGATCAAGTAGATTTTGAGTTGATCACCGCGTACTCCGCCACACCGGAGGAACTCATCCGCATAACATACACTGGAACTTTTTTTAGTGGAGAACATGTCGGTGAAGATAATTCGTATGATGATTCGCACCTTCCAGAGGCCATCCTCTCCGGCCATGAGAGCACAGTTCACCGCCTATGCATACCAACGTTCTACCTCTAGTGCAGACCCTCAACCGTCGACGCCTGGCTTGAATCAACCAGATTGAACAGTCTCCAGGTGCTTGAGTTTTACTACATGTTCCCACCATTTTTGAGACAACATGACATAGTACCATTCTCAAGCCCTTCGCTTATGCCATCACCACCAGCATTCAACCCTCAGATTTCCTCCTCTCTCCACACCATCGCCTTTGCTCTTTGCAAGTTACCAGACAGTTATGTACGGAAGCTTAAACTACCACTGCTCAGGAGACTCTCGCTTGTGGATGTTGATATATCAGACGTCTCATTACAAAGCATCATCCACTCTAGTTCTCCTGCACTTGAGTCTCTGCTGCTTGTTTGGACAGTCAAGAACCATTTCATCAGAATAAACTCACCTAACCTTATAAGCATTGGCATTTGTGGTCACTATGGGAAAGTTGTTATAGAGGATGCCTCCTCACTTCAACGGTAGCTTTGTGATGATCATAGCGAGAACTTGCGTATAGTCATCACCTCTGCACCTAAACTGGAGGTCATGGGCAAATTATCAGATATTTTTGATGAATCCAGCATCGCAGATCACCGTATACTTATTCAGGTACTGACTTTCAACAATACTTTCACCTGCATTCGTTCGAACAAACAAGTTCCATGTAATCCAACCTTTATTCTACTAATATTATGTTTTATTCTACATAAAGTGTTTGCCGACAGTCAACACATCCACAGTGGTTCATTCTATCAAGACGTTGCTTATCAGCATGGATTATAATCTGAACATAGTCTTTGCCTTGGTGCACTGCTTCCGAAGCTTGGAAAACTTGTATATCGAGGTGATGGTTCTCACACACATTGTAAACACATACCATGCATGGTGTAGTACTTCGTTCATCTAAAAAGGCATCACTTACAATTGTATGTAATGGACAAAGATGTATATAGTCATGAACCAGTATTAGACACATCTGTGCCTAGACAAAACTAAAAAAACTTTTATCAAAATGGAGGTTATAGAATTTTTCCTTCACTTGCTTCACTTGCTCACTCAACAGAATCACTCTTTATAGACCTTAAGCATTTTAAATATTCATGTTTATTTAGGGAGGAGTCTCTAATGAAGAAAGTCTTACAAACGACTATTCTCGAGAGCACCATCATGACGTTCGTTTGAAGTCAGTGACGCTGGAAGGCTATGTACAATGCGAGAAAAGCATTCAATTTGCGACATTCTTTATACTCAACGCAAGACAGCTGGAGACTATCAGGATTAAGTTTCTTCTTCATGAAGACTTCACGGAACAATTTTACAAACAACAACAAGAGGTGCTTCAGTGGGACAAAAAGGCTTCTAAACATGCTTGCCTTAGGTTGTCACCAAGTTGCAACCACAAGCATCTTGGATCTAAGGCAAGCACGCTTTGAGCACCTGGATTTAACTGATCCATTCACTTGTAAGTGCTGAAAACAGTGCTGGAGTGGGATGTTGCTGCCAATTTCCAGTTTGGGTTTTACGTAGGCATGGTGAAACAATGCCCGTACCTTTTGCTCAATCTGTAAACCTTGCCAACAGCATTGTTATTGGGCTGCGCTCCCATGAAGGAGCTCGCAACTGCTAAAATCAAACTAATTTGTCTGCCTTTATCTCGCTGCAACAACATTGTATACCTTGTGCAGTAAGCAAAAACATTTTTATTCTCCGCGGAGTGATCCCGCTGAGCATAGCGTCCGGGAGATCACCGTTGCGGTCCAGGACAAGATTCTTGTTCGTCTTATTCAGGTCCAGCGGGCGGACCCTCGCCGATTCTCGCCGCTTCAACCACCAACACACAACCCCAGAGGAAGGCGTTGACAATTCACAGGAGCCTCGATCTCCTGGTACTAGAAACACCAGACTTGATATCCGTCTCCACTCCTGGGTTTCCCTCTGCTTCCTGGAAAGGCTGTGTGCGGAGGATCCAAATAGAGAGTTAGGTTAGGTCTTCACTGCGCACATCCAAGAAACACAAGAGCTTAACCGAGGAGGAGGAGAAGATCTCAAAAAAACTGAGGAGGAGACACAGTGCAGGGACACAACTGCAAATGTCATTGTTGTCGCACGGTTTTAAAAAGCACGGACGTGAAGTCTCTACAGCCATGGTTCTGTACCCAGTAGAGTCATGACTTGTGCACTCATGAACGCGTGGACCTTCGTGGCTTTCTGTGTTTCAGTGTTAAGGGTCACAGGCACAGGCGTGCAGCCCACAAAGGCATGGTGTGGTATTATATAGAGTTTTGTGTTTGTGTTCCGAATGAGTCGGTGGACTCGTTCATAAGGAGAGGCACGGACGTGAAGCCGATGGAGGCATAGTTTAGTATTACGCAGAGTCATGTTCGTGCATTTATTGCGGAAACCCAACGGAATTGGGTTCAGATGTCACTCACTGTTTACTTTGTGAGGCAATGAATGGTCGATTCAATAGACGCGGTTTTTAAAAGCACGGGCGTGAAGTCTCTACAGTCACCATTCTGTACCAAGTAGCGTCATGTCTTGTGTACTCATGAAGGCATGGTCGTGGCTTCCTATGTTGCAGTGTTTCAAGTCACATGCAAGGTCGCGAAGCCCACAAAGGCATTGTGTCGTATTATGTAGAGTCACGTTCATGTGTCTTTGTGTTCCAAATGATTCCGTTGACTCGTTAGCAAGGAGAGGCAAGGGCGTGAAGCCCACGGAGGCATGGTTTGGTCTTACCCAGAATCACATTTGTGCGTTTATTACGGAAACCTAGCGGAATTGGGTTCAGATGTCAAGACTTTCTGTTTACTTTGTGAGACACGTAATGGTCGATTCGAGAGACAGAAAGAGACACATGTTTATTTGCGCATTTCCACACGACTGGGGACTATGACATAGAGTAGCATAAACATAAAAAGACATAAAAGTAGATTGATTTTATCAGTTGGGAGCTCCTTCGTGGCTGCACACATCACAAAAACAAACAAAGCCTACAGACAGTTCAAAGAGTACAATGGTTGTTTGACAATGTTTACACAAAACGCGAACTCAAAAAGGTCACAACAACAAATAACTCCAAGAACTTGAACAACCAACTCAAGATCTATTTTCAGCATGCACATCTGAATGGATCCGTCAAATCCAGATATTCAACACTTCTGCTTTCTAATTCCGAAAAAGCATGGCTGCAACTTGATGATAACCTAAGACGAGCGCATTTAGAAGCCTTTTTGGCCCACTTAAGAACCCTTTGTTGCTCTTTGTAAAATGCTTTCGTGAACTCTGCAGGAGGCAAGCGAAACTTAATGCAGATGGTCTCAAGCTCCTATGCACTCAGAACAAAGAACGTCGCAAATTCAATGTTACTCGGGGACGGATCATAATCTTCCAGCGTTACTGTCTTCAGACAAATGTCGTCATGTTTGAGAAACTGCCGGTGCTTAAGACGCCATTTGTTTTTTTCACCATGACGAATGAATCCTCCCTAAAATATACATGAAAGTTGCAAATACTTGACATGTATAAAAAGAGAGAGTCCATCGAAAGACCGAATGAAACAATTAATTCTACCAACTCCGTCCCGAAAAGCTTGTCATACACTTGTCCAAATATGGGTGCAGCGATTCCAGTCAAATGTAAGACAAGCTTTTTGAGACAGAAGGAGTACTACACTATGAACGTTTGTGAAGATAATCACCTCGAGAAACAAGTTCTGCAGTTTTGGAAAGGACTGCAACAAGGGAACAACCAAGTCGACTATATAAGACATGCAGATAAATAAGGTCTTAACAGATTGCCGCAATGGTGTTAGCCTGAATGCCCCCAAACCCTTCATGAAAATTAACAGAAGATGGATCACAAAACTAATATAATAAAGGTTGGATCACATAAAACTTGTTTCCACTAAAACAAAATGCAGCTGCAAGTATTGGGAAAACTCAGTACCGCAAGGCATGTCACACCACAGGCATCCATGAATTTATCCAGTACAGTTGCAGAGACACCAATTTTCACCAAGTCCTCTCTCTGCATGAACCATAAAACATAGATCATCAAATTAATAGAAACAAAGAACAGAACAAGTACAGCTGAAAGTATCTTGGAAAGCCAGTACCTTAAGACATGTACTGACTTTCACACACACAAATTCACCCAGCATCTCCAATTTAGGTGCAGAGACGATGAATACCTCCATGTTATTGCTCTAGATATCGTGAATCAGCCGTTGAAGCGAAGGGGCATACTCAATAATGAGTTTGCCGTGTGCACAACGAACGCCGATGCTTACAAGGTTACGAGACTTTATTGTGATGCGGCGAACTCATGTACTACAAACAAGCAGCGGGGACTCAAGTGCGGGGCAACTAGAGTGGATTATGCTTTGCAGTGAGACGTCTGATATATCAACTTCCACAAGCAAGAGTCTTTTCACCAGTGGTAGCTTAAGCGTCCCTACATAATTGTCTGGTATTTGGCAAAGAGAAAAGGCGAGGGTGTGCAGTGAGGAGGAAAACCGAAACACAGACTCCGGTGCTGAGGGCGTAGGTGAAGTGCATACATCCAGTAGTGTGACCTCTTGCGTCAGGAATCCTGGGAATAGGTAGTAGAACTCAAGAACCTGGAGATTGTTCAGCTTTGAGGATCGGAGCCAGGCATCAACGATGGATGGTCTGCACTGTAGGTAGCACGCCGGTATAGAGAGGCGGCTAACCGAGCTATCATGGCCGGACAGGATGGATTCAGGAAGACTCACAACATCAGCAAAAGATTTTCGAGAGCACCGAGTTCCGAAATAGCATTTGCGGACACGCTCCTCGGTGAAGGTGGATAGCTTAGAGATGGTCTCGATATGAACTGTTTCTCCATCATTAAAAAGACGAGCGACAGAGATCTCGCGGCAGTCGAGATTCAGAGGAGCGGTGCGCCATAAAGGACGCCCCTGACGAGCGAGGATTCGAGTACGGATGCCCTCCCTCATGGGGAGACGAGAGATGATCTCACCTAGGATGACGTCTAGGAGATCACTGATGCGGTCCGAACGAGATTCCTCTTCTTCCTCCTCGGATCAAGTGGGCGCACGCTTGCCGCTTCCCTCCCCTCCGACAACCAGCACACCACCACAAGGCGGCGTCGCCGGTGGCGCCACTCTCGCCCTCTTGGTACTAGGAGCAGTGCATTCCATCTCCACCTCCATTGCTAGGGTCGCGCCGCCCATGACCAGTGCTCACTGCGCTGGATCTGGATAAATGGATTACAGACTGTCGATGCACGAAACGACTTAAATACCGAGGGGGAGGGGTCCACATTAAAAAGAGCCACAACTTTGAAGGTACGAGATGCATTGTTGTACACGCAGACCAGGCACGGGCGTGCCCCTCCGTGTTTTATTTATTTACCACACACATTACTTAGAAGAATCTGTTCGACGCCAGAAGCACGGTTCTAAAATCATTTTGCCTCTGTGAGCTGCAAAATTTTCCACGGGCACGTTAACCATGAAGTCACTAGAAGGACCATTTCAAAGTTAAGGAGATTAAAGGTCGTGCCTCTACCTTGCAGATGATTCTGCTGAAACGCTCACAAACAGAAGCAAGGACGTGAAGTGATGGCAGAGTCACGGTTTGTCACATACCAGACACACGGTCCTGCCTTCGGCATTGTAGAAAAATACAAGAAGTTAACTAAGGAGGAGAAGCACTACTCTACCTCCAACACAGGCACGGTTATACATGCATTGTGTGCATGACAAGTACATACGAGAGGCATGGTTGTACATGCAACACAGGCACGATTATACATACATCATGCTTCCCTCTATTGCAAAAACCAATCTACTTTATGTCTTTTTATCTTGGTGCCACACAGCATTTTATAGTTCCCACGAGTGTACAAAGGCGCAGAACTTCACATTTGACATAGCAGTAGATCAAAATAAGGATAACCGTGCCTCTGTTCTCGAAAATGGAGAGGTCACTCGCTCACTATGACATGTTGTAGCATCAACACAAGAAGAGATAAAACTAGATTCATTTTAGCGCTTGGGAGCTCCTTCATGGCTGCACACAGCACAAAAACAAACAAGCCTACACACGGTCCAAACAGTACAACTGTTGTTTGATAATGTTTACACAGAACCAGAGCTCAAAAGATCACAACAACAAATAACTCCACAAGCTTGAACAACTAACCCCACACCTGATATCAGCATCCACATCTGAATGGATCCGTCTAATCCAGATAGTCAACACTCCTGTTTTTTAAATCCGGACCGACACCGCTGCAACTTGATGATAATTTAAGACAAGCGCATTTAGAAGCCTTTTTGTGCTACTTCAGAACCCTTTGTTGCTCTTTGTAAAATACTTCCGTGAACTCTACGGGAGGGGAGAGAAACTTAATGCTGATGGTCTCCAGGTCCTTTGCACTCAGAACAAAGAACGTTGCAAATTTAATGTAACTCTGGGAGGAAACATAATCTTCAAGCGTTACTCTCTTCAGACAAATGTCGTGATGTTTGAGAAACTGTCGGTGCTTAAGACACCATTTTTTTTTCACCACGACAAATCAACCGTCCCTAAAATATACATGAAAGGTTGAAAATACTTAGCGTCTATAGAAAGAGATACAGACCATCGAAAAACCAAATGAAACAATTAATTCTACCACCTCAGTAACAAAAAGTTTGACATAGACTTGTTTAGATATGAATGTATCCAACAATAAATCATGTGTAGATACGGGTGCATCCATTCCAGTCAAATTTAAGACAAGCATTTTGAAATGGAAGGAGTACTACAGTATCCACATTTCTGAAGATCATCACCTCGACAAACAAGTTCTCGAGTTTTGGAAAAATTTGCAACAAGAGAACGACGAAATCCACTTTATATTCCATGTAGATAAGCAAGGTCTTGACAGATTGCCGCATTGTTGTTAGACTAACGGCCTCCAAACGCTTCATGAAAATTAACAGAAGATGAATCATAAATTAATAGAATAAAGGTTGGATGACATAAAACTTGTTTCCTCGCAAACAAAATACAGCTGGGAGTATTGTGAAAACTCAGTACTGTAAGACATGTGAGACCAGACGCATCTGTGAATTTATCCAGTTCAGGTGCAGAGACACCAGTTACCTCCAAGTCCTCACCCTGCATGAAGCAAAGAACACAGATCATCAAATTGATAGAACAAAGACTGGAACAAGTGCAGCTGAAAGTATCATGGAAAGTCAGTACCCCAAGACATGTGGAGGCAGACACGAACACAAATTCACCCAGCGTCTCTAGTTTAGGTGCAGAGACAACGGTTATCACCGAGTCATCGACCTAAATATCGTGGATCAACCACTGAAGCGAAGGGGCATCCTCAATAATGAGTTCACCGTGTGCACAACAAATGCCAATGCTTACAAGGTTAGACGAGTTTATTGTGATGCAACTACTCCTCTACTGCAAACAAGCAGCAGAGACTCAAGTGTAGGACAACTAGAGTGGATTATGCTTTGCAGTGAGACATCTAATATATCAACTTCCACAAGCGAAAGTATTTTGACCAGTGGCAGCTTAAGCGTCCCTACGTAATTATCTGGTATTTGGCAAAGAGCAAAGGTGAGGGTGTGCAGTGAGGAGGAAAACCAAAACACGAACTCCAGTGCTGAGGGCGTAGATGAAGTGCATACATCCAGTAGTGTGACCTCTTGCGTCAGGAATCCTGGGAACAGGTAGTAGAACTCAAGAACCTGGAGATCGTTCAACTTCGAGGATCGGAGCCAGGCATCATCGGTGGAGGGTCTGCACTGTAGGTAGCACGCCGGTATAGAGAGGCGGCTAACCGAGCCATCATGGCCGGAGAGGATGGATTTCGGAAGACTCACAACATTAGCGAAAGATTTTTGAGAGCGCCGAGTTCCGGAATAGCATTTGCGGACACGCTCCTCGGTGAAGGCGGACAGCTTAGAGATGGTCTCGATATGAACTGTTTCTCCATTGTTAAAAAGACGAGTGACAGAGATCTCGCGGCAGTCGAGATTCAGAGGAGCGGTGCGCCATAAAGGACGCCACCGACGAGTGAGGATTCGAGTATGGATGCCCTCCTTCATGAGGAGACGAGAGATGATCTCACCTAGGATGACGTCCGGGAGATCGCTGATGCAGTCCAGACGAGATTCCTCTTCTTCCTCCTCGGATCGAGGGGGCGCACACTCGCCGCTTCCCTCCCCTCCGACGACCAGCACACCACCACAAGGCGGCGTCGCCGGTGGTGCCACTCTCGCCCTTTTGGTGCTAGGAGTAGCGCATTCCATCTCCACCTCCATTGCTGGGGTCGTGCCGCCCACGACCAGTGCTCAGTGAGGTGGATCTGGAAAAATGGATTACAACCTGTCGATCCACGAAACGACTTAAATACCGAGGGGGAGCGGAGGGGTCCATATTAATTACCTCTCTTTTTTTTACGGGAGGGTCCGGGTTAATTACTACTCGTAACAAGTAAATGGTAGATGGCTGCTTGGAACATTAAATGGAGCCATGGCTTTGAAGGTACGAGATGCACTATTGTACACGCAGACCAGGCATGGGCGTGCCCCTCCGTGTTTTATTTATTTACCGCACACATTACTTAGAAGAATCTGTTCGACGCCGGAAGCACGGTTCTACAATCATCTTGCCTCTGTGAGCTGCAAAATTTTCCACGGGCACGTTAACCATGAAGTCACTAGAAGGACCATTTCAAAGTTAAGGAGATTAAAGGCCGTGCCTCTGCCTTGCAGATGATTCTGCTGAATTGCTCACCGGCCGAAGCAAGGAAGTGAAGTGATGGCAGAGGCACGGCTTCCACACACACGGTCCTGCCTTCGGCATTGTAGATACGAGACTCACTGTTCTACATACCACACAGGCACGACAGTGATTCCACGTGCTTCAGTAGCTTGTAAAGACTTGATTCTCTCACAGGAAATGCCGTGAACCAACTGCCAGGCACTATATCCATTTGTGAAATAGAAACACAAACACAACCGTGACTCGTTATGTTTGAAATCTTTGCATCACAAAAGCACGGCGTCAAGCCACATGAGGCATGGTTCGACACGCATCGCAAGCACGATTATCTGCTCTATAATTCAATTACTTACAGACATGCATTCATTACAGAAGAACGGCCGTGAGAACAGGCAAGGCATAGTTACCAAGAAAGCCAGGGTTATGCGCCCCCCAGAAGCACGACCCAGATTCTGTGCTTCAAATGTTTCCGTGCAACAACGGTGGGCATGACCATGAAACAGTGAGAGTCACGGTTGAACACGGCCGCGAGAAGCCTCCTCCTCCTTCAGTTATTTTTATCTTTCTGTGTCGCAGCAGAGAAGCATGCTTCTATACTTACAACATCCACGTTCAGAAACCCACGGCTGCGGAAAATAATAAGGAAACCTGTGCCTCTGATATTTATCTCCACTGAGTAAAAATACATAAAGAAGCAAAATGTGTTCTTATTTAAATTTGTTTTGTTACTATAACTGCAGCAAATTAACTTACAAGCCGTTCTAATAACCACAGCACGAGAAAATAAACATTTGACACCCGCCCACCCTCCTCACCAATCACTTGATGTTTCATCGCTCCACATGCGGTCTTATTTTTGAATCTTCAGCAATCCATTCTTCCTTCTCCACCCTTGTGCGTAGCTATTCAACCTATTTACCTGTAATATTAATATACATAAAAACCAAAAAACAATGAGAAAGATGGCGGTCATCACTGTTTTTGCTTATGTCCTGTTTAAGCTGCATTATTACCTTTTAATTTTTTATTTGTACTGTTCTCCGGTACCAAAGAGTCTCCATTCAGATCTTTCCTTTCTGGAAGTGGACTAGGCAGATTCCGTGCCTTGTCCCGGGCTTCCCTGCGTGCATTCTATCTACCTAGCTTGTGTGATGTTGGATTCTGGCGTAGATGCGAGACTTTGGTAAATGTTGGCTGTTGTCAGTGGGGTGGTTGGAGTTGCTGGCGTTTGCCATCTTCCTCCTGGGCTTGGAGTGCATTCTCCTGAGCTGTTGGATGTCCTCAATGGTGTTGTCGGCCATTTCATTGACCTTGCCATCTTCTCCTGCTGCAATTTCCTCTTCTTCTCTTCAATCCTCATCCTCTCCTGGACTTCTGGGTTTCCCGGGCAGTTTGTTTTCCTGTGACCCTTTTCTCCACAATGGCCGCACTTGGATGTGGCTTTGTTGCATTCTCCTTTCTTCTCAGAACCAGCTTTGATTTGATCTCCTTTTTTCGTGCCCTTTGAGCCACTCATGGGAGGGTTTTTGAGAGTTTCGACAAGAATGCCTATGTCTGGTTCCTCAGCAAGTGCCGCCATGACTTTTATTTTCATATCTTGCGTACACTCACGCAGCACACTGTATGCTTTGTCTTTTCTGCAAGCATGTGAAAAAATATCCGACAACTCAGTGTAAGCGAGGCCGAATCTCATAGTTTCATCATCTTGTGCGGTCATGCTATTATCTTGACTTGTAGACAGGACTTTCAAGCTCTCTGGTAGATTCTTAGTCCATCTGGGGATGATGAAGGATTTTGGAAGATGATCGACCATGCCTGTTTGGCCCATCACCTTAAGCACATGGCAGCGCTGAATGCCATCCCTACTCATTTTCTTGCAGTTGCAACTGTATATTTCCTTTTGCTCATCCACATCTACCCTGAACTTAGACCTATCAAATTCCTCGCCCGAATATAGTTTCCACAGTTTTGTTCCAGACTCAATAATCCTTTTTTAAAAATAATGCCTCCCCTTTGCCAGGTCAGAGCACTTGTAGTATGTCCGGTTCCGTAGCTCCAGCTGGAATTTCCTGAAAATTTAATTCGTGTATATTTCACTTGCTTCTGTTTCAATCGGAAAACCCGTCTCTCGTGATGGCGTCTTCTCGTCTGTTCGGTGTCTTTTCTTGTCAAGCGTGGATAGGCAAGTTTGCTGAATGATGTGATACGCACCAACAAACCTTGTTATAGTGTCCTTGTGGTTGGCATAATTCTTCCACATCGAATTTGTGCTCTCACTGCGTGTGGTTGTTGACGAGAAAGGATAGAAGCAGTCCTTGAAGTAGGCCGGCACCCAGAAATTTTGGAGTTCCCATAGCGTGTTCAGGTGTTTGTTGCCTTCTGCCTTGTGCACATAAATTGCTGCTTTCCAAGAACGCTCAAACTCGTCTTGATCTAATGAGTTTTTGACGATTCGAAATAAATCATCAGACATCCCTGGGTGTTACGCAAACACTGCTGCGTTATTTTCCTTCATGTTCTTCCTAATATGCCACCAGCAGAACCTGTGCCTCGTTCTAGGAAGAGCTTCCTTTATTGCAGTCTTCATCACCTGGTCCTGGTCTGTTATTATGTATTTCGGCTCTTTTCCTCCCATTGCCTCGACAAACGTGCTTAGGAGCCATTTGAATGACCCTATTTTCTCATCCTTTAAAAGGCCTACTCCGAACAGGACGGTCAACCCATGGTTGTCGACACCTATAATTGGTGCAAATGGCAAGTCATATATATTCGTAGAGAATGTCGTGTCAAAAGACACGTAATCTCCATATAGATCATAATTCATCTTGCACAAGGAGTCTGTCCAGAACAGGCTCCGCACTGTATTGTTGCAGTCTGTCTCTTCCACGTGGTGGAATCTCGCCCTCTTCCCCTGCATATTGGCAAACAGTTTCATGGTGTCCTCGATATCAATATTGCGCTCTCCAGCCCTGTCCCGTCATGCAATGTTGCTTATGTCAATCGTGTCAAACATAATTTCTCGCCTCGGTTTCCCCATCGCAGTAAAAATCTGCATAACCTTCCTTGGCTCTAACCTTGCCTTTTGCAACACTTGTATAAAGAATTTCTCCTGAGGTGTCATCTTCTTATAGCATCTCATGAACTTCAGCATCCAATCAGATGGGTGAAATTGGTGGTTGTGCTCTAGGCGTACGTTCTTCAGGTACCATTTCCTCCTATTTGTATCCCTCTTCGCTGTTATTTGGACTGGGCAGCCTGTCCTGATCAAGTAGTTGCTCCTTCTCTCCTTAACAAGTCTCTCGGTTGTTTTATTCTGCCCTTCCTTGGTGCACCGGAACACCTGCTTGTCAAGCTCCCCATCAAATACCGATCTTCTGCTGGTTGATCGCTTCACCGCAAAGCCAACCCTTCTCGCATATCTGCAGAAAAAGAAGAAGGCCTCATCCAATGATTCGAATGGCATACCACCCTCTAGTTTGAGCGCTTCGGTGACCTCCTGAATCATTGGGAATGTGCCTTCTTTAAACATGTCGTCCATTTCTTTCTCTTCAATCATCGGCGGCGCCATGATGATGCTGTCTACCGTGTCTTCATTCGTGTCATCGCATTCACTTCTGGCAGCATCAGTTTCATGGCCAGCAACAAGTCCATTTACCACAGAGCTGCTGCTGCTCTCTTGTTTGTCACATGCAAGAGCGTCATTTCTGCATGCCACGGTCAAATCCATAAAAGATTCTGCTTCTCCACTGTCGCCTTCTGGAATGCTGCTCCCTGTTTCTCCGGCACTCGTGCATCCAAAGCACTATGCTGCTACTACCATGGCATCTGTGCTGCCATGGTGTCTGTCACTGTGTACTACTTGCTGCTGGGGACGTTGTTTTCCCTTCATGACGGATGGAGGACTATGATATTTCTTTGCCTCATCTGTTATCCCCTCCGCCAAGTCCTGAACACATGGCATGTAACTAAATAAGATATCAGAGGCTGTTGAAACATATGCATTTTTATTTAAATTTGAAAATGAAATGATTATATGATTCATCAGGGCTCATCTGGCAGAGATTATCGGTTATACCAAAACAACAACCGTGCCTCTTCTGCACGTATATGTGGTATACCACATGCACTGTTCACATTTTACCCAGCAGCACAGATGTGACCATGCTACACATACATCTGGACTAGAGGCACAACTGTGCTTCTGTTTGCACCATACAACCAGAGAGGCACACCTGTGCTTCTGGTAGCATACTATACAGGAGAACAACTGCACGTACATCTGGACCAGACGCACAGCCGTGCTCTTGTTTTGCACTTTACCCTGTTCTTGGAAAAAACTATTTTTGTGGTGAATTGAAAAAGCATAGTTCCGACATAACCTTTGTTTTCTCATCTCTCTCCTGTCCAGCAAATCTTGGAGACATCCTCCGTGCATTGGTGATTTCGGTGACGATTCTGAATGCCATCGGAGATCCTTTGGAAGGACCCCTCATGTTGAACGCCATAGGTGATCCTTTCAAAGGCCCTTTCCTTATGTTTTCGGTGAGCCGTAGACTGCCATGATGCTTGCTTCCTTGCTCGTACGCCTGCGAATGCAATATAATATAATTTATTATACCGTGCAAAAACACAGAAAAAATTGCTAACAAAAAAAATACAGAAGCTTTAGATGTTGTTGCGTATTCGTATTTGTTGTCACCTGTATTGCTTTCTGGTGCTGCTGTACGGTAAAGTTTCTTCCTCCTATGTTTGATTTTGTTGTTGGGCTCTTCTTGTTTGTGCAAACCATACTCAATCCTTCAACATCAGTGCTTTTGTTGCCAATGATCCTTCTGCTTGCATCAATGGAAATTTTGTTACCTTGTAACTCTCCATTATGACCGCCTTCAAACGTTGGGCCGTCAACGCCTGCTCTGCGCCTTTGCGGACATCTGTGCATTGTAACAACAAAATCATTAGATGCACGTGCAAGTATTATGAAGAATTAACGCATAAAACTTCCACGCATGTTCAAAACTAGGGTTTTAAGTTTTCGTTGTTACCTGCACAGTCTGGTTAGAGGAGTTTCTGCTGCTTAGAATGCTCCTCTTCGCAGGTGTCTGTTGCACACCATGCTCCTGGTTGGGACATTTACCAAGAACTTGTATCTCACTCTTGACTCCAATTATTCCAGCCTGCATGGCATGTGCCTGTTGGACGGCATCTGCATCCTTTTTCTTCTTCTCGCTTTGTAGTAGTTTCTTTTTCTTCCACCTCTCGAGACTCAACTGCGGAGTACATGCACAGGATAAACAGATATTATAGCATTCAATCAGGAGATATTTATCATTTTTTTTGTGATTGATCTACTCTTTGGTGTTCAGTGTTGGCACCTTGACAGCATACATTGCAGAAATGAAAGACCAAATAACCCCAAACACTAATGTTCAACTGCCTTAGTATTACCTTCCTTCCGTAATCCTTGCCAATGTCCTTTAAAGACCGACCGTCCCTGTTGTCCTGATCAGATGACGCAGTCCTGAACATCTGCCGGAAAAAGAGACGTATTAAAGAAAAGTTATACACCTGCAGCATCAGTGTTGTTACCTTTTCCAAGTCGATCTCAAATGTTCTTACTAACCTTTTACACTTGCCATACAACACAGATATATTTTTAGTTCTATAGAATTGATATATATATATATTAATTTTTAATTACACTGCAACCTCAACCAAAGTGAGATCCTGATGCTAGTTTGGTACTGCATCACTTAACACAAGATAACCATGAATCCTAACAAAAGGAACAAGCTGATATTACAAGGATGAGAGTACGCAAAACAAAGAACAAGCTCAAATTAGAGCTGCAGTGTAGAACCAAACAGTTTTATTCTATGAATCCCGACCACAACGAATTCATCAACAACGTAGAACCAAGCAGTTTTATACTATGCATTCCAACCTCAGGGATTTCATCAACAACGTCACAGTGATTCTAAGCAATAATAGTTAGGGAACGGAATTTCTGTCTGCAGCTCCCCGAGGACCAACTTAGGCAGTAACATTGTAATATTTTTTAATAGAAGCCCAATGTTGAATTAAGAACCACACTACCTACTGCCATAAAAGAAGGACTCAGAAACTGAAAAAGCATCCAGCATGTACCACGACAACATAGATATAATGAAGTGAGATTTTGGCATAGACCCAAAACCAGCATCGCGAAAATTGAATCTCGTGTATCAGGAGTCGCCACGCGAAGGTGCGTTGATATTTTTTTTTACTAACCTTTGATTGCCGAACCTTATGCGCTGATTGTTCGGAACTGACACCTTTCGAATTTGTGGGGGGGTCTGCTTCCCCGTAGTTTGTGAGCGATCTCCTTGGATAATTTTGAATCTGGAAGAGGGAGAGAGAGAGAGAGAGCCTGCTTCGAATTTTTGTGTGCAGGAAAAGAATCACCTAATAGGTGGGGTAAGTTTTGCGGCGCATGAGAGATGCACATGTTTTTCGGCGTGACGAGATGTGGTAGGTCGACTTCACTTCACCGTAGAACTGACAAGTGGGCTCTCAAATACTACTTCCTCTAAATCTCTCACTAACTTGTGGGGTCGGCCGTATATGAGTTCTAGGACTACCTCCATCTCGCGTGAGAAGATGTAGTAGGTGGACTTGATCGTCGTACTAACATGTGGGCTCTCAAATAGTTCCTCTAAGTATTTGACTAACTTGTGGGGTCGTCCGTAGATGAGTTCCAGATCTCTCTCCATCTAGCGTCTGTGGCGACAGGGGAAGGATATTCTAGCTCTCCAAAGGAAAACCTACAGTCTCGTCGTGATCCCTCTACAGCCCTCGCTCTTTCCTGAAAAATTATCGGTTTCCTTCATCTCACTCGGCGTGGATCTCCTGCTCAAGTAATCCATTGCTTCCTCGCCATGCTTATCCCACTGATTCATCGTTTAAACAAAAAAAATCCAGTGCTAGCAATTCCACGGGCTGGGTAGACATCGCATGTGCGCAACACGGCAGGTGGGGAGCGATTTAAATTTCTGTTCTAGATCCAATTATTTTCCGCTGGTCCGTGATCAAACTGTTGCGCCTTGTTAACGGGAGAAGTGTTATGGACGTTACTTAAAATTCGGACTCAGCTGACCTCACTTTAATCCTGCCAGCTGCATGTTTGCATCATGGTTTTGCTAAGTTGAGTTATATCTCCAGCCATGCAAAACTTAAGGACTCTCGTGACCACAGATTAAATTAGTTGCAGAGCTCAATGAGACTGCAGTCAAAATTCACTATGCTGATCCCTATCATGAGGTCACAGGTCAAATGATTGTATAGATCCGCAATTTAGAGGAGGGATCCAAAGGACTTACGTTCGTTTTTGCAAAGTAGTTACTAACTCAGAGTTACAATCCATCTTAGCTAACCGAGCTGTTGATGATGGTCTCACATGGTCTCCTAACAACTGTCTTACGTAGCTGACCTGGTAACGATGATGTCTCATGACCTCTTATGTAGAGTTCAATTATATGGACTCCACATCACAGCTATCAGAGACTCAGTCTCAGTCTGTCGATGGCACAGAGATTGTCACGCAAGATTTCATGGTTCATGAGCAACTAGAGACAGAGAGTGACTAAGGATCGAGTCAAAACATGCAGCGCACAAAAAGCTTGTTGAGGAGTACAGGCGAAAGAAGCAGCTTGCTGCCTCGAAGTAGGTGTTTTTTTTCATCCTGCTCGCGTGTGTCGTTCAAATTTCTTTGGAAATCAATGCCTCTCATTCTACCTGCCTTTTTCATCTCGGCTTAAATATTGTGTCTGTTTTGCTGACTCGACGTTTATATATAAGCTTCTCCCAGAAAAGCATGTGCTTCAACAATACATTTGTTAAAGGTCAATTCTTATCTTTGTCCACAGGGCTGTTACAATGGCTAAATATGAAGAAGAGTTCAGCACAAAACTGAGCTTGCAGAAATTCATTACTATCTGTGAGAAGCTAACAGAACCACAAAAGCAGCTTCTCAGAGATATTGGTTTTGGATTCCTTCTGGATCTTTGCTCCCGCGAGCTTCCGAGGTGTTTGGTTCGCTGGCTTGTCCATTATTTTGATTGCCCATCCAGGTGTTTCATACTGCCTAGTGGATACAGATTCTTTATCAACTCTTACACCATGCACCGGATCTTAGGAATTCCACTGGGGGCAGATTATCCCTAGAAAATGCTCAGAAGCTTTCAGATGTCAGGTTAAGTCTGAGACTCGGTGTGCTGCGCACGCTCCAAACATCAGAGAGTTAACTAATCTCATGACCCCAGAGCTGACATGAGAAGTGTTTCAGCGGGTTTTCGTGATGTTTGCGACAGCGGTATTTCTATGCCCAACGACATATGATTGCGTTAGCCCCGACTACTTAGCCACTCTAGAAGGACCAGCAACTAACATATCATCGTATGATTGGTCCAATGCTGTCACAGATAAGTTGGTGGCATCACTCCAGACCTTCAAGGACAAAGGATTCACGGGCGCCCTGTGTGGCTGCCTCCTGATTCCAGTGGTTCGTTCATTAACTTGTATATTTATTTATACCCAGAAGCAGCTACAAGAACATGATTCATTTTTACCTCTTCCCCCTTGGCAGATAACATATTTTGAGTACCTGGATACGAAGATTATGGACCTGAAATCTGATACTCCTGCAAGGCTTGTTATATGGGATACAGAGGCCATTAAGAATTATGCTAACATAGACAGCCTGTCAACAGAGGGCGGAATTTTTGGGAAACACACGGTGAGTGAACTTTTCATCATTTTCCTTTGGTGAAGTTTTCAACTCAACATAATGATTTAGCTGCCATATATTAATTTGACTTGATTGTCATTGTTTCTTTCCGCATGGTATCTGAAAGATATTAGGCGCATGCCTTTCCACCCACCGCCTGGCTTTGAGGGGTCGTTTTTTCAAATGAGTCCCAGACTAGAGGCCTACCTAGAAGAATTTATGCCTCAAGAAAAGTTATGTTCAGTAAGTGATTTCCAGCTTGAGCACTTGATTTATGTTTGAAATGATGTTCTCTAAGTTTTTACGAAAAAGATACATGTCCTCCCTGCATTACCTAATGTGTGCTACCATGATGCTTATAGCTCCGCTTCCCTGCGGCGGGTTAGACATACTTCTTAAAGTAGGTTACGAGTCTTCGTCCAGTTGGTTTCCTGTGACTGCTGGAAAATGTAACCTGTGCTTGCTGTAGCGTATTTGGTGTGCTTCCTATAGTAGGTTAGCTCTGCTTTTGTGATAAATATAACAGTGCTTCCCTGCGGCGGTAGGTCAACCATGCTTCATACAGTATGTCGGGTGTGCTTCGTCCAGTACGTTTGTTGTGCTCCTTCAAGGAATGTGTTGACTATGATTCGTGGACTTTGTTAGCCGTGCTTCCCGTAGCACATCATGTGTGCTTCTGCGCACATTATACCTGCCTTTTCTGCAATTCTTGACCAAACGTACAGTAGGTCCGACGTTATTTTTCATTTTCCGTATTAACAATATCTGATTTTTTTTTCAATTCCAGGCCAAGGCGAAAATTGGCAAAGTTGTTAATGAAATGTACACAGAACTTTTCTCCCTGTTTCAACTAGTTATCGAGGAGAAATTGGAGAAGGTCTTCTCTCTTGGTAGGGATCTTAGTGCAAAAGAAATCAAGACCTGCGACCGGGGCGTTTATTGTAATGTGCAACAAGACAACTCGGATGAAAAAGAAAAAAAATCATCGCTCCCTTCAACATATTCTTCACTTCCCAGTTCTAGCAGAACAAGCTGTCAAAGTTCTTCTAGCAGTGGCTCGACAAGTGTCCTTCATGCCACATCATACTCCCTGCAAAATTTAAAGGGTTGCTGCGATACTCCTGACCCAGACTCACAGAATCCGTACGACAAGGAGCAGTCCCAAATTTATCTATCTTCACTCCTAAAATCATCTACTCAGTTTAAGTTGCTACTAGAGGTGAACGAGATCGACTACAACAAAGAGGACATTGATGAAGAAGCCAAGATTCATCTGGATCATGTGCATAACCATCTCAACAACTGCCTTGATGGCTTGCCGGTTCATGAGCCTTTCGTGCCAACAACCGAGATGTTGGACAGCGGGGCAATAATACTAACAGGTGAAAATTCATCTGAGTTTTCTATACTGACTGAAACTCATAATTCTGGACAATCTGCAGACCATAATTCTCTGACAAACCCACTGGAGAAGCTCTTGGACAAAACAGCAAATCCTACTGCAACTGAACCATCAACCTCGCAATCTGCGGTTGACAAACAATTACTGACCGGTCCAATGTCAACCGAGACACTTGAACCACCTATTTATCTGATTGGGCAAACGTCACCAACTACTGCACGGTCCAGTGGTTCTGATAGCGCTCACAACAACTTTTCAACTAACACAAAGAGCCTCACTGTATCCGAACCTGCACCAAAGTTACACATTGTTACTGAACAACGTTCTTCTTCGCTGCCACAAGCTAAGGTCCATGTTGTTTCAACTTTGAGAGATGAGAAGAACATTGCTGAAACTGAACGCTCCAGAGCTAGTTGCTCCCTTGCTCCTACAGTAGCCGTCCCCAGTGATTCTGGCAGCGGTTCTGGCACAGTACTGGACACGGGAAAAGCACTTCCATCCACTAGTGATGCTCCATTCATTGCTGCCGCATCTATTGATGTGAAAGACAATGTCATTGCAGAAGAACATGAACAATATACCAAGCAACCACATATTGATCCCACAGACTGCGTCCCTGTTACCACAAGCGCACATCTGCCAAAACCGGAAGCACAAATGGCAGCTCACAAGAGGTCCTTACAGCAGTCAGAAGATACAGAAAATGAGAGTACGTCGCCTCCTAAGAAAACAGTTAGGATACTGGAGCCTCCACATAATTCAACAGAAATTGCAACCAATGAGTCTGTACCTACTGACAATCGCAGATGCCTCCTTGATTGTGGATTCATTGATGATGATAAAATATGGTCTGACCCATCTATCTATGAACAACTTGACAAGGTCATTGAACAAAAGAAGAAGCAACCCTTTTGTAGCCAAGTAGCATCCCAACAATGCCAACCTGATACTCTCTCGCACTTGGCCAAGAATTCAAGCTCATCAGCGAGATCTTCCATTTCTTACTATCCAGAGCCACCTATGCCCAGCAGATCAGGCTCAATGTTAGGCGGTAGCCACCTCTCACAGGCTTTTGATACGTCATACTCTATAGGTTTAACTCAAACTGTCTTGTACGAAAGTTTGCCACCAACTGCTTTGTCCCAACAATGCCACCAACCAGCTCCTAGTTTCAAAACCCACTTCTACAAACATCCTAGTGCTCAGAATAACGGCGGTTCACACAGCAGCCAGCACTCACCTTATGCAATGAACAACCAAAGTCACACACAGTACCAGCAACAAACCCCTGTCTCTAATGTCCACTACTCCCAACACAATGATGTTCAGAATAACAGAGGTCAGCGGTGCCAACAACACCAACCTCAAGAGCAGAACCATCAGCAACCACGTAGAGGCGAGTCTCATGGGCAAAGTTATAGTGCCTTACAACCACAGTTCAACAGAATGCAGTATTCCGGCCATCCTTTGCAGCATCTAGCAACAGATATTCCTTCGAGCTCAACCGGTCATCCAACTATCAGTACATCAGCACTGCACATGCAGCAACAACCACAATGCCCAATGGTCCAAAGAAACAACAATTATAATGAGGGCCATCTGCAACTCAGTAATGGTCAAATGAACTCCAGCGGTCATGTCTTCCATCAACATCAACATCATTCTCAGCTAGAACAGGCTCGATTCACTGACCCAGCGAATGACCATCATGAACACTATCAAGTTTTGGAAATAAGAGATTCTATAATCGAGGAGAGAGATGTGTATGAAACTATCGTCGACAATACGCCAGCCATTGGTCAAAATAGTAGGTAATGAGTTGGTTGCTCCTCTTACAGTAAAGTTACGGTTCCTTCTTTTTACTGCCGTAATGTATTCTGCCTGAAGCTATCATATTCAAGTGTTTCGGCTCGATTCTTCTACTACTGTAATTGAATACTCATCACCTCTAATGCTAAATAAGAAAATCATATGATTTAAAATGCATTTTTTTGGCAGCAAGAGGATATTCTACGTCGAACGACGTTGGGCCGATCATCGAACTTTAGGTTTGTCAATGAAGATCTACGGATATATCAACACATTCGTGGTCGACGCTTACTCAACGTTGCTGATGAAAGAACAGTTTAACGGACCGCCAACAAATTTGCGCAAGCATATAATGTACATGGATGCTTCTGTAAGTTCTTGCTTCTCATAAATAATAATAATAAACCACATTTGCTACTACTACCACGCTGAGTGACACAGCTTCAATTTTCTGCAGGAAAAAAATTACAGTTCTAGGTGCAAGCACTGAACTACTGAAGGAACACATTGTAGAAAAAACTATTGGGTACAGGCTGCCCAACAAATGTAACATCGTGAGTTGACCCTACTCACTCTATTTGTTCAGCGTTCGTCTTCATTTCTACCAGTTTTTGTTGTTACACTGACATTATTTCCTGTTCATTGTTTTAGATCTTAATACCTGTGAGAAAGAAACCACATTTCATCTACCTCATCATCGTGAATCTTGCAATGCGTCGCTTCGAAATTCTGTGTCCTTATATCAATTGCGATGGTATAAAGGAACATTCAGACATTGTCATCGAAAACTTCAAGAGAGCCTACCATTCTGCTTACAACACCCATCCGCACACCATAGCCTCCTTTTGTGTTAAACCTGTGCAGAGTGTATGTAACTCAGATAGAGAGTGAGTTTCTTGTAACTGTAGCTCTACCTCACCATCATTTTTTTGTTCCACTACATATCCCATATCTACTGTTCACATTCTAATCAGTAACATAATGCTCTCAATTTTCAGGGATGACAGTGGTATTTACATCATGCATTTGATGCCGCTCATTAGTTTCAATAATAATTCATTTTTTATCAATAATGTAAGTTCACTCTCATGGACAAGACATCAACATACGTTCATCCGAGCAAGCTGTACATTATGTTTTACAATAAATTTTATTAGTTTTTTCTATTATGTGTTTGCAGATCTATGTGAAACCGATGAGAGAACAACTAACTTTCAAAATGATGACATCCAACTACAACACAAGCCCTGTATTTGAGGCACTGAGCATCGTCTTCGAGCAATACAATATCCAGCGCGAAAGAAGAGTTGGAAGGAGATGACTACTGCTTAAATGTGCCTTAATTTAGCTCGAGCCATCCGAACATTGTTTCAGTTATTTCGACTCATGTCATCACAACAACAGTGCTTCAGCTATATTTATGTCGGTCCAAGATATCTGTTATGGATCCCATTAAACACAACTGTGTGTTCAAATGTTCAAGTCTTCAAATCCTGAACAGCAAACATTATAAATAAAAATCATATTTTTCCAAAAGTTGTAAAGATGATATTCAAGACATCACTTCCTTGCACTACAACACCACTCACTTCGAGTAGACATAATAAAACAAACATTTGGAACAGAGAGGAACAACGATGTCTGTTCGTAAGCATCTGACGAAGATGGTAAACGACTCGCCTGGAATAATGGGGTCATAGAGGCACGACAGTGCTTCCTATCCACATAGAACGTGCCTCTCTGACATAGACAACTAAGCTGAAAAAATAACAACACACACACACGAGTGCGCCACCAGTTAACACAGGGTCGTCCCCTCGATAGCTTAACACCGGTGCCTCTCCAGGCCAACGTGTCAGGGAAGCACGACCGTGACTCAAGGTAACGAAATAAGATCCATCCTCTGACATAGACGACTAAACTGAAAAAATACCAAAATAGAGGAACGACCGTGACTTCAATTGTAAAAGGTCCGTGATCTGACAAGTTTCACCAACGTGCCTCTCTGAGCGAAGTAGT
This sequence comes from Thinopyrum elongatum, assembly GCA_011799875.1. Lineage (NCBI taxonomy): Eukaryota > Viridiplantae > Streptophyta > Magnoliopsida > Poales > Poaceae > Thinopyrum > Thinopyrum elongatum. The sequence goes on from CM022299.1 coordinate 395,297,359, forward strand.
GAGAGCAAACATTTCGAAAGAAAGGCACGACCGTGCCATGAATAACACCGTAGACGTGCCTCTCCGAGTGAACGTGTCAGAGGAAACATTTGCGAACAAGAGACAGAACTCTGACTCAACATAACATAGGGCATGCCTCCACTAACTCGACAGACGTGCTTCCACTAGCAGACTAACTAGAAATATTACAGAACATACAGCCATGACAGTGACTCATACTAACATAGCGCAGTGCCTCTCCAAATTTAGTACCCACACAAAGGACAACGCCTCTGCCAAACATACGATAGTGCATCCACTAGCTTCACGGCCGTGCCTTTCTCAATCAAAGTATCACCACAATAATTGAAACACAGAAAGACAACCGTAATTTGAAGAGTGACTAACACAATACTCCCACAGCAACTTTCACACTGGATAACTGTCCCTAAAACAGTCATCATATATTGAAAAAGACAGCACAGAGAGGAAATCTGAAGAATCTTAAACAGACTCAAGTTCAGTGTAAAAACATTTCAAACACACAACCACAACTGTATATTCGATATAAAAAAAACCGTGCCAAGCACAGTGAGAACACAAAGTGAAAGTAACGCCCCCTACCTGTCCTTGTGACTATATTCAGAGAAGAACTAATGCAGTTAGCCATCTAAACCCGCACTGATATACACGACTCAGCTAAAAAAATAGAAACACAAACCCGCGACTGTGCCTACTGATAACACCGGACCGTGCCATGCCTACATCAAAGACAATGCCTCCCTGAGCAAACTACTGTGCAATGTCTAGATTCACGAACATGCACATCTGAGTGATCCTCAGCATCGAATCATAGAGGAAAATATTCTTGAAGGCATCCAAACAAGAAAAACATAATACAACAAAAATAAACTTAAATTTCCAAACTAGTAAACTCCATCCGGTTGAAGTAAAACCACTACATTTATAATTCATCAGTCAATGTACTATTACCCCATACAATAACTAGTAATTAACCAATTCATCAGACGATCTATCTTCGCAGCACTTCCACCAGGAGTCCTGCTCAGAAACATCCTCGCCACCTGAGATCAAGAAGACATCGACGATGCAGGATGTCCCTCATCGACAGAAACCGGCGGTATAGCTCACATCTCACATACCCTTCCTGCAGTAAAAGCAAATGAAAACATAAATTTACAAAAAAGAAAAAGCATACTGTTCTTGCAACAAAGGCAGAAACTAACGAAAATGAAATCTTCACTTACAATAGCTCCATATTTCAGGTGATCAAAGGTAAGTGGCTTCCAATCCCAGTAGTGACGCAGAAGTTTTGGAAAAGAGGACTCCAGCTTCGAGTAAGATTCGTCAATGATGGCTCCTGCTAAGTCTTCCATGGAGTCCCTTTCTTCGCCTCCCTTGGTCATGAACTTCTCTTGGATGTCGATGTGGTACTCTATTGGAATTCTGATGAAATCTTGAAAAAGAGCATCTCTAACATTCCTAACGTCCACACTAGAGAAAGTTATACCTCTATTCTCAAGGAAATCCTTCAGGGCGGGGCACTCCGTCCTGGCCTTGCAGAAGTGATAGACCAAAGCATGATTCCGCATAGCCAGGTGCATGACGGCGACTTCTCTACGCCCATAACAGTCCTTGCGAGTGTACTCTAGGCCAAGACCAACAAACTTGTACTTCTCCTCGCGCAACCACTCCTCGTACAAGGCAATGGTCTCCTCCACCTTGTAAGTCTCATTCGTGTACCACACGTCGAGCTTGGTGTTACCATCGGACTATCGGTCGGTACTCGGTAGTGTTCATGAAGTCGTCCATGGCAGCGAGCAGCAAGGTGCCAATGGAGATTCCTGAGACTCTGTGACGAGGTTGGGAAGTGGTGAGGACGGTGGGAACTGCCTGATCTTTTGTGGCTACAATGCGACATGGTGACCTTAAAAACATGACCAGTATTTAACCTTGGTGAAGGACATTTCAGTTACCATGCGCATTAACGTGTGAACTAGGAACAATGAATAGATGGTTGTGCTTCTACAGCTCGTGGAACCATGCACTTCCTAAAGTCACGGTTGTGCAAAATATTTGATGTCGTGGAGAAATCGAGGAGCCTCTAACTTTTTTTACGGTAACTGACACACTGAATAGTCACATCAAACAGTCGCCGCATCAGTCATCAATTCCTCCTTTGAACAAAGACCACCGACAGAAGAATCCAATGAGGCAAACAAAGAGCCTACCGTAAACCTTAGATACGAAGGCCAAAACTGATCCGTGCCCCACCTAGATAGATTCACACCGTCTCTCCCTCGGTAAGCTAATAAAAATGATCCAATGTTTCATGTCAGTTAAGACCATAGAAGAACGGGCGTGACGAATAATAAGGCACGGAGCAAACATCTCTAAACTTCGACCGTCTCTAATCTTCGACCGTCCGTTTTGAGCATCAATATTCGTACTGCCTGGTTGTGGTTTTTTTGTTCGCTAGCATCTTAAGTCGGACGGTGGGACGCTACCATATTTTTAATTTTAGCGTAGTGACACTTCTAAAAAAAGATACAGGACTGAAGCCACTACAGGTACGTGGATGCAGGCACCAGAGGCATGAAGTGAGGCCTCTACAGGCACGCACGTGGAGCTTCTCGAGGCACAGGTACTAACCCTCTGCATGCACAAGAATGTGGTAGTAGAGGCATCCGTCCGAATACCTAGATATAGAGGCACGGTTTAGAAGTCTCTAGAGCCACTGGTGTGTGGCACCACAGGCACGTAGAGTCATAGTAGGCGAAGGCACGGAAGTGAAGCCTCTACAGGCGGGGACGTGAGGCATGGGTGTCAAACTTCTAGATGCACAAAAGTGTGGTGGCGGACGCATGGGTCCGATTACTGAATTAGAGAGGCACGGAAGTGAAGTCTCAAGAGCCACGCGTGTGTGTAACCGCAGGCACGTAGAGTCAAGGCAGGTTTCATGTGAGGCACGTGCATACAGGCACGGGACGCACAGAAGTGTAGATTCTACAGGCACGGGCATAGGACTTCTCGAGGCCTCGCTCGGTATCAACACTATGGGTGCACAAAATTGTGTTAGGAGAGGTCCGATTACTAAGTCAGAGAGCCACAGTTATGAAGTCTACTGAGGCATGGGCATGTAGCACCACAGGCACGATGAGTCATGGTCAGCGTGTCGCCTGAGTCACGGGCGTCTGGCACCACAGGCACGTAGAGTCAAAGGCAGCGTGTCGCCCGAAACACGTGAATGCAGGCAGCGGATGCACGGAACTGAAGCATCTACAGTCACGGAATTCCGTCTTCTTGAGGCATGGGTACGGCCTTGGAATTGGCATTCTCGAGCCACGGGTACAAACCCTCTGGATGCACAAAACTGTGGTGGTAGAGGCATCGGTGAGAATACTCAGTTGGAGAGGCACGGTTGCGAAGTCTCTAGAGGCACAGCCGTGTGACACCACAGGCACATAGAGTCATGGCGTGTGTCACGTGAGGTACATGGATAGAGGCAGCGAAGCCACGAGAGTGAAGCCTCCACAAACATCTAAAACACAGACGCACAGACATGCTTCGTGTACACAAAGATACATGCCTCTAGCATTCCAAGGCCATGCATCTCAGGATGAACAAATAAAAGGAAACATTTAAAACTAAAATGCCAAATCCATACACATGCCTTCATGCACAAATGTTGCCTCGTACATTAGCAGACGTGCCTCTCTTGTGCGAACGTGTAAAAGACAACAATACAAACACAAAACGCACGACACTGAATATAAGCCAAACACAAAGTTCGCTTCTCCCAAACAATACATGTGCGCCACTTCGACGGATTCTCTAAATGTACCTGAACTCGCGCAGACGTCAACAATGAACTTGTAACATAAAAAACATAGAAAATTTATATTCTCGTGGCATGAGACAAGCCAAACATGATACTGTGAAAATAAAACCAAAATCCCAAAACGGTACTCCATAGGATTGAACTAAAAGTATGACATTAATTATACATGAAATGAAGTACTATCTCCCCCGCAAAAAAAGAAATTAAATCTATCTCCATAGAGGTATCTCTTTTCGAAGCCTTCCAGGCGTCCATTCTGCTCACAAACGTCCACATAAACATCCACAGTGTCCATTCTACTCAGTTGGAGTTCTGCTCAGAAACATCCACGGCGTCTGCGGTCGGGAAGACAACGAGGATGCATCATGTCCTTCATCGACAGAACTCGGCGGTAGAGCTCGTAGCTGACATACCCATCCTAAAACAAAAAGCGGATGAGAATGAAGATATAGGTAAAGGAAAAAAAAGTCCTATTGTTGCAATAAAACAAAAATATAAAGACAGAAAATCCACATAAACGAAATTTTCACTTACAATTGCCGCATATTTCAAGTGGTCAAGGGAAAGCGGCTTCCATTCCCAGTAGTCATGCTGACCTCGTGGGAAAGATGACTTCATACTCAAGTAAGATTTGTCTATGACAGCTCCTGCCAAATCTGCCATGGAGTCCCTTAGATCGCCTCCTTTGATCATGAGCTCCTCTTGAAGGTCCATGTGATACTCTCTTGGAATTTTGAGGAAACTATTTGAGAGAACTTCTCTATTGTTCCTGGCGTCGACACTAGCGAAAGTTATACCTTTGTTCCGAAGAAAATCCTTCAGAGCAGGGCACTCCGTCCTGGCCTTGCACAAGTGATAGACAAGAACATGCTTCTGCATCGCCAGTTGCATGACGGCGACTTTTCTGCTCCGATCAAAATAATCCTCTCATGTGTACTCCAGATCAAGACCAACAAACTTGTACCTGTCCTCACGCAGCCATTCCTCATAAAGAGAAAGAGTCTGCTCCACCTTGTAGGGCTCGTTGGTGTACCACACCTCGAGCTTGGTGTTACCGTCGGCATCTATAAAGAGGCGCTCAGTAGTGTTCCTAAAGTCGTCCATGGAAACGAGGATCAGAGTGACAATGGAGTTTGACTGTGCTTCTCCGGCGTCACTCGTACGTGGTGAGGATGATGGGAACTGCCTGCAATTCTGTGGCGAGAATAAGACGGGGTGACCTCCCGGAATAGACCAGTATTTAACCTTGGGGAGAGACGACTCGGTTACCATGCGCCCATTAAATTGCATTGGGAACCGTGAATAGACGGTTGTGATTCTGCAGCTTGTGGAACCATGCACTTCAAAAGTCACGGCTGCCACGCTGTAATCGAGGAGCCCCTAGATTAACTCTAGCACGGCATCTGGCACATTAATACTAACAACCAATAGCCATCCCATCGGTCACCGGCACATCTTTTGACCGACAAAAGAATGCGACGAGGCAAATGATGACCCTACCGTGCAACCTAGATCTCTGGAATACATATACTACACGGGGAGTGAACCAAAATAGAAGCACGGTTCGGCTAGCAGCAAAGCCACACGTGTGCCTCCAATTTGTTAAAGAGAAACCTCAGTGATATCGACGGACCTGCATCTCTATGTCTGTGTACCACCAAAAACATTGCCAAAACAAAGGCACGGCCATGCTTCTGACATACGTATAACCGTGGGCTATCATACAGATTCCCGCCTGAACCCAACGAACATTTGAAAAAGAGTGGCTCTCTGGGTCAACAAGTGGCTGAAAAACATTTGCAAACCCAGAGTCACGAAGCGTGACTCCACTTCAGGTGCAATAGTGCCTCTCAGACTCACTTTTGGGAACGATAATGCCTCTCCTAAATTTTCCTCCCCCGATGTATCGATCATGCCTCTCCTGCTTTCACGACCGTGCATCTAATAACATCATTACCGTTCCTCTCGTAAAGGCACACCCAACCCTATCTGATTAAACATGTGATTAAAAATGTTTAAATCACAGAAGCACGAGTATGCTTTTCAGCTTGTATAACCGTGCCTCACATAGGTCTGTGAGGCACGATTGGCACGTAGAAGAGTCCAGTGGGAGGCAGCATAGCTGGACGACTACAGTGGGAGGCAGCTGGATGAGTCAAACGTCTCGTGTCCCCATAACACCTCGGAATGCACACACCATCTACAACCAGCATTCATTCCATTTCGCCGAATAAAAAATAAAAAAACAAGCACTCAATACTACTCTTGCTCTCTCGCGTCTCCTTTATATTTCAATCCGCTCCGACTCCCGAGCCACATCGCTACCCATCTGCCTTCTCTGTCGTATGCTTCTAGGGTTCGTGCTTCTTCGCTGCACACAATCTGATTTCAAACAAGTTATTATAGAGTTTTTATTGGGTCTCTCGATTAATTTCTAAGCCGTACTTCTCTCGTAGATTGCTCGTGGGTGCTTGCCCTAAGCTTCCCCTACCCCGATCTCCGTTCGTCGACGGCCGCTGTTCTTCTTTCCCAGGTAAAAATCATATACGCGAGCAAGCTCCGATCCATATTTATGTTTTGAAAACGATATTTTAAATATTATTGTTTTACGTTTAGGTTTTTCATTTGATAGTTATTGAAGTATTAGATCCGGTACAATGACTTCATTCTCTAAAGGAATATAAAAGCGTTTGCAAATCTAAACAAGTGATCTAAACACTCTCATACTGCTTTTCTGGAGGGAGTAGATGAGAAGATTTCTGGTAAATTTGTAGTTGTTGTCTACCTTTGTACCGATATTTTTAATTTGGCTAACGTTGAAGCTTGTTTTAGATTATTATGATATTCTTGTTTTCTTAACATAGTTTTTCTGAATTATTTAGGTATGGTTTGCCCTACCTGCCCCCAACCAGGCGGCCCTTGCGAACCACACCCTGAAGCTCTCCAGCAGTTTGAGGTTATTCTTGATGAGAAATGCTGGAGCCGCATGGTTAGTAAGCATTTCTAACATGTAGTTATCTTTTTATCTTAAACAATGGTCGTTTAGTAGAATTACAACTATTAGTTGCTTACAACACAGTAGAAATCGTCACTGTTACTCATACCCCTTTGCACCTACGCTAGGTTCCCCTGTTGTCACTTCTTTGCACATGTCCTCAATTTTCTTTTTCCATTAGTTTGCCTGCCTATGCCTTAATTATTATAGTGCATCTTCAATTCTAATTAAAATTCATCAACCTATGCCAAAATCTATATCCATTAATTTGTCATACCATTATGTTGTTATCTTTAATAGTTATCAAATATTCAGATGCAAGCTAAGAATTTTTTTAACATTAATGATCGGTGAGTTCAAATTTATACTTACAAGTTGTTATTTTTACTATTTTTTCCAGTATGTACCTTGTAATGTCAGAGCTTTTCTCGTTGAATACATTGATGAGAGGAAGGAAGAAGCAAGAATGTTGCGTAAAGAGCAGGTAGAGCCAGCCCTTCTTACACATGAAGGAAGGTCTTACAATGCTTTGTTTAAGCATAGGGCGAACTACACAAAGTTCTGCGGTGGTGAGTGGTGCATCTTTGCGGATGATTATGAACTACGTGTTGGAGACCGCATAGAATTTGAACTACCAGATGAGGGACTCAATCTGGAAATACAAACATATCGGGATGACAAAAGGTTGCTTCCATTACCCCGCGTTAGTAGGTATCTAATATTCCAAAATAATTTTCTTTCGTTGTATTTTTATATGCATGCATCATACTAAATAATATTAACCCCGTGTTGGATATAACTTTATCTAACTTTGAATACTTGTTCTTTTTCTAGCTCTCGACGATCTTTCTTCTGACGATTTCGACCACGTTCAGTGCTGTGTCTACTCTAAGGATATTGAGCTTACATACGACCAGACACGATTCTTTCTACAACGCCTTTTCCGAGATACTTTCATCCGTTGCCGTCCATTTGTCCTCGTGTTGACTCCCACTAACACTAAAGACTGCATCATGGTTGGTTACAACTGTCCTTGTTAAAATACAAAACATATTTTGCTTCGTATTCTCCTAAAACAAAGGATATTGACCTAATATTGCTTATATGTAAAATTATAAAGAAACGATTTATTAATCCTAAAACAATAAAACTTTTGTTGCTCTCTTAATATTTTGTTTTACCTGCTTACTCGCGCACCTGAACATGTCAAGAAATATATTAGTTTCAATATGGAATTTCTTAATTATTGCGCATTCACCATATCCAGCCATTCTTTTATTTAATGTCCAAGTGGCAAATCAACACTTTTAATTTCTATTTAATTTCGGTTTCTTCTAGAAAATTCTGAGGAGTGTTGTCTCGACACTGAAGAGATGGGTGGACGTGCCAACCAATGGCAGGGTGACCCTTGAAGCTCCTGATGAACCTACCCATGTCATCACTCCTTCGTCGTACTACATCTGCAAAAAAGACGGCAGGATGGTAATTGAAAAGTCTTCTTTCAGAGACTTCATATCAGCTGCAACCTTTGTTGAAGAGAATGTTGTTCTGATCACTTTCAAAGAGCGCCATGATCATTCTGTGTCCATCATCATTCAGCGCATTCCATAGATTCCGTTGGAACCAGCACTTAAAATGGAAGAAACAGTGCATCTCCTAGGATGTTCAGTGGTCGTTTCATGATGATGCCTCCCAGGAGCAAATCACTGGTTACTATAAGTTTGCTTATTATAATGGTAGTAATGTCGCTATTATGGACCAAGTGGTTGCTTGAACTATCGGAATGATCTTTTGGAACTTATGAAGCTCTTATGGACCTTCAACTCACTGTTTGAACTGTCGGAATGATCCTTTGGAACTAATGTAGTTCTTATGGACACTCAATTAGCTGGTTAACCTTTGAAATATTCACAATTCCAAAAAATCAAAAAAACAAAATCAAATCATTTTCTGTTAAACTCTGATTCAAAAATCAAACAAATCAAGAATCAGTTTTTGCATCAAAATCTATAGCAATGCCATGTTATCAAAATTATTCAAACCATCTAGTGAAACATATCTCAATTAAACACCAATCAGGACTCCATTTTCAAGTGCACACTATGTTTACTTCACCAAGTTTTTTTAAACATACAATTGTGCATCGAATAACATAACAACAGTGCCTCGTTGACTAAGGAATGTTGATAACCAAAAAAAACGTTTCGACAACAAAGGCACGACCATGACTCTGCTGAGTGTTCCACCGTTACTCGACTACCTTCAAAGCCAAAGATGGAATATGCACACATGGATCACACAGGCAGCACGCGACGAATAAAACATTTCATTGAACAAGATAAGTGAAAATCTTAAAAAAAAAACTGATCCAACAAACGCCTGTTTCCGTAAATCTACCCCTGGAACCGCCGGATGACTACCCAACTGCTCTTTGACGGTTACCTTTTTTGCACGACAAAGTAAAGATACCTTTCATTTTACCGAGTCCATTTCCATCTTCTTCCTCGGACGTTTCTCGTCGGCCGCAACAATTCACCACCGCACACCTGCAGCCATGGACGACGGGAAAGTAACAACACTCACCAAACACGTCACTGCCCATGGTATAACCGTGCTGGAGGTGGTGTACACCAACAACCCAAAGACCATGGAGCGAATCATCAAAAAGTACGAGGAATGGCTAAAGGAGGAGAACAACAAGTTCGTCGGCCTCGACCTCGAGTACACATGTAAGAGTAGTTACATACAACAAGGGATCGCCGTCGTCCAACTTGCCATGCGTGAGCATGTCCTCGTATACCACTACTGCAGGTCCGAGCGCTCCCATGCATTACTTGACTTCCTGCAACGCAAAGCAGTAACTTTGGCTAGCGTCGACACCAGGGGCGACAAGACCATGCTTGCCCGTGCATGGATTAAAATTCCAGATGAGCACCACGTCGACATCCAGAGGCAATTCTGTATCAAGGCTGGTGGAGAAAGGGACTCCATGGGTGACCTTGCAGAGGCCATCATCGACCCCTCCTATAAGAACATGAAGACATCATTCCCAAAGGAGAAGCACCAGTTCTGGGAGTGGAAGCCGCTTTCCCCGCTACACCTTGAGTACGCAGCAAAAGACGGGTATGTCAGCTACGAGTTGTACCATAGAATCCTAATCATCAAGCACGAGCTACGTCACCTCCACCAACAACCAATGAAGGAAAGACTCCGCCCGCGTAAGAACAAAGACGAGGGATCTTCCAGCGGCTGGAAGCGCCGGAAGGCAAACAGTGGTTGGTAAAATGCGAGAAAATGGATGTCTACATTAAACAAGTAGTAACTAGTATTATGTTAATTTAGATTGAATGAACCTATGTTGTAAATATGATTGTTGTTGTTCAAAGATGTTGTGTGTACTGTATTACTGTTTTACGTTTGAACACAGTGGTGTGCTCATGTACAAATGCATAGTACGTTTTGCATGTCTAAATGCAATTAGTAAGTTATCTCCTAGTATTGAGCAAACATATGTTGTATCCATGATTATAGAAGGACAAATATGTCGCATGATATTGTATTATAATTTTCATACTTAGCCTGCACAAGATGCATCGTGCATTTACAAGAATATGTGATTGTATCATTGTTAACTTTCTGTAAAATGCTTATTCAACATTGGCGTGAACAATTCATAAATATTGCAGAAGAAAAAAAATCACATCAAACACTGCTCTATCCATTCAGAACATCCTTGCTATTGCACACAGGTTCCTCTCCGTACACCCGTTCTACAGGATGCCACAAAACTACACTGCTGTGTGCAACTGACCTATGTACAGCCGTGGCTCTCTAAATGTCTATTCAAACCCACACCTATGGTGCCACACGCCCTTGACCCTAGAGACTTCACACCTGTGCATCCACAACTGAGCCTATCTAACCAAGTATTCGGACCGATATCTCTATTGCCATACTTCCGTGCCTCTAGGAACTTCACACCTTTTGTACATCAAGAGGGTTGATACCCGTGCCTCCAGAAGCCACACAACCGTGTCTGTAGTGACTTCACTTCCGTGCCTGTACTGACTTCAATTCCGTGCCTCCGTTGACTCAATCCACTTGCCTCACATGAAACCCATGGTGACTCTACGTGCTCCGCACGCATGATCGCCCGTGCAACTTTGGTGCTGCACACACGTTCCTCTCAGTACAGCCGTATGCTGTCGGATGCCACCAACCTATACCTGTGCCTCCTACCTATAGAGGTTTCACTCACGTGACTCTAGTGCCCACACACCCGTGCCTTGCGTAACACGCATCGTGACTCTACAAGTTATTCACGCGTGATCGCCCGTGCGTCTTTGCTGCTACACAGACGTTCCTGTCTCTACAACCCATGTCAAAGGAAACATAGAAAAAACAAAGGCACACACGTGCCTCTAATCTATGTATAACTATGCCTCCAATTAACTAACATCCATCCAAAAAAACATCTAAAAAAGAGATGCACAGTCATGCCTCTTCTACAAACGAAGTGCAACAATGAACAGTTAGGTTCATATCGTTTCATATATCTAAATAACATTACACTGTAGCATAGATTTTTAAACAAAATCCATTATGTTCAAAGGCTATAACTAACATCACTGCGGCAGAAGATTAAAGATAACAACAAGCCTCCCATCACGCTCTTTGAAAGTTATGAGCACCAAGCTGTTTACTTCAATAGACGATGCCTGGAGAAAATCACTGAATCCTTTCTTTTTGAACACCATTCTATTACCCAAGCTAATGAAGTGGGAGCAAGGAGTGCTCACATATATATCATCATCACGAGATTCTAAAGTAACTTCAAGAGTTAAAACGCCAGTCCTAGGAAACGTCACAAACTCCTTCAAACTACTCACAACCATACCAGGAATAACCTGACAAAAACATCAAGCTATTAGAAATAGAACAAAAATTAAAAACTATAAATAGAAGAAATAATAAAAATAAATAAATAAACATAAACAAAGAAAAATAGTGGAAAATAAATCTGACCATATGATGACCATTAACATTCATGGAATTAATCCTGTGAACAAAAGGACAACAGAGTATGTACTCGTCATCAAAGAGTTGACACGTCATGAAATACATCTGCTGATAATTGAGATCAACACCACGGGTGTAAAAACAACTCCCAACAAGTTGCTTCTCGGAGTCGCTCAAACCATCAAGAGCTACAAAATAAAATTACACAGGTTCAAGGGAACAGAAAAATCATGTGAAATGAAACAAGCTAAACACTTCCTTAAAAAGAAGCCTTACCAACAGAAGGTAAAGGAGACAACATATCTCCACCCCGATAAAAGTCAACACCAATGAACGTTCCATAGTGCTCAAGCCTAACGATCATTCTATCACGATGACGAAGACCATAACCAATGACCAAATCTTCCCAGAAAGGACCATGGAATTTGCTCCTCACCCGACCATGACTAAACAGAACACCATACAAATAACCCTCACTAGATTGAAGAGCAAGATCAGTATGTCTGTCACCCCTCCTTATGGCTAAAGCCTTACACTCCTCGATGTAACGAGCAAGATGAGCTCTAACACTGCACGGAACATACTGCAAAACGAATGATCATAATCAAAAAAAGAAGACCCAGAACAATTTCCATTCAAAACAGCAACAGCAGAACCAAAAGAAATAAGTATGTGTGCCAAAAATTGATCAAATATAAAATGTTATTCTTACAACACGAGTCGAACAACGCCGATCCAGAACCACAGTGAACACATCTACAGAAGAATCAACAGACGAACACGGGCCACCCGGCATACAGCAAAAAGGACAAGCCATACCTGCAAAGAACACAATGATTATCAAGAACTAATTCCACAAACCGAGTTGAAAGTTGACATCTGATAGTATTGGAAGCTCCCACCCGTAACTACCCCATAAATCTTCATATCCCGGAAATATAATGGGAACAAAAAGGGAGACAAAAAGGAAACAGGGAACCCACGAATGCAACCAGTAGAAAACGACGATCGTGAGAACGGGGAAGCGTCGTCCACGGTAAAGAAGGACCGCCATAAGCAGGCGACAAGCGCGGCGGGCGCGACGCGGGCCGCCGTAAGCATGCGACAAGAGCGGTGGGCGGGACGGGCGGCGACGACGGCAACGAAAGAACAGTCGGCGGCGACGGTTCGACGACACCAGAGAGAAATATATCTCAAAACAGATCAAAAAGTGTATTACAAAACACTAAAAGTATAAGGACTAAAGTGAAAAAAGGAAAACCCAGAAAGGAAAATTGAAAACCGGAAATCACGGGAGTGCCCCTCAGCACCACAAGTGTCACGCACGGAGCGCCCCGAAAAAGTCTCACAAGCGCCCGGCGCGTGACACTTGTCGCACGTGGAGCGCTCCCCGACTAATCGTTGCGGGGAGCGCTCCTCAAGTAGTGATTTTTGTGGACCCCAGCCAGTGAGTCCGCAACGTTGGATGTACAATGGGCCTGCAATTCGTACTGCCGATGGACTGGTGTGGGTCAGCCGAATCTTACTTTCCAGCGCCCCCCACTCTGGCCGAAAGCGGTCGCCAAGCTGTTCTTGGGCTTCCAAGCCCATAAAATTGGAGTACAAATCAGTTTATTATTCTCATCATGTAAGCGCAATTTCGTTTCCCGGTCCCTATAGTCATACTTATTGTGTTGTTTTCTCAGTCTGCCATTTATTTTATTATTAGGCTACCTTTTATTATTATTTTGCGGGAAATTAGGCTACCTTTTAGCAAACCTAAATATCATCAAATACTAAAAAAAATCTCGACACCATAAATCAGAACATAAACTCATTGAATTTTATAAGCCACTTTTTTTACGTCAAGCATCATCGGCTTCTTGTGTTACACCTTCTGTAAACAACATCACCAATACAGGCTACAACCACAAGTCCACAACGAACGGGACAACACCTACACAGGCTACAACCACAACCAACGGGTACATGAGAAATGAGAATATCATCTGCACAGTGGAGGAAGAGCCAGGCGGCGGCAAAGGAGAAAAAGCTTGCCCGAGATCTCACCGGCCCTCCTCCCTCTGTAACACCCCCAGATCTTTACTCTGTCATTAACCTAGACAACATGCCTTATCATCATGATCATCATCATCAAATTGAATTTAGGAAATAATCCAACTCAATTCAAATTTAAAAAATGCAAGTCAAATTAATATTTCTTCAGATTGCAAAACAAAAATGTTCATCATCTTGCAAATATTCCAAAACAGTTATATGTTAAGGAATACAACATCACTCTTGAGCAAAGATGAGCATTATCAATTATAACAGCACCATTTCAGCATTTTTAAATGCTATTCTATTTTTGGAAAAATTCAAATGAATTTCAAAAATTCCCAAACTTTTTGTGGCACTGTCTAAAAACACCAGGGAAATAATGGGACACTTCCCATATTTTCCCTAGGTGAATAGGTTGCCCAAATATTCTCCTACCCCTCTCTGCTATTAAATAAAAGCAAATAGCAGAAAAGGAAAAAAAATGGACGAGGCCTTACCTGTTCACTGGGTCGTGCAATAGTGGCTAGTCCAGCCCATCTGGCCTCATCCCCCTCCTCCCGCCCGCGTGTCGCCGTCCGCACGCATCCGAGCGTCGGGCGCCGCGCTGTCGTCGATCCCACGGTCCCCGGCGCCTATATGGGCAAGACCCGAGCGCCCCTCGCCCGTCCCTCGAACCCTAGCGACCCCAGTTTCCCCTCTCGCCCTCTCGCCGCTCTCTGCCTCGCCAGTTTCCCCTCGCCGAACGCCATCGTCGCCGTCCGCTGTCGCAGGCATGGCCACCGAGCCTCCCTCGCCGCTTCTCCGAGTCCACTCGCGCCACCGTCGATTGCTACTTCTTCTCCGACCTCGAGCACGAGCCCTAGTCCACTACATCGTCGGATCGAGGTCGTCGTCCACCTCGGGTCACCGCAGCTCGCCGGAGTCGATTCACCGTCCCCTGCTGCTACTAAGCATTCAACGGGCCCCCGTGTGCCTCCTAGGTGAGCGGGTGCGTCCTTCCCCTCTCTGCCTCGCTCAATTCCTTCGCCGTAGCCGTCGTTTCCGTCGAGCCCGAGAGCTCCCCGCCGCCGGCCATGTCGCCACCGTGGCTACGGCCGCGCAAGCTCGCGTTCGAGCTCACCGCTGCACTCACCGCACTCCCGCGAGTCGAACACGACCATCCACGGCTCCTACCGTGCCCCGCATCGCCCAAACCGCTGTTGGCCCAACTCCGGCCGCCGCACTCATCGTCGCCAGTGTCGCTCCGGTCAAACCCGAGTCCGACCAGTAGCGCCAGGTGACGCGCGGCGTCGCTAGCGTTCGAATGTGAGTCGTGGCGTGCGTTTTGGCCCTCCGTAGAGCAATCTCGAGCCCCGCCGGAGTTCGCCGCCGCAAACAAGCTCGCCGGAGCTCTTCCGACGATGGCGCTGACTTGGCCCGGGTGGGCCCTGCCCCGTGCCACTGACCGCCGGGCCCCACAGCCCTGTTGACTGGGTCAGCATCGCTGACTGGACCTGGTCCAGTCACTGACTGGTGGGCCCACCCTATTTAGTTAGTTAAAGTGCTAATTAAACTAATCTGTTAATTAAGTTAGACACTGACAGGTGGGTCCTGCTAGTTAATTAGGTTAGTTTAATTAGAATAACCCCTGTTAACTTGTCCAGTCACTGCCATGTGGGTCCCACTGGGCCCACATGTCATAGTTGACTCTGGTCAGCTCTGTTGACTGCTGACGTCACAGTGACATCGTGCTGACGTCATAAATCTTTTCTGCTAATAAAATAAATCCAGAAAATGTTTAAATCTTTGAAAATTCATAACTTTTAAACCGTAGCTCGGATTGAAAAACTTAAAACATGAAAGTTGCTCAGAACGATGAGACGAATCTGATTGTGTCGTCTGTTTCCATGTCGGAACCCCCTACGTAGGAGAACCTATAACTTTCCCTCTGATTCCGGTAGATGAATAGTGCATTTGAACCAGTAAATAAATCCCACCTTAATCCTATAATAACTAAAATGACTTAGACATACTTCAGGCAACCCTACACTTCATCCTAGTCATGACTTGTTCTGTGTTGCATCGTTAGCTGTGTATTTATATGTTTCTTCCCCCTCTTCTATCTCGGTAGACCCCGACGTCGATGTAGCTCCCGAGGCCGACGCTGCTCAGGAGCCCAACGACGAAGTTGACGACCTTGCCCTTGCCGTCGAGCAGACAGGCAAGCACCCCCATTTTGAGCATTCCGATATCGCCCACTCTCTTCTCTCTTATGCTTGCATTAGAATTTACTGCTGCTACTATTGTCCTATATCTGCTGCATAGCCTGTTTACTTGTAACCTGCTGTTGATACTTACCTGTTATCCTAAACTGTTTAGAATAGGTTGGGTAGAGACCATCTGAGACCCCACTTAACCCGACTGCCCCGCTGGATGTTCAGAAGACCCGTGCAACGGGATTGAAGACCAGGCCCCGACACCGCACGTCACTTCCCCTTAGTTGCCGACACTACTGGGTTACTATCGAGTGCCGAGGGTGATACCTCGTCAGCACTTCTGATGATAACCTTGTAGGTAGTTAATCGGTCATGGTAAGCAAGGGTGATTCCTCCTACACCACCCCCGATACCGACGCCGTCATGCAACACCTCAAGTGTGGACCTCGAGGGTGATTCCTACTTCGTTCACCTTGACGATAACATCAAATGGGATTCCATCGGGGGTGATTCCTCAGGGTTCCCTTTGGTGTCAGACACACAGATACTTTGGATACTATGACTGATCACTGAACCATGACACTAAAGACGGGTCGGCCCTGAGGGGTACCCGCGCAAGCTTAATAGCGAGTGATGTGGAATATGGTGTACCTGGAGAGTACCCGAGATTTGAACACGAGGCGTGGCCGGGCATTCCTAGCCCTTGCCGCAAGTCCTCGAGACGGGGCGACGGGGTCACATCGATCGTGAGTCTCTGCTCGTTACCGCGCGCTCCTAATACACTAAACGGTTTGGATATTTGATCCGAGGGGCCTCTGGCCTGATAGCACTAACCATCACGTGGGCATAGTATGGGCATTCTGCGTCGTATACTTCAGCCGAAGCTTAATAGACGTCAGCAACTGAGCGGCACACGCTGGGTTGGACTGGGAACGCAACCGCACTTGTATAACGGGTTGCTAGGTCTGCTCACCGGCAGTGTACGCAACGTGCAGGAGCGTCCGGGGCGATGGCCCAAGACCCCTGCGGGCATAGGTTAGTCCGGCGTGCTGACCTCTCTGTTAAGTATTTGGTCGGGTTGCGGCGTGTTGCTTAGCCGAGGTCGGGCATGACCCAGAAAAGTGTGTCCGGCCGGAGTTAAGCGAGCGTGGTGGGTAAGTTGGTGCACCCCTGCAGTGAAGAAAACATCTATCGATAGCCTGTCCTACGGTAATGGACACTCGGAGTTGTATCCCGATCGGTACAACTAGAACTGGTGACTTGAGATGAAATGGATAGTATGGCTCTAGGATTGCTTTCTCGCAGGGAGTCGAGGAAGAATCTCTGGGCGAGGTTGATGATACTACTGTTACTTTATGCTAATCTGCACTCTTCTAATGCTGCAAGACCGTTGAAGATGTTGAAGATGCTAGTCTTCGATAGGACTAGGCTTTCCCCTCTATTCTGGCATTTCTGCAGCCCAGTCCACATATACAGCCCTCCTTTGAAAATGTTGCATATGTAGTGTAGATCCTTGCTTGCTGAGTACTTCGGATGAGTACTCATGTTTGTTTTACTTTCTTTTTCTCCCCATATCCATATGTCGCCGCCAGATGACGGAGCCCCTGAGGTAGCTGCCCCCGTCGACGACTACGGCTACTACTACTACCCTCTCGGCGAGTACTACTATGAGGAGCCGACCGACGACCAGGAGTAGGATTCGGAGGGAACTAGGCAGGAGGCCTACACCTTTCGATCGTAGTATTTTATTCTGCCCCGCCTCTCTAAAGGCTTACCTCTATTTCTGTAATATATCTGTACCCAGATATCGGATGCTTCCGCTGACACTTGTATGCCATCGAGCTATGTATTCGAGCCCTCGAGGCCCTGGCTTGTAATATAAAGCTTATATGACTTTATTTATGTTTTAAAGTTGTGTTGTGATATCTTCAAGTGAGTCCTTAGGCTTGATCGTGTGCATTTGCGTGTATGGTTAGTGCATGATTAAGTCAGGGTCGTCATAGGTTGGTATCAGAGCCGACTGCCTGTAGGAACCCTCCCTTTCCAACTCCTTGGCTGAAGTTGAGTCTAGTGGTCCAAAACTGTTTTACTAACTTGGCTGTGTGCGTTTTGGCCCCACGTTGCCAACTGGGTGGTATTAGGATCTTTTATTCCTCGTCTTTACTCTGGGACTCTGATCTCTCTTCTATTCGGGTTAAAGATTTTACTAACTCTGGCATTAGGATCTCGTAACCACTTCCTCCCGGAGAGCCGCTTTCACTTCAGATGATCGCTTGCTTCGCCAGAAGATTCTGCAGATACTCCTCAGTGTTTCCCGAGACACTGTGCCCACTTGGTTCATCAGAAAACTCCGAAGATACTCCTCGAAGTTCCCGAGGCCCTTGTGCTCACTATCTTTGCAATTCCTAACCACCGATAAATCCCCGTGGATAACATCCTTTTCATTGTACCCTCATCCCCAGTTGCTCCTGTTGTTACAAGTTAACCCAGATACTCTCCATTGTCCCGAGAATCCTTTGAGCCTACTGTCGTGCAGCTTATTTCGCACTACGGTTAATTCCTCACATTACCGGGATTCGTTCGTCCCCAGTTGCTCTTGTGTTTCCTGAAATATTTCATAATGCTATCCGATCTTCCGAGAATCTCCTGCAGCCTACTACCTATGAGATTCTTCTTACCTACTTTCATTATGGTTAAATCCATATGTCTCGCAATATTCATTAACATTCTTTGACATTGTCATTCCGAGTCTAATGATTCGATATGAATGAGAATAACCCCTATCATTTGTCGATTCCTAGAATTCGTCCTACCGGATCAGACGTCATTCCGGACATGAGCTGATTCTCGGCAAATCATGCCTTGAAAGATTGTCCATCTAGTTCTATTCAACCTACTCGTCTTTTGATCAGAGCTTTTGCTTCTAATCCTTCGTTTCTGAACCATAACTCCTTTGTACTTAAACGTCGGATTGTTCCGATGTTTCTATAATCTTATGCCGTCACATCCTTCTTCTTCTGGTTGAGTGCCGCGACTCACGCCAGATCCTAAGTCGTCTACCTGATCTTTTGTTAGATTAATATCCGACAGTATCCTTCATATTCAAACATCTTGTGAGCTCTTCCCTTGGTACTTAATACCTTCGGTAAATTGTATCATCTGATTTGACTTCGATACTCTGTTTTCGAACTCGCAGCCCTTGCTTTGGCTGATGGTTGTATGGATTCATAAAATTGTCCCGATGGGTTGTATCTATGCTTCTGCCATCTGCGAGAACCCAGAAACTTCTACGGGTCACTCACTACTGGTGTTACGCCAGATGAATTTTCAACATTTCAACTTCATTTAAAGCGAGAAGTGAATGAAGGGTTATGCATTGAAGAAGTGGGAGTCGACCTTGAACCTTTGTGTTCATGCCCATGGACCCGATGTAGAACTTATCATGGAAGCTTCTCTTAAATCAATTATTTTCTTGGTACAAGTTCATCTTGTATCTATGAATTGATCCTTTGCAATCGTGGTTCCGACCATATTTCTCCTAGATTTCATTTCCCGGATATGTTACAATACTTGTCTTATTCTGATCTACCTCAAGCATTACCCCCCTACTATCTCGAGGATATCATCCTACTGTACTACGTCCTATGAATTTTTCCGATGGAGTGATACCTTTCCCTGTCATAGTCACTCCATGGGTTCTGGGTTGTCTTCAACCGAGACCACCGAACAATGAATCGATTCCACTCGGTGATTCAGCACTCCTAGTACTTTGTTGCTGGGGAGTTGGATGCTCCATCACCTCATTCCTAGCCTGATGAGCTATATGCTCGTCGTGCTAAATTTTAACTGTGCTACCTGGTCCTTCTTTTCTGAACACAACTTCTGGCTATGAGCTAAGCTTACGTCGATCTTCCTTATCTTATCATTTCACCTCGAACAACAAGCTTGACTTCAAGCTTGTGTCAAATCTGTGGTTCTCATAGCCTTTCACTTCATCCTTCCTTTTGCTTGATGTCATCGCTGACCGATTACATCTTCTTGAAACCTCTCGACAAACGTATCGTGATCAGCATCAACATTCCGAGCTTTTTCAGGATATCGATCGAATTCATGTTGAGAATTACCATCCTTGCTCTTCGATGATTGTGATATCATCGATGACATCCTTGACTTTCTGCCAACACAGACCTGGTTGTGTTTGGTTAATCCTTACGTTCCGAGATAATCTTGGAAGTGTTCCTTTGTATCTCTTGTGATCCTTCGATCTAACCCTTACTTGAAACCCCATGTTATCGCTACCTCGAAGCATGATAGTGGTATTCCGAATATCAACAAGAACATTGGAAGCACATTGCCAAAAGCTTCTCGGTCAAGTATCCAAGCACCGTTACATGGGTAATAACATGCGTCATTCCTCGCCCCTTTTACCTAGAAGGCTTTTGAACTTGCTGTCCCATCATGCATATCATGCTCCGCTTTTCCTTGGACAGGATATATTCCCAATTCTTGTGTGTAAACACATTTTCCTTTCCATTGTTTTGTTTAACCTTTCTTGTGATCTATATGATGTAAGTAGAAATAATTCCCTGCTTATAAAACACCCCGGTGCACAACTTCGTCAGAGAGACCCTGTTACTATTTTTGATGACATTCCGGTAACCCCCGATGAACGAGAACTTTGCCTATTGGTCCGCCTCGTTGAACGAGCAGGAAAATGGTTCTCTTCGTCCCTCGCCCTTGGTACCGATGTTGCCACCGACATAACTGATAGACTTCCCTCTGACATGTCTCCTTGTCGTGACCGGTAAGATGTCACCGTTCACCCTACCTATAATCGACACCCCCCTGAGTTCCACAGGATCGGAACCTGACTCTCCTGAACCTCTTTGATTCTGAAGAAACCTTTGCTCTTGGCCTTGTGTGTTATCATGAGCCACCCCTCGAGAGATGATCAACTCCCGATACCCTGAACCCCCGTTCACACTTCGTTCAGGTATCGACCGGATATCCATCTGCTTGAAACTTATTATCGTACCTTCATACTTTGCTCTCGATGTTAACTTAAGTTTCAACTCGAGAGATACTTCTGCCACATTCTCTGAACTGTTCTCCAGATAATTAACCCTATCAGCGTCAGTTCACCCGATGGTTACCCTTACTTTCCCATTTAAATCTCGGGACGAGATTTCTTGTAGTGGAGGAGATTTGTAACACCCCTAGATCTTTACTCTGCCATTAACCTAGACAACATGCCTTGTCATCATGATCATCATCATCAAATTGCATTTAGGAAATAATCCAACTCAATGCAAATTTAAAAAATGCAAGTCAAATTAATATTTCTTCAGATTGCAAAACAAAAATGTTCATCATCTTGCAAATATTCCAAAACAGTTATATGTTAAGGAATACAACATCACTCTTGAGCAAAGATGAGCATTATCAATTATAACAGCACCATTTCAGCATTTTTAAATGCTATTCTATTTTTGGAAAAATTCAAATGAATTTCAAAAATTCCCAAACTTTTTGTGGCACTGTCTAAAAACACCAGGGAAATAATGGGACACTTCCCATATTTTCCCTAGGTGAATAGGTTGCCCAAATATTCTCCTACCCCTCTCTGCTATTAAATAAAAGCAAATAGCAGAAAAGGAGAAAAAAAATGGACGAGGCCTTACCTGTTCACTGGGTCGTGCAACAGTGGCTAGTCCAGCCCATCTGGCCTCATCCCCCTCCTCCCGCCTGCGTGTCGCCGTCCGCGTGCATCCGAGCGCCGGGCGCTGCGCTGTCGTCGATCCCACGGTCCCCGACGCCTATATGGGCAAGACCCGAGCGCCCCTCGCCCGTCCCTCGAAACCTAGCGCCCCCAGTTTCCCCTCTCGCCCTCTCGCCGCTCTCTGCCTCGCCAGTTTCCCCTCGCCGAACGCCATCGTCGCCGTCCGCCGTCGCAGGCATGGCCACCAAGCCTCCCTCGCCGCTTCTCTGAGTCCACTCGTGCCGCCGTCGATTGCTACTTCTTCTCCAACCTCGAGCACGAGCCCTAGTCCACTACATCGTCGGATCGAGGTCGTCGTCCACCTCGGGTCACCGCAGCTCGCCGGAGTCGATTCACCGTCCCCTCCTGCTACTAAGCATTCAACGGGCCCCCGTGTGCCTCCTAGGTGAGCGGGCGCGTCCTTCCCCTCTCTGCCTCGCTCGATTCCTTCGCCGTAGCCGTCGTTTCTGTCGAGCCCGAGAGCTCCCCGCCGCCGGCCATGTCGCCACCGTGGCTACGGCCGCGCAAGCTCGCGTTCGAGCTCACCGCTGCACTCACCGCACTCCCGCGAGTCGAACACGACCATCCACGGCTCCTACCGTGCCCCGCATCGCCCAAACCGCTGTTGGCCCAACTCCGGCCGCCGCACTCATCGTCGCCAGTGTCGCTCCGGTCAAACCCGAGTCCGACCAGTAGCGCCAGGTGACGCGCGGCGTCGCTAGCGTTCGAATGTGAGTCGTGGCGTGCGTTTTGGCCCTCCGTAGAGCAATCTCGAGCCCCGCCGGAGTTCGCCGCCGCAAACAAGCTCGCCGGAGCTCTTCCGACGATGGCGCTGACTTGGCCCGGGTGGGCCCTGCCCCGTGCCACTGACCGCCGGGCCCCACAGCCCTGTTGACTGGGTCAGCATCGCTGACTGGACCTGGTCCAGTCACTGACTGGTGGGCCCACCCTATTTAGTTAGTTAAAGTGCTAATTAAACTAATCTGTTAATTAAGTTAGACACTGACAGGTGGGTCCTGCTAGTTAATTAGGTTAGTTTAATTAGAATAACCCCTGTTAACTTGTCCAGTCACTGCCATGTGGGTCCCACTGGGCCCACATGTCATAGTTGACTCTGGTCAGCTCTGTTGACTGCTGACGTCACAGTGACATCGTGCTGACGTCATAAATCTTTTCTGCTAATAAAATAAATCCAGAAAATGTTTAAATCTTTGAAAATTCATAACTTTTAAACCGTAGCTCGGATTGAAAAACTTAAAACATGAAAGTTGCTCAGAACGATGAGACGAATCTGATTGTGTCGTCTGTTTCCATGTCGGAACCCCCTACGTAGGAGAACCTATAACTTTCCCTCTGATTCCGGTAGATGAATAGTGCATTTGAACCAGTAAATAAATCCCACCTTAATCCTATAATAACTAAAATGACTTAGACATACTTCAGGCAACCCTGCACTGCATCCTAGTCATGACTTGTTCTGTGTTGCATCGTTAGCTGTGTATTTATATGTTTCTTCCCCCTCTTCTATCTCGGTAGACCCCGACGTCGATGTAGCTCCCGAGGCCGACGCTGCTCAGGAGCCCAACGACGAAGTTGACGACCTTGCCCTTGCCGTCGAGCAGACAGGCAAGCACCCCCATTTTGAGCATTCCGATATCGCCCACTCTCTTCTCTCTTATGCTTGCATTAGAATTTACTGCTGCTACTGTTATCCTATATCTGCTGCATAGCCTGTTTACTTGTAACCTGCTGTTGATACTTACCTGTTATCCTAAACTGTTTATAATAGGTTGGGTAGAGACCATCTGAGACCCCACTTAACCCGACTACCCCGCTGGATGTTCAGAAGACCCGTGTAACGGGATTGAAGACCAGGCCCCGACACCGCACATCACTTCCCCTTAGTTGCCGACACTACTGGGTTACTATCGAGTGCCGAGGGTGATACCTCGTCAGCACTCCTGATGATAACCTTGTAGGTAGTTAATCGATCGTGGTAAGCGAGGGTGATTCCTCCTACACCACCCCCGATACCGACGCCGTCGTGCAACACCTCAAGTGTGGACCTCGAGGGTGATTCCTCCTTCGTTCACCTTGACGATAACATCAAATGGGATTCCATCGGGGGTGATTCCTCAGGGTTCCCTTTGGTGTCAGACACACGGATACTTTGGATACTATGACTGATCACTGAACCATGACACTAAAGACGGGTCGGCCCTGAGGGGTACCCGCGCGAGCTTAATAGCGAGTGATGTGGAATCGGGTGTACCTGGAGGGTACCCGAGATTTGAACACGAGGCGTGGCCGGGCATTCCTAGCCCTTGCCGCAAGTCCTCGAGACGGGGCGACGGGGTCACATCGATCGTGAGTCTCTGCTCGTTACCGCACGTTCCTAATCCACTAAACGGTTTGGATATTTGATCCGAGAGGCCTCTGGCCTGATAGCACTAACCATCACGTGGGCATAGTATGGGCGTTCTGCGTCGTATACTTCAGCCGAAGCTTAATAGACGTCAGCAACTGAGCGGCACATGCTGGGTTGGACTGGGAACGCAACCGCACTTGTATAAGGGGTTGCTAGGTCTGCTCACCGGCGGTGTACGCAACGTGCAGGAGCGTCCGGGGCGATGGCCCAAGACCCCTGGGGGCATAGGTTAGTCCGGCGTGCTGACCTCTCTGTTAAGTATTTGGTCGGGTTGCGGCGTGTTGCTTAGCCGAGGCCGGGCATGACCCAGAAAAGTGTGTCCGGCCAGAGTTAAGCGAGCGTGGTGGGTAAGTTGGTGCACCCCTGCAGGGAAGAAAACATCTATCGATAGCCTGTCCTACGGTAACGGACACTCGGAGTTGTATCCCGATCGGTACAACTAGAACTGGTGACTTGAGATGAAATGGATAGTATGGCTCTAGGATTGCTTTCTCGCAGGGAGTCGAGGAAGAATCTCTGGGCGAGGTTGATGATACTACTGTTACTTTACTTTATGCTAATCTGCACTCTTCTAATGCTGCAAGACCGTTGAAGATACTAGTCTTCGATAGGACTAGGCTTTCCCCTCTATTCTGGCATTTCTGCAGCCCAGTCCACATATACAGCCCTCCTTTGAAAATGTTGCATATGTAGTGTAGATCCTTGCTTGCTGAGTACTTCGGATGAGTACTCATGTTTGTTTTACTTTCTTTTTCTCCCCATATCCATATGTCGCCGCCAGATGACGGAGCCCGTGAGGTAGCTGCCCCCGTCGACGACTACGGCTACTACTACTACCCTCCCGGCGAGTACTACTACGAGGAGCCGACCGACGACCAGGAGTAGGATTCGGAGGGTCCTAGGCAGGAGGCCTACGCCTTTCGATCGTAGTATTTTATTTTGCCCCGCCTCTCTAAAGGCTTACATCTATGTCTGTAATATATCTGTACCCAGATATCTGATGCTTCCGCTGACACTTGTATGCCATCGAGCTATGTATTCGAGCCCTCGAGGCCCTGGCTTGTAATATAAAAGCTTGTATGACTTTATTTATGTTTTAAAGTTGTGTTGTGATATCTTCAAGTGAGTCCTTAGGCTTGATCGTGTGCATTTGCGTGTATGGTTAGTGCATGATTAAGTCGGGGTCGTCACACCCTCCTCTCCTTGCACCGTCCCCGCGGGCGGCCGGGGGGAGCCCAGATCTGTCGCCCCTCGCCCTCCTCCCTCCTCCACCCCTCCTCGCCGCCGCCGGCGGAGGTCGCCGGGCAAAGCCCGCTCGGCCTAGGCGGCGGCGGGGCCTTCTTCTCCTCTGCCTGAGGATGGCAGCGCGGGATGCTTTCTTCTGGTGGCGGCGTGGGGCGCGGCGGCGCGACGGCACGGGCTGGCGGCGGTGGCTGCTGGGCGTACGTGGCGTCGTCCTCTCCTGGGCCGGCGGCGGGGTCTGGTGTAGGGCTCTCCGATGGCGCAGCTGCGGCTTGCGGGCAGCCCTGCTACTCGCGCGGCGCGGCTGCTGGTCAGGTGACGGCGGTGGCCTGCATTCTACTTCCAGTCCCCGGTAGAGATGGCGGCGATCCGTACACAAGACTTGATGGGGGTTCTTCGAATAGATCTGGGTGAAAACCTTGCGCTCGGCTAGATGCCAAGGCCAGCGATGGCGGCGCTCTTTTGTGTCGTTCTCTTCTTGAAGACATCGTCGTGGAGAAGTTCTAGACCTCTATCTGTTACCTCCAGGGGAAACCCTAAATCGATAGATCGGATGACGGCGGCGCTCTTGCGTCGTTTCCCCCTTTCCCCCTTGGGGGCGTCAGTCTTGGAGGTGTGCATGGGCTCGAGGGACCAGCGGACAACATCTTTGGTGGAGCGGTGTTTCATATTACGCAACGACGACAGTGGATCTCGACGACGTGGCGCAGTGGAGTCTCGGCGTTCGATGTGTGTAGACGGACTCGCGCAGGAGGATGGCGACGTCTGGCGTCGTGGTGGCGTCGATGGCAGACCTAGCAAGGTCGTGGCGTCAGTACCTGCTCTGAAGATGGATCGGTGGAGGAAGGCGGCGGCGGACTCTGAGAGTGCGTCGGACCAGTGTGTGCTCCAGGTATATGGATTGGCTGGGGCCTCCGGTTTTAGATGTTAGGTTAGTTGCGAGGTCTGTTTGGTATTAGGCTCGGACTATTGACACCCCTTCATCAAGTGGATAGAAATAGCGACAGATGTTGCCAAGATGGTGGCTTCAGACTTATTGATGTACTATTTTGTAAGGTCTTTGTGAATAATTAATAAAGTGGCTGCCTGCATCGCCTAGAGGCCAGGGTGTTCCTCCTTTTCAAAAAAAATCTGCACAGTGGAGAACTAACATAACAGTTGAGAACTTGGATTGCACACCCCCCATCCCTATAAAAGTTTACAGGTGCAGATTAAAGGTGAAGATTAGAAGTTAACCCTTCAATCAAAAGGGATAATGTAGTCTTTTGTATCTAAATCAATCTATTCAATACATTTGATCTGCAGGCTAATATGATGATACCCTTTTTAAGTAACTTTAATATTTGTGTACACTTTTAAGAGGGGTGCACCGAAGCAAAACTAGCAAAACTCAACAGTTAAAACTTCAAGAAATTGTACAGGTGGAGAGGAGTTACTAGAAAGTAGAAGCACACATAATTCAGATATAGACAGCTTAATAATTCTGAATCTTAGGATCTCTGGTGAATGAAACGATGAGGTTACAACCCATGTGATAATCCACTTGCCTCACAAGGGTTTGCTAAACTATTCGCTTACTAATAACCAATCCCAAAAAAGGGCAAGCAAAGTGTGCCCCTTAAATCACCGGCGCGCCATGGATGCAGATACGACCTTCATCAAATAACAAGGAAGAGATTCCAAGTTAATAGTATGATGCAAAATGCAGTAAAGATGAGAACAGTTAGAGAGACTACATCGGCAGAACACATTTCTAGTTCTCAATGGCAACTAACATATATTGTCCGCGCAGCGATGTACATCCATAGAGAATAACATACTGCATAATAGGTCCCTACTGCCACCTTTCACCACACTTCAGAACATTACTGGTTCCCAGTATTAGGCAATTAGCCTCTCACCTTCGATCCGAACATACTAACTAGAGCGTGCTCCGAAAATCACAGAAAGCCCACGGCAATCACAATGGGAAGCAAAGGGAGCAGAAGGGTGCGGCATTGGGCCAACAGTGATGGGCTGGAGCCGCTTGGAGCTGGAGTGGCGGTTGAATTTTTGGTGCTAATCTTGCTGCTGTAAGAAAGAAGAAAAACAATAGTTAGTGCAAACTGTTGATCAGACCAGTAGGTGGACATGTTCATCACATTTGCAAAGAGAGATCAGAGAGTTTTTTCGTACCCGGCTGCCATGTAAACACAAGTGTCATAACCTGCAAGCAAGCAATACAAAATCATTGAGAAGATTATCCAGCTGACACTAAAAGCAACATCGACAGTAACATTAAACCAACAAGTACAAGCAAAAACTGGTCACACTTCACAGCTCATAGGAGAACACCAGGGTAGTGACGCAGAGGGAACACACGAGGATCACAACTGGTTTAGTCATATCTTGTACTAATTCATTTCATCTAGCATTGCATGAAGCAGCATGCGACAGCACCCATCAGTAAGCTATATATTAAATTGTAACTCCATGATCAAATTTTCATATAAATTGTTCTCATATGATTCATGCAAAGTACCATTTATATTATGCATGTTTTTCTTCTTCTTATCAGAGCATAAGTCGATTCATGCAGAATTAGCAAATAAAAAGATTACGCCTGTGAATCCTATGAGATGTTATAGTATAATTGGTATACAAAATGAATCGATCATATCTCAAAACTGATGATGCTCATGCCATTTGTCTAACCTAACAGATTTTAGCTAGAAGCGGCAGAGGGGAGAAAACGTAATAAAATTATTAAATTCATGATTAGGCATTCAAAAGTCAAAAGGCTATTTATTACAGTAAATTCAGTAATGCTCTATCTTCTCTGTAGTCTCTAGACAAAAAGAAACAGCTGATAACTGTATATATATTCATCAAAAGAAATACCCAGCTACATGTCCAGAAATACAGCTAGCATTATATCAATGGACTTACGGTTGCAATTTTAGTCAAGGACCTGGATAACTACTATCATAAACACTGTAGTCAGCACATATTGTCTGCGAGTATAGGCTTACAATTGGCTAGTTTTCAATATTCAGACTACACCCAAAGCCAGTAATGATGCAGAGATATCATACAGTGCAAGCATTCCTTACATTATCAATGTAGTTGTTTTAAGCACATGATACTTACTTGGATCTTTCGTCGTCCTCATTCCAGCACCACCAAATCCACAAGCCACATCAGTAGCTCCATTTTGCTGATAATAGCTGTTGAATGCATATGAAGCATGTGAAACCAATGTGTCGGGCTGGTAGCAGGGTTGGCTTGGTTGAATAGCAGAGCAATCGACATTGCCTGGGCCGCATGCCCAATTCAAGCCATTCTGCAGAGCCGTCTCCGAGACATTAGTTGAAGCAACACACCAAGTACCATTTGAACGGTTTCCTCCAGTCATGATGTCCACATTTCCTCGGCCAGTCCAATCTATGCTGTAGATGGAGCTTTGGTCTGGAGAGAAGAGTCCCCAGTTCCTCTCCGACTCGATGCCCGGCTTCCTGTTCTCATTGAACAGGGAGAAGATGTAGACATCTATTTCTTCTCCGGGCTTCGCAGGCGTGCCACTGTCATTAACAACATGGCGTATCAGATTGGTGTTGTAGTTCTGAGCAGTGTCCGGAGTCGCCCCGGTCTCCTTAGCAGCTCCCTTGTGCGGCCATCCCGTCTCTGTGATCGTGATCTTGAGTGTCTTGAAGTTCAAAGCCATGAGCGCGAAGAAGATGGAATCGACCTGCGCATCAAACATGTTTGTGTAGACCAATCCAGTGTTGGGATCAATCACGCCCTCGGACTGCGGCGAGAAGAGGGCGTAGTTCAGCGAGACATTGCTCGGCGAGTTCTGGTAGGCGTAATAGGGGTACAGATCGACCATGAAGGGCGCCTGGTTCTCCACGAGGAACTCCAGCATGGGCTTCAGGAAGTGCGCGTAGCTGCTGTTGAACGCCCCCGCGGACGGCGGGAAGGAGCGGGACAGCACCCCGAGCGAGTGCGTGCTGGAGATGGTGATCTTCTTGTGCAGGCCGACCTTCTTGAGGGCGGCGTGCACATTGCGCATGGCCGGCACGACGAGGGCGGAGACGTTGATGGGGCTCTCGGTGATCTCGGCGCCGACGGTGATGTAGGTGATGGCGGTGGCCGGGTAGTAGGGGAGGATGCTGTTCTTGAGCCAGGTGTCGACGTTGGACTGGTACTGCGAGAAGGCGAGGAGGTCGGCGTTGGGGACGCCGACCATGAGCTCGACGCTGGTGTTGGCGAAGGCCTTGATGACGTCGACGTTGGTGTCGTAGATGCGCACGTACTTGATGGACTGCTGCTGGATGAGCTGCGCCACCTTGTCGGGCCCCGGCAGGTCGTCGGCGTTGCGGCCGTAGCAGATGCCGGTCTTGCCGCCGTGGCAGTGCCCTGCAAAAGCCCCCACATCAGGATTCAGGGGTGCGCAATCTCTCTTTATTTTAGCCACCATTGATGCGTCCATTTAATATTTTATTTCCATGCCAGAAAAACAAACAATCTGAAGGTTGGGTAGATAAAGTTCATGGACATGGGGATTAGATCATTGGATTTCCCCCAAAAGAACATATTCGCCGGACACCATCACTGTACCATACACATTGCAGGTAGCTAGCACCCAGCGGGAAGCAAGGCATCTAGCACTCGCCGTGCACTTAACTAAGATTTCACATTCCAAAAGGGCAACCACTACTATCAAGTAGAGTAGTACCAGAAGACGAACTGAAGGAGCATGTGGTTCAAGGACTCACCCACGAGCAGCAAGAAGAGGAACGCGGAAACCGCCGCCGCATGCCGCCCCGCCATTGGCGTGCCAACCCCGAGCTGGGCCTCCTCCGCGCTGACAAGAACTTGCTCTTGCCGTCCGCGCTCCTGTGCTGGCTGCGCGGCCGGGGGTGTGACCGTTGAGTGGAGTGGAGGGGAGGGGAGGAAGAGAGAGGAGGGAGGAGGACGGGCTGATGCCTGACGCTGGCCACGGGGCGCAGGCGGTGCAGCGGAGCAGGCGTGGAGTGGAGTGCGCGCGTGACTGTCGCTCGCGGCGGGCGGAAGCGGACGCGAGGGGGTGCGTTATAAAATAGGGTTGAGGGCGTTTAAACAGAGGTCGCACGGGTCCGGAGTAGGAACGGAAGGGTGGAGGGGAGGGGAGCCGATGGACGGAGCTGCAGCAGCGAGGAATTTCCTCAGGGAAAGAAAGGAGTAGCGAGGAATGTTCGCTTGGACCGGGACCACACGGCTAAAAGGTTGACGCGTGAGCTCACGGGGTCTTGGTAAAAAATGACCTCGCAACATTGGATCGTGTTCTGGTGCTCGTATTTATTTCAGAATTTTCGGCGATGCGTATTTAATGGGAGAAAATATTCATGTCGACGACGAGGTGCCTACGGTGACTTCGTAAATTTCAAGATGATATGCCGGCTCAATTTTTCGAAGGTGCTCATAGGGGTAGGAATGAGTGTATGCGCGTGTATATGAGCGCTTGCGTCTGTAATGTGTTAAAAAAACTAAAACACGGCAATGTCGTTGAATTTTGTACAAAAAAAACATTGGTTCGTGTCGAGTGACGTCGAAACTAAATTTGTTTCGTCCCAGTAATTACATTTCAGAATCATTATTTGGTGAACGTCAGCTAGGAACGTTTTGCCAGTGAACCTCCCTGAACCACACGATCTACATTCGATGCCTGGCATGGATTTATTGCTCGAACCTCGTGGGTGTATATATAGGAGCACATGATTAACTTGAAGTACAAGACAAGTCAGAACAAATCCTAGTCTATCTCTTATTTCCTAACTAATCACGATACTCAACACCCCTTCCCTCCCCCCGCGCAGTCACAACGGTAGCGACCCAAACGATGAGACTGGAGAAGAATCCAAAGGTAAGCCGACAGACAGTCATAACGGTCGATGCATCACGGAAGTCGTAGCTGAAGTGAAAACCGACGAGATTGCTCAAGCAAGACGGTAGCCCTTTGTGCCGTTGTCGAGGTAGCCGAGAGCGTGCGTGGTATAGCCGTGGTCGAGGTAGGCGTGCGGGGTAGCCATGGTCGATGTTGAGTCGGGGTAGCCGGTGTCGACGTAGTCGCAGTGGAGCCGCGGGCACAAGGAGGCGCCGAGTTAGTCATGGGCGCAGTGGTAGCGAAGTAGTGGTGCGCCGGGAAGAAGATGTTGTTGACGAGGCGTTGCGCCGGGTTTGCCAAGCCCAGGGACACGTCATGAACGAAGGCACGCGTCAGTGTTGTCAGCATCGGGCATGCGTAGACGGGCGAAGTCGAATACTACACTGTAGACAATTTGTTGTAGCTTACTGTGTAAAAATTTCAAGTTCGTGTTCTGACTTTTCTGAAGAATTCAGACAATAATAGAAAACTTTCTGTTTTCAAACAACAACATATAGACTTGCAAAATAAGCATGATAAATGTTATACTTGACATTTTTATTGAAACGAAAGATGCAAAAACATTATTCTAAATAACAGCAAGCAAATTCTAATAAAACAAAATGACGCTCCAAACTAAACACATATGATGTGACGAATAAAGATATAGCTCTAAGCGGGGTTACCGATAATGTTGAAGACGAAAAAGGGGATGCCTTCCGGGACATGTCCAAGTTTAGTTGCTTTGGTTTTCCTTGAATATTACCTTGGGGTGTCTTGGGCATCCCCAAGCTTAGGGGTATTGCCACTCCTTATTCTCCTCATATCGATATCTCACCCAAAACTTGAAAACTTCAATCACACAAAACTTAACGGAACTTCGTGAGATGCGTTAGTATAATAAAACAAATCATTCACTTGGGTACTGTCAAGACAAGATTCATAATTGTTTCCACATAATTCGTACTGTACTCTATCATTTTCATAATTTATATTGAGCAATATAAGCCATAAAAACTATAAAACAAGCAAATTATGCACTGAAAACAGAAACTGTCAAAAACAGAACATTCTATAATAATCTGGATAATGACTATACTTCTGTAAGTCCAAAAATTCTTAAAAATTTGGATAACGTAGGCAATTTGTATATCAATCATGTGCAAAAACTTCAGAATTTTATCACATCCCAGTGAATTATGTTAATTCTAGAACTGGGCGCAAAAGTTTTTGTTTTTTGCACAAAATCAACTCAACTATCATCCACACTATCCCAAAGACTTTACTTGGCACTTTATTGAAACAAAAGCTATAAAATATGATTACTACAGTAGATTAATCATGTGAACATACGAAAACAGTAGGTATAAGTATTTGGTTGTCTCCCAACAAGCGCTTCTCTTTAATGTCTTTTTAGCTAGGCATGATGAGTTCAATGATGCTCACATAGAAGTAAAGAATTGAAACACAAAGAGAGCATCATGAATCACATGGTAAGAATTGTGACGCCCCCGGCTCAATCGTGCACTAATCATACACGCAAATGCACATGATCAAGCCTAAGGACTCACGGGAAGATATCACAACACAACCCTAAAACATAAATAAAGTCATACAAGCTTTATATTACAAGCCAGGGGCCTCGAGGGCTCGAATACATAAGCTTGCGTACAAGCGTCAGCGAAAGCATCAGATATCTGAGTACAGATATAAAAGAAAACACATAAATGCCTTTAAGAAGGTGAGACAAAAGAAAACACTACGATCAAAAGGCGAAGGTCTCCTGCCTGGGACCCTCCGATCCTACTCCTGGTCATCGGCCAACGCGTAGAAGTAACCACCCTCGGGGTAGTAGTAGCGGTCGTCGGCGGGGCCAGCTGTCTCAGGGGCTCCGTCATCTGGTTGCATCAAAAGGGATATGGGGGGAAAAAAGCAAAGCAACCGTGAGTACTCATCCGAAGTACTCAGCAAGCAAGGATCTACACTACATATGCAACATTATCAAAGAGAGGTTGTATATGTGGACTGGGCTGCAGAAATGCCAGAATAGAGAGAAGGCCTAGTCCTATCGAATACTAGAATCTTCTGAGGTCTTGCAGCATTAGAAGAGTGTAGATTAGTACCGTATAAAGTAGTAGTATCATTAAGTCTCGTCCTCACCCAGAGATCCTTTCTCGACTCCCTGTGAGAAAGCAATCCCAGAGCCATAGTATCCAATTCTAGCTGTATCGATCGGGATACAACTCCGAGCGTCCGTTACCGAGGATCCGGCTATGCATAGATTAGTTCTTCCCTGCACGGGTGCACCAACTTACCCACCACGCTCGCTTAACTCTGGCCGGACACACTTTCTGGGTCATGCCCGGCCTCGGCCAAACGACACACCGCAGCCCTACCTAGAGCTCAGCAGAGAGGTCCCCGCCGGTCTACATCCTAAGCGCTCAGGGGTCTTGGGCCATCGCCCTGTGCACTCTGGGTCGTTGCGAGCAGGGTGGATACCAGCGCCAACGGCACGATCCGACCCGGCCGCAATGCTGAACTGGACGTCTGACAAAGCTTTCGGCTGATGCATACGATGCAGAGTACCCATATTTATTCCCGCGTGATGGTTAGTGCTATCGGGCCAGAGGCCCACTCGAATCCAATATCCAAACCGTTAGTACCTTGGGGTTACGGTAACGAGCAGAGACTCACGATCGATGTGACCCCATCGCCCCGTCTCGAGGACTTGCGACAAGGGCCAAGAATGCCCGGCCACGCCTCGTATTCATCACTCGGGCACCATACAGGCAACCCGTCTTCATATCACACGTGAGTACCCCTCAGGGTCGACCCGCCTTTCCAAGTAACAATAGTACAGTCCAAGTATCCATGTGTCCATAACATCAGGGGAATCCGAGGTATCACCCTCGTTGAATTCCTACTCGATGTATCCGTCAAGGTGAACTCGGAGGAATCACCCTCGCTGGGCTCACACTTGAGGTGTTGTACGACGGCGTCGTTATCGGAAGCGGTGAAGGAGGAATCACCCTCGATGACCACGACCGAATAGCTACTCCACATAGTTAACATCAGAAGTGCTACACGAGGTATCACCCTCGGCACTCGATAGTAACGCTGCAGTGTCGTTACAACTAGGGGGGTGATGTGCGGTGCCGGGGACTGGTCTTCGATCCCGTTGATCGGGTCTTCTGATAATTCCAGCGGGGCAGTCGGGATAAGTGGGGTCACTGATAGGTCTCTACCCAGCCTATACTAGACAATTTAGGATAAGCAGGTACGGTTTCAACAACAGGTTACAATAAACAGGCTATGCATCAGAGTAGGTAAAGCAGTAGCAGCAGCAATTCTAATGCAAGCATGAGAGAGAAAGAATAGGCGATATCAGTATGCTCAAGGGGGGGTGCTTGCCTGGTTGCTCGGCGGCAAAGACAAGGTCATCAACAGTGGCGTCGGGCTCCTGAGCTGCGTCGATCTCGGGGATGACATCGGTGTCGGGGTCTACCGAGAGAGAAGAGGGGGAGGAAACAAATAAATACACGACAAACATAAGCAACACGGAGCAGGCTATGCTAACGTGCAGTGCAGGGTTGCCTGAAGACATGTCTAAGTCATTTAGTTATTTTAGGAATTTGTTTGGATTTATTTTATAAAAGCCAGGCACTATTCATTTATCGAAAACGGGCAAAAGTTCCATGTTCAGATAGTTAGAGGCATCTAACAGGTATGTGGGTAGCGTATTCGGATTTGTCTCATTTTTCTGGTCATTTTTCATATATAAATTATTTTCATCGGAGTTACGGTTTAAAAGATATGATTTTCTAAAGTTTTTATTAATTTCTGGAATTTATTTAAATCAACATTATCCAGAACAATACAAGGTGACGTCATCGTGATGCAATAGTGACATCAGCAGTCAACGGTCGGCTGACCAGGGTCAAATCTGACCTGTGGGTCCAGTGGGACCCACACGTCAGTGTCTAGACTAACAAAACAGGGTTATTTTAATTAATCTAACCCTAATTATCGGGTGGGCCCGCACTGTCAGTGTCTGATTAAGCTAGTTTAATTAATTTTAGTTAATTAGGGGGATGTGGTGGCCCACATGTCAGTGGCTGGACCTGGTCCAGTCAGCAGTTGACTTCGGTCAACAGAGCCGACCGGGCCCCTGGGCCCACCAGGCAGCGACCCAGAGGTGGCCCCGGCCGGCCACATCAGCGGTGGCGCCGGCGACGGCGCCGACGACCAAAACCACGGCGGCAGTACGCCGGAGTCGGCCGAAAACCACGTACAGAGCCCCGTTTGGCACGGGGTTTGGTCCTACGGGACGGGCGTGAGGCGCCGCGTCCGATGGTGGTCGCATACGGCACGGTGGTGGCCGGAGTTCGCCGCTACGATGACGGCAGGCGGCGGCGATTTTCAGGTGAGCTCGGTCGCGCGGCTACGGGGTGTTAGCGAGCGAGCTACGCGGCTAGGCGGAATACTGCGAGCGTCAGGAACATGACAGGCACGGCGGAGAAGCTCGGGCGGCTCTGCATGGAGCAGCTCGCTGGCAATGGCGGACGGCGCAGCTACGGGTCCGAGCGGGGCTGTCGTCCTAGCGCGTGAACGAGCAAGCGAGAGGCCAGGGAAGAGGGGAATGCTCACCGAGCGGCACAAGATGGCCCTTGAGTGATCGGGAGCGCTGGGGAGACGGTGAATCGAGCGGCGGCCGAGGCGGATGCCGATGGAGGGGTACGGCGTGGGCGATGGCCGTGGTGCTCTCCGGCTCCAATCAAGCGGCGAGGAAGATGAAGGCGGTGATGGCTCGTCTCCTGGACCTGGTGGTGCGGCGCCGGGTAGCTGGTGGTCGCGATGACGTCGAAGACATGGCGACGATCGAGCGCGGGCGAGCTCGTGGAGGTGGATCCAGAGGGAGAGGGAGAGAGTGAGTGAGGGGGGGGGGAAGCTAGAGGAGCGCGGGAGCTGCGGCTTTAACCTCGACGGG
The DNA here is from genome assembly GCA_011799875.1 of Thinopyrum elongatum. Classification (NCBI taxonomy): domain Eukaryota; kingdom Viridiplantae; phylum Streptophyta; class Magnoliopsida; order Poales; family Poaceae; genus Thinopyrum; species Thinopyrum elongatum. Next base: position 395,333,748 of record CM022299.1, read on the forward strand.
CGGGCGCCCGCGCGTTGTCGACCGCGGGGCAGGGGGGCCGGCGCGGCAGGTGCGGGCGAGGCGACAGCGTGCGAGGGGGGAGCAGTAGGAAGGAGGAAGGGGAGGTGGGCTGGGCCTGCCCGGTTTGACTTAGGCCCAGGCGCTAGTGGGCTTTTTCCTTTTCTTTTATTTCTTTTCTGTTTTTTTTTCTTTTTAGTTTCTATTTTGCAAAATATGTGGCACCCAATTGAATTTTATAAAATATATAACCTGGTCCATAAATCACACTGCAACATACCCTATCACCAAAATTTAGTTTGGGGTATTTATCATTTCAGATTTATTTTATATTTATTAATAGGTTATTAAATATTGTTTTCAGCCACTGTTTGAGGATGTTCAAGTCACTTATCCAATTCCAATAAGGTTGGCTACAATTTTATCATTGCCTCCAAATTATTTGCTACTTAATGAACATTTTAGTTTCTGATTTGAACAGCTTTTATTTTTCCACTATGAATTAAATTTGAATTTTGAGTTAGGAGCTGAATGCAATATGATGCAAATGATGATTTGGCACTGTTAATCATGATGACCTGGCATAATCAAAAGGGTGATCACTGTAGCTTAATACATGGGGTGTTACAATTCTCCTCCACTAACAAGAATTTTCGTCCCGAGAATTAAGAGGTAGAAGGAAAAAGTTCGGGGTATTCCGCACGAAGGCTATCCTCGCGTTCCCAAGTGGCTTCATCTTCAGTATGATTTGACCACTGCACTTTGAGGAACTTGGTAACCTTTTGATGGGTCCGACGTTCAGATTCATCGAGGATGCGGATCGGATGTTCCTTATATGAAAGATCATCATGCAATTCGAGCATCTCGTGATCCACAGCTCGGTGCGGAGATTCCTTGAAGCATTTATGAAGTTGCGACACATGGAAGACATCGTGGATATGAGAGAATTGCAGCAGCAACTCCAATTTATATGCCACCTGACCATGTCTAGCAATTATGCGGAAAGGACCAATGTAGCGCGGAGCTAGCTTGCCCTTGATTCCAAAACGGTGAGTGCCCTTCATAGGAGTGACATGAAGATAAGCTTGATCACCAGGTTGATAAGTCAAACCCCATCGTTTGCGGTCATAATTGCTCTTGTGGCGGTCCTGAGCCACCTTGAGATTTTCTCGGACAATACGGACTTGTTCTTTGGCGTGTTGAATAATGTCCGGTCCCACGAGTGGTCGTTCCCCAGTTTCTGACCAATTCAGAGGGGTTCGACACTTACGTCCATATAGTACTTCGAAGGGAGCCATTTTTAAGCTGGCTTGATAACTGTTGTTATAAGAGAACTCAGCATACGGGAGAGATTCTTCCCACTTCTTGCCGAAAGAAATAATAGAAGCCCGAAGCATGTCTTCAAGAACCTGATTGACTCGCTCAACCTGGCCTTGCGATTGACGGTGATAAGCTGAACTCCAAGTAATATGAGTTCCCATAGCTTCTTCGAAACTTTCCCAGAACTTTGAAGTGAAAAGGCCGCCACGGTCCGAACTGATCTCCTTCGGAATACCGTGCAGTGAAACAATTCTGGAGATATATAATTCTGCTAACTGACTAGCAGTGATCGTCTCTTTGACAGGCAGAAAGTGTGCAACCTTAGAGAGTTGATCGACGACGACAAGAATAGCATCGTGACCCTTCTGTGACCTGGCAAGGCCAGTAATGAAATCCATTTGAACCTTATCCCATTTCCATAGAGGAATAGGAAGGGGTTGCAGAATTCCAGCAGGCTTCTGATGTTCTGCTTTAACGCGACGACACACATCACATTCAGCAACATAGTGAGCAATGTCCTGCTTCATTTTAGACCACCAGTACCTTTGACGGAGATCACGATACATCTTGGTGCTACCCAGATGAATAGACAATGGTGTGTCATGTGCCTCCTTCATGACCTTACCAGTCATAAGCTCGAAGCGAGGTACCACGATGCGGTCTCTGAAATACAAGGTTTCGTCTTCAGACAGCAAGAAATACCTATACTTTTCAAGGTGAAGATTTTTCTTCATCAGATCAACTTCAGCATCTTTAGCTTGCGCATTCTTAATAGCTTTCTCGAGATCTGGTTGTATCACAAGGTTATTAAGAGAACCCTGTGGAACAATACGCAGATTCAGCTTGCACAGTTCTTCAAAAAGACGAGGTTGAGCTCGCCTAACCATGAGGTTGTCGCAATAGAACTTGCGGCTTAAGGCATCAGCGATCACGTTAGCCTTGCCAGGGGTATAGGAAATACCCAAATCATAGTCCGCAATGGCCTCCATCCATCTTTGCTGACGGAGGTTTAGGGATGGCTGGGTGAACAAGTACTTCAGACTTTTATGATCCGTGTATATCTCGCAACGATTACCGAGAAGGTAATGTCGCCATAACTGCAGTGCATAGATGACAGTAGCTAGTTCTAGATCATGTACCGGATAATTCTCTTCATGTGGGCGCGCGAGAATCTGGTGGAGCAAGTACTGGGGTAGATGTTAGTTTGTCCTTGAGTGTTTGAAAGCTTTCCTGACATTTTTCTGTCCACTCAAACTTAACGCCTTTGTGAAGCAGATCAGTCAAAGGCTTAGCAATCTTTGAAAAATTCTTGACAAAACGACGGCAATAACTTGCAAGGCCGAGAAAACTTCTCACTTGCTTGACGTTCATCGGAGGAGTCCAATCAAGAATAGCCTGAACTCATTCTAGGTTAACAGCAATTCCATCCTTGGAAATCACATGACCAAGGTAGGTTACTTCAGAAAGCCAAAATTCACATTTGGAGTATTTGGCATACAACTGGTGTTCTCGAAGCCTTTCCAGTACAAGACGGTTCTTTATTCTTTGAATAGACCAGAATATCATCTAGATAAACCACGACGAATTTGTCGAGGTAATCCATGAAGATATAATTCATCAGACGGGAGAATGTGGCTGGAGCATTTGTTAAACCAAATGACATGACAGTGTACTCATAAGAGCCATAGCGAGTAACAAATGCAGTCTTCGGAATATCCTCTTCATGAACACGGATCTGATGATAACCCAACCTCAAGTCGAGTTTAGAAAACACCGATGATCCAGCAAGTTGATCATACAAATCATTGATCCGAGGAAGCGGATATTTATTCTGAATTGTGGCTTGGTTAATGGTCCGATAATCCTGAACCAATCGGTTAGTTCCATCCTTCTTCTTAACGAAGAGTGAAGGTGCTCCCCAAGCAGAGGAACTGGAGTGGATGAAACCCTTTTCAAGTGACTTGTCGATTTCCTCCTTAAGCTCGAGAAGGTGGTGCGGAGGCATCTTATAAGGATGCTTCGCAATAGGAGTAGTGCCTGGTTTCAAGTCAATGACAAACTCGACAGCTCTAGCAGGCGGTATTCCTAGAAGTTCTTCTGGAAAGACGTCTTGAAAATCATGAACAACTGGAACGTTCTCGATGCCTTCAAGAGGTGAAGCATTCAATGCATTCAGAACATATATTTGAGTCTCAGCATCCTGAACTGTTCGGGCTGAGTATTTGACTGTCTGGCCAGAAGGATGGGTAAGTTGGACTTTCTTAGCGGCACAGTCAATCAAAGCATTGTGGGCGGTCAACCAGTCCATACCGAGAATGATGTCTATGTCGGAAGGTCCAAGAGCAATAAGGGAAGCAGAGAACATCAACCCTTCAATTCTGATTTGATTGTTGTGACTTACCATTTTGGTTTGCCACCTGGAACAGGGAGTGATGATTTCTAAAGGAGTGGGTAATGAGCTCATAGCTAACCCATGCAATTGTGCAAATTGCTGGGACACGAAGGAATGTGATGCACCTGAATCAAACAGAACAGAAGCTGGCACTGAATTCACAGAGAGTGTTCCCAGCACGATAGTCGGTTCCTTCCGAGCCTTTTCAGCATTGACGTGATTGGCATGGCCAAGTACAACAGTAGATGGTATGACATTACGGTTTCTGAATTGGCGGTTTCGACAATTCTTCTTACGACCAATAGGAGGACGTGGGGCATCCTGAGGAGAAGCCATAACATTAGTAGTCCATCATGAACCGTTAGCTGTCTCGGCGGTGAAGGCAGACGAGGTGCAACATATGACGGCCTGGGTGTTGGAGCAAGACGGTGGTAAACATTGTGGGGAATCCAGACTTGACGTTTCTGAACAGGTCGACCCGAAGACAAGCCGACATCTCGAGTATGCTTGAGCGACTCCTGGTACTTAGTCAGAGCAGTTTCAACTTGGAAATATTGGCTGACAAGTGTTGCGAAGTCTGTGCAATCATGGACAACAAGTGCAAGGTTTATATCAGTATGCAGTCCTTCATGGAATTTCTCCTGCTGACGTGCGTCAGTGCAGACATCATCTTCAGCATAGCGGGACAATTTAAGAAATTTCCTCTGATATTCATCCACAGTCATTTTGCCCTGAGAGAGTTTGCGGAACTCCTGCTTCTTTTGGTCCATCAGACCTTGAGGAATGTACCGTGCACGAAAAGCTGACTGAAATTCCTGCCAAGTGGTTACTGTTTCAGCAGGCAACATACCCTTGTGGCTTTCCCACCATTGAGCAGCTGGGCCCTTCAGGTGGAATGTCGCAAAGGTGACGTAACTGTCAGGAGCAACATTAGCTGATTCCATCTCAAACAGGATGTCACGAAGCCAATCATCAGCATCCATAGGATTGGTGGAGTTGCGGAAAACGGATGGATTGAGGCGCACAAATTCTGGCAGAGTTATTGGAGCATTCTGTTGCTGAGCATTCTGGTTTGGGAACTGAGCCAATATCCCGGTCATAACCTGACGGTTCAATTCAAACTGCTGACGGTTGAGTTCAAACTGCTGCATCATTGTGGCAATATAGGGTGGAGGTGGAGGATCGTCAGCCATCCTGCCAATTCAACAGGGGCAGTTTAGCAAGTAAAACTGCAGGTGTATGAAGTTATTCATGATGTAATACGGGAAAGAACAGGATAGGCATTAGATATATAATAGTAGTCATTAAAGACATATCAATCCATGCACAGAGTTAGATTCAAACGGATAGTACGCGCACGGGAACGCTCGCAGCTAGACAAACTAGGCGGCGCACAGGCACGCGGTGAGGATTACAACAACGTGACATAGCAAAGGCTACAACACGTCGGAGAAAACTGCTGGGGCGAGGAATCTGCAAGTGACAACACAGGGTGCCCTCGATAAGAGGATCCTGCAAGCAGAACCTGGCCCGCAATCTTGAAGGAAGGGGGGAAAATTTCAGAACACCGGGTGGATGTGATCACGAGAACCTAATGTTGGAGTTAGTAAAATTTTAACCCGAATAGAAAAGAGATCAGAGTCCCAGAGTAAAGGTCGAGGAGTAAAAGATCCTAATACCACCCAATTGGCGACGTGGGCCCGTAAGCCACACAGCCATGTTAGTAAATTAGTTTTTGGACCACTAGACTCAACTTCGGCCAAGGAGTTGGAAAGAGGGGTTCCTACAGTCAATCGGCTCTGATACCAACTTGTGACGCCCCCGGCTCAATCGTGCACTAATCATACACGTAAATGCACACGATCAAGCCTAAGGACTCACAGGAAGATATCACAACACAACTATAAAACATAAATAAAGTCATACAAGCTTTATATTACAAGCCAGGGGCCTCGAGGGCTTGAATACATAAGCTTGCGTACAAGCGTCAGCGAAAACATCAGATATCTGAGTACAGATATGAAAGAAAACACAGAAAGGCCTTTAAGAAGGCGAGACAAAAGAAAACACTACGATCGAAAGGCGCAGGCCTCCTGCCTGGGACCCTCCGATCCTACTCCTGGTTGTCGGCCAACGCGTAGAAGTAACCACCCTCGGGGTAGTAGTAGCGGTCGTCGGAGGGGCCAGCTGTCTCAAGGGCTCCGTCATCTGGTTGCATCAAAAGGGATATGGGGGAAAAAGAAAGCAAAGCAACCGTGAGTACTCATCTGAAGTACTCAGCAAGCAAAGATCTACACTACATATACAACATTATCAAAGAGAGGCTGTATATGTGGACTGGGCTGCAGAAATGCCAGAATAGAGAGAAGGCCTAGTCCTATCAAAGACTAGCATCTTTTGAGGTCTTGCAGCATTAGAAGAGTGTAGATTAGTACCGTATAAAGTAGTAGTATCATTAAGTCTCGTCCTCACCCAGAGATCCTTTCTCGACTCCCTGCGAGAAAGCAATCCCAGAGCCATAGTATCCAATTCTAGCTGTATTGATCGGGATACAACTCCGAGCGTCCGTTACCGAGGATCCGACTATGCATAGATTAGTTCTTCCCTGCATGGGTGCACCAACTTACCCACCACGCTCGCTTAACTCTGGCCGGACACACTTTCTGGGTCATGCCCGGCCTCGGCCAAACGACACACCGCAGCCCTACCTAGAGCTCAGCAGAGAGGTCCCCGCCGGTCTACATCCTAAGCGCTCAGGGGTCTTGGGCCATCGCCCTGTGCACTCCGGGTCGTTGCGAGCAGGGTGGATACCACCGCCAACGGCACGATCCGACCCGGCCGCAATGCTGAACTGGATGTCTGACAAAGCTTTCGGCTGATGCATACGATGCAGAGTACCCATATTTATTCCCACGTGATGGTTAGTGCTATCGGGCCAAAGGCCCACTCGAATCCAATATCCAAACCGTTAGTACCTTGGGGTTGCGGTAATGAGCAGAGACTCACGATCGTTGTGACCCGGTCGCCCCGTCTCGAGGACTTGCGGCAAGGGCCAAGAATGCCCGGCCACGCCTCGTATTCATCACTCGGGCACCATACAGGCAACCCGTCTTCATATCACACGCGGGTACCCCTCAGGGTCGACCCGCCTTTCCAAGTAACAATAGTACAGTCCAAGTATCCGTGTGTCCATAACATCAGGGGAATCCGAGGTATCACCCTCGTTGAATTCCTACTCGATGTATCCGTCAAGGTGAACTTGGAGGAATCACCCTCGCTGGGCTCACACTTGAGGTGTTGTACGACGGCGTCGTTATCGGAAGCGGTGAAGGAGGAATCACCCTCGATGACCACGACCGAATAGCTACTCCACTTAGTTAACATCAGAAGTGCTACACGAGGTATCACCCTCAGCACTCGATAGTAACGCTGCAGTGTCGTTACAACTAGGAGGGGTGATGTGCGGTGCCGGGGCCTGGTCTTCGATCCCGTTGATCGGGTCTTCTGATAATTCCAGCGGGGCAGTCGGGATAAATGGGGTCACTGATAGGTCTCTACCCAGCCTATACTAGACAGTTTAGGATAAGCAGGTACAGTTTCAACAACAGGTTACAATAAACAGGCTATGCATCAGAGGAGGTAAAGCAGTAGCAGTAGCAATTCTAATGCAAGCATGAGAGAGAAAGAATAGGCGATATCGGTATGCTCAACGGGGGGTGCTTGCCTAGTTGCTCGGCGGCAAAGACAAGGTCATCAACAGTAGCGTCGAGCTCCTGAGCTGCGTCGGTCTCGGGGATGACGTCGATGTCGGGGTCTACCGAGAGAGAAGAGGGGGAGGAAACAAATAAATACACGACAAACATAAGCAACACGGAGCAGGCTATGCTAACGTGTAGTGCTGGGTTGCCTGAAGACATGTCTAAGTCATTTAGTTATTTTAGGAATTTGTTTGGATTTATTTTATAAAAGCCACGCACTATTCATTTATCGAAAACGGACAAAAGTTCCATGTTCAGATAGTTAGAGGCATCTAACATGTATGTGGGTAGCGTATTCGGATTTGTCTCATTTTTCTGGTCATTTTTCATATATAAATTATTTTCATCGGAGTTACGGTTTAAAAGATATGATTTTCTAAAGTTTTTATTAATTTTTGGAATTTATTTAAATCAACATTATCCAGAACAGTACAGGGTGACGTCATCATGATGCAATAGTGATGTCAGCAGTCAATGGTCGGCTGACCAGGGTCAAATCTGACCTGTGGGTCCAGTGGGACCCAAATGTCAGTGTCTGGACTAACTAAACAGGGTTATTTTAATTAATCTAACCCTAATTATCGGGTGGGCCCGCACTGTCAGTGTGTGATTAAGCAGGTTTAATTAATTTTAGTTAATTAGGGGGATGTGGTGGCCCACATGTCAGTGGCTGGACCTGGTCCAGTCAGCAGTTGACTTCGGTCAACAGAGCCGACCGGGCCCCTGGGGCCCACCAGGCAGCGACCCTGAGGTGGCCCCGGCCAGCCACATCAGCGCTGGCGCTGGCGACGGCGCCGACGACCAAAACCACGGTGGCAGTACGCCGGAGTCGGTCGGAAACCGCCTACAGAGCCCCGTTTGCCACGGGGTTTGGTCCTACGGGATAGGCGTGAGGCGGCACGTCCGATGGTGGTCGCATACGGCACGGTGGTGGCCGGAGGTCGCCGCTACGATGATGGTAGGCGGCGGCGATTTTCGGGTGAGCTCGGTCGCGCGGCTACGGGGTGTTAGCGAGCGAGCTACGCGGCTAGGCGGCCTACTGCGAGCGTCAGGAACATGATAGGCACGACGAAGAAGCTCGGGCGGCTCTGCATGGAGCAGCTCACCAGCAATGGCGGACGGCGCAGCTACGGGTCCGAGCAGGGCCGTCGTCCTAGCGCGTGAACGAGCAAGCGAGAGGCCAGGGGAGAGGGGAATGCTCACCGAGCGGCACAAGATGGCCCTTGAGTGATCGGGAGCGCTGGGGAGACGGCGAATCGAGCGGCGGCCGAGGCGGATGCCGATGGAGGGGAACGGCGTGGGCGACGGCCGTGGTGCTCTTCGGCTCCAATCAAGCGGCGAGGAAGACGAAGGCGGTGATGGCTCGGCTCCTGGACCTGGTGGTGCGGCGCCGGGTAGCTAGTGGTCGCGATGACGACGAAGACATGGCGACGGTCGAGCGCGGGCGAGCTCGTGGAGGTGGATCCAGAGGGAGAGGGAGAGAGTGAGCGAGGGGGGGGGGAAGCCAGAGGAGCGCGGGAGCTGCGGCTTTAACCTCGATGGGCGGGCGCCGATGCGTTGTCGACCGCGGGGCAGGGGGGCCGGCGCGGCGGGTGCGGGCGAGGCGACAGCGTGCGAGGGGGGGGGGAGCAGTAGGAAGGAGGAAGGGAAGGTGGGCTGGGCCTGCCCGGTTTGACTTAGGCCCAGCTACCAGTGGGCTTTTTCCTTTTCTGTTTTTTTTCTTTTATTTTCTATTTTGCAAAATATGTGGCAGCCAATTGAATTTTATAAAATATATGACCTGGTCCATAAATCACAGTGCAACATACCCTATCACCAAAATTTAGTTTGGGGTATTTATCATTTCAGATTTATTTTATATTTATTAATAGGTTATTAAATATTGTTTTCAGCCACTGTTTGAGGATGTTCAAGTCACTTATCCAATTCCAATAAGGTTGGCTACAATTTTATCATTGCCTCCAAATTATTTGCTATTTAATGAACATCTTAGTTTCTGATTTGAATAGCTTTTATTTTTCCACTATGAATTAAATTTGAATTTTGAGTTAGGAGCTGAATGCAATATGATGCAAATGATGATTTGGCACTGTTGATCATGATGACCTGGCATAATCAAAAGGGTGATCACTGTAGCTTAATACATGGGGTGTTACAAGAATATTTAAGCCTAACACACATCCTATGCATAAGATTTTTGTGAGCAAACAACTTATGGGAACAAGAATCAACTAGCATAGGAAGGCAAAACAAGCATGACTCAAAACTTTCAACACATAGAGAGGAAACTTATATTATTGAGATATGTAAAAGCATATGTTCCTCTCTCGTAACAATTCAGTAGCATCATGAGTGAATTCAACAATATAACTATCACATAAAGCATTCTTTTCATGATCCACAAGCATAGAATTTTTATTACTCTCCGCATAAGCAAATTTCTTCTCATTCATAATAGGGGGAGCAAACTCAACAAAATAGCTATCACGAGATACTTGATTTATATAATCAATTTGAGCATTAAAATGATGATGAAAAGATTGATGGTTATCGTTATTCTTTATATCATAAGTGTCATCACAACAATAATCATATATAGCCACTTTGTTCTCATAATAATCAATTGAAACTTCTTCCAAAGTAGTGGATTCATCACTAAATAAAGTCATGACCTCTCCAAATCCACTTTTATCAATATTGTAATAAGATTCAAGACCCTCCAAAATAGTGGGATAATTGTTACCCAGAGCTGACACTCTTCCAAACCCACTTCCATCATTGTAATCATCATAAATAGGAGCATGCAATCATCATAATAAATATTCTCATCAAAACTTGGGGGACTAAAAGTATCATCTTCATCAAACATAGCATCCCCAAGCTTATGGCTTTGCATATCATTAGCATCATGGGAATTCAAACAATTCATACTAACAACATTACAATCATGCTCATCATTCAAAGATTTCATGCCAAACATTTTATTGAATTCTTCTTCTAACACTTTGGCACAATTTTTCGATCCATCATTTTCACGAAAGACATTATAAAGATGAAGCACATGAGGCAACCTCAATTCCATTTCTTTGAAGTTTTCTTTTATAAATAAAACTAGTGATAAAACAAGAAACTAAAAGATTCAATTGCAAGATCTAAAGGTATACCTTCAAGCACTCACCTCCCAGGCAACGGCACCAGAAAAGAGCTTGATGTCCTACACAAGTTATTCTTGTAGACTTGTGTTGGGCCTCCAAGCGCAGAGTTTTGTAGGACAGTAGCAATTTTCCCTCAAGTGGATGAACTAAGGTTTATCAACTTGTGGGATGCGTATGATAAAGATGGTCTCTCTCAAACAACTCTGCAATCAAATACAAGAAATCTCTTGTGTCCCCGACACACCCAAGACAATGGCAAATTTTAGAGGTGCACTAGTTCGGTGAAGAGATGGTGATACAAGTGTAGTATGGATAGTAGATATAGGAATATAAAAACAGCAAGGTGAAAACCCACAAGTATAGGGGATCAAAACAGTTTTCGAGGGTAGAGTATTCAACCCAAATTTATTGATTCGACACAAGGGGAGCCAAAGAATATTTGCAAGTATGAGCAGTTGAGTTGTAAATTCAACCACACCTGGAGGACTAAATATCTGCAGCAGAGTGATCAGTAGCACAGTAATATGATAGTTTGATAGAAATGGCAAAGTAGCAATAGTAACGGTAACAGTAACAGTAGCAGTTTTATAGTGATTGTAACAGCAGCAGCAGCCATAGTAACTTAACAAAGATCAATATGTGTAAAGCTCGTAGGCACTAGATCGATGATGGATAATTATATTGGATCACATTCATCATTTAACAGTCATAACCTAGGGCGACACAGAATTAGCTCTAATTCATCAATGTAATGTAGGCATGTATTCAGTATATAGTCATACGGGCTTGCGATAAGAACTTGCATGACATCTTTTGTCCTACCCTCCCGTGGCAGTGGGGTTGATGACCCACAAGTATATGGGATCAATCGTAGTCCTTTCGATAAGTAAGAGTGTCGAACCCAACGAGGAGCAGAAGGAACTGGCAAGTGGTTTTCAGCAAGGTAATTTCTGCAAGCACTGAAATTGTCGATAACAGGTAGTTCGATAGCAAGATAATTTGTAACGAGCAAGTAACGGTAACGGTAAATAAAGTGCAGCAAGGTAGCCCAATCCTTGTGTGGCAAAGGACATGCCAAAACAGTCTCTTATAATAAGCAAAGTGTTCTCGAGGATACACGGGAATTTCATCTAGTCACTTTCATCATGTTGGTTTGATTCATGTTCGCTACTTTGATAATTTGATATGTGGGTGGACCGGTGCTTAGGTGTTGTTCTTACTTGAACAAACCACCTACTTATGATTAACCCCCTCGCAAGCATCCGCAACTACGAGAAAAGTATTAAGATAAAATCTAACCATAGCATTAAACTTTTGAATCCAAATCAGTCCCTTACGAAGTAGCGCATAAACTAGGGTTTAAGCTTCTGTCACTCTAGCAACCCATCATCTAATAACTACTCCACAATGCATTCCCTTAGGCCCAAATATGGTGAAGTGCCATGTAGTCGACGTTCACATGACACCACTAAGGGAATCACAACATACATATCATCAAAATATCGAACACATATCAAGTTCACATGATTACTTGCAATAGGACTTCTCCGGTGACCTCAAGAACAAAAGTAACTACTCACATATGATATTCATGCTCAAGATCAGAGGGGTATTAAATAGCATAATGGATCTGAACATATAATCTTCCACCAAATAAACCATATAGTAATAAACTACAAGATGTAATCAACACTACTAGTCACCCACAAGTACCAATCTGAGGTTCCGGTACAGAGATTGAATACAAGAGATGAACTAGGGTTTGAGAGGAGATGGTGCTATTGAAGATGTTGATGGAGATTGGCCTCCCAAAGATGAGAGGGTTGTTGGTGATGATGATGGCTTCGATTTCCCCCTCCGGGAGAGAAGTTCCCCCGTCGGAATCGCTCTGTCGGAGGGCAAAACTGCTCCTACAAAGTTCCGCCTCGAGACGGTGGCGCTTTGTCCCGAAAGTCCTCTCCTTATTTTTTCTAGCTCAAAATGACTTATATACCAGAAGATGGGCACCAGAGGTGGGCTGGGCTGAGCCCAACCCACCAGGGCGCGCCTGGGGGGCCTGGCGCAACCTGGTGTCTTGTGCTCACCAGGTGGCCCCCTCCGGTAGTTATTTGCTCCAGTATTTTTTATATATTCCAAAATAATTCTTCATAAATTTTCAGCCCATTTGGATATGTGCAGAATAGGTAACTCTGACGTAGTTTTTTCAGGTCCAGAATTCCAGCTTCCGGCATTCCCCCTCTTTGTGTAAACCTTGCATATTATGAGAGAAAAGGCATTAGAATTACTCCATAAAGCATTATTATGCATAGAAACATTATAAATAACAGTAGGAAATCATGATGCAAAATGGACGTATCAACTCCCCCAAGCTTAGACCTCGCTTGTCCTCAAGCAAAAAACCGATATCGAAAAACATGCCCAAATGCTTAGAGAGAGAGGTATCGATAAAAACAAAATACGTTCATAGTAGCATCATGCTTATTATCATAACATCAACCAACTTAATCATAAATCTTTATCATACAACTTTTATCATATAACTTCTCATGAACAAGTAACAACTCATCACAACATTGAAGTATAAAGCATAAACACTATTGAAAGCCAACAAACTATGTTCTCAGTCAACTTTGCAACTACAATTCATCATAGTTTCAGGAAGGGTCATGTATCGGAGCCTTTTGGCAAGTCCACATACTCAGCCATCTTTTTAGTCTTCTATGATTGCTAACACTCAAAGCATACCTATGAACAAAAAGTTTCAACCGGACACATAGAAAGATAGGGGCTTATAGTTTCGCCTCCCAACGTATTCACCTCAAGGGTGATGTCAACAATAATAACTCATGCTCGCTCACATCCAACTGGATATATGTGCCTAGATCTTTCCTCACCACATGATGCTTGCAAAAAGAGAAAATAAAAAGGAATAGGGAAGAATACTTTGACTCTTGCATAAAAGTAAATACATAAAAGTAAAAGATAGGCCCTTCGCAGAGGGAAGCAGAGGTTGCCATGCGCTTTTGTTTGGATGCCAAATCCCTTAATGCAAAGGAACATCATGTTATATTGCCCCTTATGATAGCAACCATTATTATGCAGTCCGTCGCTTTTATTACTTTGCCATCACAAGTTCGTACAACGCTCAATTTTCTCTTACGCTAAATGATCCAACACATTTAGAAGCAATTTTTATTGCCTTATTGCACCGATGACAACTTACTTGAAGGATCTTACTCAATCCATAGGTAGGTATGGTGGACTCTCAAAATAATATTTTGGGTTTAAGGGTTTTTGGATGCACAAGTAGTATCTCTACTTAGTGCGGAGTTTTTGGCAAGCAAAGATATTGAGCAAGCACCACATGTTGAAGGATCTATGACAATATAACTTCTATGTGAATATGAACAAACATAAATCATTACATTGCCTTCCTTGTCCAACGTCAACAATTTTGACATATAATATTTAATGGGGGCTCACAATCATAAAAGATGTCCAAGATAGTATATTTGCATGTGAATCTTCTCTTCCCTTATTAATTCCTTCATGAGTTGCATCATTGACCAATGCTATGTTTGTCAATCTCCAACAAATTTTACCACTTACACTTTTCCTTATGTGATGTCATTACTTACCATAAGATTAGCATATGATCTTGTCGGATTCAGGGCTCCGCAGACCCAAGAAAGGGTCGAACTCTGGGGTGCGTGCGAAGAACTCAATCTCCCCAGCCTGCCGACTTATCGATCTCACTGCCCAGCTAGATGAACAGGAAGGGAAAGGGACTTGGCAGTTTACCCAGGTTCGGGCCACCTTGCGGTGTAAAACCCTACTCCTGCTTTGTGGTGGATTAGCCTCGAGGTGGGCTGAGGATGAACCAGTACAGAGGGAGAACAACCTCAGGAGGAGTGTTCTTGTGCTGGTGTGAGCTGGTGAGGATCCCCCCGTCCCTGTCAGTCCAGATCCGGATCCCCTGTCTATGGTGGTGGTCTAGCTATATTTATAGTGGCCTCGGTCCTCTTCCCCCAAAATGAAGGCGGGAAGGGATCTCACAACGGCCAAGTTTGAAGGGAGACAAGTAGTACATCTTATCGTGATGAAAGGTGGTCTTCGCTTGCAAAGCTTCCGGTCGTGACGTCGTGGTGGGCTCGGCGATGACCTCCATCCTGCCGTCCTGGTCTTATAGCACGAGAATGGAAACCTTTGGCTGATTCCTTGGGACTCTGCGTCTGCGCTTGCTTCCTTAGCACCGAAGAGGAAACCTGTTGTACTGCACATGCTGGTGCCCGCCTGGCCTTGGTCGTCATGGCTTGCGTCATCTGAACCTCACGAGGTGGGGCTTGCATGGAAGTCTCCGCTCCTCAGGAGCCGGCCTGGGGAAGCCGCTCTCTCCGGAGGTCTTGGCGTCGTCCGCCTCGCGAGGCTTGGCCCCTCGCGAGGGTCTTGTGTTGTTGATGCTGGAGAAGGGCCGTACCAGGCCGCTGATGAAGCCACGTTGTGGGCTGCAGGCAGGCAAGTCTGGGTACCTCGGTTCCCAGAACACCGACAGTAGCCCCCGGGCCCAAGGCGCGCTCGGACTTGGCTTCGGAGCGAAGCCAAAGGCAAGGGCGAAGCGCCGCGGGCCCTAACCGCCTGCGAACCCGGTCGACACGTGGCGCTTGATGGGACGTGGGCGTCTCCGCTTCCCCACGCTGCCTCGGCAACCATCCTGAGCTGACAATAACCTGCTGCATGCAAAAAGATCATTATTATCGGAGATCGTGGAGGCCAGCGGTTGGCCTCCCTTTGGCTATAAATGGTAGGAGGGGCGGAGCCCCCTGTTCATCTTCATCTTCCCGCTGCTTGCTTCTTCTTCCGTCTTGCCTCGCCGTCTTGACGAAATGTCCATGGCGCCGATAAGGAGGTTTTTCGCGTCGGAGAAGGGAAAAGCCCCTCGGGAGGAGCCCGGGCCACTCCCACCGAAGAAGAGGCTCAGCCGCTCCCGCGACGCCGGCGAAGGGGCCGAGGTGACGTGGCCTTGGCATGAGCGGTCTCCACCGGGCTTCCTGACCCCTATGTACGCCCGCGCGCAGGGCCCTGCGCTTGGAGACAGCGCCCAGCGCCGCGTTGGCCAAGGTCGTGGAGAAGGACAGGCGACGGCTGCCCGGCCTTCCGGCTTGCGAACTCACGCCGAAGGTACGTCACGCGAGTTCATGGTGTGGGCGGCAATGTCGCCCCGCATGTGGATCCGGCTCCCATGGTTCTTCTCGGAGGAGATACCGCCAAGGGGGCCCGTTGAGCTGTGGCTGCAACACGCCGGGTGCTGCAGCCAAGCTACCAAAGCGGAGGTCGAGGTCGTCCGCCCTGGTGAAGTCTTCATGACCCGGGGATGGGGCGAGGTCGCTCGCGCCTGCTGCCCGGAGGGGGCCCTCGCCATCCACTTTGAATACGACGAAGCCTCCACGATTTTCTTCAAGGTCTTCGGCGAAGACGGCCGGTGCCTGGAGCACTGCTCCGGAGGAGGCGATCCACACGGCGCGGCCACGGGTGCTGAACTTGCCCTTGGCCTTGCCAGCAGCTCCTCTGGTGATAGCAGCTCTCCAGAATCCAGCGACTCTCCAGAGTCCAGCGACGACGACAGCTACGAGCCGCCGAGCTCTCACCGCGCGCGGAGCGCGGCAGCGGCGTCGACTCGGCACCGTCGGTGACGTCCTGAGGCCGGGGTTCTCCAAAGTCCCTTCTTTTGTTTTTCCTGCACAAAACCGTGATGAGCCCTATGGGGGCATGTAAGAACTGTAATGCTTTTGCCTTAGTGTTACCGTTCCTAGTCCGATGTTGCGATCACGTATCTCGTTTTGGCATGGCGCCCCCTTTCATTCTTGCGGTAGCTTTAGCGCTCTACGCTGACAGGTCCCAGTCCCCAGGCGGCTCTAGCCATCACTGGTATGCCAGGTCGCGATGCTGTGGTCAAGGCCAGGAGGTGGGCGGCCCGATGTCCGGTAAGAGCCCCTGAGGCGCGATGCTCAGGAGGTCCCCTTTAGCGCGCAAGCAGCCCCCTGAAGACCGATAGGGAAAACGGCCTTGCCCGAGCGAGATCGCAAAAATCAAAATACTGGGTCGTGAGATTTACGCCGACATGTATGTGGTGACTTATCTTGACAGGCCTGCAGCGATTCCTCCGCACGACGCCTGACTGCGTCCCGGTGGTGGCGGTTCTAGGCAGGGCTCACGCCGGTCCCCTTTTTCTTGCTCATTTGGATGCTCTACGTTCTCGGGTCCCAGCCCTCGAGCGAGGCTCAGCCGCCGCTGGTATGCCAGGTCGCGATGCCGTGGTCAAGGCCAGGGGATGAGGGCTCGAGAGCCAGTAGGAGTCCCTGAGGCGCGATGCTCAGGGATCCCCCCTTTAACGTGCAAGCGAATTGCGTGAAAAAGGAGTGGCCTGCGGGAGCCGCCCGTAGTATGGTTCCGGAGGTTCCTGCGAGTTAGTACACATAGCTGCGCTTGTTGTCCAGCCGTTGATCTTTCCGCAAGAAGATGAAGGCACTGAGGATCCGGTGAGGTGACGTGCGCGGGGCGGGCCACGAGCCAGAGCTCCATCTCTGAGATTTATCAGCGCTGCAGGGACGGGCCGAGCACAGGCGCCGTGCCAGTAGCCCCCGTGGCGGGATGAGCAACAGGCGGGTTCGCAATGCGTGGAGGCCGCGAAGGGGCGACTGGACACCGGGCAGGCAGGTGATAATCATAAAGCAACTCATGATAGATGCAAAGAACGATACATGCCATAGGGACGGACCCACACGGCTCGGGGATAATGCAGCCCGAGGGGCGCCCCCAACTGAACAAACTGAAAAGTGTCACTTGGCACCGTTGCTGAAGAAGTGTTGGAGTAGCTGAAGACGCGAGCCGCAGAAGTCGTTCCTCATGAGCCGTCCAGGTCCTGAGCCTTGGGAGGCCCCGGGGGCCCGTGGGGCTCGCGAGGGTCCGGCGCCTCCTCCGACAAGATCGCCTAGTGCCTGGCCTCGTGAGCCGCCAGGACACTCCGCATGTGGCGCTGGTGCATGGCAGCCTGGTTCAGCAAACTGAAAGGCATGCGAACGTAGCTGTGAGGGGGGCCCTCGCACCGGCCCACGTGGGACGGCCAGTAGAGCTCCTGAGACGCGGCCCGGTTGAGCCCTGGGATGTTGATGCAGATGCGCAGCCCACTGCCCTTGTCAGGGGAGGGAGCTGCGCCTGGTGGTGCGGGGCGACGCTCGCCTCGCATGGCCCTCGCCTCCTGAAGATCCTCGATCGCCTTGGTGATGAACTCCTGAGCGCCTGGCGCCTCGCGCCCTACGCTCTTCTCACGGAAACGCGCGTTGAAGCATGCCTCCACATGGTGCCCGAACGCCTCCCTCATGACGCTGGCTAGGTCTGAGGCCCTCCAGAGGAGAGCCCCCGAGCCCAGCCTGAGGGGCGCCGGGCGCGCCTTCCTATGCGAGAGGGGAAGGCGCCCCGTCAGTGGGCGCAGGTCCTAAGGCACGGTCATCGGGCGCCCCATCCTCCTGGGGTCCCGGGCAGAGCAGCTGCTTCTTCTTCTTGGGAACGGCCTCGGGAGAGTAAGCAGCGCCCTCATCGTCTGGGTTCTCGACCGCTGCAGCCTGGTAGGCGCGCTCGAGGGAGCACACCGCATCCTTCTTGTCGCAGGTGACCGTGATGATGCCGCCGCTCCCTGGCATCTTTAGGACATTGTAGCCGTGGTGAGTGGCGGCCATGAACTTGGCCAGGGTTGGATACCCGAGGATGGCGTTGTACGGAAGGCGGATGTGGGTGACGTCGAAGTCGATGAGCTCAGTACGGTAGTTGTCACGCTTGCCGAAGGTGACAGGGAGGCGGACCTACCCTATCGAGGTGGTGGAGCCGTCGGTCACTCCTGAGAAGGGCTTCGTAGGCTGAAGCTGGTCGTACGGCACCTGGAGTCTATCGAACGTCTCGATGGAGAGGACATTGAGTCCTGCACCGCCATCGATGAGTGTCTTGGTGACGAGGACGTTGCTGATGGTAGGCGAGCAGAGCATTGGGAGTGCGCCAGCAGCGGCCGCGCACTTGAGCTGGTCAGTAGAGTCAAAGGTGATTGCGTACTTGGACCACCTGAGCGGATGCGTCACCCCGAGCTTGGGGAGGGCCGCGTTCACCTCACGAGCGAACTGCTTGAAGATGCGGTGAGAGGCGGGAGCCTGAGCGCTGCCCAGGATGCAAGTCACGGCACGAGGCTCTTGGAAGCCCCCAGGCCCATCATCTTGGTGGTGGTCATCACTCCTCCTTGGCGGCGGCGGCAGCGGAGGAAGGCCAGCGTTGCCCTGAGGGCGGTCCTCACGAGGCTGATCCCTCCAGGGGCCCTCGCTAGGCTGGCCCTGCCAGCGATCCTCACGGGGCTGGTCGCGCCAGTCCTGACAGGGGTCGCGGTTGTCACAGCGTCCGCCACCTCGGCCTCCCCCACGACCGTAGCCGCGGTCTTTGCGCTCAGGGCGGCGGCCAAGGCGTCCGTCCCGGATGGCCCTGAGCTCTTGGCAGTCATTGGTGTTGTGGTTGTGCATGTTGTGGAAGATGCAGAACGGACGGCTGCCCTTGGAGGACTCCGGGTAGTCGCAGTCGCGCTTCATCTCAGGTTCAGCCACGAGCACAGCTGGCCCCTTGCGCTTTACGTCCTTGGCCTTGGCCTTCTTGTCTTCTGGGTCGGCTTCTAGGAGCTCGAGGAGGGTGAGGCGGCCTTCCTCGGCCCTCGCACATCTGGCTGCCATGTTAAACATTTCCATAGCCGAGCACAGGTCCTCGTGCATGGCGAGCTCTTCCTTCATCTTGACATCCCGGACGCCATCAGTGAACGCGAAAATGATGGCCTCGTCCGTCACCTTGGGAATCTTGAGGCGGACGTTGGTGAAGCACTGGATGTACTTGTGCAAGGTCTCCCCAGGCTGTTGCTTGACGCGCCGCAGGTCGCCTACAGCCGGAGCGCGGTCTTGAGTGCCCTAGAAGTTGGCGATGAAGCGCTCCCGCATCTCATCCCATGAGGAGATCGATCCAGCGGGGAGGTTCAGAAGCCATGAGCGCGCACCGTCCTTGAGGGCCATGGGAAACCAGTTCACCATAACCTTCTCGTCGCTGTTGGCCGCCTCGATGCTCAGCTCGTAGAGCTGGAAGAACTCTGCAGGGTCGGGGGTGCCGTCGTAGCGTGCAGGCAGGTCTGGCTTGAACTTCCCTGGCCAGACGACGCCACACAGCTCCGGGGTGAACGCACGGCAGCCCGCCACGCCCACGGGAGCCCGCCGCAGAGGGGGAGCCTGGACCTGGCGCTCACGCACCGCCGCCTCAGGCAGCACGCGGTCTTGACATGGCGGCGCTGGGAGCGCGCGCGCCTCTCCTTGGGGACACTGCACCACTTGGCAGCTTTCTTCGTCGTGCGCCGGTGCCCTGCGCGGCGGGTCACGCTGAGGAGCCTCATGCCTTGGCTAGAGGGCGACTTCTTGCCTGGGAGGTGGAGGAGGCGCACCGTGGGCCACGTCACCCGCAAGAGGTGGCCGGGGAGGCAGTGAGCGAGACGGTGCAGGGGCCTCTCCGGCGGCACTGACGAGCTCGGCGATGCGGTCCAGCCAGTCCTTGTAGAGGTCATCGGTCGGGCGATAGCGCAGAAGCTCGCGCGCCATGAGCAACGTGGCCTGCGTGTTCGCTGGGCCGCGACGGGCATGGGAGGACGAAGCAGCCGCTGGAGTCAGCGACGGGGTGGCGGCGCGCCCATTGCGCCGTATAGAGGGATGCAGCGACGAAGCCTGTTGCTCGTGGGCCGCGGGGCCAGTGGCAGTGTTTGCCACAGGCGACAGGGAACGGCGGGGGGCGCCATTGCCCGCAGGCGCGGTCTGGGCAACATGGGCGGTGAGAGCAGCCCGGCGCTCAGTGCGAACTCGACGAGCGTCGGCCATGGGAACGGTGGAACGGCGGCGACTCGGTCGGCGGAAGAGAGGCTCCGATGCACCCCTACCTGGCGCGGCAAATGTCGGATTCAGGGCTCCGCAGACCCAAGAAAGGTTCAAACTCTGGGGTGCATGCGAAGAACTCAATCTCCCCAGCCTGCGGACTCGTCGATCTCACCGCCCAGCTAGATGAACAGGAAGGGAAAGGGACTCGGTAGTTTACCCAGGTTCGGGCCACCTTGAGGTGTAAAACCCTACTCCTGCTTTGTGGTGGATTGGCCTCGAGGTGGGCTGAGGATGAACCAGTACAGAGGGAGAACAACCTTAGGAGGAGTGTTCTTGTGCTGGTGTGAGCTGGTGAGGATCCCCCCGTCCCTGCCGGTCCGGATCCGGATCCCCTGTCTATGGTGGTGGTCTAGCTATATTTATAGTGGCCTCGGTCCTCTTCCCCCAAAATGAAGGCGGGAAGGGATCCTACAATGGCCAAGTTTGAAGGGAGACAAGTAGTACATCTTATCCTGACGAAAGGTGGTCTTCGCCTGCAAAGCTTCCGGTCGTGACGTCGTGGTGGGCTCGACGATGACCTCCATCCTGCCATCCTGGTATTGTAGCACGAGAATGGAAACCTTTGGCTGATTCCTTGGGACTCTGCATCTGCGCTTGCTTCCTTAGCACCGAAGAGGAAACCTGTTGTACTGCGCATGCTGGCGCCCGCCTGGCCTTGGTCGTCATGGCTTGCGTCATCTGAACCTCACGAGGTGGGGCTTGCATGGAAGTCCCCACTCCTCAGGAGCCGGCCTGGGGAAGCCGCTCTCTCCGGAGGTCTTGGCGTCGTCCGCCTCGCGAGGCTTGGGCCCTCGCGAGGGTCTTCTGTTGTTGATGCTGGAGAAGGGCCGTACCAGGCCGCTGATGAAGCCATGCTGTGGGCTGGAGGCAGGCAAGTCTGGGTACCCCGGCTCCCAGAACGCCGACAGAACTTTTTCATTTATTTCTTTTTATTTGATTGTAACAAGAAAGTAAAGAAGCAAAAACTCAAACTAAACTTTATTATATATCTCGCACACGATTACATAGATAGATAGATCACTAAGCAAGCACTCGAAAGGAGATCATTGCTAAACTTTATTCAACTAAATCATAGGATAACTAAAGATCGAACTAAGATAGGTAGATGCAAAGAAAGTGGGGGTGATACGATACCGGGGCACCTCCCCCAAGCTTGGCACAAGCCAAGGGGAGTGCCCATACCGTGAACTCAAGTCTCCTTTGGTGGGGAAGACGATGATGGTGGTGGTGATATAGTCATGTTCTTCTTCTCCAACTTGCGTCGGAGGCTGAAATTATCCTCCCTAAGATCCTCATTCTCTAATTCAAGCTTTAATATATTCTTGCATAGTGCGGACTTGCTATCCTGCAGAAAACAAGAAGGGATAGATTGGGTTTTAGTTTTGCTGGGGAGGCTTGACTTCTTGATCCTCACGTGTGTATCTCCAGGTTGAGGTAGTGGAACTTCATCTTTATCTGAGGATTCATCATGTGGATCGGTGTCCTCCTCCTCATCCGTGAACTAAAAGTAAGGGAAAGTCTTCTTAAAGACATTTGGATCTAGGGGTTGGTAAGAAACAGGGCTCTCTCCCCCAAATCATGAGACGACATATTTTCAGATCTGATAGGAAAAACAACACAAAACAAGAACAGGGGATTTTTCAGCGGTATGGTGGTCAATACGTTCGGGGGTATATAAAGATTTTTTTATCTTGGGAAACAAGCAAACGAGAAGAAAACAGAGTCGGGAAGGTTCTCGAGGTGGGCACAACCCACCTGGGCACGCCATGCAAGGCAGGCGCGCCCTGGTGTCTTGTGCCCTCCTCGGTTGCCTTCCTGGTTATTTTTTATTTTCCTAATTTTTGTAATATTCCAAAACTGACAAAAAATATTTTTGCGGATTTTTTGGAGTCCGTTTACTTACCGATCATGTACCTCCTCTTTTTTAGGATTCTGGAGTGTTCCGGAAGGTTTCTTTTATGTGTTCCTCCGGTGTCATGGTTTGAATAATATTGCTTTCAACATTAATAGGCGTACTTGAGATATAGTGCTTAATTCTTTGCCCATTGACTACATTCAGATTAGTACCTTCGGCATTATTAATTTTGATAGCTCTAGAACGATAAACCTCTTCGATAATATAAGGTCCTTCCCATTTAGAGAGAAGTTTTCCTGCAAAGAATCTGAAACGAGAGTTGTATAAAAGAACATATTCACCGACTTTGAATTCTCGCTTTTGGATCCTTTTTTCATGCCATCTTTTAACTTTTTCTTTAAACAATTTGGCATTTTCATAAGCTTGGGTTCTCCACTCATCTAGTGAGCTAATATCAAATAACCTCTTTTCACCGGCAAGTTTGAAATCATAGTTGAGTTCTTTAATTGCCCAATATGCTTTATGTTCTAACTCAAGAGGCAAATGACAAGCTTTTCCTTAAACCGTTTTATAGGGAGACATACCCATAGGATTTTTTATGCTGTTTTGTAGGCCCAAAGTGCATCATCTAATTCCTTAGACCAATTCTTTTCGGACCTATTGACAGTCTTTTGTAATATTAAATTTATTTCTCTATTGCTAAGTTCAACTTGACCACTAGATTGAGGATTATAGGGTGATGGAATTCTATGGTTAACTTCATATTTAGCAAGCATTTTACGGAAAGCACCATGAATAAAGTGTGAACCACCATCAGTCATCAAATATCCAGGGACTCCAAACCTTGGGAAAACAACTTCTTTAAGCATTTTAATGGAAGTGTTATGATCAGCACTACTAGTTGGAATAGCTTCTACCCACTTAGGAAAATAATCAACAACAACCAAAATATGTGTATACCCATTAGAGGAAGGAAAAGGTCCCATATAATCAAAACCCCAAACATCAAATGGTTCAACAACAAGCGAATAATTCATAGGCATTTCCTAATGCTTACCGATATTACCAATCCTTTGGCATTCATCACAAGATAAAACAAACTTACGGGCATACTTGAAGAGAGTAGGCCAATAAAAACCAGATTGCAATACCTTGTGAGCAGTTCTATCTCCCGCATGATGCCCTCCATAAGCTTCGGAGTGACATTTCTGTAGGATTTGTTCCTATTTATGCTCAGGTACACAACGTCTAATAGTACCATCTACTCCTTCTTTATAAAGATGTGGGTCATCCCAAAAGTAATGTCTTAAATCATAGAAGAATTTTTTTTCTTTTGTTGATATGTGAAACTAGGTGGTATATATTTAGCACCAATGTAGTTAGCATAATCAGCATACCAAGGGCTATTATGAGAAACATTTATTGCAACTAGTTGTTCATCAGGAAAGCTATCATCAATAGGTAGTGGGTCATCAAGAATATTTTCTAACCTAGACAAGTTATCAGCTACGGGGTTCTCAGCTCCTTTCCTATCAGTGATATGTAAATCAAATTCTTGTAACAAGAGAACCCACCTAATGAGTCTAGGCTTAGCATCTTTCTTTTCCATAAGATATTTTATAGCAGCATGATCAGTGTGAACAATTACTCTGGAATCAACAATGTAAGATCTGAATTTATCACAAGCAAACACAACTGCTAAAAATTCTTTTTCAGTAGTAGAATAATTTCTTTGGACACTGTCTAGAATATTGCTAGCATGATGGATAACATTTAATTTCTTATCAACTCTTTATCCTAGAACAGCACCAACAACATAATCACTAGCATTACACATAATTTCAAAAGGCAAGTTCCAATCAGGTGGGTTAACAATAGGTGCAGAAGTTAAGGCTTTCTTAAGTGTTTCGAAGGCTTCTACACAATCATCATAAAAAATAAATGGAACATCCTTTTGTAAAAGATTTGTAAGAGGCCTAGAAATTTTAGATAAGTCTTTAATAAACCTCCTATAGAAACCGGCATGACCAAGGAAACTATGAATACCTTTAATATCTTTAGGAAATGGCATTTTCTCAATTGCATCCACTTTAGCTTTATCCACTTCAATACCTCGTTCAGAAATTTTATGCCCCAAGACAATACCTTCATTAACCATAAAGTGGCACTTTTCCCAATTCAAGACAAGATTAGTTTGCTCACATCTCTGCAAAACTCGACCAAGGTTGCTTAAGCAATCATCAAAAGAAGTTCCTTAAACGGAAAAATCATCCATGAAAACCTCAACAATCTTTTCACAAAAATCAGAGAATATAGTAGTCATACATCTTTGAAAGGTAGCAGGTGCATTTCATAAACCAAAAGGCATACGTCTATAAGCATAAGTTCCAAAAGGGCAAGTAAAGGTGGTTTTCTCTTGATCAAGTTGTGAAACAGGTATTTGAGAGAAACCAGAATATCCACCAAGAAAATAAAAGTGTGTGTGCTTAGATAATCTTTCTAGCATTTGATCAATAAAAGGCAGAGGGTAATGATCTTTTCTAATTGCTTTATTTAATTTTCTAAAATCAATTACCATTCTATAACCAGTAATAATTCTTTGTGGAATAAGTTCATTTTTATCATTAGGCACAACAGTAATACCTCCCTTTTTAGGGACACAATGCACGAGACTTACCCATCTACTATCAGCTATGGGATAGATTATACCTACTTCTAGAAGCTTTAATATTTTAGTTCTTACCACTTCTTTCATCTTAGGATTCAAACATCGTTGATGATCAACAACGGGTTTAGCATCAGGTTCCATATTAATCTTATGCTGACAGAGAGTGGGACTAATGCCCTTAAGATCATCAAGGGTATATCCAATAGCAGCATGGTGCTTCTTTGGAATTTTCAATATTCTTTCTTCTTCATGTTCTGAAAGGTTAGCACTAACAATAACAGGATATATCTTTTTCTCATTGAGATAAACATATTTCAAAGTGTCAGGCAACATATTCCCAAGAGGCCGACTCCCAGATGGCGGTGAACCCTCAGAAGGCAGCTTCGGGGGAGGCCGGGTCCTATCAAACGGCCCCTCCTCCCCTCGGAGTCTACGCCCATTCAATACGATAAGATGGGGCGTGGCTATAGGGCTACCCGTACCCCCAAATCCAGGCAGGGCGTGGCTACAGGGCGGGCTGACCAAGCGGACACCCCTCTGCCAGGCGCGGCACTGTAGCCACATGGCCCGTGACGTAGCCCTCGTCAGCAGGACCATGCTCCCAGGACGGGCGGTCAGTACGGCCCGCAGGCGGCGGGCCCTACCTGTCCATGAGCAAACGGAAGACGGCGCGCCTCAAGAAGGCGGCCTCAGCGACAGACCGGCTTCCAGCAGCCGGCCTCTCCCTCCACTCGGAGTCAACGCACCGTCACTCCGACGAGACGGGGTGTGGCTACAGTGAACGCCCGCCAGGTGGCGGACTGTAGCCATGCCTCCCCTGACAAGGCCCTCGTCATCAAGGGCGAGACTACAGCAAATGGCAATCAGCGTGGCCCGCAAGCGGCGGGCCCTACCTGTCGGCCGAATCCTCGGCAGCCGGCGGGCCCCACCAAGCGGCAGGCCCCAGCAGCCGGCGGAGAACCCGGCGCCCATAGACGCTGACATCCGGGTCCTACACCGGGCCCAATTACCATTGTACCCCTGGGGGATAGGCCTATATAAACCCCCCAGGTTCGCCCATGCAAAGGGTTCAGCTCATCTTCCACACCACCATACCCACACGTAGCTAGAGAAGCACCTGGGCTGGCCTTGCCCTTCTCATTCCTCTAGCAAACAGCTCAAGGAGCAAGCTTGTAGCTACGAGATTGATCATAGTCATCATGCGGAGACCCCGCAGAGCAGGACTAGGGGTGTTATCTCCTCGGAGAGCCCCGAACCTGGGTAAGACTCGTGTTCGTTCGAGATCTCGCTCACTCCTGCTTCCAGGGCCCGACGACGTACTCCTGTCCCCATCCATGATAAGCCACCCCCTGGCATATGTCGCGAGATTACCCCGACATTTGGCGCCCACCGTGGGGCTCAGCGCACCGTCGGCCAGAGACATGTTCTGGACGGGAACCATCTTCCGCTCCGACGAGCACGTCGCGCCTGGCCTGATCAGCTAGCCCGGCGCACCCGTTGGCGCATGCATCAGCGCGCCGCTTGGCGCGGGGGCGGCCTGCCCCACAAGCTGCCTTGCCGACCTCTTCGGCAAGGCCAGCCTCTCCGATGAGCCCGCTCCCGGCGCAGGAGCGGTGTCCCCTGCGAGCTGCCTCATCGACCTCTTCGGCAAGCTCGGCATCACCAACGAGCCGGCCTCCGACGCGGAGTCCGTCAGCTCCACCGACCCCTCCATCGAGCCCGTCACGATGATCATCGACTCCAACGCGGCCTCCACCAAACGAATTCCCCACCGGTGTGGTGGTCATCGATGATCCGCTCCCCCTTGTCGCCAGCGACACCGACGCCAGCACCATCCCAGAGGTGCTGGTCCCTGGCCACGGCGATGATTCCGCTGGGGCTGCCCAGGACCCGCTGCGCGCGGCCATGCAGGGCCTGGCCACCCCAGTGGCTACCAATGCTGATGGGGCGACACTGGAGGCATTCCGTGTCTCGCTCCTTGAAAGCGCCAACAAGAAGGCGGCCATGAGGCACCGCGCTGAGGCCTACCAGCGCGAGATTGACCGCATAGCAAGCGGCACGCCCGCCACTGCCGAGCCTAGCCGAGCCGGCGCCGTTCGGCAATGCGGCGTGGCTATAGCCAGCATGCAGGGAGTCGGAAGCCCAATCTATGCCACTCCCATGGAGAACCTGTGCGCTGCCCAGGCGGCGGCAGATGAGCTGGATAATCTGGAGGGCGACGAGCGTCGCAGCCAGATGGTATGCCTCCAGGAGCTCCTCGATGCTGCGACCACGCAGCAAGACATGCGGCATCGCACGATGACAGCCGGCAAGCAAGCCGAGGACCATCCCCCCTGCCGTGAGCATGGAGCGACCTTCCGGTCCCCAGCAGGCGGGGACCGCGGTCAGCAAGACCCGAAGCCGGCTGCTAGCCGCAGCCGGCGCACTCGCCTTACGGTCGTACGCAGCCATGACGGCCGCCCACGAGTGGAGCACCGGCGGGACGAGCGTCCGCCTCCTCTTCGCAAGGAGAGGCTGGCCTCTCCACCGCCTGTGGACCACCCGACTCTTGGAGGTCGGCTTGGCCCCCGTGAAGGAGTCGGAGAGAACGACGCACGCCACCGAATCGAGCGGCTTGCTCGGTCCCTGGCCATAGAAGAAGAAGATGCGATCGGCCCGGCCTGCTTTGGCCCCCGCATTCGCGACGATCCCTTCCCCAAAGGATTCTTGCTTCCCCGAGATACTCCCAAGTACAACGGCTTCGTGAAGCCGGAGGACTGGCTGGTCGACTACTCCACGGCCGTCAGCATAGAAAACGGCAACAAGCGCGTCGCCGTGAAGTACGTTCCGCTCATGCTCTAGGGCACGGCCCGGACATGGCTGAACAGCCTCAAGCCGTACAACGTCAACAACTGGCTTGACTTTGCCGATGTCTTCATTCGCAACTTCACCAGCACCTATAAGCGGCCCCCCAAGCCACGTCAACTCTCCATGTGCGTTCAGGGCCCAACCGAGTCCACCCATGACTACCTGACACGCTGGGCCGAGTTGCGCAACTCCTGCGAAGGGGTGCACGAGGTGCATGCCATCGAGTACTTCACCACCGGGTGCAGAGAAGGCACCTTGCTCAAGCACAAGCTCTTGTGCGACGAGCCGGCTACACTGGACGAGCTCCTGGTCGTGGCCGACAAGTTTGCCACCATCGACTCCTCCATGAAGTCGGAAATTCGAGTGGACGTGTCCGGGAAGATGCTCCCGCCGGCTCCTCACATGCCGGCTGGCGACACCAACCGGCGCCAACATCCAAACGACAACAAGCGTAAGGCCCAGTAGCCGGCTTCCAACAGCCGGCAGGTGGCAACAGTCGAAGACCAGCAGCTGGAAGGGCAATCCGGCCCCAAGCGTCAGAAGGGCGGCAAGGCCGCTTGGTTGCCCGCCTTCTCCTTCGAGCAAGCACTTGACGCCCCGTGCAAGTTCCACAGCGACGCGAAGCCGTCCAACCCCACCACTCGGAAATGCCACTGGCTCACCTGAATTGCCAAAGGCGAAGGCCTGCCGCCTACCGGCTAGCCGTCGATCCCGCCTCCTCAGCAGCCGGCGTCCCGCCCAGTCGGCATGCTCCAAGATGAGTTCCCTGAGCCCAACGCCACATACGTCGTCTTCACCAGCCAAGCCGACGACAAGCACAGTCGGCGGCAGCTGCACCGTGAGGTCAACGCTGTCGTTTCAGAGGTCCCCCCATTCATGCACTGGTCCGAGAAGCCCATCAGTTGGAGCCGTGAAGACCACCCGACCGAGATGCCCTCGCCGGGTGCTTATGCGATGGTGCTGGACTCTACCTTCTCAACAGAGAGGCGGGCTTGCCGTTTCTCCCGGATCCTGATAGACGGCGGCACCAACATCAACATCCATTACCGCGCTACCATGGAGAAGTTGGGCATCAAGGAAAAGCAACTCCTGCCCAGCCGAACCATGTTCCATGGCATAGTCCCTGGGCTTTCCTGCTCTCCAACCGGCAAGATCAAGATTGATGTCCTGTTCGGCGACAAGACCCACTTCCGCCGCGAGCCAATCTGGTTCGAGGTGGTCAACTTGGGCAACCCCTACCATGCGCTCTTGGGCCGGCCCGCACTAGCCAAGTTCATGGCGGTGCCGCATTATGCCTACCTGAAGATGAAGATGCCGGGCCCCAAGGGCATCATCACCATTGTCGGCGACTACCAGAAGTCGCTCTCATGTGCCGCCGCCAGCAGCCAGCTGGCCGAGTCCCTCGTCATTGCTGAAGAGAAGCGCCTCCTTGACCGGGTGGTGGCCATGGCCAACAAGCAGTCGGACATGCCATCCGACCCCAAGGACGCGGACACCCAGGGCTCCTTCCAGCCGGCCAAGGAAACCAAGAAGATCGCCTTGGATCTGGCGCACCCGGAGAAATTTGCTGTCGTGGGGTCAAACCTCGACAGCAAATAGGAAAGCGAGCTCGTCGATTTCCTCCATGAGAATCGGGACATCTTCGCATGGTCTCCCAAAGACATGCCGGGTGTTCCGACAGATTTCGCCGAGCACAAGCTACATGTGAGGCCGGATGCTAAACCGGTCAAGCAACCCCTCCGCCGCCTGTCAAAAGAAAAGAGAGGGATTGTTGGTGAAGAGATCACGCGGCTTCTGGCGACCGGCTTCATCATGGAAGTATTCTACCCGGACTGGCTGGCCAACCCAGTTCTCGTTTTGAAAAAGAACAACAAGTGGCGCATGTGTATCGACTACACTAGCCTCAACAAAGCCTGCCCCAAGGACCCTTTTGCCTTGCCCCGGATAGATCAAGTGATTGACTCCACAGCCGGATGCGAGCTGCTGTCTTTCCTGGATGCCTACTCTGGCTACCACCAGATCAAGCTAAACCCGGCCGATCGGCTGAAGACCGCCTTCATCACACCATTCGGAGCCTTCTGTTACCTGACCATGACGTTTGGCTTAAGAAATGCCGGTGCCACATTTCAGCGTTGCATGCAGAAGTGCCTCCTCAAGCAACTCGGCAGAAATGCCCACGTCTATGTAGACGATATTGTGGTGAAGACGGAGAAGCGCGGCACCCTTCTAGAAGACCTCAAAGAGACATTTGACAACCTGCACCGTTTTCAGATCAAGCTCAACCCGGAGAAATGCGTCTTCGGAGTACCAGCTGGCTAGCTCCTTGGTTTCCTTGTCTCTGAGCGCGGGATCGAGTGCAACCCCGTGAAGATCAAGGCCATCGAGTGGATGCAAAGGCCAACCCGGCTGCGGGACGTCCAGAAGTTCACCGGGTGCTTGGCATCACTCAGCCGGTTCATCAGTCGGCTGGGCGAGAAGGCCCTCCCACTGTACCAGCTGATGAAGAAGACCACCTGCTTTGAATGGAACAACCAGGCAGATGAGGCTTTCCTCCAGCTCAAGCGGATGTTGTCCATGCCGCCTGTTTTGGCCGCTTCGACTGCTAAAGAACCCATGTTCCTCTACATCGCCGCCACAAGCCGGGTGGTCAGCACCGTGATCATGGTCGAGCGCCCAGAAGACGGCAAGGCCCAGCCGGTCCAGAGGCCAGTATACTATCTGAGTGAGGAACTGTCCATCTCCAAGCAGAACTACCCCCACTGCCAGAAGATGTGCTACGGCGTGTACTTTGCCGCCAAGAAGCTGAAGCAGTATTTCCAGGAGCACACCATCATGGCCGTCTGCACCGCCCCCCTTGCTGAGATCATAGGCAACAGAGATGCATCAGGCCGGGTGGCGAAGTGGGCCATTGAGCTGGCTCCGCACACCATCCTCTACCAGCCCCGCACCGCCATCAAGTCCCAAGCGCTGGCCGACTTCCTAGTCGACTGGGCCGAGACCCAGTACTTGCCGCCAGCGCCGGATTACACTCATTGGTGGATGCACTTTGACGGCTCGAAGATGCGCACCGGTTTGGGAGCCGGCATCGGTCGCACCTCTCCCAAAGGCGACAAGCTCAAGTACACGCTGCAGATTCACTTTGCCGCCTCCAATAACGTGGCCGAGTACGAGGCGCTCGTACACGGACTCCGGCTCACCAAGGAGATTGGCATCCGCTGGATTCTGTGTTACGGCGACTCGGACTAAGTGGTTCAGCAGTCGTCTGGCGACTGGGACGCCAAGGATGCAAACATGGCAAGCTACCGCTTCCTCGTCCAGCAGATCAGCGGGCACTTCGACGGGTGCGAGTTCCTTCATGTGCCAAGGGCCGAGAACGAGCCAGCCGACGCCCTGGCCCGAATTGGCTCCACCCGGCAAGCCATACCAGCCGGCGTCTCACTCCAGTGCCTGCGCAAGCCGTCTATCAAGCCTTCGCCGGAATCAGAGTCCATCTTCGTGCTGGCTGACCCCGGAGCAGTCGGATCTGGCGCAGGGACTTCAGCAGTCGGCCCGGGGACTTCGGCAGGCGGCCCGGGGGCTGCAGCACTCGAACCCGGTCCGGGGACTTCAGAACCCGGCCTGGGGACTGCAGCAGTCGGCCCGGGGACTTCAACGACGCAGCAAGCAGCGGCCGGCTCCGACCCGCCGCCTCCCAACCCGACCGCCCTGGTACCAGTCGCTGTCATGACAATGGTAGAAGCACCATCTTGGGCGCAGCCCATCCTCAACTTCCTGGTGAGCCGAGAGCTACCAGCCGATGAGGTCTTGGCCCGGCAGGTGCAACGCCGGGCGCCAGCCTACACAATAGTCAACAGAGAGCTTGTTAGGCACAGTGTGACTGGTGTCTTTCAACGCTGCGTGGAGCCGGAGAAGGGCATGGCAATCCTCAGAGATATTCATCAAGGCGAGTGCGGCCACCACGCCGCCTCCAGATCCCTTGTTGCCAAAGCTTTCCGTCATGGATTCTTCTGGCCGACTGCTTTGGACGACGCCAAGGAGTTGGTCCGCAAGTGCAAGGGATGTCAACGCTTCAGCTCTAAGCAACACCTACCAGCCTCTGCACTCAAGACCGTCCCCATCACTTGGCCGTTTGCCGTTTGGGGATTGGACATGGTGGGCCCATTCAAAATAGCACGCGGCGGCATGACCCATCTGCTGGTCGCCGTGGATAAGTTCATGAAGTGGATCGAAGCAAAGCCAATCAAGAAGCTGAATGGTTCGACTGCTGTCACATTCATTGCAGACATCACCGTCCGATACGGCATTCCGCACAGCATCATCACCGACAATGGCACAAACTTTGCCAAAGGTGCCTTGGCCCGTTTCTGCATGACGCAGGGCATCCGACTGGACTTAGCGTCTGTTGCACATCCGCAGTCAAACGGCCAGGTGGAGCGAGCAAACGGCCTCATCTTGTCCGGCATCAAGCCCCGACTGGTCGAGCCGCTAGAGCGCTCGGCTGGCTGCTGGATCGAGGAGCTGTCAGCCATCCTCTGGAGTCTTCGGACTACGCCCAACAAAGCAACCGGCTTCACTCCCTTCTTCCTTGTGTACGGGGCCGAGGACGTCATCCCAACTGACATCGAGTTCGACTCACCTCGCGTCACCATGTACACGGAGGCAGAAGCAAAGGAGGCGCGAGAAGATGGCGTCGATCTGCTGGAAGAGGCCCGGCTATTGGCACTCAGCCGGTCCGCCATCTACCAGCAGAGCCTACACCGCTACCACAGCCAGAAGGTCAAGCCGCGTGCTTTCCATGAAAGGGACCTTGTGCTCCGGCTGATCCAGTGAACAACCGGCCAGCACAAGCTCTCGGCCCCTTGGGAGGGGCCTTTCATCATCAGCAAGGCCCTGGGCAACGACTCCTACTACCTCATCGACGCACAAAAGCCCAGGGCACGCAAGAGGGACGATTCTGGCAAAGAGACGGAGCGCCCATGGAACGCCAATCTTCTCCGCCCGTTTTACAGTTGATGCAGTGTATGTACCACGCTACCTTTTGTATTAAGCAAAGACAACAGGTCCCCCAAAGCACACTCGGGGGCTACCTTTTTATCTATATGATAAGCTTGCCTATGAATGAATTATTTCATTCTTTCGCCCTGCACCGGTCCGGTCAGCCGGCCCGGGGGCTCGCCGCCTTGACCTAAGCTGGCACCACCCATAGTCGGCCAAGTAGTGTGCCGGCATCTAAGCCCTCTCTTGCCTAAAGCCGCAGCTCGCAGAGCGACTGTCCGGCTGGCAAGAGCTAAAGGCAGGAAATGATGTCCACACGAAAAACGACTAAGGAAGAACGCCATTATAGGCCAAGCCGGCTACCCGCCTCATCCGTCTGGCTACCCAGCAGCCGGCCAGCCAGCTTCTAGCTTGACTAGCTACGCTCTAGACGGCCGAAGTAACTTGCCTATCCTAAACGGCCAAGTCCCTGACCCGGCCACAGACCGCAGAGCGGCTATTCGGCTGGCAGGGCGGCAGCCAAAGGAAGGCGGCAAAGGAAAAAGCCAAACAGAGCAAAAAGCAAAACCAAGCTGGAACCCGGCAAGAGCACAAGCATGTGTGAATTAAGTTATTTACATAGCAAAAGGCCCATGGCCAAGCATTCAACATAGTTTGAATTACACCCCCAGTGGGTGGAATTGCGTGCAATTAACTTGTTTGTTCAAAGCATAAGACAGAAAAAACTTGAAAGATAAGCGGCCGCCTAGGCCAAGGGCGTTGCAGGCGGCATGGACAGGTTGGCGGAGGTAGAGGCGTACTCGGCAAGGGTTGCTGCGCGATTGACGAGCTCATCGCGCACCGCATCCAGCTCGGGTCTGGCCTCCTGACGGAAGGTGGCCAGCTGGGCTAGCTCCACCCCCGGGTACCAGGCCTTGACGAACTCCAACGCCGTCTGAGTGCCCGCTCGAGCCGCAGCGCCCTTCCAGGCCTCAAACCGTTTGACCGCCACCTCTAGCCAGTCGGCGGTCCGACTGGGAGTGCGAGGAACCTGAGCGTCCGGCCAAAGCCCGGCCAGGACCTGCGACCCAGCGCACTGAAGACGACGAAGCAAACGGCGCGCTGGCTCAAGGCGCATCTTGATGGCCAAGAGCTGCTCGCCCAGGTTGCGGGGTGCATTCGGCTGAATGTCGGCACCCGTCCTCCTCCGCTGTTCGCGTCGTGCCTCGATGGCCTGGCAGATGGCGACGGAGCAACCGGCAAGAAATTCTGTCCAAAATAAGACCAAGAATTTAGAAGCCGGCCCCCCAAAGCAGTCGGTGACTAAGCAACAAAGAAGAAAGGACATTACCTTCAACCATGTCCTCAATCACTCCGTAGCCGTCCGACAACAGCTTCTCCCTCTCGACCCAGTCCGAGCGCTGAGTCTCGAACTTGGCCTTGAGGAGCGTTTCCCCGTCCTTCAGCTGCTGGACCTCCGCCTTGTGCTTCTCCGCCTGGTCCGCCAGCTCCTTTGCAAGCCGGTCACACTCCTTGGCGGCTTGGCTGCGCTCCTGCTCCTTGGCACGGAGCTCGGTCTCAAGCTCGCCCACGCGCGTTCGCAGCTCGGCGGCGGCCCCTGCCAAGACAAGAAAGAAACATCAGCATCAACCAAAAGCAAGAAGTTGCCGAAAGATCCGGCCCGACGGCTCAGCAGTCGGCCCGAATCTCGGGGCTACACCCAGCGGGCGCGGAAAGACGGCCGTACTCACCTCGGCTCTCGTTCAGGTCGGAGGTCCGCTTGGCCAGCAGCCTGTTCTGGGATTTGAAGGCGGCCGCGTGCAGATTGTGATAGTTCTGCAAGAAGAGCAACACTTCAACATTTAGAAATACGCCTTGGAATTCCAACCCGCCTGCTCAGCAGCTGGCTCGGAACTCGGGGGCTACACCCAGCGGGTGCGCTCGCGCGCCCCCGCTGAAGATCGCAAAAAAGGCAAAAAGGGTAACTCAAGCACGTACCCGGACGGGTTCCTGCATCGTTGTCAGCTCTTTCCCCCCCCTGCAGGAGGGTGGCACCATGGCCTTGAACGGGT
This sequence comes from Thinopyrum elongatum, assembly GCA_011799875.1. Lineage (NCBI taxonomy): Eukaryota > Viridiplantae > Streptophyta > Magnoliopsida > Poales > Poaceae > Thinopyrum > Thinopyrum elongatum. The sequence continues at coordinate 395,368,778 of CM022299.1, forward strand.
CAAGGACGTCCTGCACCGCAACGTTGAGGACACCCGAGCCGGCCCCTGACGTCCATTCAGGCGGAGCGACGCTGGTGGCCTCGACGTCGGGCGCCGACGAGCTCGCAGCCTCAGCTTCCATCAGCTTCGGCGCGGAGACCGCCCGCGCTGGGCGCTGGCGCGCAGGGACGCAGGTCGCCACCGCACGGCTCACCACCAGCCCAGCGCGGGATGGTGGCACCTCCGGCGCTTCGGGCCGACTGCCTTGCTCGCCAGCAGTCGGTGCACGTAGAGACACGTCCGTCCCCAGGATGACGGGGTCAGCCCTTCCCCTCTCCAGCGCCGTCTGGTCGGCCCCAGCTCCTCCGGTCGGCGCCTGGCCCTCCCCCATCAGCGGCTCCGTCTGCTGCGGACCGGTGGCCTCCGGAGCTCCGCTGCGCTCCGGGTCCTCCGCCCGCGCCTTGGCCGCCGCTTCCGCCTGCTCCTTGGCCGCTGCGTCGGCCTGCGCCTTGGCCGCTGCGTCGGCCTCCGCCCACGCCGCGTGTGCCGCCTCTGCCTCTGCCCGAGCCGCAGCGTCCCGCTCCCGCTACGCCTCCCGCGCATTCCTCTTCGTCGCCTCCTGAAGGGCGACGGCCGGGTCCACGCGGCGAGCGTCTTCGGGGCCGCCTGCCGACCCAATCACCGAGGCGGACGGGGCCCGCGACACAGAAATCGGAGCCCTACATAGCACGACAAGTGAAGATAAGAAGTTTGGAAAGGAAAAACCAAGCGCAAGACAGAAATCCACAAGAGAAGAAAAACCAAGACAGAAAGGATCAAGACAAAAAGCGGCCAAAATACTTACGCAGACACCATCGGACGCTGCTTCGGACCCTTCCGGACGGCGGCCGCCTTCGTGGCCTCTTACCGCTTGGTCGCGGCAACCGCGGACTTGGCCTTCTTGGACGGCCGGCTGCCAAACATCCCGACGTCGGCTCGACGCTTCGACGCGCCGGGTACTCCAGTCAGCGCCGCCGAGGAGCCGGCGCCTGTCCTGCCGGCACCTGGGGCGCGGCGGGGCTCATCGTCTTCCTCATTGTCGTCCGGCCATTCCCCTATGCTGCTACATGCGGCCCCGCCTGCCGGATCGCCGCCTCCAGCGGCATCATCCTCCTCCAACGTGGCCGCCCCCAGCTCGGGGTATTCCGCGTCACTCTCCGCGCGGTCTGCCATGTACCGATGGCCAGGATCCGGCGTGTTGACAGCCGTCTGGCCTTGGAAGCGCTGCATCATAGCCTGGCAGTCAGGCAGCGCAAAGAACTTGGCACGAGCAAAGAAAAAGAATTAGAACTAACCGGAGGCGGCGGATGGGCATGGCTGTACAGCTCTTTGCCGAACTGCCAGCTCTCCTCGTCGAGCTTGCAGTCGGAGAAGTAATTGACGAGCCGGACCACCTCCACAGTCAGCAGCGCCTTGGTGGACATCCGGCATGGGTCCCGACGTCCGCTCATGCTGGCGATCAGATGAGGCCGGCCTTGGAGGGGCAACACCCGGCATTCGATGAAGGCGGCCAGTAGATCCGACGCCCTGAGGCCCTCCGACTCCGTCATCTCTTGGAGCCGGGTGAGGGCGGTGGTGATGGCGGCCGACGGTGACTTCGGCCAAAATTTCCAGTTGCTCCGAGGCTCGAGCGGAGGGCCTGCTGCGTAAGCCGGCAGGTTGATGTAGTCCCTCGACTCGTGGACATTCCGGACGTAGAAATATGACTTCTGCCAGAGTTTGGCCGACTCCAGCAGAGCGATGGCCGGGAAGCGGATCCCGGAGCCGGTGCGCCGCACCTCCACGCAGGCCTCGCACTGAGCTGCCCCTCCTTTGATGGCGGTGCCGAGCTTGAGGTAGAAGAGCTCCCCCACAGCTCGAGCGTGGGCAAGACGCCGAGGTACCCCTCGCAGAGGGTGACGAAGGCGGAGGGCTGTACCACCGTATTCGGCGTGAGGTGGTGAGGTTGGAGATGGTAAAAATCAAGAAAAGAGCGGAGAAAGCCGCTTGCCGGCAGGCCAAAGCCGCGGAGGAAATGGGTCCTGAAGACGACGCGCTCGTCGTCCCTCGGCGCCGGCGAGATTTCCCTTTCGGGAGGAACACGCACCTCCATGTTCGCCGTGCGGGGAAGTCGCCGCGTCTGGCGGAGGAACTCGAGGTGGTTATCATGGACGTTTGAACCGTCCCAATCGCCTCGCGCCATGCTTTATGGTTGCCGGGTGGCAGCGCGGCGAAGTAACGCGAGGCGAGGCCGCGCCGACGCAGAGGAGTCGAGCAACGACGTGTGGCAGCGGCGTTTCGGTGGCGGAGCAGCGCGGCGACGCAGCAGCAGCAAGGGGGCAGAAGAGGAAGAAGATGGAGAACGGGGAGGGAGCGCGTGCGCTCTGCCGCCCCCTCCTCCCCCTACTTATAGGCCCGCGGCGGCGGAGCTGAAGAGGCGGGACGTGGGGGGCGTGCAGATTAACTGCGCCTGCACCCCTCATGACCCCGTGTTTCTCGCGCCTTCAACACGCGCATTCATTGCGCGTGGGGAGGGCACCCGCCCACCTCGACCGCAGCGGATCCGCACGCGCGCCGAGGCCCTGTGGTGGCGGGCCCAGGCCTGCGGCGACGTCCCGTCGCGCATGTGGGCTAGCAGGCAGGCCTGGCCTGCTGGCGCCGCGTGGCACGCGAGCAGCGGGCGGCAGGCACACCACCCGGCGCACACGACGACTATTTCGTATTCGACGGGCAGCTGGCCTGGCCTTGGCCGGCTCCTGGCAGGCGGCCTCTACCAGACAGACGAAGCGGGAGATACAAGACCTCTCGGACTAGGAAACTGCTAAGGCACTCCGGCTTGAGCCGCGGCGCCTCACCAGCTTCGGGGACTACTGTCGGAGGGATTGACCACGGGTAGCCTCACCAGCGCCCCATAGTATTTCAAGACAACAGGGCAAACCAAGACCCTTGCGCCTCCCGGACGTGTGGCCTGCTCCCTTGGGCCGGCTGGCCCAAGAGGCCAACTCCCAGATGGCGGTGAACCCTAAGAAGGCGGCTTCGGGGGAGGCCGGGTCCAATCAAACGGCCCCTCCTCCCCTTGGAGTCTGCACCCATTCAATACGATAAGATGGGGCGTGGCTACAGGGCCACCCGTACCCCCAAATCCAGGCAGTGTGTGGCTACAGGGCGGGCTGACCAAGCGGACATCCCTCTGCCAGGCGCGGCACTGTAGCCACACGGCCCGTGACACAGCCCTCGTCAGTAGGACCATGCTCCCACGACGGGCGGTCGGTACGGCCCGCAGGCGACGGGCCCTACCTGTCCGTGAGCAAACAAAAGACGGCGCGCCTCAAGAAGGCGGCCTCAGCGATAGACCGGCTTCTAGCAGCCGGCCTCTCCCTCCACTCGGAGTCAACACACCGTCACTCCGACGAGACGGGGTGTGGCTACAGTGAACGCCCGCCAGGCGGCGGACTATAGCCATGCCTCCCCTGACAACGCCCTCGTCATCAAGGGTGAGACTACAGCAAAAGGCAATCAGCGTGGCCCGCAAGCGGCAGGCCCTACCTGTCGGCCGAATCCTCGGTAGCCGGCGGGACCCACCAAGCGGCAGGCCCCAGCAGCCGGCGGAGAACCCGACGCCCATAGACGCTGACATCCGGGTCCTACACCTGGCCCAATTACCATTGTACCCCTGGGGGATAGGCCTATATAAACCCCCCAGGTTCGCCCATGCAAAGGGTTCAGCTCATCTTCCACACCACCATACCCACACATAGCTAGAGAAGCACCTGGGCTGGCCTTGCCCTTCTCATTCCTCTAGCAAACAGCTCAAGGAGCAAGCTTGTAGCTACGAGATTGATCATAGTCATCATGCGGAGACCCCGCAGAGCAGGACTAGGGGTGTTATCTCCTCGGAGAGCCCCGAACCTGGGTAAGACTCATGTTCGTTCGAGATCTCGCTCACTCCCGCTTCCAGAGCCAGACGATGTACTCCTGTCCCCGTCCATGATAAGCCACCCCCTGGCATATGTCGCGAGATTACCCCGACAGTAGTGGACGTCTAACTTGTTTTTGCAGAGCATGTTCTGATGTGATATGGTCAAGACATGATGTGATATACGTTGTTGTATGAGATGATCATGTTTTGTAATATCGACAACTGGCAAGAGCCTTAGGGTTGTCTCTTAATTATTGTATGAAATGCAATCGCCATGTAATTGCTTTACTTTATCGCTATGCGTTAGCAATAGTTGGTGACACGACCCCGACGCAACGATGGAGATCAAGGTGTCGAGCCGGTGACAATGGAGATCATGCCGATGCTTTGGAGATGGAGATCAAAAGCACAAGATGATGATGGCCATATCATGTCACATATTTTGATTGCATGTGATGTTTATCCTTTATGCATCTTATTTTGCTTAGAACGACGGTAGCATTATAAGATGATCCCTTCACTTAATTTCAAGATAAAAGTGTTCTCCCTGAGTATGCACTGTTGCCAAAGTTCATCGGTTCGAAGCACCACGTGATGATCGGGTGTGATAGACTCTATGTTCACATACAACGGGTGTAAGCCAGTTTTGCACACGCAGAATACTTGGGTTAAACTTGACGAGCCTAGCATGTACAGACATGGTCTCAGAACACTAGAGACCGAAAGGTCGAACATGAGTCATATAGTAGATATGATCACATAAAGATGTTCACCATTGAAGACTACTCCATCTCACCTGATGATCGGACATGGTTTAGTTGATTTGGATCATGTATCACTTAGACAACTTGAGGGATGTTGATTTAATTGGGAGTTCATTAGTAATTTGATTAATTAAACTTAATTTATCATGAACTTAGTCCTGATAGTATTCGCAAATTATGTTGTAGATCAATAGCTCGCATTGTAGCTCCCCTATTTTTGATATGTTCCTAGAGAAAACTAAGTTGAAAGATGATAGTAGCAATGATGCGGACTAGGTCCGTGATCTGAGGATTATCCTCATTGCTGCACAGAAGAATTATGTCCTTGATGCACCGCTAGGTGACAGACCTATTGCAGGAGCAGATGCAGACGTTATGAATGTTTGGCAAGCTCGATATGATGACTACTTAATAGTTTAGTGCGCCATGCTTTACGGCTTAGAACTGGGACTTCAAAAATGTTTTGAATGCCACGGAGCATATGAGATGTTCCAAGAGCTGAAATTGGTATTTCGGACTTATGCCCGTGTTGAGAGGCATGAGACCTCTGACAAGTACTTTGCCTACAAGATGGAGGAGAATAGCTCAGCCAGTGAGCATGTGCTCAGAATGTCTGGGTACTACAATCGCTTGAATCAAGTGGGAGTTAATCTTCCAAATAAGATAGTGATTGACAGAGTTCTCTAGTCACTATCACCAAGCTTCTAGAACTTCATGATAAACTATAATATGCAAGGGATGACGAAAACAATACCCGAGTTCTTCGCGATGCTGAAATCGGCGAAAGTAGAAATCAAGAAAGAGCATCAAGTGTTGGTGGTTAACAAGACCACTAGTTTCAAGAAAAAGGGCAAAGGGAAAGAAAGGGAACTTCAAGAAGAATGGCAAGCAAGTTGCCACTCCCATGAAGAAGCCCAAAGCTGGACCTAAGCCTGAAACTGAGTGCTTCTACTGCAAAGGGAATGGTCACTAGAAGCGGAACTGCCCCAAATACTTGGCGGATAAGAAGGATGGCAAATTGAACAAAGGTACATTTGATATACATGTTATTGATGTGTACCTTACTAGTATTCATAGTAACCCCTGGGTATTTGATACTGGTTCAGTTGCTAAGATTAGTAACTCGAAACAGGAGTTGCAGAATAAACAGAGACTAGTTAAGGGCGAGGTGACGATGTGTGTTGGAAGTGATTCCAAGGTTGATACGATCACCATCACACACTCCCTCTACCTTAGGGATTAGTGTTGAGCCTAAATAAATGTTATTTGGTGTTTGTGTTGAGCATGAACAGGATTAGATCGTGTTTATTGCAATACGGTTATTCATTTAAGTCAGAGAATAATTGTTGTTCTGTTTACATGAATAAAACCTTCTTTGGTCATGCACTCAATGCAAATGGTTTATTGAATCTCGATCGTAGTGATACACATATTGAGGCAAAAAGATGCAAAGTTGATAATGATAGTGCAACATACTTGTGGCACTGCCTTTTAGGTCATATTGGTGTAAAGCGTATGAAGAAACTCCATGCAGATGGACTTTTGGAATCACTTGATTATGAATCATTTGATACTTGCGAACCATGCCTCATGGGCAAGATGACTAAAACTCCGTTCTCCGGAACAATAGAGCGAGCTAATGACTTATTGGAAATAATACATACTGATGTATGCGGTCCGATGAGTGTTGAAGCACGCGACGGGTATCGTTATTTTCTGACCTTCACAGATGATTTAAGTAGGTATGGGTATATCTACTTGATGAAACACAAGTCTGAAACATTTGAAAAGTTCAAAGAATTTCAGAGTGAAGTGGAGAATCATCGTAACAAGAAAATAAAGTTTCTACGATCTGATCGCGGAGGCGAATAGTTGAGTTACGAGTTTGGCCTTCATTTAAAACAATGTGGATTGTTTCACAACTCACGCCACCTGGAACACCACAGCGCAATGGTGTGTCCGAACGTCGTAACCGTACTTTATTAGATATGGTGCGTTCTATGATGTCTCTTACCGATTTACCACTATCGTTTTGGGGTTATGCATTAGAGATAGCCGCATTCACGTTAAATAGGGCACCATCTAAATCCGTTGAGATGACACCATATGAACTGTGGTTTGGCAAGAAACCTAAGCTGTCATTTCTTAAAAGTTTGGGGATGTGACGCTTATGTGAAAAGGCTTCAGCCTGATAAGCTCAAACCCAAAGCGGAGAAGTGCGTCTTCATAGGATACCCGAAAGAAACTGTTGGGTACACCTTCTACCACAGATCCGAAGGAAAGATCTTTGTTGCTAAGAATGGGTCCTTTATAGAGAAGGAGTTTCTCTCGAAAGAAGTGAGTGGGAGGAAAGTAGAACTTAATGAGGTATTGGTACCTGCTCTCGAATTGGAAAGTAGTACATCAGAGAAAATCGTTCCCGAGATGCCTACACCAACTAGAGAGGAAGCTAATGATGATGATCATGAAACTTCAGATCAAGTTACTACTGGACCTCGTAGGTCGACCAGAACACGTTCTACACCAGAGTGGTACGGTAATCCTGTCCTGGAATTCATGTTGTTGGACAACGGCGAACCTACGAACTATGAAGAAGCTATGACAAGCCCAGATTCTGACAAATGGCTTGAGGCCATGAAATCTGAGATAGGATCCATGTATGAGAACAAAGTGTGGACTTTGGTGGACTTGCCCCATGATCGGCAGGCCATTGAAAATAAATGGATCATTAAGAGGAAGACGGACGCTGATGGTAATATCACTATCTACAAAGCTTGACTTGTCATAAAAAGGTTTTCAACAAGTTCAAGGGGTTGACTATGATGAGACTTTCTCACACGTAGCGATGCTTAAGTCTGTCTAAATCATGCTAGCAATTGCCGCATTTTATGATAATGAAATCTGGCAAATGGACGTCAAATCTGCATTCCTTAATGGATTTCTTATAGAAGAGTTGTATATGATGCAACCAGAAGATTTTGTCGATCCTAAAGGTGCTGACAAAGTGTGCAAGCTCCAGCGATCCATCTATGGACTGGTGCAAGCAACTCGGAGTTGGAATTTACGCTTTGATGAGGTGATCAAAGCATATGGTTTTACACAGACTTACGGTGAAGCCTGTATTTACAAGAAAGTGAGTGGGAGATCTATAGCATTTCTGGTATTATATGTGGATGACATATTGATGATTGGAAATGATATAGAATTTCTGGATAGCATAAAAGGATACTTGAATAAGAATTTTTCAATGAAAGGCCTCAGTGAGGCTACTTACATATTAGGCATCAAGATCTATAGGGATAGATCGAGACGTTTATTAGGACTTTCACAAAGTACATACCTTGGCAAAAGTTTTGAAGAAGTTCAAAATAGATTAGTCAAAGAAAGAGTTCTTGCCTGTGTTGCAAGGTGTGAAGTTGAGTAAGACTCAAAACCCGACCACGGCAGAAGATAGAGAGAGAATGAAAGTCATTCCCTATGCCTTAGCCATAGGTTCTATAAAGTATGCCATGCTGTGTACCAAACCTGTTGTGTACCTTGCCATGAGTTTGGCAAGGGGGTACAATAGTGATCCAGGAGTAGATCACTGGACAACGGTCAAAATTATCCTTAGTTACCTAAGAGGACTAAGGAGATATTTCTCGGTTATGGAGGTGATAAAGAGTTCGTTGTAAAGGGTTACGTCGATGCAAGCTTTGACACCAATACGGATGACTTCGAGTCTTGATCTGGATACATATTGAAAGTGGGAGCAATTAGCTAGAGTAGCTCTATGCAGAGCATTGTAGACATAGAAATTTGCAAAATACATACGGATCTGAATGTGACAGACCCGTTGACTAAACTTCTCTCACAAGCAAAACATGATCACACCTTAGTACTCTTTGGGTATTAATCACATGGCGATGTGAACTAGATTATTGACTATAGTAAACTCTTTGGGTGTTGGTCACATAGCGATGTGAACTATGGGTGTTAAATCACATGGTGATGTGAACTAGATTATTGACTCTAGTGCAAGTGGGAGACTGAAGGAAATATGCCCTAGAGGCAATAATAAAGTTGTTATTTTATATTTCCTTATTCATGATAAATGTTTATTATTCATGCTAGAATTGTATTGATCGAAAACTTAAATACATGTGTGGATACATAAACAAATACCGTGTCCCTAGTGAGCCTCTACTAGTCTAGCTCATTAATCAAAGATGGTTAAGGTTTCCTAACCATAGACATGAGTTGTCATTTCATAACGGGATCACATCATTAGGAGAATGATGTGATGGACAAGACCCATCCGTTAGCTTAGCATATTGATCGTTCAGTTTATTGCTATTGCTTTCTTAATGTCAAATACATATTCCTTCGACAATGAGATTATGCAACTCCCGGATACCGGAGGAATACCTTGTGTGCTATCAAATGTCACAACGTAACTGGGTGATCATAAAGATGCTCTACAGGTATCTCCAAAGGTATCTGTTGAGTTGGCATGGATCGAGATTAGGATTTGTCACTCCGTGTATCGGAGAGGTATCTCTGGGCTCTCTCGGTAATTCACATCATAATAAGCTTGCAAGCAAATGACTAATGAGTTAGTTATGAGATGATGTATTACGGAATGAGAAAAGAGACTTGCCGGTAACGAGATTGAACTAGGTATGAAGATACCAACGATCGAATCTTGGGCAAGTAACATACCGATGGACAAAGGGAATTACGTATGTTGTCATAAGGTTCGGCCAATAAAGATCTTCGTAGAATATGTAGGAGCCAATATGGGCATCCAGGTTCTGCTATTGTTTATTGACCGAAGAGGTGTCTCGGTCATGTCTACATAGTTCTTGAACCCGTAGGGTCCGCACGCTTAACGTTCGTTGACGATATAATATTATATGAGTTATGTATGTTGGTTACTGAATGTTGTTCGGAGTCTCGGATGAGATCATAGACATGACGAGGAGCTCCGGAATGGTCCAGAGGTAAAGATTGATATATGGATAATAGTGTTTGGTCTCCGGAAGGGTTCTAGAATTCAGCGGAAGGGGTTTCAGATGTTTCCCGAAATGTTCGGGTACGAGAACACTTTATTTGGGCCAAGGGGTAAAGCCCATGAGGCTTTAGGAAGGTGCAAAAGGAGTTTTGCGGAGGCCAGGGGGCTAGACGCCAGGAACCCTGGCGTCTAGGGGTTAAACGCCAAGAACCCTGGCGTCTAGGTCCTAGAGTCCGAGAAGGACTCTTGCCTTTCGGGCAAAACCGACTTTGAGGAGGCTTTTACTCCAAGTTTCAACCCCAGGGCTCAACATATAAATAGAGGGGTAGGGCTAGCACCCAAGACACATCACGATACACCAAGCCGTGTGCCGGCAACCCCGTCCCTCTAGTTTACCCTCTGTCATAGTTTCTGTTGTGCTTGGCGAAGCCCTGTGGAGATTGTTCTTCACCAACACCGTCACCACGCCGTCGTGCTGTCGGAACTAATCTACTAATTCGCCCCTCTTACTAGATCAAGAAGGCGAGGACATCATCGAGCTGAACAAGTGCTGAACGCGGAGGTGCCGTACGTTCGGTACTTGATCGGGACGGATCATGAAGGTGTACGACTACATCAACCGCGTTGATAAACGCTTCCGCTTAGCGATCTTCAAGGGTATGAAGATGCTCTCCCCTCTCGTAGCTATGCATCTCCATGGATAGATCTTGCGTGTGCGTAGAATTTTTTTTAGTTTTCCATGCAACGTTTCCCAACAAAAAGTTATCTTGTGGGGAACCAAGAACTAGAAAATCAGTAGGGTATTTTATTTTCCCACACAAGACTTCAACATCTCTAACAATCCCAAGTGGTGTGATGGTGTCTCTATTAGCAAGTTTAATAGTAACATCTATGTCTTCTATTTCAGCAGGTGCTATGTCATTCATAATTTCTTGGTATAAGGTAAAAGGAATAGCACTCACGCTGGCACCTAAATCACATAAACCATGATAACAATGATATCCTATTTTAATTGAGACAATAGGCATGCCAACAACAGGTCTATGTTTATCTTTATCATCCGGTTTGGCAATTCTAGTAGCTTCATCACAGAAGTAAATAACATGCCCATCAATATTTTCTACCAGGAGATCTTTAACCATAGCAACACTAGGTTCTACTTTAATTTGCTCAGAAGGTTTAGGAGCTTTAATATTACTTTTGCGAACCATTGTTGAAACCTTAGCATGTTCTTCTATCCTAAGAGGGAAAGGTGGTTTTTCAATATAAGCAGTAGGCACAACTGTATCAACATTGTAAATAATAGTTTCATCTTTAACTATGACCGGTTCTTTAATTTCTTCTTTAATAGGTGGGTGATATTTAAACCACTTCTCCTTAGGGAGGTCAACATGAGTAGCAAAAGATTCACAAAAAGAAGCTACTATCTCAGAGTCAAGTCCATATTTAGTGCTAAACTTGTGAAAAGCATCGGTATTCATAAAAGATTTAACACAATCAAACTTAAGCTTAATACACGACTCTTTACCTTCGTCGAGTTCCCAATCTTCAGAGTTGCATTTAATTCTTTATAAAATATCCCACCTGAATTCAATAGTCTTCTTCATAAAAGAACCAGTACAAGAAGTATCGAGCATGGATTGATCATCACAAGAAAGCCGAGCATAAAAATTCTGAATAATAATTTCTCTAGAGAGATCATGATTGGGTCATGAATATAACATTGACTTAAGCCTCCCCAAGCTATAGCGATACTTTCTCCTTCATGAGGCCAAAAATTATATATATATAATTCCGATCACGATGAACTAGATGCATAGGATAAATTTTTTGGTGAAATTCCAATTTCAATCGATTACAGTTCCAAGATCCAATATCATTGCATAGCCTATACCATGTCAATGCCTTTCCCTTCAAAGATAAAGGGAAGACCTTCTTCTTAGATTCATCTCCGGGTAAACCTGCAAGCTTAAATAATCCACAAATTTCATCCACATATATCAAGTGCATACCAGGATGTTCGGTTCCATCTCCCGCATAAGGATTAGCTAGCAGTTGTTCTATCATACCCCAAGGAATTTCATAACCAATATTTTCAGTAGGTGCAGTAGGTTAAGGGGCAACTAATTATGCTTCCGGTCAAGGTGAAGATACCCCGAACAAACCCATCAAAGGATGGTTTCCATAGTAACAAGTGACAATAAATTTCACCACACTATATAAAATTTTCCTTACCAATTTCCACTTACCAAGAGGAGCAGAAGGAAATGACAAGTGGTTTTCAGCAAGGTAATTTCTGCAAGCACTGCAATTTTCGGTAACAGGTATTTTGATAGCAAGATAATTTGTAACGAGCAATTAATGGTAACAGTAAATTAAGTGCAGCAAGGTAGGCCAATCCTTTTGTGGCAAAGGACAGGCCAAAACGGTCTCTTATAATAAGCAAAGCGTTCTTGAGGGTACACTGGAATTTCATCTAGTCACTTTCATCATGTTGGTTTGATTCGTGTTCGCTACTTTGATAATTTGATATGTGGGTGGACCGGTGCTTAGGTGCTGTTCTGATTTGAACAAACCTCCTACTTATGATTAACCCCCTCGCAAGCATCCTCAACTATGAGAAAAGTATTAAGATAAAATCTAACCATAGCATTAAACTTTTGAATCCAAATCAGTCCCTTACGAAGTAGCGCATAAACTAGGGTTTAAGCTTCTGTCACTCTAGCAACACATCATCTAATAATTACTCCACAATGCATTCCCTTAGGCCCAAATATGGTGAAGTGCCATGTAGTCGACGTTCACATGACACCACTAAGGGAATCACAACATACATATCATCAAAATATTGAACACATATGAAGTTCACATGATTACTTGCAACAGGACTTCTCTCGTGACCTCAAAAACAAAAGTAACTACTCACAAATGATATTCATGCTCAAGATCAGAGGGGTATTAAATAGTATAATGGATCTGAACATATAATCTTCCACCAAATAAACTATATAGTAATCAACTACAAGATGTAATCAACACTACTAGTCACCCACAGGAACCAATCTGAGGTTTCGATACAGAGATTGAACACAAGAGATGAACTAGGGATTGAGAGGAGATGGTGTTGTTGAAGATGTTGATGGAGATTGGCCTCCCAAAGATGAGAGGGTCGTTGGTGATAACGATGGCTTCGATTTCCCCCTCCGGGAGGGAAGTTCCCCCTGCGGAATCACTCCGCCGGAGGGCAAAAGTGCTCCTGCCCAAGTTCCACCTCGAGATGGTGGTGCTTCGTCCTGAAAGTCCTCTCCTTATTTTTTCTAGGTTAAAATGACTTATATACCAGAAGATGGGCACCAGAGGTGGGCTGGGCTGAGCACAACCCACCAGGGTGCGCCTGGCGTGCCCTTGTGGGTTGTGCTCACCAGGTGGCCCCCCTCCGGTAGTTATTTGCTCCAGTATTTTTTATATATTCCAAAATAATTCTCCATAAATGTTCAGCTCATTTGGAGATGTGCAGAATAGATAACTCTGACGTAGCTTTTTCAAGTCCAGAATTCCAGCTCCCGGCATTCCCCCTCTTTGTGTAAACCTTGCATATTATGAGAGAAAAGGCATTAGAATTACTCCATAAAGCATTATTATGCATAAAAACATTATAAATAACAGTAGGAAATCATGATGCAAAATGGGCGTATCAGGGGTCCATAAGGAAATCTAAGGGATATTAAGGTCTCCTTGTAATAGAGAACCGGAACAAAGCATTAACACATACTGAATACTTGAACTCCTGAAACTATGGTAATCACCGGCAAGAATCCCAATTATTGTCACCTTGGGGTATGCGGATCATAACACGTAATAGGTGCACACAACTTGCAAGATAGGATCAAGAACACAAATATATTTGTGAAAACATAAAGGGTTCATATCTGAAATCATGGCACTTAGGCCCTAGTGACAAGCATTAAGCATAGCAAAGTCATAGCAACATCAATCTCAGAACATAGTGGATACTAGGGATCAAGCCCTAACAAAACTAAATTGATTACATGATAAATCTCATCTAACCATCACCATCCAGCAAGCCTACGAAGAAATTACTCACTCCTGGCGGTGAGCATCATGTAATCGGTGATGGAGGATGGTTGATGATGATGGCGTCGAATCCGCCTCTCCGTAGCCCTGAACGGACTCCAGATCAACCCTCCCGATGAAGAACAGGAGGTGGCGGTGGCTCCGTATCGTAAAGCACTATGATTCATTCTCTCTGATTTTTTCTGGAAGAATAGGTACTTATGGAGTTGGAGTTAGGGTTGCGGGAGCTGCCACGGGCCCATAAGCCTGCCAGGCGTGCCCTGGGGGGTGGCACGCCCCCTGGGCTTGTGGCGCCCTGGTGGCCCCCCTCTAGTATTCTCTTCACCGGTATTTTTTATATATTCTGAAATAATTCTCCATAAAGTTTCAGCGCCATCCGATAACTTTTATTTCTGCACAAAAATAACACCATGGCAATTCTGAGAAAACAACGCCAGTCCGGGTTAGCTCCATTCAAATCATGCAAATTAGAGTCCAAAAGAAGAGCAAAAGTGTTTGGAAAAGTAGATACGTTTGGGACGTATCAACTCCCCCAAGCTTAACTCATTGCTTGTCCTCAAGCAATTCAGTTGTCAAACTGAAAGTGATAAAGAAAAACTTTTACAAACTCTTTTTGTTCTTGTTGTTGTATATATGCTTAACTAATGTTCAAGTTTTCAGCAAAGATTATGAACTAACCATGTTCATAATAACATTTAGGTCTCACATTTACTCATACCAATGACATAACCAACTAGCAAGCAATAATAAGATATCTCGGATGCCAACAATTTGTCAAAACAATCATGATATAATATGATAACATGGTATCTCGCTATCCCTTTCTGAGACCGCAAAACATAAATGCGGAGCACCTCTGAAGTTCAAGCAACGACTAAACATTGTAATTCATGGTAAAAGAGATCCAGTCATGTCACACTCGACATTAACTATACTCAATGCATAAGAATGACAATCGTGCTCTCCAAGTGGTGCTTGAATGAGAGGGTGATGACTCAACAGTAAAGACAAAATAACATATAAGTAAATGGATAGTCCCTTCATAGAGGGAAGCAGGGATTTGCAAAGGTGCCAGAGCTCAGAGCTTAAAATAGAGTTGAATATAATTTTGAGAGGTATGCCTTTCTTGTCAACATCACGACCGAGAGTTTTCAATATCTTCCATGCTAAACACATTAGCGGCGGTTCCCAAGCGGAAAGGTAAATTTACTCCCTCTCAGCCAACAAACGCAAGCCAGGGCTAGCCGCGTCCTCGGGTGCCCTCCATACCAACAAGTTTTCGGGGGAGTTTGTTTCATTATTTTGCGATTTGATCATGGGACTAGGCATCTGATGTCGCTTGAACTACGTCGGTATTTCCCCAAAGAGGAAGGGATGATGCAGCACAGCTATAGTAGGTATTTCCCTCAGTTATGAAACCAAGGTATCAATCCAGTAGGAGAACCAAGCAACACTATGTAAATGGTACCTGCACACAAAGAACAAATACTTGCAACCCGACGTGTAAAAGGGGCTGTCAATCCCTCTCGGGTAACGGTGCCAGAAATTGTCAAGTTGACGGGATAAAAATTGTGATAGATTGGATAAATAGATCTCGATAAAACGCGAAAAAAATATGCAATTAAAAAGTGCAGCAAAGTATTTTTGGGTTTTTGGAAATATAGATCTGAAGATAAAAGTGGAAAATAATAGATCGAAAAGTAAATATGAAGAAGAATAGACCCGGGGCCATAGATTTCACTAGTGGCTTCTCTCGAGAAAAATAGCATACGGTGGGTAAACAAATTACTGTTGGGAAATTTATAGAACTTCAAATAATTATGACGATATCCAGGCAATGATCATTATATAGGCATCACGTCCAAGATTAGTAGACCGACTCCTGCCTGCATCTACCACTATTACTCCACACATCGACCGCTATCCAGTATGCATCTAGTGTATTAAGTTCATGGAGAAATGGAGTAATGCAATAAGAATGATGACATGATGTAGACAAGATCTATTCATGTAGGAATAGACCCCATCTTGTTATCCTTAATGGCAACGATCAATACGTGTCTTTCTGCCCCTTCTGTCACTGGGAAAGAACACCACACGACCGAACCCATCACAAAGCACCTCTTCCCATGGCAAGAAAAATCGATCTAGTTGGCCTAACTAAACCAAAGATTCGAAGAGGAAATACGAGGCTATAAGTAATCATGCATATAAGAGATCAAAAGAAGACTCAAATAACTTTCACGGATAAAATAGATCTGATCATAAACTCAAAGTTCATCGGATCCCAACAAACACACCGCAAAAAGAGTTACATCAAATAGATCTCTAAGAGACCATTGTATTGAGAATCAAAAGAGAGAGAGGAAGCCATCTAGCTACTAACTACGGACCCGTAGGTCTACAATGAACTACTCACGCATCATCGGAGAGGCACCAATGAGGTTGATGAACCCCTCCGTGATGGTGTCTAGATTGGATCTGGTGTTTCTGGAACTTGCGGCGGCTGGAATTGTGTTTCGTTGACTCCATTAGGGTTTTTGGATTTTCGGGGTATCTCGGAGCCCCCCTCTGGTACTTCTTTGGCCCAACAGGTGTCTTCTGGTCCAGAAAAAATCTCCAAAAAGTTTCACTGCGTTTGGACTCCGTTTGGTAGTGATTTTCTGCGAAGTAAAAACAAGCAAAAAACAGCAACTGGCACTGGGCACTATGTTAATAGGTTAGTCCCAAAAAATGATATAAAGTTGCTATAAAATGATTGTAAAACATCCAAGAATGATAATATAATAGCATGGAACAAGCAAAAATTATAGATACATTGGAGACGTATCAGCATCCCCAAGCTTAATTCCTACTCGTCCTCAAGTAGGTAAATGATAAAACAGAATTTTTGATGTGGAATGCTGCCTAACATGTTCATCACATTCTTTTCTTTTGTAGCATGGACATATGGACTTTTATATGGTTCAAAACAATAGTCTAGTTTTGACATGAAGACTTCAATATTCAAGCATATCAACAAGCAACCATGTCTTTCAAAATATCAACACTAAAGCAAGCTATCCCTAGCCCATCATGCTCAATCATTGATCCATTCATGAAACACACTCGCATATTAGCTACACCCAATGCTCAAGTATGATCATAGTGCCCCTTAGTTGGTGCTTAATAAGAGAAGATGGAGACTCAAATAAAAATAAAAATTGCATAAAGTAAATAGAAAGACCCTTCGCAGAGGGAAGTAGGGATTTGTAGAGGTGCCAGAGCTCAAAGCAAAAAAAGAGAGATAAAACATTTTGGGTGGCATGCTTTTCCTGTCAACAAAAATGATTGAGTAGTTCCTAATACTTTCCATGCTAGATATATCATAGGCGGTTCCCAAACAGAAAATAAAGTTTATTCCTTTTTCCACCATACTTTCACATTCCACGGCTAGTATCCACGGGTGCCGCCCATACCAACACTTTCCAAGGAATTTATTATTTGACAAGATTAAGTAAATTCATTTTTCATTCTGGGACTGGGCATCCCTAATACCTTTGCTGTACTCTCGTGCAATGACAAGTGAATAAACACTCATCTTGAGAATAACACATCTAGCATGGAAAAATATCAGCCACCCCCTACCGTTTCATGAGAGGTACGAGCACACAAAAAGGAAATTTATTTTGAAAATTAGAGATGGCACATACAAATTGGCTTAGAACGGCACTGAAATACCGCATATAGGTAGGTATAGTGGACTCATATGGAAAAACTGGGTTTAAGGATTTTGGATGCACAAGTAGTATTCCTACTTAGTACAAGTGAAAGCTAGCAAAAAGATTGAGAAGCATCCAACCAAGAAACAAAAAATCTCATAAGCGAGCATTAAGCATAACTAACACCTAATAATGCACCACAAGTAGGATGTAATTTCATTGCATAACTATTGACTTTCATGCTTGCATAGGGAATCACAAACCTTAACACCAATATTCTTACTAAAGCACAATTACTCATCTACATGACTCACATATCACTATCATCATATCTCAAAAATATTACAAAGAATCAAGTTTATTTTGTCCAATGATCTTTATGAAAGTTTTTATTATATCCCTCTTGAATATTTATCACTTTGGGACTAGTTTAATATGTTGCTTTTGATAGCTCAAATAAATTTAAGTGAAGAACATGAGCATAAATTTTTTTGTCTCTCAAAATAATATAAGCGAAGCATGAGAGATTTTATTTAAAATTACTAACTCTCAAATGAATTTAAGTGAAGCATGAGAGCATTTCTTCAAAAATATTAAAGCACACCATGCTCAAAAAGATATAAGTGAAGCACTAGAGCAATTCCATAGCTCAAAGAATTTACGTGAAGCACATAGAGCAATTCTAACAAATCATAGCATAATTTTGGCTCTATCAAATAGGTGTGTTAAGCAAGGATACTTGACACAAAACAAAAATCAAAACAAGCAAAGACTCATATACTACAAGACGCTCCAAGCAAAACTCATGATATGTGACGAATAAAAATATAGCTCCAAGTAAAATACCGATGGTCGTTAGAAGAAAGAGGGGATGCCACCCGGGCCATCCCCAAGCTTAGTTGCTTGTTCATCCTTGAATATTACCTTGGGGTGTGGTACCATCCCCAAGCTTAAGCTCTTCTTACTCCTTATTCCTTCATCCATCGTGATCTCACCCAAAACTTGAAAACTTCAATCACACAAAACTTAACAAAACCTTTGTGAGATCCGTTAGTGTAACAAAGCAAATCACCACTCTAAGTACTGTTGCAAACCCATTCATATTTTATTTTTGCATTATATCTACTGTATTCCAACTTTAATATGGCTCATACCCCCTGATAAAGTCCATAGATTCATCAAAATAAGCACACAATGCAAAGAAAACAAAATCTGTCAAAAACAGAACAGTCTGTAGCAATCTGAATACTTCATATACTTATGTAACTCCAAACATTCTGAAAAATTAGGACAACGTAGGAAATTTATATAGAAATCTTTTGTAAAAAAATCAGAATTTTTTTATGCTTATGTGATCCTTCAAAATTATTTTACTGGACGCAAAATTTTTGTTTTCCAACAAGATCAAGTCAACTATCACCCAACATGATCCCAAAGGCTTTGCTTGGACCAAACACTAATTAAAACATAAAAACACAATCAAAACAGAGGCATAATTTTGCAAACACTCAAGAACAGAAAGAAAAAGGCAAAAATAAATTTAATTCATTGGGTTGCCTCCCATCAAGCGCTATCGTTTTACGCCCCTAGCTAGGCATAAGATTTCATTGATGCTCATATGAAAGATAATAATTGAAACACAAAGAGAGGATCATGTAGCATGTGAAAAACACATTTAAGTCTAACATATTTCCTATACATAGGCATTTTATTGGAGAACAAATTATCAAGACAAGAAGTACCTAGCATATGCAAGGAAGGAGAAAGAAACAATAGCAATCTCAACATGAAGAGAGGTAATTTTGTAACATGAAAATTTCTACAACCATATTTTCCTGTCTCATAATAATTACATGTAGGATCATAATCAAATTCAACAAAATATCTATCACATAAAATTTTCTTTTCATGATCCACATGCATAAAAGTCTTATAATCTTCCAAAATAGTGGGATTAACATCAACTAAAGTCATGACCTCTCCAAACCCACCTTTATCAAAAATTTCATAAGATTGAACACTCTCCAAATATGTGGGATCATTATTACCTAGAGTTGATACTCTTTCAAACCCACTTTCAATATTATCGCAAACATATTCATCATGAGGCTTAAATAATCTATCAAAATCATAAGAATCATCATCACCCCAATCATGATCATTGCAATAAGTAGCGGACATAACAAAACAAGCACCCCAAGCTTGGGGTTTTGCATATCACTAACACAATTGATATTAATAGAATTTATAATAACATCATTGCAATCATGCTTTTCATTCAAGGAGCTATCAAGTGCGGGTACAATAGCAATAATTTCATGTTTAACATAAGGAACTATAGCAAATTCATCTCCATAAGCATGATTAATATTGGCATCATGGCCACAAGAATAGCAAGCATCATGTTCATCAAGAGGGGATAATTCAATCAAATCAACAGAATCATAATTATCCATAGCTTCATGCATATCATTATTTTCTTCCAAAGCAGCAGTCATTCTCTCAACAAATTCTTTAACATAGGCATTATGAGCATAGTTTTCATAGCAATATTTAAGTATGTCAAAATTTTCAGATTTGTAGAGAGTAATATCATACTTTTCAATCAAAGAAGCAACTTCATAAGCACCCTTAAAAGCAACAAATTCTTCAATTTGTTCGATATCATAGTAACTATAAACCTCCTTGGCATAAGAAGGTAAGATTTCATTGTCATTAAACTCACATAGATAGGGGAGGTGTTTTTTAGGGTTCTTAGAGCAACAAGTAAAATCACAAATTTCACAAAGATTCCAAGCATAGCATAGCAAACAATTTATTTGATTCCATAATATATAACTTCCCTTTTTCAGACAAATGATGACGCGCAAAATGAGCATGCTCATCTAATGATTTTCCCTCAACTAAACTAGTTGGGGTTTCAGCACGAGGACATGGATCGAAGATGATCCAGGTAGAAAACTTTGAGTGGATCCATAACAATAGATTTTTAGCAAGCAAGGATGTAAGAAAAATAGGAGGCACATGGAAACACAAGCAAACATAAGATCGAACGAGAAAAAGGCGAATGAAAAGGAGGGGCGAATAAAACGGCAAATGGTTGTGAAGTGGGGGAGATGAAAATGAGAGGCAAATGGCAAATAATGTAAATTGCAAGGAGATGAGATTTGTGATTAGGAACCTGATAGATGTAAATGATGTCTCCCCGGCAATGGCGCCAGAAATTCCTTTTGATGTCACTTGAACTACGTCGATATTTCCCCAAAGAGGAAGGGATGATGCAGCACAGCTACGGTAGGTATTTCCCTCAGTTATGAAACCAAGGTATCAATCCAGTAGGAGAACCAAGCAACACTATGTAAATGGTACCTGCACACAAAGAACAAATACTTGCAACCCGACGTGTAAAAGGGGTTGTCAATCCCTCTCGGGTAACGGTGCCAGAAATTGTCAAGTTGACGGGATAAAAATTGTGATAGATTGGATAAATAGATCTCGATAAAACGCGAAATAAAATATGCAAATAAAAAGTGCAACAAGGTATTTTTGGGTTTTTGGAAATATAGACCTGAAGATAAAAGTGGCAAATAATAGATCGGAAAGCAAATATGAAGAAGAATAGACCCGGGGGCCGTAGATTTCACTAGTGGCTTCTCTCGAGAAAAATAGCATATGGTGGGTAAACAAATTACTGTTGGGAAATTGATAGAACTTCAAATAATTATGACAATATCCAGGCAATGATCATTATATAGGCATCACATCCAAGATTAGTAGACCGACTCCTGCCTGCATCTACCACTATTACTCCACACATCGACCGCTATCCAGCATGCATCTAGTGTATTAAGTTCATGGAGAAACGGAGTAATGCAATAAGAATGATGACATGATGTAGACAAGATCTATTCATGTAGGAATATACCCCATCTTGTTATCCTTAATGGCAACGATCAATACGTGTCTAGCTGCCCCTTCTGTCACTGGGAAAGAACACCGCACGACCGAACCCATCACAAAGCACCTCTTCCCATGGCAAGAAAAATCGATCTAGTTGGCCTAACTAAACCAAAGATTCGAAGAAGAAATACGAGGCTATAAGTAATCGTGCATATAAGAGATCAAAAGAAGACTCAAATAACTTTCATGGATAAAATAGATCTGATCATAAACTCAAAGTTCATCGGATCCCAACAAACACACCGCAAAAGAGTTACATCAAATAGATCTCTAAGAGACCATTGTATTGAGAATCAAAAGAGAGAGAGGAAGCCATCTAGCTACTAACTACGGACCCGTAGGTCTACAATGAACTACTCACGCATCATTGGAGAGGCAGCAATGAGGATGATGAACCCCTCTGTGATGGTGTCTAGATTGGATCTGGTGTTTCTGGAACTTGTGACGGCTGGAATTGTGTTTTGTCGACTCCCTTAAGGTTTTTTGATTTTCGGGGTATTTATAGAGCAAAGAGGCGGTAAGGGAGGCGGCCGAGGTGGGCACAATCCACCTGGTCGCGCCTGGGCCCCCAGGCGCGCCCTGGTGGGTTGTGCTCCCCTCGGAGCCCCCCTCTGGTACTTCTTTGGCCCAACAGGTGTCTTCTGGTCCAGAAAAAATCTCCAAAAAGTTTCACTGCGTTTGGACTCCGTTTGGTATTGATTTTCTGCGAACTAAAAAACAAGCAAAAAGCAGCAATTGGCACTGGGCACTATGTCAATAGGTTAGTCCCAAAAAATGATATAAAGTTGCTATAAAATAATTGTAAAACATCCAAGAATGATAATATAACAGCATGGAACAAGCAAAAATTATAGATACGTTGGAGACGTATCAGCATCCCGAATACCGGACCCTCTCGTGTAAGGACAAGTGAATAAACACTTATCATGAGAATAATCCACTTATCATGGAAGATACTGACCGCCCCCTGATGCTCCATGAGTAGTAGGGGCACACAAAACATATGCTTATTTGAATGTTAATTTAGAGGTGGCACATGCAAATTTACTTGGAACGGCAGAGTAATACCGTATATAGGTATATATAGTGGACTCACATGGAACAACTTTGGTTTAGGGATGTGGATGCACAAGCAGTATTCCTGCTTAGTACAAGCGAAGGCTAGCAAATAGATTGAGAAGCAACCAACCAGAGATCGAAAACGGTCATAAACATGCATTGAGAATAATTAACATTGAATACCAGAATGAGTAGGATATCAAACACCATGAACATAAATATCATGGAGGCTATGTTGGTTTTGAATCAACTACATGTGCGAACATGTGCCAAGTCAAGCCACTCAAATCATTCAGAGGGAGATACCATACTATCATACTACATCATAACCATTTTAATGCATGTTGACACTCAAGATAAATCATTATACACTCCTAGCTATTTAAGCATGGCATGAGCAACTATAATCTCTAATTGTCATCACAAACATGTTTACTCATAATAAGATGAATCAAGAATGATGAGCTAAACATATTTACAAAAACAAAAATAAAAACAAGAGGAGTTCATACCAGCTTTTCTTCACCTCAATCACTTCATCAAATCATCATCATTATTGTCTTTCACTTTGCACAGCCGAATGATATGAAAATAATAATAGTGCAAGTGTGCCGTGGACTAAGCTGGAATATGTAAACATTTTATTCAAAGGAGAAGACAAGGTATAATGAGCTCTTTGTTAGATCAACAATAATGCATATGAGAACCACTCGACGATTTCATCATGGTCTTCTCCTTTCGAAAACTCAAAGAAAAGAAAAGAAATTCAGAGAAACACGCTGAAATATTTTTGGAGTATTTGTTTTTTCTGAAGAAAGCAAATTAACGAAGGAAAGAAAACAAAAACAAGAAAAAACTATTTACATGGGCAAGCTCCCAACAAGTAAAAGAAGAACGATAAATCTTTTAGGGCTTTCTTTTCAGTACTACATACTACTAAATAGGAAAGAAAAACAAGAAATATTTTTGGGTTTTCAAAGTTTTTCAAACACACAAGAAGAAAGTGGGAAATAAAACTAACATGGATATACAATGAAAAAGGATGAACACCGGCAGCTGGAATGAAATGTGTGAATATGAATGTAATGTGGGTGAGAAATACGTACTCCCCCAAGCTTAGGATTTTGGTCTAAGTTGGTCTATGGCCACGGATCGAAGTATCCTTCTCCAGGATAGTGCGGAGGCTCCTGAGGGTCCCACAGGTAAGCGGGATCCTGGGGATCCCACTGGTAAACAGGCTCTGCGACTGGCTTATGTGCTGACTCTGGCTCGTCCACTTGGGGCGGTACCAAGCCCCAATAAGCGTAAATGTCATCTGCCATAATAGTGTACCTTCCTAGAGAAAGATCGAACAAAGAAGGTGCAGGCAGGGTGATAATCTCATGAGTGCCCTGACTAAAGCCCAAGTTATACCGAAATGGCGGTGTGCCATTGTTAATAAAATCATGTCCAACCATGCTAACATAATCAAGGTGTCTAACAGGTAAAAGCTTCTCCTCAACCTCATTGTGCCTAATAGGAATCTCAAAATGTCTAGCGAGGCGAGAAGCATAAATGCCACCATAAATGAATCCCTTCGAGCGGTTAGTGTGTAACTGTCGAGCAATCATAGCACCCAAACGAAAAGTTCTATCACGATGAAGAGCATGGCGCAAAATAGCAAGGTTTGGTGAGCTCAGTGATCCACTCTCCCACCGTCCACACTGGTACATCAAGGTGCTATACAAATGGTTTTTAACCCCTTTCCGCGACGGCATTTTGAATCGTCGCCAAGTGAGTGTGTGCGATAGGGGGGTGCTTCCCACATGACCCAAAAAACCGTGGTGGATAGGCCCTCCGGTCACACACGCTGGGCAAAGTGAGCTCATCTGCGACAGGCGAGTGATCAAATATGGTTATATGTACAGTTGTGTTAAAAAATACAATTATACAGGCCCAATCATTTCCGGTCATAAGTACATCCCACACAGTCAGTCCCAGACAAATGTTTCTGTACGTATGTACATTCCACACAGTCAATCCAAGGAATACATTTATGTTCGTATGTACATCCCACACAGTCAATCCAAGAAGTACGTTTCCGTTCGTATGTACATCCCACACAGTTAATCCAGGGAAAACGTTTCCGTTCGTACGTACATCACACACAATTTTCCCCATTAAATCATTTGTGATAGCGTTGTCATTGCAGACGATATTAACAAATTTACCATTTGCGTTATTGAATGCATCACACATGGTGCATAGAAGAAACTGTGTGGCATCGGCTATCCATCACACATACTTTTTATGTGGTAAACGTTTGCGCGTGGTGGCATAACGCAAACAGTATTCAAGAGAAAGTCGTGTGCGACTGTTCATTGATCCAACACGTTTTATTCCTAGAAACTGTGTTCGTTGTCTGAGGTCATCGCCCACGGTGTTTTCTCAATAACTGTTTGCAATATAAACTCCATTAGTAGGCTAATTAGCCTATTATTAATAATCCATTTATTAATCTAATTGACATTTTATATTAAGCACACAATATATTTCATTTTCGTATTAAGGAAGCAGAATTTCATAATTGAAATACATCAGAGTACAACATCATATAGCTTCAACACTCAGCTACCGCATTACACAACTGCACCAGCACCAAGTTTCACATGCAACATCTATTCTACCGCATAGACAGATGAATCTCATCTGGAAAACTGCTCAAGCGGAAGGCGAATATTGAGCCTTCATTGATATTGAAGGTCTTTGCAACTTTAGGCCAGTGCCTGTGGATGATTGACCGTCCATCCTTCGTCCTCTTTAGGAAGACTTCAATATTGAACTGTGGGTGTTGTATGAATACCTTCCTCGCCTCCTGACCATACAGATGGTTTGAGAGGTAATCATCAGTGAACTGCTATGGAAAGGCCTGAAAACAAGGATATGCATAAATATCTTCTCTAGATTTAAAATGGCACAAAGGAATTAAAAAGACAAGGTATAATAGTTAGTACCATCCTGTAGTGACACTACAAAAAAAAAGACACATCCGTGACATTTTGGCCCGAACGATTTTTTTTGTCATGCTTATGACACTTCTATGACGATAATTGTGACAAAACCACGTATCATCATAGATGTGGTGGGCTCCTACTTCTATGCCAAAAAATCATGACAGAAAATGGGCTTTTCGTCCTGGGCGGGCTAGGGACGCACCTGCATGACATTCTTTGGGCCGTCCATGACGGGAAAAATCATGGTAGAAGTGAGGGCGAGGAAAATATCGGGGAGTTCCCGGTTACGGTGGGTGGTCGGGGCCGAGCAATGCACCGTGGTTTGCGCGTTTCTCTCGTGTATGCGCGTGTGTGCGAGTCGTTGGCTAACTGAACCCGAGCGATCGCACTAGCTACGTTACTGAACCCGAGCGATCGATCCCTTGGCTGTTAACTGAACCCGAGCGATTCCTTCGCTGCTGACTGAACCCGAGCGATTCCTTCGCTGCTGCTGCTAACTGAACCCGAGCGATCGATCACTGCTGCTGCTTACTGAAGCCGATCGAGCCCCCATGCAAGACGTAGCTAGCCGGTGTTGGGTTGCCTCTCGATGAACAGTGACTGTTGCTACCGTGCGCGCGGTACGTAGAACGAGCCGAGACGTGGTGAGTCAAGCCGGTTGGTTGGCTGTGGATGAACAGTTCCCGATGGGGATTAGATGAACAGGACCCTGTGGTAGTAGGGCATTGCCGCTGGATGAACAGGACCCCGTGGATGCTCTACGAACAGTAGCCGGTAGAGGCTGGATGAACAGTAGCCCGTGGATGAACAATAGCTGGTGGAGGCTGGAGGAGGTCGACGGTGGATGAACAATAACCAGTGGAGGCTGGAGCGAGGCAGTAGACGGTGGATGAACAGGACCTCGTTTCACCGTAGGCGCTCCAACAGAAGTCCGTTTCCTCCGTTTTGCGGTACGCCACACCCCTCCCGATCAACAGGACCCCGTTTCGAACGTAGGCACTCGAACAGAAGTCCATTTCCTCCGTTCTGCGGTACGCCAGACCCTTCCCAATGAACAGGACCCCGTTTTGACCGTACGCGGTCGAACAGAAGGCCGTTTCCTCCGTTCTGCGGTACGCCAGACCTTGTTTCGGCTGTTCTGTCCAAGCCGGTTGGCTCTCGATGAAAACGACGTCGTTGCTGCCGTCCGCTGCCTCTCCATGTACACGAGCCCTGGCCGTACGTATGCACGAGTAGGCATTTGAGATCCCGCCCGTATGTACGTACGTGGCCGTATTTTTTGGCATCTGGCTGTACGTACGTGTACACAATTTAGAAGGGACTGCGTGAACTGCTACGTCGGGGGCTCTACTACTACACGTGCCACTGCTTGCTCGGTCACGGTTCATCGTTGCAGAGAGATCGATCGACCAGTATGTACGTACACGTTCGGGACCAGACAGACAACCCTACGTATGGTTCGACCGGGTGGGTCCCAGCCGTCAGGGAGGATAAGGAGGCACTCCCTTGCGTGCGAAGATATATGTGTTGGGTCCCAGCTATCAGGGGGAGGAATCATTTTTTTTTGCGCGTAATAAGGAGGCACTTTCTTGAGTGCGAAGATGTAGGTGGTGGGTCTAGCTGTCAGCCTCACCGCATACAGTCGTCTTCCGATGGCTGTCGTTCGTTGACAACATTGACCATGCCGCGCCTAGAGCACCAAGGCGGTGGACGACGGCGAGGCCTAGGAAGGGAACGATGTGGAGCCGGGGAAGACGCGGCAGTGGATGCCCATGCGGAGGGGAGTACGAGGGTTGAATGCTTCAGCTGCGGTGTGAGGCCGCCGTCGCCAGAGAATAACAGGAGGTGTGGGTGAGTAGAGGGATGGCATGGCCAGCGGTGGCAGCACAGCCGGTCACGGGAGGCAGTAACAGGCGGTCCAGTCGGCGCTAGTTTCGGCGGCTGGAGGAAGAAGATCAGAGATTGAAGAAGCAGCGTGGCCCTTGGATGTTAATCCAATGGTCACTACTGCTAGAATCGTTTGTTGACTAGGTTAACAAAGCCCTGCGTACGTGTCAACTTAGTAGGCCCACAAGTCAGCCTCCGAATCAGGTGGGTCTGAGCTAGCAGGGGGAGGAATCATTTTTCTTGCGCGTAATAAGGAGGCACTTCCTTCCGTGCGAAGATGTAGCTCGTGGGTCCCAGCTGTCATTCTGGGAGGAACTTTTTTTTCGCGTAATAAGAATGAACATCCGGCCACGGGAGGCAGATGCAGGCGCTCCAGCCGGCGATGGTTTTGGCGGCTAGAGCAAGAGCAACTAGATCAAAGATTGAAGAAACAGGATCGCCGTTGGATGTCAATCCAATGACTACAGATGTCAGAATAATTTGTTGACTTTTTGTTTTAGACCATTATAAATCATTTTGTTCACTAAATGGACAACACCTTGTGCAGGCTTCGTCTAGTGGGCCAACAAAGTCAGCTTCGAAAGCTGTGGCGGAATGCAGCCCATTTATTTAGGTTTTACAGCCCATTACATTTTGTTTGCCAATACATCTATTTCCTGGGCTTTGACTCAAAAAATAATCTCTTTCCTAGGCTGGGTATAAATAATAATCGCCGATTTACTATTTATGATAATTTACAGCGCATTTGATTATTTATTCGAATACACCTATTTACTGGTCTGGGTGAAAAATAATATTGCGTACATGCAGCCCATTTATCATTTCTGATAATTTCCAGGCCTTTTGATTTTAGTAGAAATGGACCCATTTTCTGGGATGGGTGAAAAAACAATGATGGTCTGGACTGAGCATTTCGTATAAAAAATAATATTGAGATAGGAATATTATAAAAAAAATAATTTGGGCTTGGTAATCTTATTATATAAAAATTGAACTGAGCTGTGCATTTTATTAAAAAAACATAGGCTAGGCTGCGCTTATTTTAGGATATTGTGTACAACTATCAGCCCAGTTGCATTGCTGATGTTCAACGAAAAAGGCCTGTGTAGTACTCAGCCCACATTCAATGACGCCTGAAAAGGCCCAAACAAGGCTTTCGTACAACTTTTTGAAGTCACTGAGCTCAATTAATAACTTAAGAAAAAAGTTAGAGTACAGTGGAACCTAATTAAAAGCTGTCACGAGCGACAAAATAATTCAACGGTGCCACTTGTGTGTGTGTGTGTGTGTGTGTGTGAGAGAGAGAGAGATAGACCCATCGGTCGATGCTCGTAAATACATCTTTCAGCCATATGCATTGCTGATGCTCAGTAAAAACTTATATAGTTGACACAATCATACAGAATATCATAGCACACTGAACTTGCATACAAAAAATTCACGCAGGCGGCACAATCAGGGTGGAAGCAGTGGATCGCTACGGGTAGGGCTATGTTGAAACCAACGAACTCGTACATAACCGTTCATCGTCTTTATCAATGACGGGGAAATATCTTAAATGCTGTGCAAAGAAAACAAACAGACAACACAATAAGTTCTGCTAGCACATTAAGTTGACGTACACCCCTTTCTAAAAAAAGTTCAGGTACAAAAATAGAACATGTCACAATCAAATGTACTGGCACATCAGTGCTTCACACCGATAGCTTAGATTTAACTAGTATCTGAGAAGATTCAGTTGTTACCTCAAATTAGAGCACATCCAGGCAGCCAGTCCTGCCTCGTCTCCCAAAGAAGCAGTGGCCTCCGCCGCGCGATGGAGTAGGCCCTGTGCCATCCATCGTTCCGAGCAACCTGGGGAAAGTCTGACGTTGACTCCTGTAATGGACGTCATCGACGGACCCTGGCACCAGCGGCGGCGGCAGGACTTCGATTGATGGATTTACCACTTCTTCGACATGCATGAACACTCGATACAGGTACATCCCTAACGTGGTCCACGGCGGCCTTGGTGGTGATGAATAGTACAATCCTAGTTCCTGCACCGGTATCTCAACACCAATCACCTTCGGTATGGTGGACGGCTTCTTCATCCATGCCATTACCGTCAGAGCCCAGCTGTCTGGAGGAACAAACATACTTACGAGCTCACCTCCTAGGTCATTGATAAGCTCATTCATGGACTCGCTGTTCCAAGCACGTCGAGGCATACCATGGAAGGTAAGCTTTGTTAAAAACTTAAGCTCAGAGGGCACTGAGCCCCATCCTGGGTGCCACCGATCAAAGCTCACCAGCGCGCCATCGCAGAACAAATGCCGAGAAGATTCGAACACACGACTGCAGTCAAAAGTTGTCCGGAACCTGACGAAGAAATCAGCCGGTGGCGGACAGACTTCGACGAGCAAGTCACTTATTTGGATGTCGTGCACAATGCCAAGAACTTTGACAAGGTTGTCCGACGAGACGAGAGGCCGGTCACCGTTGATGGTTACCATCAGCACTTTGCTGGCAAACTGGTCGTCAAGCGCCGCCATGCCACTGTTGAGCGACAGCACGCAGCGCCCGAAGGCAGGACGGACCTCTGGATCTCTGGCTCGGAGATCCGCGTTGACCGGCGACATGATAGTGTGCTTGAGTATAGGGAGTACAGGAGGGGGATTTGGGGGAACTGGAGTTGGAATCAATATTCCAGAGGTGGGGGAGGGGCGGGAGATTGGTGATGAAAAGGTAGCATGAATTTCGAACACGCGCCAATATGCTCCTGGCGTGCAAGCGCACGAAAACACTGGTGGCGCCCACATGTCGGCCTAAGAGTCCTTTTTCTTTCTTTTTTTGAGCACCCGACCTGAGAGTCATAATTGACTTGTTTGGCATTGCGTTACTACTCGGCCCATATTCAACGACACCTCATTTGCCCAAACAAGTGTACATCATCGAAAAGACACTGAGCTCAAATTATAACTTAAAAAAAGGAGATATACTTTGAACACTGGAGAATGGTGATGCCCTCATTTAGCCCACCATAGTTTGAGACAATAAATAGTTCGAAACAATGATATATACAACATTCAAACACTGACTAGTGACTACTACTCACATAAACAGCAAGGCATGATAGTTCATAAGAAGTCTTGCTACACCACCAAAACGCACCCATCTGCAGTGCTCAGACTCTCGTGATCCAGACGAGAATGGCATTCTAAATAGAGGCAACTATTACATAGTAAGAGTGACATAGACGAGGATGACCAAATGACAAGGAGTATGCATAACAAAAGAGAGAACTACCCATCCAGAACAAGCAGCAAAGACAACAAGTCATTCGAAGAGGGATGGTCCAACACCATCATAATTTGCAGCCCCGCTTCAGCCACCAGTGATTCGGAGACACCAGAACTTCACCCTTTCGACGCAGCAGCCCAATTACCTATCAACCTGAAGGCTTGAACCACATCACTGCCTGTCGGACTTGAGACATCCAAGGATCAAAGTTAATCCAGATGCCTTTGTCATTCTCACCTTCTTTTGGCTGCAGGCTGTATCGTTGACAATCAGGGGAGTCTGCTCCCGAAGTCCTAGGGCTCACCGTGTAGACACAATTTTCCCTAGCAAATAGAGCCTCTCTGCCATCATGGTCCTTGCCAACGGTGATCTCCTGGTTAATCGGATAATTGAGTCCGAGAAACAGAGAGTGTGAACCAAGGCTGTTTACCCGCCTCCAACTCAAAAATTCTGAAGGCCCCAACAAGCTGGTATCCTGCTCATAGACGTAACAGCCACTGTCCGGATACTCACGTATTTCACGTTGCTTGTACATAGTGGGGTTTTTGCAATATAATGTTTCCGACTCATGTGTGCGAATGATCATCAGTCTTTTTCCGTCGTCTGATCGAGCGAGGAACCAGTTGTGCTTCCCTATTTTTGGCAAAGGTGGTGTGATTACAAAGGGCAGTAACTGTAGGGACACTGCATCGTATCAAAAAGGACAGGCATTGTTAATGTAAGATCAGCATTGTTCAGAGTATGAGTAGGATAATGCAAGAAACAACATTGATCTGTCCCTGTTGGAACTAAGAAGAAAATACAGGGAAATGTATACTGGGTTTGAAAATATAGAAGTGCCATGCATGGTTATACTCATGTTATCTCGCGGTCGATTCTTCACAGGAAACTACCATGTCATGCATGTTATGTAATCATGTTCTGTCGTCACAAACAAATTCTTCAAGGAAACTAACATACCATGCATTGTTATATACTCATGTTTTATGGGCAAATTTTTTGTGAGGATATTATTCTAGCCATTGATTGCTGAAGGGCGAATATAGGTATGTACACATGGTAAGCATTACAGGATTTCACTACTTCCAAATATAGAGTTCTCCATATGCACATTTACTTCCCTAATGTATGGTCAGATGAAACCAACAATGTGATGCATGTTTCTACATCATGAAAATGAGGAAACTAACATGGCTATTGATACACACTCATATTTAGTAGTATATAGATTACTATAAAGTAAGGAGAATATCCATATCTTCCTAACCGTTTGATTATTCAAGGGTACAAATTGACTGTAATGACATGGTCACAATCGCATGAATTAATTCATTCCAAATAAAGCTGATTTACGGTGTCTCTAATACATTGCAATAGTTCTACTCAAATTCTGCTCAAACTGGGATATGCCAATCATCACAAAAAGTTCAAACAGTTTCATGGCGTTATCATTAAAATCAGACGAAAACAACTTACACGCGCCGTCCCAGCAATACGTGGTGCCATCTGCTTTGTCAAGCGCGTAGATGATGCCATTGTGTTCAATAGCATCATAGAAGTGTGTATCAGCTTTGACGATCCACTGCGAGGTCAGTCGTCTCTAGCTAAAGAAGGCACCGGCGGAAAGATAGGTTAGTCCGCGGTCGAACAAGGCAATTAGCTTGAAGTCTGCGTAATCCGCATATCATGTGGGCACTTGGCAGATTACAAACTTCTGCAAAACAAGGTCCGTCCAACTAACGTGGTAATCTAGATGACTTGGACCGCGATGGTAAAACCCTACATCCTCCAATGAAGGAAGGATAATCTCATGGGAGGTGTGGAAGTTCACGAGCACCAACTTTTTCCCGTCTTCTCTAATGGCAGCCATCCAGTGGGAGTTCATGCCGACCCAGTACATACCTGCCAAGAAGTTTCGGGCAATGGTGATCGGATCGAAGTCGAGGGAAATGATGTACGGTGACCCACTACATACGTGCAAAAAAGTTTCGGCTAATGGAGGTCAGATTGAAGTCGAGGGGCATCATGTACGCCTCCGTATCATGGTGAGCAAATCTCGCTAGACGAGATAGCAGCAAGCAGGGTGTCTTGAAAAGCTTAGGCCTCGCTTCGACGATGGCCGCGTGCATGTCCCTCGAGCATGCAGCCAACCGCACGACGCTCAACATATCCATACACGAACAACAGAGGTCGTGGATGTCCCTGGGGAGATTGCTCCAATCGCGGCTCATATGGATGCTGCGTGGTTCGCGTTCAACCATGGTGGAGTTTGGAAGGTGGGTTTTTTGGGGGCTTGATTTACGGGGGAGAAGGCTGTCGGTGCTGGAGCAGCTAGCAAGGGAATAGTGGTACTGGGGGAGGCGAGCGAGGCGAGGGTACGCGGGGCACAGTGAGATGATGAAGAGTGACCTTAGGATCTTCGGCGAGACGGAGATGGAGATGGATTGGTGCTAGGGGGGAGAGGGAGACGAGGCGAGGCATGCTATACAGCGGCGGTGACAGTGACTGCACAGTGCACAAGGTGAGGCTGACTTTGGTAACCCGAACATGCCGCCTGGACTAGTGTCACCTCGGGCGCAGGGTCTTGTCACTTCACTGTGAGGACCGGATGAATAATATTTTGACCATCAAGTGTACCACAGTTGTACTACTACTAGCAGTAACATACGGAGTAGTACCGTATAGCGAAAATAGGTCTCCCGTGCTAGCATGCCTCTGGGTTCACTTCATCCTTCAAGTAGCATCCATATTGCGAGCAGAACCAAATTCTCGTGCATGTGGAAGCGCGAAGAAGGGCTTTTTCTTTGTTTAGGATAACCGCATATTCCTTAACCAGAAAAGGTTGTGTCTCTCAGGCATGCGCCAATATCAATCTGAACCAGCTATGACACATGTTTTTTGTGCAAAGAGATGGATATGTTTGTATATATGTTCGTCCACCCAAGTGGGTTTTGCGTAGGTCCCACCTGTTAGGAGGGGTGCAAAAATAAAAAGGAATCATAAAATGTTTCGCCACGGTGATTCGAAAGAGTGACCTCAACTAACCAGTGGCACATGTAGCGATAGAGAAGGATGGGCACGTACACGGACACGGACCACTCCTCAGTACGCTACCCGCATAGCCTTTTCGTTTTGCAGGTTGGTCTACCTAGCCGTCTAATCAATAGCCTGCATGCCACTTCTCCCATTTACTTCTCCATCGGGAACCGATTTTCCTCGGCTTCTTCACCTCTCCTTCATTTGCATTCAAACCCCACTGGATTCACATTGTTTTAACCTCTTCATATCCTCCTGGAGTAATTCCGAAGCCCCTCTAAATAATCATCTTCTTCAGTTAGACTAGCCATCTTAATCCTAATTCTTCAAACCATAGCCCTCCGGTCCAGCGGTTCCAAATGGTGAAAGAGATCCCTATGCAGGTTTTTAGCATCAAACATGTCCTCGTCGAAGGCTCGTTGAGCATAGTTGCCACCGTGACCGACCACCCAAGGGTTGTTCGGGAGTGGATCTACAATGTATCCAACTCCCTCCAAAAGGTGGAGATGAAGGTCGTCGGTCTCGACGCAGAGTACATGGAACGTGCCACTGGGAAGATCCAACGCACCGCCGTCCTTCAGCTGTGCCTCGAAGATGAAGTTTTGGTGTATCACATCATACACGCGCCCTCCATACCAGGTGAGATCCACGATTTCATGTCTCTGGGGGACATATACTTCTGTGGGGCAGCCATTGAAGGGGACAAAGAGAAGCTGGTGCCGTACAACCTTGACTTGAAAAACATCGCTGACCTACAAACCAGAATTCCTGTAGACAATTGTGATAAAGAAACACCATCCCTGTTCGACGTAGCAAATTCTATGCTCGGAACAAATCTTGAGAAGAGTGACGAGACATTGGGATTAAGGTCGTCTGGATGGGAAAATTATCCCTTGACATACGAGCGGATAAAATATGCTGCCCTTGATGCCCGTGTGAGTTTCGAGATAGCTGCAAGGTCGAAAGAGCTTGTTGTGAAGATGTCTCCCATAGAAAATGAGAAGAAGAAGAAGAAGAAGAAGAAGAAAGAAGAAGAAGAAGCTGCACCAGCAACAGGGCATTATAGATGGATGAACTATTTCCTCTCTTGTAAAAATTATATTTCCTCTCTATGTACATTGATATAGATGAACTATTTCGCTGGTGTGCATGTCTTTGGAACAAGTGTACTCTGTGTACATTGATATAGGTCCGCTTGACTATAATGAACTATTTATCCGCCTAGCTTTCGCTACTACTACTCCTTGAAGTGAGCGGTATGCAATGCATGTGTCAGTAGACATGACAGCTTGTCCATGGAAGTTGAACTACGGCGACCATTACGTTTCTACCACTGCCACACGCGATTCCCACGACACCGCTCCAACCGATGGCACCACGTCCCTCGACGTGCGCCTCACCCCTCTCGGCCCCACCGCTCCTCTCCTTTGTGTGCATGACATGCGGGCCGGCTGAACTGCGGCGACCATGAAGTTTCTACCACAGCCACACGCGATTCCCACGATGCCGCTCGAACCCATGACAGCACACGTCCCCTGACTTGCGCCTCACCCCTCTCGGTCCCACCGTCCCTCTGCTTTTATGAGAATGACATCTGGGCCAGCCGCATTTAGGGTCCACATGTCATTGACTCAAAGGCAGGTGCACTAAGCCGCTGAAGCTCGGTCCCGTGGGCCCCGAGAGGGAAATGTAACTCCTGCGCCAGGACTTGTGGTGATCCCACAGTACGAACTCATGCCAAACTCGGAATTTGTTTCTTACTACTACCAATGTGCCGGCCCGTGCGTTGCAATGGATCCAAAGTAGTAGAATAATACTTGTTCACAAACTTGAAATATAAACACTCTAGTTTTGATATACATATATCAGTAAAAATAAATTATGCTTCACTGAAGA
The DNA here is from genome assembly GCA_011799875.1 of Thinopyrum elongatum. Classification (NCBI taxonomy): domain Eukaryota; kingdom Viridiplantae; phylum Streptophyta; class Magnoliopsida; order Poales; family Poaceae; genus Thinopyrum; species Thinopyrum elongatum. The sequence continues at coordinate 395,404,360 of CM022299.1, forward strand.
CATATTCCTCGGGCTGTTTTGATGAGGTGAGGGGCGGGTGTGGCTGGTTTCAAGATAATAATAGATTTTTAAAACATTGGAGCAGATTTTTTTCTAATATTTTGTAGCATGGAACGGCATCCGGTGCACCTAAGCGTCTGAAAAAAGTGAAGTGCACTCTAAAAATATTTACATGCTCCCATTTAGTGGAGTGCACTCTAAACACATTATCTATTTATTTTTCTCTAGCCTTTCCTAGCCATGCAACCAAGCCACATAAGCTAGTCATGCATGCAATCCATAAATTGCAATATACTCCAGCATGCAATGACGCCACATCATCTATTTATGCCTGTTAGTCATATATTGTTTTTTGCATTAGTCTTGATCCTTCACAGTTTGGTAGAGGTATGATTAATCCAAATATTAATGTTCCATAAAACTAAACTCCAAACGTCCGCCGGAGCCGAGGCAGAGGACGTACGATGGGGGCGGTGGAGGCATCTTCGTAAGAGGATGAGAGCTCAAAGGATAACCTTGCATGTCCGCCGGCACCTGCATATCGACGCGGGACTCCACGAGCGCCCACTGGAGCTCGCGCTCCTCCAGGGAGCGGTGGAGTCACGGGATTTTCCTAAACCCCGATGGGCACCATGCAGTACTCCTCGTAGCCGGGGCGCGGTGCTCGCGTGCCGACTCCTGGGGTACTGTCTGGAGCATGCGCTCAACTACCTCATGAACCGCGAGGATGCCATGCTCGCGGCCGTGCTGTTGGAGCATACGCTCATGCGCCTGAGCGGCGAGGATGCGATGTTCGCGGGCGTGCTGCCGGAGAACGCGCTCGTCCACGTCGAGAGCGGCAATTATGCGATGTTCGCAGGCGGCGATGATGCGATGCTTGCGGGCATGCTGCTGGAGAACGCGCTCGTCCACATTGTGAGCGGCGAGGATGCGATGTTTGCGGGCGTGCTGCCGGAGCACGCGCTCGTCCACGTCGAGAGCGGCGATGATGTGATGTTCGTGGCCGTGCTCTCGATGATGCGATGATCGCGGCATGCTGCTGGAGAACATGCTCGTCCACATTGTGAGCGGCGAGGATGTAATGCACCTCCTCGTGACCGACCAGGGCGTGCTGCTGGAGCACAGCTAGCCCTCGTGGCCGACGAGGGCGAGCCACTAGATCACACTGTCCTCCACGTGGACAGTCAGCGCGCGCTACTCATGACCGTAGAGGGCGAGCTCCACCTCGGCGATGTCGGAGACTCCGTCCTCTTTCCAGGCCGTGACGCCGTCCACTTCGGCGACGGCTGCGTGCTCCGGTGGGTGTTGTGTCTGTATGGGAGCTTCGAGCTACAGTACCAGTGGGGGCGGGGGGGGGGGGGGGTGACCTTTTCGTGGTTTCACATGGTCTGCGGAGAAAAATAGAATCGGAAGTAGCACAATATGTTGGAACGTGTCGGAGGAAGGTAGGTAGGAGCAGTACACCAAACATCACATGCGCACCATATTTTGAGATGGGTTTAGTGTAATTTGTGTGAAATGGGTCTGTGTGGATGTACGAGTAGTACATCCATATCATTGACATTCATGCACGCAACAAACATTTGTGTGCATGATTTCACCCTATTTTCATATTCTGTTTGGGAGTGGATTTGATTTTTGTAATCGGAGCTCATTTTTGTAGTTGGTTTCAATTTAGACTATGCATGTATTATTGCGAGAGATAGATATAGAGAGAATATTTGTGTGACAAAGAGGGGGGCGGGGGCAGCGATACCTAGCGAGAGAGGGGCATATGCGTGTTTGAAAGACTGTGTGTGTCGTAGAGAGAGGAGTGTCCGAAAGGGAGAGAGAGGGTGTGTGCGTGTCCGTTTGTGTGTTCGAGAGAGAGAGAGGTGCGTGTAACATCGGGATCGACAAGGTTACGAGGTTGCGGATATGGGAGAGCGATAGTGTGTGTGCGATGAAGGGACACACAGACAACCTTTGTTTCCGTGTGAGAGAGCTGGATAGACCTCGATAGCACGGCTGGCTAGGGGTGGAATGTTATGTGTGGAAGAAAGAGATAGTAGAGAGACAGATGAATGCTTGTTTGTTGCAAGGAGACCTAACTACATAGATGGGGTAGCAAGAAGAAGAGAATGGCGGTGTGCCTTTTTGTCATGTGATGGAAGAGAGACCAAGAGACATGCATCGTGTGGAGAGGTGTGTGTGTTTCGAGAGAGAGAGGGAGGCGTGGACCTGAATAATGAGATGGGTGCTCATGTGAATGCTATAGAGAAGGAATTATCTAGGTGGTAGTCTTATGATGGCGACCCAATCTTTCAATGAGAGTGGGGATAAGTATCGATTTGGTGGATTTTGACATTGACGATCCAGCTATATCATACCCGGTGATACAGATCGACAATCGTTCCTAAACAAATCTTCAATGGACAATGATCTTATCGTATGCACAAAATCAACCTGAATAACAAGATGGAGTTCCTCCAAGCAACCGAAGTACCAGCTAGAACTAAGATAATGCAATCGTAATTGCCAATATGAATTAATTAAGGATAATGGTGGGGTTGCTGGTACTGAACAAAAGGCGGTAGTCCTACACACACCCCGCAAATGCAAATTATAGTGAAGCAAAACAATGTGTACACAACAACGCGAGTTCTAACCTAGAAAAAGGGTAGTAGCCTTATTTATATCTATAGACTATATTAGTATAATTTTTTATTTGTATAGTTATATCTATATCTATTCCACTCCCTCCGTTTGTAATTTACTCCGCACATATATAGTTTGACTGCAGCCAAATTTTATAAAGCTTGACCGAATTTGGTGAAAGCAATATGAAAATTTATACTAACAAATTTACACGATGTGGAAATAAAAGCAAAGATGAATCAAATGATATATATTTGGTGGTGTATATGTTAATACTTTTTCCTACAAATTGTTGAAAGTATACAAAGTTTGACTTTAGAGAAACCCAATATGCGGTATTATGTATAGTGGTAGTAGTACGTACCTAGTTCTTCCCGTTTTTTGTTCCTACGATGCTGTGCCGTGCACGTACCTAGTTGTATAGTGCTAGTAGTAGTACAAACTTCGTAGTAGGAGTAGTATGGAGTGCTCCTACTCTATCAACGAGTCCCATTTGACACCAAATTTCTTGGCTTCCGTGCTAGAGCTAGATCTTCCCCTCCTCATTTCTGTTTTCCAACGAGGCGGGCAGGGTGCGGTTTGCCGATAGTAGGTTTGCTCAACTGCGGTCCCACATGGAAGTTAAAAGGCTAGGCAACATGCCTTCCCTAGCTATGTGGTGTGCCGGACGGGCCATGGAATACTCCCGATTCCCGGGCGTGCGGGGGTGCGATGCGAATGCGGCAGGCCTTTTCCTTTTACTAGCAATGTGCCCGTGCGTTGCAACGGATCCAAAGTAGAATAGTACTACTTGTTCACAAACTTGAAAGAAAACACTCTTGTTTTGATATACATATACCACTAAAAATATATTATGTTTCACTCATAATATATTTCTCAGACTATTTTGATGAGGCGAGGGAGGGATGTGGTTGCTTTCAAAATAATAAGGGGTTTTCTGCAAATTGGAGCAGAGAAGTGGGCTATTGTTGGAAAAATGCCACAACTTACCTCGCAGCCGTTAGATGCAGATCTAATGGTAAAAAATGATGGATGGCAGACACACCATCATCACCAACTGAGTCTTTTATAGGAGTAAGTAGATAGGAGTAGAGAAACATGTATAAATTGTAACATTTGATTCTGCTCCTTGGCACGATCGATAGATAGAAATAACGATTGGAAAGGCTAGGGCGAGGCTTTTCCCGCCAGATAATAAGCAGGGTAGTACTCCCTCCTTCCCGGTTTATAGGGCTCATCTCAAAAATTTTGTTTTTCCATTTTATAAGTCTTAGTTGTACTACTTACCACCACATGTTCAGATTTCAAGATGCATTAAATCACTACATGCAACGATCAAGAGAAAACTCACCAATGCATGAAGTAGAAGTTTTTAGTCATTTAATTAAAATGCATGCATGCATTGTAATTAATGGATCGATAAACAGATTTTTTTTAGAAAAACAAGTGTAGTAATTAAGTACTTTTGCAAACTACAAAATTTATTCCACCACTCACCATCTATCTTGGTTGGAGAGATTTTCAAATTGAGCCCTATAAACCGAAGAGGAGGTAGTAGCTAGGTTGGCGCATCGTCGGTTTGGTCACATGTGGTCCCACATGTTGTACTGATATAAAGCCTAGCCAATGCGCGTTGACTGGGGGGCCGGAACGACTGTGTGGTATGCGACGGGGAAGGGACATTCTTCATGTACGTGTTCCAGTTTCTCATTTTAAACTTGCGAATGTGACAGGCGTGCTGCATGAGTAGTTTTGAATTTATAAGTTTGGTCTCAGTTTTTTAATTTAGGAGTAGTTCGTAGGTCGGGTCAAGCATCGAACCTAAATTACGAAGTTGATGGAAAAGGTAAGCACAACTTATAAATTGACGGACGGAGTACTAGTTAGAGTGATGCATATAATTGCCTCCAAATGTGAGCAAAGGGATCGCACATGTCTTTATTGACTGGAACGAGAATGCAATAGCACAATAAGAATTAAGGCCACGATGATGCGATCGCAGTGGTGGTTACAGGAGGCAAGAAGAAACATGCAACCATCAACGTACGACCTCATCCTCCTCGACTCAGTGCGCCGGGCCACCGACTGGCGGCTTAGGAGTTAGGAGCGGCGAATTTTGTGGCGAGGTCAAGGTGCTTCTCAATAAAGGCGTCCAAGGCTTCCAGCCGGTTGACGAAGGCCAACGTCGTAGCGTCCTCACCGGCCTTGTAGATACCTATGTACACGAGTTCCTCGTACACGTGGATATGTAGGTCGACGAATTCTTGCAGGGCGAGGAGCCTCGCAGCGAGCCCGACCTCCAGGTGGACATTCTTCGTTGCGTCAGCAGGCAGGCGTAGGGCCACCAATGCTTGAAAGAGGTTCTCGCCATCGAGGCCGATTAGGGTGGCAGGAAATGAGGAGCCCGGGCGCATGGGCTAGAGTAGTACGGCGATGTCGTCCGCGAGCTTCTTGATGATGGTGAACTTGTTGATGGTGGCAACGATCATCTGGTCCAACTGAGAGTCGTAGCTGGCGTCGACGATGGCCATGAACCAACCGGTCGCCAACACCCTCTGGAGATGATCCTCGATGCCATGCCGCATGCCGGCATCGTGGACCATCTGGCGTAGCCGCTGGCCGCTCGCGCGCATCGCCACCATGGGTCTGGAGTGAGCACTTTTGCGCTTAGTGTAGGTGCTTAGGTGCGTATGATGTAGTAGATGCATTGGAATGGAGGGGCGCCTTTATATGAGTGCAAACTACATTGCATTCACATCATGCTGCCTCTTTTCCCCGTCCTCCTCCCATTATTACTTCCCTCAACATGCTAATTAAAGGAGGATGCATCATTGGCCGCTCAACATTTTGGGAACCGCTACCCTCTCCCTCGTCTGCATTAAAGCCGTATCGGGAACTGTCCTGGTTTACTCAATGTATTTTTACCGTCCTGGTTTACTAGTGTAGCTGTCAAATCGAATAGTACTACGCCGCTCGCTGCATGCCCGGCTGAACACACCTCCTTGCCTCCATCAAATGCCTCCGTTAAACCCGCATGCAAACCGAGAAACCTACTCCGGCCACACGTCTGTTCACGAGCGGGCCGGAATTAAACGCAATGCCGGCCGAGCTCCTCCCATCCACCCTCAGTTTTTAAATGAGGCCAGACACCGGCCAAGCTCCTACCGTCCGCCCTCTATTTAAACGAGGCGAGACTGCGGCAAAAATTGCACCCCTCCGCCGCTCCCCCATCTCCTCCTTCACCATTTTCACCACTCTTCCGATGGCTTCCGAGGAGCCGTTCTCCGGCATACTATCCGGCTGGGTGGCCCGCTGAGCCCTTCGAATACGAGTGAGGCCGCTCGGTGCTTCACCTACCTCGCCTGGCCCGACGGAGCCAGTTGCCGCCCCAAGCCGGCGCGTGGTTCAGCAACTCGTCGCTCCAGTTCAGCTCGATGAGGAGTGGCGAGTTGCTCCACACCGGCACAGGCGTTGTCGCTGCCGCGTCGTACCGCGCCACCAGTGTCTGCGGCCGCGCCTCCTGTGTATGTGGCCGCGCCTCCCGTGCTCGCGGTAGCGCCATGCAGGCAGAGACAGAAGCCGGGTGCGTGGAGATCTACGAGTCGGTAGCCAGCTTCTCCGTGTCCGCCACCATCATCGAGGAGAAGTAGAACACGGGAGGCCGCCGCCGCTTGGGTCCCATGAAGGCCACCGCCGAGGCGACGACTGCGTACACAGGTGGTTTCTTTGCTGCTTTGTCTCTTCTGAGGACCTTCGTCGACCCCACAAGTGTCTGCCGGACATGAGGAAGACAAAGGGATCCACGGGCGGCCATTTAGATTAGGTATTAATTATACCACGAGAGCCGGATTAGCACCGCTTAGTTCATGTAAATGTAATGAAATCCATCATGTTTATATGAAGATCCAGCTTTTTTATATGAAATCCTTCATGCTTATATGAAATCAGTCCATGTTTGCACGAATTTCCTCTGGTTGGTTAGAGTTGTGAAAATGTATGCCGCTGGCGTTGGATGTCGTCCTCCGCGAAAGGAAGCGGGAGGAAATTTGCCGGTTGCTGTTGGAGATGCTCTTATGCTGGAAATAATAGAGTCACATCCAATCCATTTGAGTTAATTGCGTGTATGATTCTCCCTCTATAAAAAGTTAATTGGATGTACAGTGTACATGACTTGCAGGGTGGCAACAGATTCGTACAGAAGGTTAAAAAGAAACAAATCCATCCTTAATCTTGTATTCTAAGTACTCTGTGGGTTCCACTGTCAGTACAGTAGCGAAAGAAGTATATATTAAAAAAAAAAGTTCAAGATAGAAATTGAACTCAGGTCATCGCGTTGCGAGCATCCGGCGCTAACCTGTACACCAGATGTTCATTGTGGACGATGCAAGAGATATATCTCTGCTCTCTACTCTTATAAAAAATAGAGTTGGTGATGATGGTGTGCCTGCCATCCTGCAATATAGGCCGTCCGATTTATATCTGACGGATAGGAAGGAAACTATGGCAATTTTGCAAAAAGATACCCACACCCCTCTCCACATTTGCAAATAAGCCTTCCCTCGTTCATCCTTTTCTCCCACAAGATAAACTACTCATACAAATGCATCTTGATGTTCCGTGCAACGGATGGGCATCTTGCTAGTTTCTTTTTAAATAGTTACTGCGATAATTGGGTTGAAGTGATATATTTTATGTCTGCCTCGAATGATCTCAAATTCACTAGTAGTAACAAAGAAAAGGTTGCCTTGTTAATTAACATAAAACAGGGTGAAAACTATCCCATGAGGCCGGTAAAAACAAGGCACACTCGGTTCAGCATCATCGTCACTACAGCTGTGCGCGCGCGAGAAATCTACATATCGAGGGGGGCTACAGAGAGAAAGACGTATCAAATGTGTGTGAGCGAGGCACGGAGACACAACTAGCGAGTGTGTGTTTGTGTGAGAGAGAGAGAGAGAGAAGCCAATTGATAGATTAAGATCAAGATCGAGGTGTGACCCTTCTGCTTTCATTGTTGGGGGGTGGGGAGGGGGGAGGGAGAGAAAGACATATCAAGAGTGTGCGCGTGGTAGGCACAAAGGCACAACTAGCGAGTGTGTGTGTGTTTGAGAGAGAAGCCAGTAGATAGATTAGTCCCAAGATCGAGGTGTCACCCTACTCATTCGGTGTCGGGAAGTGTGTGTGTGTGTGTTTGAGAGAGAAGCCAGTTGACAGTTTAGTATCAAGATCGAGGTGTCACCCTAATCCTTCAGTGTCAGGAAGTGTGTGTGTGTGGGGGGGGGTGGGGGCAGTGACACTTAGATATATGGAGAATGAGTTTGTGTGATACATATCTATATTAAGGGATAGGTAGATAGCATGTGTGCGAGGCATACTTAAAGCATCACGGAGATAAACAAGCGTTGTGCATGCAAGTGTCGGAAAAAAATGAAGAGAGAAACAATGTCTTCGTGTGTGTGTGTGTGTGAGCGAAATCTCGAAACAAAAGGTGCTCTGCTGGAATCCCATTGTATGTATTCATATGGTTCCGGGACTCGAGTTAACCTTACGCATATGTGTGCAAGACATAGTTATACTTTAAGACATTAGTGGCGGTAGGTGGGCGGAATTAAAGGGGTGAGCATGTTCGACAGAGGGAGCGTGTGTGTTTTTGTGTGAGAGACTTGTAGGATGGGGTAGAAAGACGAATTCTAACCTTGACAGAGGGAGAGAATATACGAAGTGCGCGTGTGTGATTCCGATACCCACGGAGAAACGATATATGTATGTGTGTGAGAGATATTGCACAATTCATTCATGTATCACTATCTAGCGATCGTGGACGTGCATCACTTGAACATAATCAATATGTACTTCGTATCGTGGCCAAAGATACAACATCGATTCAACGCTATAAATATTGGACACTCACATGTCACAATTTTTTTCTAATAGTCTTTTTCAATTGTGCATGCCAAAGTTATAGTGATGTTTCTTCAAACAACCACTCTAGTTATAATGTACATGCACCATTGTTAGTTTTGCATTCAAATTCATTAGTCTTGGATGATTTAATGTTCTATTATGAAGTAATATATGTAATATTCATATATGAATTCAACAGGTACGCAATTTATGAAATGGTGGCCATGTAATCATATGAGGTAAAACTTTTAATTAGCGGACTACAATATCCATTTCTTTTTGTGCATCTATATTAAAATTAACACGCCAATGCATTATGTTTAAAAGAAATAACCAATGGCACTAAATTATATATTTACACGAGAAATACATAGGCTAAGCATTTGATCCATTTTTTGTGAACGTGCCTCTACACCCGTACGATTGGTCGCGCCCGTGTGAACGTCCAAGTTATCGGTGCATCATCCCGAGTTATTGTCTTTTTTCTAGGGTGGACTTCATACCAGTTATTAATTGCTGACGTGTGCCCCGTGGCACAGTCTCGCATGACCTTCCTGCTAGCACTGTCCAAAATTAGTTGAAACTGGATACGAACGATCCCACGGGCGGCAAAATCTCCCGCTTCCTTCTAAAATTTCCGCCACCTAGTCTTTAGCATGCGAAATTCCCCTTTTGTCCTTGGTGCACGGTGAACAATAGTTACAATACGGCCGTCATTTACAAAATAGGTCGGGGTTGCTTTGGTAACTTCCGGTCCCCCCCCCACACGGCACCCCCATTTCCTCTCCCCCTCCCGCAAAAATGACTACTCCACAGCACCAGAGCATCTTACATCACGTCATCCGTACTTCATCGGCCTTTCTACCCCTTCCCTCTCAAAACCCTAGACTGCTCATCCACCGGCGTACCAGAGCCCATTCACTGCCAGCGTCGTCCACCTTGCCGGATCTGCTTCTGCGGCCGCATCTACCCCTCCCACCTCCCCTAGAAACAAGTAAACTGCTCATCCACCACTGTACCACAGCCCATTCAGTGCCGGCCTTGTCCACGGTGCCGAATCTGCTTCGCCAATACTCTCATCAACCGCAACGCATCTGCAGCGGCTCCTTCGTACTCCCCACCGGAGACGCTTCGTCCACACCGCTGGAGCCGCCCCACTGACGCCCCCGTCGACGGCCTCTGATCCTCTTCGCCGACACCTTCCTCAACCCTATCGGAGCCGCTTCGCCGACACCATCCTCAACCCTACCGAAGTAGCTTCGCCTATACCATTCTCAACCCTACCGGGGCCGCTTTGCCAACGCCCAAGTCGACGGCCTCAGATCCACTTCGTCGCACCCTCGTCCAACCTATCAGAGCAGCTTCTGACGCGCCGTCCACGGCCGCAGATCCACATCATCGACACCATCCTGATCCCAACCACCGGAGCAGCTTCACCGACGCCCTCATCCACAGCCTCAGATCCGCTTCGCCCACACCGTAGTCCACCCTACCGGAGCCGCTCCACAAACACCCTACTCCACGGTTCTAGATCTCCTTACCGGACCCCGACAGCCAGCGCCGCGTCATCACCGTTGACATTTCTAACCTGATTCCCACCGTCTGGTAAGATGCCAAGCACCCGCCGTGGCCTAGGTACTTGTCACCTTTAAACCCGTCCAGCATCACCTGCCCGATGTACTTCAAATATACTAACAGGTCACAGTTACATGTTATGCAGCTGGCAAAAACTACAAGGATGATGTTTCTTCTGGATCTAACAGCTTGGCCAATCAAGATCCTGGACTAAGGCATTGCTATGATCTTGTAAGTGCATCTCTCTCTCTCTTGTATTGTTGTGTGCTTGCCAGCGTGCTTTGCTAGGATTTTCAACCAGTAATCCCTTTGTGCAGACAATGATTTCCACTACTGGCTGGTAAATTAGAGATGTAGATGTCATACATGATACTCCCTCCGTTCCTAAATATAAGTCTTTCTAGAGATTCCACTATAGACTACATACAGAGCAAAATGAGTGAATCTACACTCGAAAATGCATCTATATACATCTGTATGTGGTCCATACTGGAATCTCTACAAAGACATATATTTAGGAACAGAGGTAGTACATTACACAAAATCGTAGGTGGCATGTAGGAATTCCAGTGCACTACATTAGGCTCCCTTAGAGTGTCTGCTAGTCCAGTACACAGAGTCATGGCTAGTTTATGCTACGCACACAATCGTTAATTGGTGGTTTAAATACGCGCAAGGAATATGCAATGTATTATCATGTAGAGATATCTGAAATTAGCCATGCCAACTTGCAGATAGGGTTACCCAATGAAAAAGTACAAGATTTCTTGGTGCGAGATGTATGTGGCAATTTCATGGAACATCGGAAAAAAAAGGAGAGGCAGCGGTGAGCCTATACAGTGTGCTATGGTAGGTCACTTTGGCCCAGTTCTTTTGCAAGATTCTCCCAGAATCTGCCCCTCTCTAGCTTCTCCTAGAATCTTTGACCCCCATTTGTTTTACAATCCTAACTAATTAGACCCTAACTAGAAAGGATTGTAAAACAAATGGGGCTCAAAGATTCTGGGAGAATCTGGGTAGGGGTCAGATTCTGGGAGAATCTGGCAAAAGAACTAGGCCTCCATTGCAATCATCGTGACATGTTATTTGTTTGTCAGTGCTGTTGGCCAAGTTTCTTAGGGACAGTTATTTCGAGTTATCTTAAGAAAATAAGCACCTTTGAATATAAGCTCCAGATAATAAGCCAACCAGTTCTTTTCATTGCCTGTCTTTTCAGCTTATCTATGGTATGATCAGTGAAAAGTCTAGATTGCATTATATTTTGTCATTTTGCTGCCCATATGAAAATTAATTTGACTGGCAAACATCACAAATTGAACCCAGTGCAGTAATTAATATGATAGGAAAACAGACCATCATTATTTGTTCAAAATGCAAATACAAAAATACCATCTACTTGGCACAATCTACTTTGGTCAATGTCTTTCATAGAGATCCCATTGCCTAATTTAAATGAAGAACGCATGACCTAAATTTAAATGAAGAACCATTATTTATCGAAATTCGATGGTCCAAGTGGCTGGTTATTATCATATAGCAGCACCATCTGAAAGCATCATATAGCAGCAGCAGCAGCTCATAGCAGCTCATCAAACAACAGCAGCAGCAGCTAGCAATTCATCATATAGCAGCAGCAGCTCATAGCAATTCATCATATAGTAGTAGCGGCAGCTCATAGCAATTCATCATATAGCAGCAGCAGGAGCAGCTTATAGCAACTCGTCATATAGCAGCAGCAACAGCTCATAGCAATTCATCATATAGCAGCAGCAGCTCATAGCAATTCATCATATAACAGTAGCAGGAGCAGCTCATAGCAGTGCATCATATAGCAGCAGCAGCTCATAGCAATTCATCGTATAGCGGATCAGAATGAAAATTTGGCAAAAAATCAGAGGAGATCATCACCTTGTTGGATGAGCTCATCCTTCAACAGCACCTCAAGGCCACGGCCTGGGAGGAGGGGAGGGGGAACGAGGTGCCTTCTGCCGGAGTGGGGCATCGGCCGTAGTTGTGCGGCGACCGCCGGAGTAGTGCGTTGGACGGACCATAGCGGAGCAGCTACTGGAGACCATGAGAATGAGGGGCGGCGCCAGAGGGAGGAGCAGCCGGGGAGATTTGGCCCTACCCGTCGGCCATGTAAGCTAGCTAGACAGAGCATCATCGAGGAGCAGGCCAGATGGGACCATTGGCGACGGCTCGCTGGAGGAACCCTAGCGCTACAGGCAGGGGATCGAGGTAGAGGGAAAGGGGAGAGGAGATGCAAGCGGGCAGGGCAATGAACGCTTGCGTGTTTGTTTTTACTTGAGGGTCAGGTGTGACGCGGGCATGAGCAGTGGCATTTTGAGTGTAACTAGCAATGTGCCCGTGCGTTGCAATGGATCCAAAGTAGAATAATACATGTTCACAAATTTGGAAGAAACAGTCTAGTTTTGATATAAATATATCACTAAAAATATATTATGTTTCACTCAAAATATATTCCTCGGGCTGTTTTGATGAGGTGAGGGAGGGATGTCGTTGGTTTCAAGATACTAAGGGGTTTTCTGCAAATTGGAGCAGAGAAGAGGGCTGTTGTTGCAAAAAGGCCACAATTTACCTCATAGTCGTTAGATGCAGATCTAATGGTCAGAAATGACGGATGGCAGACACACCATCATCACCAACTAAGTCTTTTATAGGAGTAGAGATATAGGCAGACAACAGAGTCATTTCACTATTCCCCTTCCCTTCAATTTTTAGTGAGCTTCTACCCGAATCACGAACCCCCCCCCCCCCAAAGCGAAATAAGTGAAGCCCAAGCCCATAACTCAAAAATGACTTCTTTACATCTTTTATGGCTTATTTTGACAATAAGCTCTGTAAAGGCGGAATAGAACTCGCCCTAAACCTGCAATTCAATTGTGCGTGCAATGATGAATCGCTCCTGCCTGCTGTAGTGTACATTGAGGCATCATACATGGCATAACCTAATACATGTGCATTTCATTATAGAATCTGAAATATGCAATGTTTATGTTAGTTCATATGTTGCACATGATGTTTAAATGCCCCCTAAATCTGGTCAGTCAAGTGATGGTCTTTAAGCCTCCTTCTATGCTTCTTTTCTTGATATGTAATTCAGTGTTGTGCAAGATTTGCTCACACATCTGTTCAATTGCTTGTTTGTATCAGCGAGCCATACTAGGACTGTTTGCTTTGTTTACTTGCTGTTCTTGACCTAACAAAGCTTGTCAACGATTTAAACACTAACGGCTGTTGTAGTGGGGGCTTGTATAACTCATAGGTGACATAAAGGTTTGGCTGTACACTAAAGTAGGCTCTCCAAGAGTACCTGGAGATCCAGTTCGAAGGTATGCCTAGTTTTTACATAGTGCACACATAGTAAATGCTCATTTCATTGTGTGCAAGAGATATGGCATGTTTCATTATGTTGTGTTGTTTTGTTATAAACTCATCCTTTTGTGTTGTTCACGGACTGGAAAGTATGCATATTTATCTTCCAAGGAGACCAGTAACTAGTTTGTGTCACCTTGCAGAGGGGGTGCAATGAAGATAAGATTGAGGATTTCCAAGTACAAGATGTTAGGAAGGAGCCTTGCAAGAGAAGGAGGAGCAGCGCTGAGCCTGTTCAACCAGTTATGGTAAGTCACTGTATTACAATTACCAGGACATCCTATTTGTCTGACATTGTGCTTGCGCAGGGTTCTTCACCTGTAACCTAGTCATTGGGCCATTGATTAAAACCCCCTCCGCTCACTACTATATGATGTTCTAACTTTTTTGTAAATCAGATGTATGTAAACACATTTTAATGTGTCTGTTCACTCATTACGAATGTAGTCTACTTTTAAATATCTAAAACATCTTATAGTAGTGAACAGTGTGAAACTACTTCCTGCTATGGTAGAGTTGCGATGTCATAAATTTCATTACCAAACGCATGTTCACATCATTAGCCTCCCTATCATTACTAGGATCTTGATTACATACTAGTCGAGATACTTCATAGGGGGCAAACAATATTACATTAGTTGTTCCTTTATATAGTAAATGTAGCTCGGCCATGGATGTTTATTGAGGCGTGCATGTATGCCTGCTGCCAACTCAACAGTTCAGTTGCTTGTTTGTTTCAGGCATAGTTAAATTGCTCTTTTCAATTGCTTTATTTGTCCTTAGTTAATGAGATGCCCAAACAATGATGCCTGATGTTTGGTACCTGTATAACTATTAGTTGACATAATTAAAGGCCTTACCATTTAATTACTCTGGCGAAGTGTGCCTGAAGCTTTGAAGTCTATTAACCAACTATTACTTCATGAGGCTCACAATCTAGTTTATACTAGGCTAATGATTGCATAGTTTTGCTTGTTGTAGTAGGTTTGTATGAATCCCTTTGCTGTTCATTATGCTCCCTAAGACTTTAATTGAGCTACAGAATGGCCAACTGCTTGCTTACTTATATGCAAGATATATAATGTTCAGTAGCTGCGTTGTGACACCCTGGTTTTTGCTCTTTTTCTTTTTCTGGACTTCATTGCTTTTTTATTTGAATTTGGAGTTTTGAATCAACTCAGTTGGACTAAACCAATTGGGCATTCCCTTGATTTTCACCCAAGTGACTCACCTCCCTCTCAAACACCCCATTTTCTCTCTGATATATCATAAACTGGCCAAGGGAATATTTTTCTTAAATGAAAAATATTCATTTTCCCTCTGAAATAGTACTTCAGCCACTTATGCTCCAAAGCAACCCTCATTTTTCTTGCCCACAAAAATCTGAGAAAATTCCTGAATATTCTTTGTACCTTGGCACACCTCCCTGTGCAAAAATATTTCATAGTTATTTGGAATACTTTTGCTACAGAAAATCTTTTCTGTTCTGACCAGAAAATGCACTTTGTACATGAAGTGTATTTTTCCTTTATCCAATGGAGCTGAAATTTTTAGGGCTTCATTACCCTCCTAAGAAACTCTTAACCTCAAAAAATCAGCTCCTAACTCCTTCTAGATTCTTCTCTATTAAGCTCACAAGTTTCTGTCTAGAAACTTGCCAAGATGCTACAGCCTCATTCATTCAACCTGTGCTTAACTCAAGTCTGTGGATCGACCTAGCCTTGCACGAACAACACCCCAAACATGATTTTAATGCACTACGTGGCGTGATGCCAGAGTTCACGCGGTGACCACGCGTGGACACGGTGCCAGGCAGCTAGTCGACGCGCTCTGGATGCCGCCGACGCCTCTGTTAAGCTCGTGCTCGCTAGCAGCATACCGCACCTCGCCACCATCCTTGTCATGACGCCCTTAACTTCTCCGTGCCACTCACCGACGCCGGAGCTCGCCGCAACGAGTGTGGGCACGATGCGGCCAAGCGCACAGTGCGCCCGTGCCCCTGTGCTCGTCTCCACCTGCGTCATGTGCTCGTCCGCGTCTCCCCATAGTGGCCGCGTGAGCCGTGGAGCTTCTCCCCCTCTCACTGATGCCCCTCGTCGCCGAGCACCGCTTCCAGAGAACTCCGGCGGAGCTCGAGACCCCCTCCCCTCCGCCTATAAAAAGAGCTCCCCCCTGGCCTCTCCGAGCACCTCAACCCACTCAACCAACCACCACAACGCAGTAGATAAGCCGCAGCCCGGCCGGGCAGGCCTCTGGCCGCCGTCCCCAACCCGAGCTTGCCGGCGATCCCCTCTGCTGCTCCCTACCTCTCCAGTGCCCCTCAAGCTCCATTTTCTTCTTCGGCGACTCCCTGGTGCTTCACTGGCGCTCACTGATCCCGTTGGAGCCCCTGGAACTGCCCTCCCTCGCCGTCTTCCTCACCTCCGGCGAACTCCGTCCGCAGCCGCTGCTGGAGACGTCGTTTATGAGCTACTCCGGCCCCCCCCTTGCCAAGCTACGGGTACAGGCAGGTGCGCCAGAGCCTCCTGTACCGATCCCTCCCTCTCAGAACGGCCGTCGAGACCTCCTCGCCGGAGAGAGCCCCAGTGAAGCGCCGACGTCCTCTGTTTCTCTCCCCCTCCACTCAAAACCCGACAGGCAGGGCCCGCTGTCAACCACCCAGCCACTCCCGATGCGGTATGAGTGGAGGCGCCCCACGGGTTTACGTCTTCGATGCCACCCCCCCTGGTTTTTCTTTGAATCAAATTTAATTCAAATTTTGACTAGAAACTTTGACCAGCCACAACTCCTAATCTATAAATCCAAATGAGTTGATTCTTTTTGCATTGTGTTTGTATTGAAAAATTCTAGCAGCACACCAAATTTGAGATTTTTCCTTGCTGTCTAGAATTTCTGGTGAATTTCAGAGTGGTTCTTGATATTTTCTTTTTGCTGTTTTAATTATTTTCAGAAGGAGAAGCTTGCCTAGAGGAGAACCAGGAGGAGTGTGACCCTCCTCTGTGCTAAGGCAAGCCACACAAATATTTGCATGGTGTCATTTCAGTAACTATGATTTTTCCAACTTGAATATGAATTATTTCATGCATTTAAATCATTTAAATAACTTTGCTTAAGTTATTTCATATGTCTTGCTTGATATGCTTAGCTTGCTGTAGTATTTGATTGCATGAACTAGTTGGATGCAGTAGTGATACTTTGGTAGCATGACTATGGTTTGAGAATAACCGGAGTTATTTTCATATGATGCTTTATTATTCATATACTCATCATTCTATTGTGATAACAAAAAAAATGATGAAGTTAAAACCAGTGCTTCAAGATGGTTAATGGTGCATGCCTAGTGATTTTATGATGTTGATCCGCTCCAGTTCGGTGATATGTGCTTACGATTGCACGTCTTATAGTTGCATGATCATGGCATACTATGGCTCGAGTTCTTTTATTTTCAAGTTAAACCTGATGATAATCCAACTTGAACATAATTGTTGATCGAGTCATGTTGCCACCGAATCGAGCTTCCCAGTGCAACCACATTTGCCTTTATGGGAAGGCCCTTATTCGGTCCGTTGTCATGCCTTTGGTCGGTGCCTCCAATGAGGGAAGTTTATGGGCGTGCGGTACCCTGGCCCGGTAAGCAGACATAACCTTGTGTGCCCGTTGCTGTTATGGTACCTTGTCCCCGTTTGGGACCGTTGATTGTTTTGCCACGACGGTGGCCATTGGATGTCATTGGTTGACATCGGGGCCACCCAGAACTTAGCCCAGAGGGGAGTTGGTCGGAGTGGCCGAGAGAGTGTCATGGCAATGGGTTGGTTCTGTCGGAATGCCGTTGGTCCACCCGAATGTTAGTGCGAGGCCATGGGTTCCGTGGTGTGGGTACAGTGTACTAACCTCTATAGAGTGTTTATTAATTCTATCGATAGCCGCGTCCTTGGTTACGAACACAGCTCGTAAGTAGGTCACACCATGGATCAACATAATTAAGTTAATCTTGCACACTAAAGTTATATGGTTGGCACTGGTCATGTGATGAGATTGTTGAGACCATGAAGATGGTCGTTGTTGTGGGAACCAAAGTGTTGGTTTTGTTTGTGATCCAGGAGTGATCACCATATTGATGATGTTGGTTATGAGGTAACCCGTTTGGTAAGAGAGTCCGAGGGACTCGGTGCACAAGCATGATCCACTTCATGAGTAGTCTGTTGTAGACTTGCATTTAACCTGCTTAATAATCATGTTATTGTTTGCCATTATGCTTTGACTTGTGGTGAGCTTGCAAGTACATTCAATGTACTGACCTGGCGTGTCATGCCAGATTTCAGGAAAGTATTACCGGATCGGAGTGCTTCCCGTGTTTAGACCGTGTCCACATCGGTGTCCCTGTGCTATGGAGTTCCGCTTCGTCGTCGTTCCGCTGCCGCGTAGTTGTCGTGATCGAGGCCCCCATCATGTTCATTAAATAATGTACATACTGTTCAGCCTCACCGTGTGTGCCGCTTGGCCTCGCTATCTGATGTAATACAAACTATGTTTCCGCTAGCATGAATAAAGCGGTTGTTTTCTGTACCAAGTTGTTGTGTGTTGCCAGAAGACTAGATCTCTGGGTTGGCAATGGAGGGTAAACCGGTCGCTCTGAGCCGGGGTGCCACAATGCTTGGTATCAGAGCCGCGCTGACTGTAGGACACGCTAGACAGCCGACACGTTAGTTGAACGATAGCTAGATGGTTTTTGAGTACCGGTAGTGTTTGCATCTGCTTGCTGCATTGCATGCATTTAATGTATTGTTATTGCTAACCGATTAATGGTTGTGAGTGTAGATGGCTCCAGTGCCATATGCGTGTCAGGTGGAGCTGGCCCTGTACACTTCACCGCACCTTCTTCGGCATGTATGGCGTCGACTCTACCCTCACGGTGACGACCCGGTGTATCGGGTGTACCAGGAGCGCCTAGCAGATTCAGTATACGAGTATCACGCGGTGGTTACCCTGCGCTGCAGTACGACAGCTAGCACTTACACCCATTCTTCTAGGAGTGGTTTCGCTTCTACACCCGCTCATGCTATTCAGTTTGCTACATTTGAGATTCTGATTGAGCTATGTTATAACGAGATCCAGATGCAGACCCACCCAGGTTTCTACCACTACCCATCCCTGCATGATGATGGTCATGTCCGTTTTCCTATGATTGATCCGGCGGCCGATAGCCCCGCTAGCCACCTTTCCCTCTATATCACCGCTAGCTATCTGCTAATTCATGAGCTGGCCCACGAGCTGACTCGTGCCCGCACTGCTTTGGTGGCCACTCGGTCCAGTACCACTCCATCTTCCTTAGGATTTACTCCCTATATTCCACCAGTTTTTAGCTCGCCAGTTGCCCCAGTTACTCATTCGAGTAGCTCGGGCACCTCGACCGTGACTCCCCACAGTGCCCCTGCCGAGTGGGCTTCACTTCTCACTACTCCCGCAGCTCCTATGCTCCAGCCTCATCCCGCACCTGCCCCTGAGGGATAGCCCTCGAGGCAGCGTCGTCGTGTTTCCTTTAACCCAGAGGTTTCCGTTAACGTCGTCAGTTCAGGATCTGAGTCCGGTTCAGGAGAGGACCCAGCAGGACCAGCAGAGCACTAGATCATCAGAGTATCCGAGGTTGTCATGATGCTTGGATGTACGGATGTAGTCGTACTTGTCATGATGTTTCATGTATGAGCGTAGTCGTACCTGTCATGATGTTCCATTTCATGTATGAGTCTATGTATAATTATGTTGGAACTTTCTTTATTCGCCCTGTTTTTATCGCTTTTCTTTGGATTTGTCATTCGCTTTTCCCATTTTTGGATGTTGCTCATCTCGGTTGCTTCATATTGGGAAAAACAAACAATAGGATGACGTGTGGAGGCAGTAGCAATCACGCTGGTGAGGATGTCCCTGTTCGTCGCTCGGCAAGACATGCAGGACATTCCCCCGAACCGTATCCGCAACCACCACCACATCCACCAACTACTGAACAGATTATGCGTATGTTCGAAGAAAGAAGAAACAATGATCTGCTTGAGCTATTGAGAAGTGTGCAAGCTATGGTTGGATAGAATGGAAATCAGAATGGCCATCACTCCAAATTATCAGATTTTCAAAGGACTAAGCCACCCAGTTTCACTCAAGTTGCTGATCCCATGGAAGCCGACGATTGGCTGCGGACCATTGAAAAGAAATTGGATATTGCTCGCACAGAAGAAGGTGATAAGCTTCCATTTGCAACCCACTATCTGGAAGGAGCCGCAGCTATTTGGTGGGACAATACTAAAGCAATGTGGCCAGCAGGTGAAGAAATCACATGGGATAAGTTTAAGGATCAGTTCCACAAATATCACATCCCCATCGGTATCCTGAAAGTTAAACAATGTGAGTTCCTAGCCCTCACGCAAGGTAACTTATCCGTCACTGAGTATTTGAACAAGTTCAACCATTTGGCTCGATATTCCCTCTATGATGTGGCCACCGAAGAAAGAAAGATCGAAAGATTCCTTGGAGGACTAAATCAACACCTCAGATGCACTCTCAGTATGCTTGATTTTCTAGATTTCCAGACTCTGGTAAACAAAGCCCTGATTGCAGAAAGGGAGCACAAGCTTGTTCAGGACAATAAGCCCGCCTATAATGACCATAAACGCAAGTTCGAGCCTAAGAAGGATGGACAGCCAGTGCAGAAGGCTCGTACCTGGCAGCAGACTCAGGTTGAGTACAAGCCCAATTGGCAGCAGAATGTTAACAAGACTACTACCCAAGTCAAGAATATCGTGACCAGCCCGGTACGCGAAGATTGTCAGTGTAACAATGCGTGCTTTTCTTGTGGGCAAACCGGGCATTAGGCCAGACAGTGCCCCAAGAGCGGCAAGTTAAATGCTCCATTTAAGCCGCAAGTCAACCACATGGGGACATACCCTGGACAGAAGACCATCCAAGGGCAAGTTCACCACCTCTCCG
Organism: Thinopyrum elongatum; assembly: GCA_011799875.1. NCBI lineage: Eukaryota > Viridiplantae > Streptophyta > Magnoliopsida > Poales > Poaceae > Thinopyrum > Thinopyrum elongatum. Next base: position 395,424,850 of record CM022299.1, read on the forward strand.
CAGACGAAGCCCAAGAGAACCCGGAAGTCGTCATTGGTATGTTTTCTGTTAATAGCATACCTGCAATAATTTTGTTTGACTCTGGGGCTTCCCACTCTTTTATTTCGCGGAGTTTTGTTGCCTAAAACAAGTTTTCTTGCTCGATTTTGGGAAAGCGTATGATGGTACAATTCCCGGGATCCATGCTCAAAAGCAATCTGGCCTGCCGCAATTTGGAGATTGACATCAAGGGAGTCATCTTCCTAGCTGCTTTGATAGTCATCGAGTCTTCCAAGTTGGATATTATTTTGGGAATGAACTGGTTGACCCAACATCAAGTATGCATCAACTGTGCGACCAGAGAAGTCACATTGACAAGTCAGGAAGGCCAAACTATACAATTCTTTGCTCGAAGGAGCATACCCAAGAAAGAAATGGTCTTCGCAGCTCAAGCTGAAGAGTTGGATCTAATTCTTGTGGTCAGTGAGTTTCTAGATGTATTCCCTGAGGAGCTACCAGGGATGCCACCAGATCGTGAGCTTGAGTTTGCAATTGATCTTGTGCCCGGGACCGCACCTATATACAAGAAGTATTACCGGATGCCTTCATCCGAGTTAGTGGAGCCGAAGAAACAACTTGATGAGATGCTTCAGAAAGGATACATTCGTCCGAGCTCATCACCATGGGGATCACCCGCAATCTTTGTGGATAAGAAGGACGGCAGTCTTCGGATGTGTGTGGATTACCGTCAGTTGAATGCTGTCACTATCAAGAACAAGTACCCGCTTCCGAGGATTGATGACTTGTTCGACCAACTCAGTGGGGCACAGGTATTCTCCAAGATTGATTTGAGGACCGGATATCATCAGCTCAAAATTAAGGAGGATATTCCTAAGACCGCATTCACCACTCGATACGGTCTTTATGAATATATAGTCATGTCTTTCGGCCTCACCAATGCCCCTGCTTTCTTCATGCATATGATGAATAAAGTATTCATGGACTTCTTGGATAAGTTTGTGGTGGTCTTCATTGATGACATCCTCATATACTCGAAGAATGAGGAAGATCTCAAGGGACATCTCAGAGCAGTCTTGCAAAGGCTCCGTGACCATCAGTTATATGCGAAATTCAGCAAGTGTGAATTTTGGCTCAAGCAAGTTGGATTTTTGGGGCATGTTCTTTCAGCAGAAGGTATAGCCATGGATGCCAGCAAAGTAAAGGAAGTGCTAAACTGGCAAGCGCCCACGACAGTGACTAAGATCCAAAGTTTTCTTCGATTAGCCGGGTATTACCGACGGTTCATTGAAGGCTTCTCTAAGATTGCCAAGCCCATGACAGAACTCCTCAAGAAGGATCAGAAGTTTGTATGGCCTGAGGACTGCGAGAAGAGTTTCAATGAGTTGAAGACCCGATTGACGTCAGCACCTGTGTTAACTCTCCCAGATATCTATCGCAGCTTTGATGTATACTGTGACGCATCCAGGAGAGGTATTGGATGTGTACTCATGCAAGATGGCAAGGTTGTAGCCTACGCATCCAGACAGCTACGACCCCACGAAGGGAATTACCCAACGCTTGATTTGGAATTGGCCGCAGTTGTGCACGCCTTGAAGATTTGGAGGCACTACCTCATTGGCAAAAGATGTCAGATATTTACCGACCACAAGAGTCTTAAGTATATATTCACCCAATCGGACTTGAACCTCCGACAACGAAGATGGCTTGAATTGGTCAAGGATTATGATCTTGGAATCAATTACCATCCCGGCAAGGCCAATGTGGTTGCCGATGCCCTCAGTCGCAAGCCTGCCAACCTGAACGCCTTAATGGAGTCCTTGCCTCCCGAACTCCAAGAAGAAATCGCTCAGCTTAACCTGGTTATTGTTGAGGCTGACCTCGTCAATGTATTGGAAGTCACTCCTACCCTTGAAGAAGAAATCCGCATGGCCCAGCAAGATGACTTAGTCCTGCAACACCATGTCAAGTGTATGCAAGAAGTCAAGACCCAGGATTTCTCGAAGGATGAGCAAGGTACTCTAAGGTTTTGAGGATGGATTTGCGTGCCTGAACAAGCAGACCTGTGAAAGAAGATCTTGGCAGAAGCGCATGAATCTTCATACTCGATTCATCCAGGAGGTACCAAGATGTACGAAGACCTTCGTTAGGCATTTTGGTGGGATGGAATGAAGAAGGACATCACCTATTTTGTTGCCTGTTGCGACATTTGTAACAAGGTGAAGGCGGAACATCAGAAACCCGCCGGTTCCAACCTCTACCCGTTCCGCAATGGAAGTGGGACGATATCTGCATGGATTTCGTCACAGGCCTACCAAAGACTCACCGAGGCAATGATGCAGTATGGGTCGTGGTGGACATGCTGACAAAGGTAGCTCACTTCATTCCCATCCGAACCACCTACCGAGCCGATCAACTTGCACAACTATATGTGTCCAGAATCGTCAGTTTACATGGAGTACCCAGAACCATCACTTCCAACCGAGGTTCTCTCTTTACCTCAGCGTTCTGGTCATGTCTCCATCAAGCTCTGGGGACCGCACTAAAGTACAGCACCGCCTATCATCCTCAGACAGACGGGTAGACTGAGCGAGTAAATCAAATACTCGAAGATATGCTCCGAGCATGTGCTCTAGCTCAAAGACCCAAGTGGGAAGATTGCCTGCCGTATGCTGAGTTCTCCTACAATAACAGCTTCCAGACTAGCCTCAATATGTCACCCTATGAAGCTCTGTATGGCCGTAAGTGTCGCACTCCGCTCAACTAGTCTCAAACCGGAGATAGCCGCATTTTTGGAACCGACTTAATGATGGAGGCTGAAAAGCAAGTCAAGGAGATCCGAGATAGACTGCAATTAGCCAAGTCCTGACAAAAGAGCTACTATGACTCAAAGCACCGTCAGATCAGTTTCGAGACCGGAGAGTATGTTTACCTCCGAGTCACACCTATGAAAGGAGTCAAGAGGTTCCAGACCCGAGGAAAGCTTGCACCTAGATATATTGGACCGTTCCCAGTTATGTCCAGAGTTGGTACAGGTTCTTATCAGTTGGAACTACCACCGGAATTGTCAGAAGTGCACAATGTATTCCATGTCTCACAGTTGAGAAGGTGTATCTCGCCACCCGAGAAAAGGACTGATATGGCAGAGATAGAGCTTGCTAAGGATTTAACCTATGAGGAGAAACCGGTCCGAATATTGGATGAAATGGAAAGAGTTACTCGCAGCAAGGTAATTAAGTTTTATAAGGTGTAGTGGGAGCATCACACCGAGGAAGAAGCAACTTGGGAAAGAGAGGACTTTTTAAGAGCATCCTATCCAGAATTGTTTTCCTGAGCAACCGAATCTCGAGGACGAGATTCATCCTAAGTGGGGGAGGTTTGTGACACCCTGGTTTTTGCTCTTTTTCTTTTTCTGGACTTCATTGCTTTTTTATTTGAATTTGGAGTTTTTCATCAACTCAGTTGGACTAAACCACTTGGGCATTCCCTTGATTTTCACCCAAGTGACTCACCTCCCTCTCAAACACCTCATTTTCTCTCTGATATATCATAAACTGGCCAAGGGAATATTTTTCTTAAATGAAAAATACTCATTTTCCCTCTGAAATAGTACTTCAGCCACTTATGCTCTAAAGCAACCCTCATTTTTCTTGCCCAAAAAAATCTGAGAAAATTCCTGAATATTCTTTGTACCTTGGCACACCTCCCTGTGCAAAAATATTTCATAGTTATTTGGAATATTTTGGCTACAGAAAATCTTTTCTGTTATGGCCAGAAAATGCACTTTGTACATGAAGTGTATTTTTCCTTGATCCAATGGAGCTGAAATTTTTTGGGCTTATTACCCTCCTAAGAAACTCTTAACCTCCAAAAATCAGCTCCTAACTCCTTCTAGATTCTTCTCTATTAAGCTCGCAAGTTTCTGTCCAGAAACTTGCCAAGATGCTACAGCCTCATTCATTCAACCTATGCTTAACTCAAGTCCGTGGATCGACCAAGCCTTGCACGAACAACACCCCAGACATGATTTTAATGCACTGCGTGGCGTGATGCCAGAGTTCATGCGGTGACCACGCGTGGACACGGTGCCAGGCAGCTAGTCGACGCGCTCTAGATGTCGCTGACGCCTCTGTTGAGCTCGTGCTCGCTTCCCCGCTCGCCGCAGCATACCGCACCTCGCCACCATCCTCGTCCCGACGCCCTTAACTTCTCCCTGCCGCTCGCCAACGCTGGAGCTCGCCGCAGCGAGCACAAGCACGATGCGGCCAAGCGCACAGTGTGCCCGTGCCCCTGTGCTCGTCTCCACCTGCGTCATGTGCTCGTCCGCGTCTCCCCACAGTGGCCGCATGAGCCGTGGAGCTTCTCCCCCTCTCACTGACGCCCCTCGTCGCCGAGCGCCGCTTCCAGAGAACTCCGGCGGAGCTCGAGACCCCCCCTCCGCCTATAAAAAGAGCTCCCCCCTGGCCTCTCCGAGCACCTCAACCCACTCAACCAACCACCACAACGCAATAGATAAGCCGCAGCCCGGCCGGGCAGGCCTCTGGCCGCCGTCCCCAACCCGAGCTCGCCGGCGATCCCCTCTGCTGCTCCCTACCTCTGCAGTGCCCCTCAAGCTCCATTTTCTTCTCCGGTGACTCCCTGGTGCTTCACTGGTGCTCCCTGACCCCGTTGGAGCCCCTGGAACCGCCCTCCCTCACCGTCTTCCTCATCTCCGGCGAACTCCGTCTGCAGCCACCGCTGGAGACGTCGTTTCCGAGCTACTCCGGCCACCCCTCGCCAAGCTACGGGTACAGGTAGGTGTGCCAGAGCCTCCTCTACCCATCCCTCCCTCTCATAACGGCCGTCGAGCCCTCCTCGCCGGAGAGAGCCCCGGCGAAGCGCCGACGTCCTCTGTTTCTCTCCCCTCCACTCCAAACTCGACAGGCGGGGCCCGCTATCAGCCACCCAGCCGCTCCTGAAGCGGTATGAGTGGAGGCACCCCGCGGGTTTACGTCTTCGACGTCACCCCCCTGGTTTTTCTTTTATTCAAATTTAATTGAAATTTTGACCAGAAACTTTGACCAGCCATAACTCCTAATCTATAAATCCAAATGAGGTGATTCTTTTTGCATTGTGTTTGTATTGAAAAATTCTAGCCGCACACCAAATTTCAGATTTTTCCTTGCTATCTAGAATTTCTAGTGAATTTCAGAGTGGTTGTTGATATTTTATTTTTGCTGTTTTAATTATTTTCAGAAGGAGAAGCTTGCCTAGAGGAGAACCAGGAGGAGTGTGACCCTCCTCTATGCTAAGGCAAGCCACACAAATATTTGCATGGTGTCATTTCAGTAACTATGATTTTTCGAACTTGAATATGAATTATTTCATGCATTTAAATCATTTAAATAACTTTGCTTAAGTTATTTCATATGTCTTGCTTGATATGCTTACCTTGCTGTAGTATTTGATTGCATGAACTAGTTGGATGCAGTAGTGATACTTTGGTAGCATGACTATGGTTTGAGAATAACCGGAGTTATTTTCATATGATGCTTTATTATTCATATACTCATCATGCTATTGTGATAACTAAAAAAATGATGAAGTTAAAACCAGTGCTTCAAGATGATTAGTGGTGCATGCCTAGTGATTTTATGATGTTGATCCGCTGCAGTTCGGTGATATGTGCTTACGATTGCATGTCTTATAGTTGCATGATCATGGCATACTATGGCTCGAGTTCTTTTATTTTCAAGTTAAACCTGATGATAATCAAACTTGAACATAATTGTTGATCGAGTCATGGTGCCACCAAATCGAGCTTCCCAGTGCAACCACATTTGCATTTATGGGAAGGCCCTTATTCGGTCCATTGTCATGCCTCTGGTCGGTGCCTCCAACGAGGGAAGGTTATGGGCGTGCGGTACCCTGGCCCGGTAAGGAGACATAACCTTGTGTGCCTGCTGTTGTTATGGTACCTTGTCCCCGTTTGGGACCGTTGATTGTTTTGCCACGACGGTGGCCATTGGATGTCATTGGTTGACATCGGGGCCACCCAGGACTTAGCCCAGAGGGGAGTTGGTCAGAGTGGCCAAGAGAGTGTCATGGCAATGGGTTGGTTCTGTCAGAATGCCGTTGGTCCACCCGAATGGGAGTGCGAGGCCATGGGTTCCGTGGTGTGGGTACAGTGTACTAACCTCTACAGAGTGTTTATTAAATCTACCGATAGCCGCATCCTCGATTACGGACACAGCTCGTAAGTAGGTCACACCATGGATCAACATAATTAAGTTAATCTTGCACACTAAAGTTATATGGTTGGCACTGGTCATGTGATGAGATTGTTGAGACCATGAAGATGGTCATTGTTGTGGGAACCAAAGTGTTGGTTTCGTTTGTGATCCGGGAGTGATCACCGTATTGATGATGTTGGTTATGAGGTAACCCGTTTGGTAAGAGAGTCCGAGGGACTCGGTGCACAAGCATGATCCACTTCATGAGTAGTCTATTGTAGACTTGCATTTAACCTGCTTAATAATCATGTTATTGTTTGCCATTATGCTTTGACTTGTGGTGAGCTTGCAAGTACATTCAATGTACTGACCTGGCGTGTCATGCCAGATTTCAGGAAAGTCTTACCGGATCGGAGTGCTTCCCGTGTCTAGACCGTGTCCACATCGGTGTCCCTGTGCTATGGAGTACCGCTTCGTCGTTGTTCCACTGCCGCATAGTTGTCGTGATCGAGGCCCCCTTCATGTTCATTAAATAATGTACATACTGTTCAGCCGCACCGTGTGTGCCGCTTCGCCTCGCTATCTAATGTAATATCAAACTATGTTTCCGCTAGCATCAATAAAGCGGTTGTTTTCTGTACCAAGTTGTTGTGTGTTGCCAGAAGACTAGATCTCTGGGCTGGCAATGCAGGCTAAGCCGGTCGCTCTGAGCCGGGGTGCCACATGCGTGTAGTCTAAATTTATAACCTGTCTGTGTTTTGGATTTGGCCCCAACATCATGCTCCTCTGGTGAGCTAAGAGAGATTTTTGTGTGCGGGCTGCACAGACTACCACTTTTATAATTTTTAAAATAGTCTGTCTTGCTCGGTTCACTGTTGTAACTATATTTTTGCCTTAGTCATGTGTACTTACATTTCAGGATGAAGTGACATCAACAAAAAGATCTAAGAGCAGTGCGGCATGGCCGTTACCAAATGATTATGGATTGGAATTGGAATGTGCTGATGTTCTCGAGCATCAACTAGAGGTGGCAAGACAACATGTACATGATTCTCAACATGCAATCAACATGTTGAGACTGGACTTGCAGGTATTAGATGCAGGAGTAAAAAAATGAAACAAGACACTGAGGTAACCACAAAGGAATTGGAGATTTTGCAGACTGAAATTTCTGCTATCTGAATCCGGCCAATCCTATTTTCTGAAGAGATTATAGTTCAAATGGTAAGTTCTGTTGATGCGTGTTCATGATGTATGAGCTTTATTTGCCCAGTGTATGTAATTTGCTGTTTGTGTACGCTTTATTATCACTGGTGCCGAACTATAATGCCCAGTGGGTATAATCTATTGTAATTTCTTTATTGTATAGTGTAGGATTATTCTTTGTTTCTATGCCTTAGTCTCTTTATTGTATAGTGTAGGTTTTTTAGAGGCGATAGTATAGAGTAGGATAATTCTTTGTATATGCTATATCGTTGAAACGGGGGCCAACACGCCCAAACATTACCTGGACGCCAACTGAACGAACAAACATGTGTAGTCAAAGCGGGCCTTAATTGGGCTGGTCAACTTAATATTTAGTGGATCCCAAATGATGTGGCCCACCATAACAATGGCTCTTAGCAGGCCGTTAACAGGCCGAAAGCTTGATAGGGCCGTATAAATGGAAATGGCCCGTGGGCCTCTAGCAGGCCAAAATAAATGTCAATTTTGTCTCGGCCCTTTTACTTGACGGGCCAGTAAGTGCCGAAAGTGTTTTGGGCCAGAAGAGGCCCAATTTGCAAACTAGGCTTTTAACAGGCCGAAAGTCGCGTCGGGCTGAAATTGTGCCCTGCGGAACGTGGGCCGCTAATGGACCCAAAATCAGGTTGCACCGTCAAAGGCCCAACCGTTGTGCGGGCCGTTAACAGGCCGAAAGACAAAATGGGCTAGGAATTGGCCCATTTACCGAATGGGCCGAGGAAAGGCCGAAAGTCACAATGGGCTAGAAGTTGGCCCAGCTGCAGAATGGGCCGAAAGACGTACCGGGCTGTTAACGGGCTAGAACTAACGATGGGCTGCTAACAGGATGAAAGAAGGTCGGGCCGTCATTGGGCCCAAAGACGTAGCGGGCCATTAACGGGCCAGAACTGACGATGGGCTGGAAATTGTCAAATCTAGAATGGGCCTTTGATGGGTCGATTCTGTGTAACTTGTATGGGCCGTGCTTGTGAATGGGCCTGACTCAAGTAGGCCGCTAATGGGCCGGCCCGCATATTTTGATAGGCCCGACCTTTTAACCTAAACGTGCCACTGTTGGGCCGAGCCACGTGTCGACGTACCATAGGCTCGTCTCGTCCACTCGCTTGATGACACCTGTCCCAACGCGGAGCTGACACGTGGATACTAAGGCGAATCAAAATTTTACACGTGGAAAATCCCCATTGGTCCTGGCGGTTAACGGGTTATCGGATCCAAACCAGAATCCGATAGCTTAACGGCAACCCGTTATGGTGGATGCCAAGTGCCGGTTACCCTTGACGAATGCACTTCCATGACGCGCCATTTATCATCATGGAAGTGGACACTTCCGTGATGATAATTTTGGTATTGTCATGGAACACTTCTATGACAACACTGGTATGACTATCTTGATTCTCTCATAAAATCGTCATGGATGTACATGCATGAAAGAAAACATGACCTACTGTGACAAACACATATCGTCACGGAAGTGTATTTTTTTTGTAGTGTGAATTGATGTCTTCTTCATTGTGCAAACAAAGATCTTGTTGTTTTTTGTCGCTAATTTCTTTATCCTAACAATCTTTCTGAGTTTCTTGACTTGACTAATATTTATGGACAACTCATTTCCACATATGCAAAAAGGGTCGAACAGTGGGTCAAAAACTCTGACAGCAGGACCTACGTGTGCAAGACCAAATTGTTAAAACCCTAATATTTAAAAACAAGAAGTGGAAAGGTGTGTTATTAACTGCAACAGGCCTAATATTTAAAAATGAGCAAACATGGTCATTCAAGCTTGTATTGTGCAGGTCTAAGTACACTAGTTATTGGCCCTGTTTGGATCCATGGGTTAGAGTTAGTTTGAGCTAGTTTGGGTTCAAATAGCCCTAAAGTATCAAAACATGAGGGCTAGTTTGAGCTAGTTGCGTCTAACCCACCCAAAACAACTATCCCACCCAAGAGGTGCTAATTGGGGCTAGTTCTCCTAGTGCATTTAGTGTCAATCTAACACTGTCATCCAAACACCTCTTTGGCTAGAGTTAGTTCAGGGTTAGTCATTGTTGAGTATCATTGTTATTTAGGAAACGTAAGATAGCATAGGATTTATTCTACCTTGACTTGTACTCCTATATATATGCCTACGAGGCTCAAGCAATACAATCAACTATTCCACCAATCTCACTCTCTCCCTTTTAACTGTCATGAGCTAGAAACTAACTCTAACCTCTAGCTAAGTTAGAGTATCCAAACAGTGCCATTGTTAAAACAAATGGAAAGGCGTGTTAAATACTCCCTCCAGTCCTTTTTACTCTGCATATAATAATTGTCTGAAGTCAAACTTCATAAAGTTTGACCTTATTTATATGAAAAAATATCAACATCTACCATACTAAAGTTATACAATATGAAAATTTAATTCATGACACATGTACTGATATTGATTTCATATTGTGAATGTTGGTATTTTTTCTATAAAGTTGGTCAAACTTTATGAGGCTTGACTTTAGACAAATCTTATATGCGAACTAAAAAGATTCGGAGGGAGTACAACATGCTTAACATCAACCAAATATAGTCATTCATAGAGCTATTGTTAAAATTGGTATTGATGAAATTGAACTGCACAGTTCATACTAGCACATATAGAACATCACACAGGGATTCATGTGTGTGCAAGCCCTCGAACTTATAGGTCTCAAATCTCACCATGATCGACGTACGACTATATGGTAACATGAACCAAGAGAAGAAGAATCCACCCTGGTAACCTCTCTCGCGTTGTTGGTCGAAGTGATGGACGTCCACGCGGGCCCACGAATATATATGCCGTCGATGATAACCAAGCAAGGGAGAGTGTGCAAAGACAACCACTACATGCATGTGCCCCAAACATATGTATGGACATGCGTGATGCATGCATATATGTTTGAATACCAAAAGCACAATATTTTGATGTGGCGCATGCATGCGTCGAAAAATGAATAGTCCCCACACAAATCTGGTTCATGACGCGTCGAGTGCTCGCCCCCCCCCCCCACTTCGACCCGGTGGGAGGGATTCGTGCATACACATGCGCTCAAAGTATAATATGTTATCTCTCACATCAATACATGCATGTACTGTACCATATAATACGAACCAAAATTTAATCCTCTCCTAATTATAAGTCAAATTAACCTCTATCGCTGTCGGTCGAAGTGATTGACCAAGCGGGCACACACAGATGGACGAAGCATCTCACTGATACCCCCGTGAGTGAGTGCTAGAGGACAACCGCCATCGCTTGCTTGTGGGCCAAACACATGGATGGAGATGTGTGGTTGTGATGTTTGAATACCTAATATATATGCAAAACTTTGATGTGGCACCAGCCTCGGAAACCTTTAAGTTCCCCACACGAACCGAGGTTCTTGACACGTAGTATATATATGCTGGCCCCCTCCCCTCTTCAACGCGTAATATATACTCCTATGTACCGTAACACAACCCGAAAATAATCCTCCTTGTTCGTAAAATTACCTTTCTCGTTGTGTCATATATTAGATGGACGACGACCTCGCGGGCCCATGGAGGGAAGTGTCGTAGGCGAATGAGTGACAACCATCATCTACACGTGGCCCAATGTGTTGGTGATATTTTTAATACCCAATATGCACAACTTCTTTGTGGCACCTGCCTTGGAAACCGAAAAGTCCCCACACGGAGCGAGATCGTTCATGACGTGTGTGTAGTATGTGATGCCCCGGCCCCCTCCTCCCCTCTTCGACGCGTACTATATATTCCTACCGCAACACAACCCAAAAAGAAACCTCCTTGTTGGGTCAAAGTGATGGCGGACAACCTCGCAGGCCCACGGATGGAAGCATCGCACGCGAGTGACTGTCCTATATGACGCATAGTATATGTTGCCCCCGGCCACCCTCTTCAATGCGTACTATATATATACTCCTACCATACGTAACAAAAACCAAAAAATGACCATCCTTGTTAGTCAAATTAACCTCTCTTACCGCATGTCATAGTGCTGGATGGCGACCTCGCGGGCCCAGAGAGTGTCACACGCGAGTGAGTGTCCTAGGACCACCGCGTGCATGTGGCCCAAAGATGCATGTCAAACTTTTTCTGCAGCGAACATGCGATCAAAGGAGTTTACTGTTAAAAATTGGAAAAATAGATAACATTTGTCTGTTTTTATACATCGATTGTTTCCCAGGGATTTAATGTGCGAAAATCAAATTTGATCTACATGAGACCCGTGATAGTGCACGAAAATGGATTGCAAAATCATATGTGTACATGTCCTTGGGTGCATGTTTAGTCCCCATGCAAAAAAAATTCTAACATCGAGAATCTTGATTTTAAAATCCAGTAAATCCAAAACTAAGTTGAAATTCATGAAACTTATCATGGTGTCATATGGACACCAATAGACTGTGATATTTTTTTTTCAAATTTGAGACAAATTTTGATATAATCTTCTTACAGACAGGAAATTATCGATAATTATCAACCAATATCGCAAATGGACTCTTTATTTGAACCGTGTGCTTAGACCAACAATGTACGTGCTGAGCTTCGGTTAAGCAATAAAGCGGCAGAATTAATCATCAAAAAGGAAAAATCAATATAATACGTGCCGCCACGCGTCCCGTGTGCCGTACGAGCACGCGTGAGTTGACGAGACGCATGCTAGCAGTCCGCCGCGCAGGCAGACCGGGAGGCCGAGGCATGCGCGTGTTTGCTACGCACTCACCGTGGGGCGTGCTAGTAGCTGTATGAAATGACGGTAGGCATACCAGCAGTCCGCTGCGCACGCTCACCGGGAGGCAAGCCAGCCCTTTGACCGTCGCCCACCTCGCTCCCACTGCTCCATATTAATGGCACGCCTGATCCGCTGGTCATAATAGGCGGCCGCACCCCCCGTCCACAGTTGTCATCGCCGCATGAAGTGTATTAGGATTTTGCTGAAGCACTAGCTTTGTCACATTCTTCCTGTTGAATGCGATAGTACTATTGTCTATGAGGATTAAGTTTTTGAACAAAAACTTTCTCACGGATGGACACGTTGAACAGCATAAAAAGAAGTTTCAGGTGGACAAAAGGGCTTCTGAACATGCATGACTTCTATTTACAACAACTTGTCTTTATGTACCAGTAGATTTTCTGGCCCAGGATCTTGATTTTATGGATCAGACCGATCCATTTGATTGTGACTGCCGAAAGTTTGTTTGAGTTAGTTGCTATTGTCCTGTTCAATCTGGATTTTGTGTAAACCTGATGAACAATTAATCATCATGATTTTGTACCTTCTGTAAGCTCGAGTTAGATATTGCTGCCCTTTTCAACTCGGCTTTGACCCATATTTTCTTTCATACAAACCGGAGCTTCTATCAAGAAGCCTCATGGTTCCGAGAGGGAACTTGGTCACATGATCTGTGTGCGAAACGACGTACGCTGTATCTTCCCGCCTTGATTTATTTTACAGAGGCAACATGCAACTATGCTAAACATATGAAATTATTCAGGGTTCATTTCGCCTTTTTATACATTGATTTTCCTAGGCATTTTTTAACAAATAGCCACCACGTTATTATAAAAAACGCTTGTATTTGTCCAACCGTGGGCGTTCAACTAACCATTTACTACCGCGGGCAGCTGTTTGATTAGATGGGACGACTGTGAGCAGTCCACCGCGCACGGTCACCATACCGGGAAGCGAGCCGCGAGCGCTGCAATTTATTGCTGGTTTTGGAATTTTGCTTCGACCGCCTAGGGAAGGTACGTAGAACAGTCCTCCGTTCTCATCTACAAGCACCGTTGCCGAGGATCGCCACCTGCTGCGAGATGGAGGACGAGCCGGCCAACAAGCGGGGGCGGGTCAAGCCAGAACCGCAAGAGCCTCCGACTAACATGGACTCCATCAGCAGCCTCCCTGACAAGATGTTGGTAACCATCATATCCCACCTCCCCATCAAATCTGGCGTGCAGACCACTGTCCTCTCGCAGCGGTGGCGCCCCCTCTGGCACTCCACCCCGTGGACCTCACCGTCGACCACGAGTTCTGCAGCGGGGAGTAGCAACACCTAGACGCATTGTCCCACGTCCTCGCCACGCACCCTGGGCCGGGCAGACGCCTTGCTATTGGCAGGTTCAGTCCCCACTGCAAGGTCGAACCCAGGTTTCACTACTGGTTCCTATCCCCAGCCCCAGATTGGCTAGAGGAGCTCAGCTTTATAGCTGGGCGTCCGCGCTCCGCCTCGCGCCCACATTGCGCCGTGCGACATTTAGGCAGTGCATTTTCCCCCGGATTGATGTCGCGCGCGCTCTTCATCTCCCTAAACTTAAGGACCTCGAGATCATTGCCGTCCGTATCTCTAAGGAGGATTTGGAGCATCTGCTTGTCGGCTGTACAATGCTCGAGTACCTTCGTCTTCTTGCGATGGATGGGTTCAGTAGCCTCCACATCACCTCGACAAATGTGCGTGCGATTTATGTGCATTGCTAGCGCCACCCAAGGCTGTTAGTTGAGGTGTTTCACGATATGGTCATTGAGAATATGCCGTTCCTCGAGAGATTGTATGCACTTGATAAATTAGGTCCAGCAAGAATCAGGGTCATCCACGCACCGAAATTGACAGTGTTCGGCTATTCATGTGCTGAATTCAACGAACTTGTTACTGGATCATTATCCGTTCAGGTACAACAGTCTTCTTCTTCTCCTTATATATTATTGGACAACACATTTTATCTAATTTTTGTTGATCTATATGTTTGCATGTCATCCAGAAAATGATTCCCATAAGCTTGACCCGGCCTCTGCGCACAGCGAAGATCTTGGCACTACAATCTATCGGCCCCGATCTGGATGAAGTTGTTAGATTCCTTAGATGCTTTCCTTGCACGGAGAAGCTATACATCAAGGTGATGCTCCTTTCCTGTTAATTGTTAACCACAACGAAGCTCAATTTTTTGATACTTGCACCCATGATTAACATGACAAATGTAGAATGATTTCTAAAGGAAATTTGGAGAATTTCAATACATATATTTTTTTGAGATGCTAGTGTTGTATGCGTTTTATTCCTTCGCCCGACATGCTTTCATGATAAAAGTTTATCATGAAAGATTGAAGGTGGCATTTCACTCTTTTCGTGTATTTCAGAAATCCTGCAAATCAAAGAGGCCTGAAGTGTTCAAATCTGCAGCTAGGCACTAATATGTTGTCTTCGTTTGCAGATACTAGCAGGACGAAAAGTAGAAAATGTTGGGGAATATAACAATCCCATTGAATGCCTTGATCTTCATCTCACAGAAATTACTTTTAACGAGTACCGAGGCACCACACCAGAAATTAAATTCGCCAGGTTCTTCATTGAGAAAGCAAGGTTGCTCAAGGTAATGAGGTTTGCCCTATATTTACTGCGCAGAAGTGAATGGATTGCTAAAGAGCGCAGGCGTCTCCAGCTGAATGGAAAAGGCTCTGCAGAAGCTGAATTTCAGCTTGTAACTTCATATGACAGATTATTAGGAAGTCATTGTATCGAGCCGCTATATGACTTCTCGGTGGTTGATCCTTTCGCAGAAATAATGCATGAAAAAGATTCTGAAGAAGATGAATTTTGTGTGTCTGAATAGTTTGAACCTTGTAATCTTTGAATTTGGGCCTTGTAATGCTGGAATTTGAACCTTGCAATATTTATGGTATTTGTTATATAACGTAATTGGATGTTTAATTTGGTTTTGCAATCATGTCCTGTTATAAGTATATATATGTTGTTCTTCTGTACACAGAGCATAGATGTTGTGCAGACAGAGCATATCACATCGCACACGGACCACACGAGGGAACCCGTCGGTGATGAATTCATCAATCGCAGACGGTTGTATACCAGCAAGCGTTTTCCCACAACACACATGGCTTATTCCATCACAAACAGCTCGGATGGATCAACTGTATGCCACGTATCGCACACGCAACTCTAATCTGAATCGTGCTTGATGTCTCCGCCATCGCTCGCACAGTTCGTCTTATTTGCCACGTATCACTGTGCCGGCCTCTGCTCGCGTCCCTCGGTGCACTCTGCTCGCCGTTAGGCACCGCAGCGTGCCGTGCTCACCGTTAGGCACCGCAGCGCGCTCTGCTCGTGTCCGTCGGCGCGCTCTACTCGTGTACCTCCACACGCTTGGCTTGTGGACAACTTTTCCTTGCGTGTTCAACTGCTATATGCACATATATGGTTGCACGCCGTTGAGGCGACCGCAGAGCGCTCTGCTATTGTCCCTGCATGCGTGCTCTGCCAGCGGTTGGGGCCTGCGCACGATCACGTTGGGGGCCCCATATGCGTGCGGTTGTGCCACGCGCATTGCCACGATGCAGTTACGTGCGACATGATGGAGTTACGCGCTGCAAATTAGAACTATCATCTGGGCGTGCGGATATTCCAGGCCGTCCGGCTTCCCCATTAATTCCCACGGCCATTATAACCTTAGTCTCTTCAACCTTTCGATCTCGCCCCACAACACAACAAGCACACCCACGATGACACATACAGAGAGGATATCTAGCGGCAATCCAATGGAGTTTGGCGAGCATAAAGTGGAGACCCACGTGAGGGAGACGGATCTCTCGGTGGTGTACACCATCGACCCGGCCGTGGTGGAGGACTACATCAACACCGTGGAGCAGTTGCTTGCTCGAGACAAGTACAAGGTGGTCGGCATCGACCTCCAGTACACCGGCGGTCATCCCGGCAAAGATCAGAAGGTTGCTGTCACCCAGTTGTGTGTGTGCCATCATGTCCTCATCTTCCACTACTGCATGGCCATAGAGCCTTGCGACCGTTTCGCCAGGTTTGTCAACATCATCGACTGCAAGTTCGCTATGATGGAAACCTCCAACGATGTAAAGGCGCTCATGGTTACTGGCTTGGCCTGCAAGAACCTTGTCGAAATCCGTGACCACTACAGGGTCTAGGGCAGCATGAAGGACTCCCTGGTTGAACTCACCTCGGCCATCATCGACCCCTGCTACGAAAAGATGAAGCAGGATGCCAACAGAACAAGTCCCGTATCCTGGCACGGGGCCTGGATGCGGCAACTGGATGAACCTCACCTCAGGTTCGCGGCCAAGAGCGTGTTCACATGCTTCGAGATGCACAACCGGATCGTTGACATGAGGAAGTGCCTCGTTCCCGAAATTGATGAGGCCGGATCGAGCCACAAGCAGAGCAGTAGCGGCAAGCGTCACAAGAAGTAGATGATGATCAGATGATCGTTTATCCTAGTTAATTATGCATGTAATGTATAGTTTACTTTGGTGTGTGGAAATGTCATGTGTGTAGTAGCCACCTATGTAATTATGCATGTAATAGTTTACTTTGGTGTGTGCAAATGTCATGTGTGTAGTAGCCACCAATGTAATTCGATGTTTAATTTGGTTATGCAACCATGTCCTTATAAGTGTGTATATATATATTGTTGTTCTCTATGCAATCCCATCGCACAACACACATGTCTTATTAGCAGCAATCGTCTGTGCTATTATCGGTCTTCGCACACATTTCTGATTACAGACCTATTTGCCACGTATCACACACATCTTGTTAAATTGAACCGTTTCTGTTCTCTTGGCTCAATGCAAACATTTCATCCGAGTGGACTGTTAGCCCTCTATCGCACACACCTTGATCTGGCTGGCCGTTTCTTTTGTTCCGCCTAATCACAACGAGTTCATTTGATGAACTGTATGCCGTATATCACACACACCTTCATCTGACTGCCCGTTTCTGTTGTTCCGCCTCATCACAAACAGTTCATCCAAGTTAACTGTGTGCCGTATATCGCACACACCTTCATCTGGCTGCCCGTTTCTGTTTTTCTGCCTCATCGTAAACAGCTCATTGAACTGAACCGTATGCCCCGCATCGCACACGCAACTAAAATCTAATCCGTGTTTGATGTATCCGCCATCACAAATGTTTTGCATCTTTTTTGAGGTTTTTTTACATCACCGTTTGTGATTAATGTGTCGCACACAGTTTCGTCGAAGGGTCTCTGATCGTAGTGTCGCGTTAGCAGATTCTTGCAGTAGTGCCAGTCAAACACCCCCCAGCAAACAATGAGTAGTAATGCAAAACAGGAAAAATGTAAACTAGCTACTCTAGCCTCAGAAACTCCTCTCATGTCCTACACAGTAACTTCGGATATTTAATCCGCAACGTCACGAGGATGTGCCTCTATAGGGCTGCCTTCAGGTGGAATCAAGCAGGCCTCACAAAACTCATCAAGTGTCATCTCCCAAGAATATCATATAAGTTGAATGTAATAGTGGGTGGCTCTCTCCTAGAGTGAAAGTCAAAACTTTGTATGAAAGTATTTGTGAGGAGGAGGTATGAATCACACTTATCTTCGAGGAAGGGGATGAAACCGGTGTTGTTTGCCAAATAATACAAGTCGTCGAGAATTCCCGCATCCCTCAAGAACGTGTTGCACAGCCATTCACACAACTGCACCTTAGCTGTGCGTGGAAGATGATATTTGGGCTTCGGCGTCTCCTTAGGACTCCAGCTCGAAGATCCTCTCAACCTCCACTTGAGCATTTTCTTTTTTTGAAAATTTCTGAATTTTTTAGTGACTCAAAATAAAAGTGAACTAAACTCAACCAAATTGATAGCAACTACTCCCATAAGTGTCTAGAGGATATATCATGCATCAAAACTACTTTGGACCATATAAATTCAACATGCAAGCTAAAAAATATGGTCACCACAGCAGCAAGAATTTGCAATGTATAAAGCACCAGAACAAAAACTAAGTGGACTATTGGAGGAGTCACATAACGAAGTGTAATCTCCCAAAACAGTTTCGGGAACGGAGTTCCGAGCAAGGAGATCAAAATTTGCACGCAAAGGAGCAAGAACGCGGGTTTGAACAAGCTAGTGATTTTTCTGGAGGAAGAAGAAGGGAGTGGGCGGCTGGAATAAGTGAGTGGGTCCCTATGGGACCCACAAGCCCACTAGGCACGCCCTGGGGGGTGGTCATGCCCCCTAGGCTTGTGGCGCCCTGGTGCACCCCCTGGGTTGTGCTCAGTGCTAAAAATTCTAAAATATTCTACAAAAAATCATACTAAATTTTTAGGGCATTCTGAGAACTTTTATTTTCGGGTCATTTTTCATTGCACGAAAAATTCAGAAAACAGGAGAATCATGGCATTTCTTCATTATTAACTTTAAATAACAGGGAGAAAATAGTAGGTATAGTAGGTTGTGCTTACTAAATTCATGGACCACATGCCCCTCAAAAAGAATCCATTAATAAAGTTGATCAAGTCTTATTAACAAACCATTTTCGAATGACGTGAAACCGAAGAATCATCGTATAACACTAAGTTACCTCAATGGGGATATGCATCTCCCCTATAATAAGAGTTTTATATTTATTTTTGCTAGAAGGAATAGGGAATTGAAAACCTCCAATAGTGATTGTCGAAGCTTTTTCAATAATATTGACACCATTCACTTGGAATTGTTTCTTTTGAAAGTGCACCGTATGCTCATTACAATTGATATGAAAAGTGACTTTGCTTTTGTTGCAATCAATAACAGCCCCTGCAGTGTTCAAAAAGGGTCTACCAAGGATAATCGACATGTTGTCGTCCTCGGGCATATCAAGTATAACAAAGTCTGTTAAGAAAGTAACATTTGCAACTACAATAGGCACATCCTCACAAATACCGATAGGTATGGCAGTTGATTTGTCAGCCATTTGCAATGATATTTCAATAGGTGTGAGTTTATTCAAATCAAGTCTTCTATATAAAGAGAAAGGCATAACACTAACACCGGCTCCTAAATCACATGGAGCAGTTTTAACATAACTTCTTTTAATGGAGCAAGGTATAGTGGGTATTCCTAGATCTCCTAGTTTCTTAGGTACTCCATCCTTAAAAGAATAATTTGCAAGAATGGTGGAAATTTCAGCTTCAGGTATCTTTCTTTTATTAGTGACAATATCTTTCATGTATTTAGCATATGGGGCCATTTTCAAAATATCAGTCAAACGAGTACGCAAAAAGATTGGCCTAAGCATTTTAGTGAAGCGTTCAAATTCTTCATCATCTTTATTTTTAGGTGGTTTAGTTTGGAATGGCATGGGTTTTTAAACCCATGGATCTCTTTCCTTACCATGTTTCCTAGCAATGAAATCTCTTTTATCATGTCTTTTATTCTTAGGAGGTGGGTTATCAAGATCAACAACAGGTTCTATCTCAACATCATTATCAGGTTCTTTATCATTGTCTACTTGAGCATCTACATGAACATCATCATTATCATTATCATTATCATTATCATTATCGCTAGGTGAATGTTTATTACCAGATTGTGTCTCAGCATCAGAAATACAAACATCATTGCTTTTCTCAAGAGGGTTTTCTACCTCAGGTTCACTAGAAGAATGCATAGTTCTATTCTTTTTCTTTTTCATATTAGATGAACTAGGTGCATCAATATTAATTCTATGACAATCTTGTTCAATTCTTTTAGGGTGACCTTCAAGATAAAGTGGCTCCTGAGTCATTCTACCTCCTCTAGTCATAACTCTAACAGCATGATCATTCGCATTATTGTTCATCTCATTAAGCAAATCCTTTTGTGACTTGGCAACTTATTCTAACTGAGTTCGAACCATGGATGAATGTTTTCCTAAACCCTTATCATCATTAGTAATCCTAAACATCAAGTCACTCAAACGATCAATCATGAAAGTATTATGTTTCAATTGCTTCATAACATACATGTTGAAATGTTCTTGCTTAACAATGTAATTATCAAATTCATCCACGCATTGACTAGCAGACTTATTGTAAGGAATATCACCTTCATCAAACCTTAGAAGAGATTTTACCTCTACTACCTATGTCGGGGTGTCTAGACCATGTATTTCTTCAATAGGTGGTAAATTTTTAACATCTTCAGCTTTAGTACCTTTTTCTTTCATAGATTTCTTTGCCTCTTGCATATCTTCAGTACTGAGGAATAGAATACCTCTCTTCATCGGAGTTGGTTTAGATGGAGGTTCAGGAAGTGTCCAATCATTATCATTTCTCAATATATTATTCAATAGTTCTTCAGCATGTCCAACAGTTCTTTCCCTGAAAACACAACCAGCACAACTATCTAGGTAGTCCCTAGAAGCATCGGTTAGTCCATTATAAAAGATATCAAGTATTTCATTTTTCTTAAGAGCATGATCAGGCAAAGCATTTAGTAACCGGAGAAGCCTCCCCAAGCTTGAGGGAGATTCTCTTCTTCAATTTGCACAAATTTAAATACTTCCTATATGGCAGCTTGTTTCTTATGAGCAGGAAAATATTTTTTAGAGAAGTAATATATCATATACTGGCGACTACGCACACAAACAGGAGCAAGAGTATTAAACCATATCTTAGCATCACCCTTTAATGAGAAAGGAAACAATTTAAGAATATAGTAGTAGTGAATTTTTTCTTCAGGAGCAAATAGGGTGGCTATATCATTTAATTTGGTAAGGTGTGCCACAACAGTTTCTGTTTCATAAAAATGAAAAGGATCATATTCAACAAAAGTAATTAACTCAGGATCAACAGAGAATTCACAATCCTTAACATTAACAACGATAGGGGAAGTAGCAAACTTAGGATCATATTTCATTCTTGCATTCAAAGACTTTTCTTTCATTATGAGTAAGAAATTCTCTAGCTATCTCCCCATCCATAACATAACCCTCAGGTACCTTAGGCAATTCAATTCTAGGAGAGAAAGTTCTACTAGGTGTATCATCAGTTTCAACACACTACAAGAAATATGCTATCTTGCAACCATCAATATTGGTCAGTGAATGGTCATTGTTTTTCATTTGCAACCTTTTTGTGACCAAAAATAGTTGGTCAAAAGCTGACCGTCTTTAATGAAACGTAACGACCTTCTTTGTGATATGGTCATAGAAGGTTATGACCAAAATAAAAGGTCGTTGGTCCTACGACCAATTGTTTTGGTCGCTGGTTGTCTGCCCAGGCCACATCGGATCCAACGTGGCAAGCTGACGTGGCAAAATTGTGACAAATTGAATTGGGCGTTGATAAGAATCAGCCCAGTCCAATTTGGTGTCTATATGGGCCGAGCCCATTAATTTATCCTTTTTAATATATATTTTTCCTGTTAATTTTCACTAGCTACATGGGCCTAGCCCAGCAATTCGGCCTTTTATTTTTGGGCCTGGTCTTTTTGCCTCAACAGTTTGAGTTTTTCTTTTTTATAAAAAAGGGGTCCACTAGTCAGATTGGTCCCGGTTGTCAGGTTCTAATAAGTGGGTCCCAGCTATCAGGGTCATCTTCTTCATATTTCACTTCAACAGTAAATAAATAACTAGTATTTAAATTGGCTAAAAAAAAACACACACGTAATACTCCAAATATTATCAGCCTGATTCAGTACAGAGCTCCTGTTATACAAATAACACGTAATAAGCTCTAACATATACTTTACAAGCTCTACACGTAATAAGCTCTAACATATACAAGCTCTACACGTGATACTCCGAACATTCTCCAGAAGCTCTACAAGTGTAATAACTAGCTACAAGCTCTACAAGTATGGCAATCACAGTTACAAGCTCCACATGCGTAATAACCAGATACAGTTACAAGCTATGTTGTTCAGCATGGAGCTCCTTCGATAGCGATAAAAAATAGGCACCTGCTCCTGTCAGGACTGGGCTAACAGAACGGTGATATGCCTTCCACGGTCACCCTGTTACATGAATCAGCAGAGAAGAATTAGAAAAACTGGAGCCAATATACCAAGAAGAGACCATTCAAAAAATGACAGTTATTTAGATTAGAATGACGACACAAATTCAGCTAGTACCATGCTTTTTTATTCTCCAGCTAGTTAAAATGAGATACTCATTCATACAAGAAAATAGAGACACAATATGAATATGCATTGCACAAGTGCGGGTCGTGCAACAAACTTCACTGCAACAAATTGCGCCTAAACAGCAATACCATTCTACTACCACAACCATCCATTCAACAGGCAAGATTTAAATTACTAGTCAGAGCACGCATACTACCATCACAAATGCACGAGAGAATAAAGGGAACAAAGAGAGATACCAAAGGATGATAGCATCGTGATGATCTGGATTGAGTTGGCATCTGTGAGGAGGTGAAGTATCGCCATGGTGTGCTTGATGATGCACACGGCCATGATCTTCTTGCGACCGTTGCATCCATGCGCTCGATGATGGGGGTACCAATGCATTCAAGTAGAACAAAATCACCATCGTTAACCCACAACTTCAAGTACAAACTAAGTATGTATCAAGTGACAGCGAAAACAAGTTGAGAAAAACACAGAAAATAATTACTTCATGTCATGCAGAGTTCAAACTGAATAAACATATACAAAGTTCAAACCGAATAAACATATGCATGATATTTTCCTATAGATGAAAGAAGGACAACGTCTATAAGGTTAGCCGACCTTAATAAAGACATACAGAGAGAGCAAGTGTTCTCATGTTATCCTTAATATGGCGGCCTAATTTATACTTAATTTTGAGCAAACAGTACATATGAACACATGATTAGGCAAGACAGTAAATAAAGACAGAGGTGCTAGAGCTAGAAAACACTGGTGATACAAGTACAAGTAGCATAACCATAATACAACACGGTATATTTGTTATGTGGATATATACATATAATTGGCCATCACTGTATCTTCCAAATTAATAGTTACCATAGCGAAAACCTTCACAAGAGAAGATAAACTTTGACAACATAAGGTGAGATGAAAGATAGCAAACAACACATGTCAGCCATCAATTTGTATTCTACTGAACCAATTGGACAACAGCCACCTATTTGTAACAACTTCAGTTAACTTGGGAGAAATCCAACCAAACCAATTGATAATCAAAATTCTACTAAATTTTGGGGCATCAAGCAAGCAACTTAATTGGCAAACAATGAAATTTAATCAAGCATGTAAGCAAATTTGGAGCAACAACAAGTTAACATCAGGACCACTAAAACCAAGCACATCACAACCATGGTCCTAGAGCGTCACTTACCCCATCACGAAATTAACATAGCTGGAAAAGCCCAACTTCAGCTAGTCGTACAGCTTCGTGTACAAGTCACCTGCGCCCAAAAGAAACACCCAGCCGCAGCAGGCCATGGTTAGTCAGCAGCTAGCACAACATAATTAACAGCCAGCTAAAGCTTAATGCAAGATCATATTCATAGTTGGCTTGCATCAATACAAGAACCTACAATGTTGGATAAGGTGATAAAGAAAAAACAGAAATAGTGGAGTTAGAAACATATGCAACACAATGATAAAACAGAACAATAGATTTAATGTGTATATATTCTGGTGATTCTGCGAATTGTTACATGATACACTCATGTGTGTATATTCTGATAAGCCATTACCATTTAGCCAACAACAACATGGACATAATACTAATTACCTACACAAGCCATCATACTCTTCATGAGAAAGCCATGATTACTCTCTGGAGCAGTATGAGAACGGAAAGCATTGCATCCTTGCCCTTCACTCGAAGCTCCAGGACACAATAACAACATCAACGCCCACCTTTTTTTGCTTGAACACACACCTAAACTAGGGACACAGGAAACTGAAAGGCTATATTGCGCAGACACCCATCTGGACCTAAATCAAAATATATTTTTATGAAAATATGCTGCTGATAATATATGCCAATGGTATCTCTACCTACAGAGAGAAATGGGACAAGCCATCCAATCCCCTCGTGAGAAGGCCATAGTTACTTTTGGAGTATGAGAAAGGCAGGCATTGCAAGCCTACTGTTCACTCGAAGCTCCAGGAAATATCACACAAACCATGAGTTGCTTAATAGAGCAACCAATTTCATGTTTGTTCTAATAAAAAAATAGCAACCTCCTACTATAATAATAGCAAAAGAAACACATAAGAAGTCATGCTGATTGCGCCTACTATAATAATAGAAAAAATCATCGATTTGTGAGGAAACAAGACTAGAATTAACACTTGAGTGCTAGAGTATCGAAAACCAATTCACGTTATATTCCAATCCTCAAAGTTGTCGCACAGAAACTCATTGTTTCTTTGTTCCACCGTCCAAATCACATATGTATGAATTTGGTGAATAGATGTCAATAAAAAAATTATGGCAGTGTTTGAACATTTGTAGTCATGAGCAACGAAACTGCAGGAGGCTGGAACTGCAACTGCGTACTGGAGACGGGATACTAACCATTAGTCGCAGTAGCATGAAGAGGTGGGCAGAGGGCACCAGCTCAAGTTGGGTCAGCACCACGACCCAGGAGATATCTCGTGATAGCAGGCATCCCATAAGCCACAGAAATGGCTAGAGCAGTGTCACCAGTGTCACCTGCAATAAGTAAAACAAAAGAACCAAATTAATCTGGGATTACTTGGATGTGCAGTAGAATTGACGCCAAGAGATCGAAAGGGAACCGGATTAATTAACCTGTGAGGGTGCGCTGGTTGACATTGACGCCGTGGTCCTCGACGAGGCACCTACACATGTCCAGCCGCCCTTCCATGACTGCCACACTCAGCGCGCGTGCCCGGACACCATTTCCATGACCCCTAATAGCCAAGCATCAAACTGAAGTTCATATCTACCATCTAAACAGGACAATTAAAACCGAAGTTCATATATCGGTCTGAGTAGTAACAACATATAAATAGATTCTTAATAGGTCAGCTGGGGCATCAATCCCTACCGCTACCGGGAAACATACATACCATCTGATAACCCCAAGAGCAACATGCCACACATACATATGGCGTATGGCGTTGACAGCTCTCTTCTGGCATCACAGATTGACAGTCGACCATATCAAACACTCTATCGGCCAATCAAACGAACAGGCCATGAGAAAACATGCTTTTCAGACCAATCACACAATCTACTTCCCCATATGCATGGCCGAGAGAACGCATTCTACTAGTCTCCAAGAGACTAGACGATTAAACACCGCCGCATGTGGGTGTGTGGTCACAGAGGTGACCCGAATCGACTGCTCACTCACAGACCACCGGAGACGAGAGATCGCCCCCAAATCTAACACGGGGTAAGACCGGGGCTGAACTAATCACCCCAAAAGCAAAAGGGGCAGGACGCACACTGATGAGTGATCAGCGGTCAGTGGTTAACGGTCGGATGAGGGATCCGCGGGGGTGGAGGAGGGGGCGGGGGCCAGGGCATGTACGCGGAAGAGGTCGATGAGGATGTGGTCAAGGAGGCGGGAGAGGTCGCGGAGGAGCGCGACGTTGATACATCCATTTTGCATCATGTTTTCCTATTGTTATTTATAATGTTTTTATGCATAATAATGCTTTTTGGAGTAATTCTAATGCCTTTTCTCTCATAATATGCAAGGTTCACACAAAGAGGGAGAATACCGGCAGCTGGAATTCTAGACCTGAAAAAGCTACGTCAGGCCACCTATTCTGCACAACTCCAAATGAGCTGAAACTTCACGAAGATTTTTATGGAATATATAAGAATTATTGGAGCAAATAACTACCAGAGGGGGCCACCAGGTGGGCAAAACCCACTTGGGCGCGCCACGGCCCCTAGGCGTGCCCTGGTGGGTTGTGCCCTCCTCGGCCCACCTCCGGTGCCCCTCTTCTGGTATATAAGTCATTTTGACCTAGAAAAAATAGGAGAGGACTTTCGGGAAGAAGCACTGCTGTCTCGAGGCGGAACTTGGGCAGGAGCACTTTTACCCTCCGGCGGAGCGATTCCGCCAGGGGAACTTCCCTCCCGGAGGGGGAAATCATCGTCATCATCATCACCAACAACTCTCCCATCTTGGGGAGGGCAATCTCCATCAACATCTTCAATAGCACCATCTCCTCTCAAACCTTAGTTCATCTCTTGTGTTCAATCTTTGTACCGGAACCTTAGATTGGTGCTTGTGGGTGACTAGTAGTGTTGATTACATCTTGTAGTTGATTACTATATGGTTTATTTGGTGGAAGATTATATGTTCAGATCTATTATGCTATTTAATACCCCTCCGATCTTGAGCATGATTATCATTTGTGAGTAGTTACTTTTGTTCTTGAGGTCACGGGAGAAATCTAGTTGCAAGTAATCATGTGAACTTGATATGTGTTCGATATTTTGATGATATGTATGTTGTGATTCCCTTAGTGGTGTCATGTGAACGTCTACTACATGGCACTTCACCTTATTAGGGCCTACGGGAATGCATTGTGGAGTAGTTATTAGATGATGGGTTGCGAGAGTGACAGAAGCGTAAACCCTAGTTTATGCGCTACTTCGTAAGGGATTGATTTGGATCCAAAAGTTTAATGCTATGGTTAGATTTTATCTTAATACTTTTCTCGTAGTTGCGGATGCTTGTGAGGGGGTTAATCATAAGTAGGAGGTTTGTTCAAGTAAGAACAACACCTAAGCACCGGTCCACCCACATATCAAATTATCAAAGTAGCGAACACGAATCAAACCAACATGATGAAAGTGACTAGATGAAATTCCCGTGTACCCTCAAGAACGTTTTGCTTATCATAAGAGACCGTTTTGGCCTGTCCTTTGCCTCAAAAGGATTGGGCTACGTTGCTGCACTTTTGTTACCGTTGCCGTTACTTGCTCATTACAAATTATCTTGCTATCAAACTACTCGTTACCTATAATTTCAGTGCTTGCAGAGAATACCTTGATGAAAACTACTTGTCATTTCCTTCTGCTCCTCATTGGGTTCGACACTCTTACTTATCGAAAGGACTACGATTGATACCCTATACTTGTAGGTCATCAAGGCTCTTTTCTGGCACCGTTGCCGGGGAGTGAAGCGCTCTTGGTAAGTAGAAATTGGTAAGGAAAAATTATTACTACGTGCTGAAATTTATTGTCACTTGTTACTATGGAGAACAATCCTTTGAGGGGTTTGTTCGGGGTATCTTCACCTCGACCGGAACCACAATTAGTTGCCCCTCAACCTACTACACCTACTGAAAATATTGGTTATGAAACTCCTTCGGGTATGATAGAACAACTGCTAGCTAATCCTTACGCAGGAGATGGAACTGAACATGCTGATATGCACTTGATATATGTGGATGAAATTTGTGAATTATTTAAGCTTGCAGGTTTACACAGAGATGAAGCTAATAAGAAGGTTTTCCCTTTATCTTTGAAGGGAAAATCATTGGCATGGTATAGGCTATGCGATGATATTGGATCTTGGAATTGGAGTTGTTTGAAATTGGAATTTCACCAAATTTTTTATCCTATGCATCTAGTTCATCGTGATCGGAATTATATATATAATTTTTGGCCTCGTGAAGGAGAAAGTATCGCTCTAGCTTTGGGAGGCTTAAGTCAATGTTATATTCATGCCCCAATCATGAGCTCTCAAGAGAAATTATTATTCAGAATTTTTATGCTCGGCTTTCTCGTGATGATCAATCCATGCTCGATACTTCTTGTATTGGTTCTTTTATGAAGAAGACTATTGAATTCAGGTGGGATCTTTTAGAAAGAATTAAATGCAACTTTGAAGATTGGGAACTCGACGAAGGTAAAGAGTCAGGTATTAAGCTTAAGTTTGATTGTGTTAAATCTTTTATGAATACCGATGCTTTTCAAAAGTTTAGCACTAAATATGGACTTGACTCTAAGATAGTAGCCTCTTTTTGTGAATCATTTGCTACTCATGTTGATCTCCCTAAAGGGAAGTGGTTTAAATATCACCCACCTATTAAAGAAGAAATTAAAGAACCGGTTGTGGTTAAAGATGAAACTATCATTTATAATGTTGACCCTGTTGTTCCTACCGCTTACATCGAAAAACCACCTTTCCCTGTTAGGATAAAGGAACATGCTAAGGTCTCAACCGTGGTCAATAAAAGCTATATTAGAGCACCTAAACCTTCTGAACAAATAAAGGTAGAACCTAGTGTTGCTATGGTTAAAGATCTCTTGGTAGAAAATATAGATGGAAATGTTATTTGCTTCTATGATGAAGCTGCTAGAATTGCTAAACCTGATGAAAAGGATAAACATAGACCAGTTGGTTGCATGCCTGTTGTCTCAGTCAAAATAGGAGATCACTGTTATCATGGTTTATGTGACTTAGGTGTTAGCGTGAGTGCTATTCCCTTTACCTTATATCAAGAAATTATGAATGACATAGCACCCGCTGAGATAGAAGACATAGATGTTACTATTAAGCTTGCTAATAGAGACACCATCAGACCGCTTGGGATTGTTATAGATGTTGAAGTCTTGTGTGGGAAAATAAAATATCCTACTGATTTTCTTGTTCTTGGTTCCCCACAAGATGACTTTTGTCCCATTATCTTTGGTAGACCTTTCTTGAACACCGTTAATGCTAAAATAGATTGTGAGAAACAAACCGTCGGTGTTAGTTTTGGTGATGAGTCTCATGAGTTTAATTTTTCCAAGTTTAGTAGAAAACATCATAAGAAAGAATTGCCAAGTAAGGATGAAATAATTGGTCTTGCTTCTATTGCTGTGCCTCCTACTGACCCACTAGAACAATATTTGCTAGACCATGAAAATGATATGCATATGCATGAAAGAAATGAGATAGATAAAATTTTCTTTGAACAAGGACCTCTGCTTAAACACAATTTGCCTATTGAAACTCTAGGAGGTCCTCCTCCACCTAAAGGTGATCCTGTGTTTGAATTAAAACAATTGCCAGACACTTTGAAATATGCTTATCTTGATGAGAAAAAGATATATCCTGTTATTATTAGTGCTAACCTTTCAAAACATGAAGAAGAAAGATTATTGAAAATTCTGAAGAAGCACCGTGCTGCTATTGGGTATACTTTTGAAGATCTTAAGGGCATTAGTCCCACTCTCTGTCAGCACAAAATTAATATGGAACCTGATGCTAAACCCGTTGTTGATCACCAACGATGGTTGAATCCCAAAATGAAAGAAGTGGTAAGAACTGAAATACTGAAGATTCTGGAAGCAGGTATAATTTATCCCATAGGTGATTGTAGATGGGTAAGTCTTGTTCATTGTGTCCCTAAGAAAGGAGGTATTACTGTTGTTCCTAATGATAAAAATGAACTTATTCCACAAAGAATTGTCACTTGTTATAGAATGGTAATTGACTTTAGAAAATTAAATAAAGCAACTAGAAAAGATCATTACCCTCTGCCTTTTATTGATCAAATGCTAGAAAGACTATCTAAGCACACACACTTTTGTTTTCTCGATGGATATTCTGGTTTTTCTCAAATACATGTTTCACAACCTGATCAAGAGAAAACCACCTTTACTTGTCCTTTTGGAACTTATGCTTATAGACGTATGCCTTTTGGCTTATGCAATGCACCTGCTACTTTTCAAAGATGTATGACTGCTATGTCGTGGGAAACCACGACCACCTATGGGGCCATCAGCCCCTTTTGGTTCAGCGGGGGGATGGGCATGTTGCACAAAGAGCGGAGAAGCGTCGCGTAGCACGACAGAGATCACACGGGCAGTCTTTACCCAGGTTCGGGCCGCCGTGAGGCGTAAAACCCTACTCCTGCTTTGGTGGATTGATGGTGGATAATGGTGGTGGACGCAGCACACTCGCCCGGCAAGGTTGCTCTGGGGCGAGAGTGGCTACGCGCGTATGGATATGCGAGGGTCCAACCCTTTCTACGGTCGCCATGGGCCTCCTTTTATAGATTAAGGGGTCACCACAGTGGCAAATCAGTCTTTGCGTACTAATTACATAGCTAACAGTGCTATCATATCTAACTCTGTAGGCTGACAGAGCGCATTAAATGTGCCGCTCAGTGTCACATCACAGCTCGCCCGGCAGGCCCTGCCGGGCTGTTTTGCCAGCTTCGCGCCTGCTCGCTTGACACGTCTCAGGACAGGTGTCATATGGAGGTGTTTGCTCTAGGAAGTGGCTGCCATGTGGCAAAAAGCAGCCACTTAGTCACCTTGGAGCTTGACACCGCTTTGATTAATGACTTGCGTCGCTTGTGAGGTGGAGCGGTGGAGTGGCTTGCCTCCGCCAGCCCCGGCAGGCCTGCCGGGACGATCTGGGAGCTTGCTTCCGGGGTAAAACCCAACCCTACCAGGCTCGCCTGCCCGGCAAGGTAGGTCCTTCCCTTAGCGATGCCTTGTTCCTCTGGCTCACCTTGGCCTTCTCGACTTGCACTTGGATCCTTCAAAGGAATTGATCCTCCTTGTTTGGTCTGACCTTGGTCTTGTAATCTTGTCTCTGGCCTGTGCACAGTCTGTGCAATGGACCCAGGGTCTGTTGCACCGATAGGAGCCCCCGGGCCTGGCACGAACGTGCCGCTAGGCGTCGTCAGGGTAGGCCCTAACCAGTGCACAGGCAGAAATGTAAGGGAGGCTTCGCCCTTTGAGATCTTCTTTGCTTCTTCATTAACCTAAGCTTGGGTCAGTTTCCGATTTTCCCGCATGTCGTGCCTAGGAGGAGAGGGACAAGAAAATGCATTACGAAGCACTTATCATTTTTTAATCTTAAATTTGTAGGCACTTGCCAAATTTTAGTTCAAATAATGTAATCTCTTGTATCCATGTTTATGTTTCGTGAGATTTGTACTAGTTGATCAGCATATTTAATGAAAAAGATAAGCTTTGCCGGGCACTTGTGCATGTACGATATCCATGCAGAGGTGAAACGCCTCCATACTTTCACGTAAACAAGCAGATCCCGGTAAGCTACCTTGCCGGCACCCCATAGGACTGCTGCCGTGAGGCTGAGCCTGCCGGGCGCAGAACCCATTGGGAGAGACCAGCCCCCCGCCAACCCCTTTCAGCCAAAGGCCACTACGACCATCCTGAGCGAAGCAACGTTCGTGTCAGTAGATGGGAGCACCTTTGTTTCCGAGGCGGTGAGGTTTTCATATGCACAAGTCCTACTCACGGAACATGTATGTATAAGAGATAGAACTTATCTGTTTGGCTTGCTAGAGACTGCAGTGTTGGCTTGTCTTCGCATCCTCTTCCTAGGACTAAGTCCATGACAGGAGCCTGCAGTTTATGCAAATGAAGATGATGCCAGATGCAATCTATCTACATGATCATGCAACCTATCTACATGAATCATGCGATGATTATGATATGCTTATGGATGCATGTAACTTGTCAGGGGCCCCCAGCGCTTCATTTGTTTCTCTGTTTCTCAGGGGCTGCGCCTGGCTTTGTACAAGGGGTTACATGCAGCTAAGGCAAGGCCTGTACAAAATGGTGGCTACCAGGCAGGGCCCGACAGTCGCGCCTTATGGGTAGAACTTGCGGAGATGCTTAATATTCCATGAGTTTTGCAGTTGAATGCCATCTCCGGTCTCCAGACGGACTGCGCCAGGTCTGGTGACTCGTACTACCCGGTAAGGGCCTTCCCACTTCGGCGGCAGCTTGTTTGTACCCTTGGCGGACTGAACGCGCCTAAGGACAAGGTCACCTTCCTGAAAACACCGGGCATGAACCCTGCGGCTATGATAGCGACGCAGGGCTTGCTAATAGTGTGCAGCACGCGTAGCAGCCCGGAGACGGTTCTCCTCGAGAAGCACGACGTCGTCACGCATGTGATGTTCCTGCGCTACTTCATCGTAGGCAAGCACTCGAGGTGACCCGTAAATGAGTTCCGTGGGGATAACTGCTTCTGCCCCATAGACTATGGAGAAGGGAGTCTGCCCGGTAGCTCGGTTTGGTGTCGTTCTGAGGGACCAAAGAACCACCGGCAGCTCATTGATCCATTGCCTGCCGTGCTTCCGCAGCTTATCAAACATTCTTGTCTTGAGTTCTCGCAACACTTCAGTGTTTGCCCTCTCAGCTTGTCCATTGCTTCTGGGATGTGCGACAGAGGCAAATGAGATCTTGCTTCCGAGGGCATGAACATATTACATGAAGGCACGGCTCGTGAACTGGGTGCCGTTGTCGGTGATGATCCGGGCAGGGACCCCAAAACGGCACACCAATCCTTTCAAGAACTTGATAGCTGACTGAGCAGTCACCTTTCTCACGGCATCTACTTCCGGCCACTTTGTAAACTTGTCGATTGCAACGAACAAGAATTCAAAGCCCCCGACAGCTCGGGGGAAAGGGCCGAGGGTATCGAGCCCCCAGACCGGAAACGGCCATGACAAAGGGATTGTCTGGAGTGCTTGGGCAGGCAAATGAATATTTTTGGAATGGACTTGACAGGCTTCACACTTGGTGATGAGCTCAACTGCATCTTGGAGGGCTGTGGGCCAATAAAATCCTTGCCGGAATGCTTTCCCAACCAAGGCCCTTGATCCAATGTGGGAGCCGCACATGCCTTTGTGTATCTCTGCCAGCAGTTCCTTTCCTCCTTCCCAGCAAATGTACTTCAATTTCACACCATTGGGCCTTCTTCTGTATAGTGTGTCATCGACAAACTGATACATACTGGCCCTTCGGGCTACTCTTTCAGCTTCTTCTTGCTCTTCGGGAAGTTCTCCGGTTTGGGGGAAATGGACTATGTGCCTTGCCCAAGTTGGAGCTTGAGGCTCGACAACGAGGACTAGCAGCACCTCCTCATTCGTGGGGGCGCATCCCTCGATCGCGGGGACCAGCGTCCCGGCAGGAGGGTGCAGCCCGGCAATCGAAGGGGAGTTGTTTCCGGCAGGATCACTGCCAGGAGCCCCAAAAGGCTCTACCGGGAGAGGCTTACCGGAGTCCAATTTCCTCCTCTTTCGGGCCATTGTTAGCGGGGATACGGAGCGCTGAGTAAGATGGAGAACAAAAGTTCCTGGTTCCACAGGAAGCTTCTGCGCAGCGCACTTTGACAGGTGATGAGCAATGTTGTTTTCCGCACGGGGTACGTGCTCTGTTTGCAACCCGTCAAAGCGCTCCTCTAATCTTCTCACTTCCTCGACGTATGCCTCCATCAATGGGCTTTGGTAATCCTTGTTGACTTGTCTCACCACCAGTTGTGAATCTCCTCAAATGATCAGCTTCTTTATTCCCAACTCTGTGGCAATCCTAAGCCCGGCAAGAAGCCCTTCATATTCTGCTGTATTGTTGGTCGCCTCCTCCCGGGGAAAGTGCATCTGGATGACGTACCTCAGGTGCTCTCCAGTGGGAGCCACGAGAAGCACGCAAGCCCCTGCACCTTGTAGGGAGAAGGCACCATCGAAATACATGGCCCATTCTTGGGGCGCTTCCTTGCCGGGGACAACTGTTTCCTATACTTCTTCATCAGGGGTTGGCGTCCATTCTGCAATAAACTCTGCCATCGCCCTGCTCTGGATTGTTGATGTGCTTTCAAACTTCAGGCCAAAGCTGGATAACTCCAATATCCACTCCACTATCCTGCCGGTGGCCTCTGGGTTTCGAAGTATCCTTTGCAACGAGAAGCGGGTGACAACTGTGATCTCATGGGCTCGGAAGTAGTGGCGCAGTTTCCTTGAGGCCATGACAAGGCCAAAGGTCAATTTTTGCACGCCAGAATACCTGGATCTAGCCCCCTGCAACAGTGAGTTGACGAAGTATACTAGGCGCTGCACCACCCTCTTCCTTGCCGTGTCCTTGGGGTTGTTTCCGCTGCTGTGCTCCTCTTTGTCCTGATCCGTATCTGGCCTTGCTAGGCCTTTCTCTTCCTCTTCCCCGGGCGGGACACTTGCTGAGGTGTCTGCTTCTTCTACTTCCCGCTGCGCTACTAGGGCCGCACTAACCACTTGATTAGTTGCTGCCAGATATAGCAGCAACGGCTCTTGTGGTTTGGGTGCGACCAAAGTAGGCATAGAAGACAAGTAGGCCTTCAAATCTTGTAGCACTGTATCTACTTCCGGGGTCCACTTCATGGGTCCTGCCCTCTTCAAAATCTTGAAGAACGGCAAGGCGTGCTCGGCAGACTTGAGGATGAATCTGCTAAGCGCGGCAACGCATCCTGTCAAATGCCTCACATCCTTAACTGTCTTGGGTGCCTGTATCTGCTCAATAGCCTTGATCTTATCGGGGTTGGCCTCTATCCCACAGTGGGACACAAAGAAACCAAGTAGCTTTCCGGAGGGAACACCATACACGCACTTCTCCGGATTCAGTTTCAAGTTGATCTTGCGCAGATTAGCAAATGTCTCTTCTAAATCCTGGATGAGGGTTGATCTGTCCTTGGTCTAGACCACAATATCATCCATATAGGCTTCAATGTTCCTGTGCAACTGTGGTTCAAAGCCAATCTGGACTGCTCTTGCAAAAGTGAACCCGGCACTCTTCAACCCGAAAGGCATGCGCACAAAGTAGTATGTGCCGCATGGGGTGATGAATGAGGTCTTTTCTTCGTCTTCCTTGGACATAAAAATCTGATGGTATCCAGAGTATGCATCCAGAAAAGAGAGCAACTCACATCCTGAAGTAGAATCCACGATCTGGTCAATGCACGGCAAGGGAAATGGGTCCTTTGGGCATGCCTTGTTCAGATCCGTGAAATCTATGCAAAGCCTTCATTTTCCATTAGCCTTGCGCACAACCACTGGGTTTGCTAACCATGTTGGATGCAGTACTCCTTTAACCAAACCACCTACTTCAAGTTTCTTGATTTCCTCGGCAATAAACTGCTGCTGCTCCAAGGCCTGCTTCCGAACCTTCTGCTTGATGGGCCGGGCATGTGGGCAGACAACAAGGTGGTGCTCGATTACCTCCCTGGGAACACCAGGGATATCAGATGGTTGCCAGGCAAACACATTGATATTCGCCCGCAAGAAGGCAATGAGCGCGCTTTCCTATTTGTCATCAAGGGTGGCACTGATAGTGAAAGTACCATCAGTGCCAGCCAGCCCTGCCATGACATTTTTCACTTGGGGTGGAGCAGCCTTGGATCTCTTGTTGTTTGAACTCTCTGGCGTGTCATCAACGGGCACGGCACATTCCATAGAGGTACGCTTCCCGGATTCCTTGACAGTGCCTCTGCTATGCTTTTCCTTGGAGGGAACTGTGGCTTCCGCGACCTCCACCACGACCGCGTCCCGGTACATCTTATCCACGCAAATAATTGTGTCTTTCTTGTCCGACGGAACGGAAATGACGCCCATTGGCCCTGGCATCTTCAAGGGCATAGTGGGATGCTGCCATGCATTTGGCCAGGGCCAGGCGCCCAAGGATCCTGTTGTACGGTAGGGGGAGGTCAACCACATCAAACACAACTTTCTCAGTCCTGTAGTTCAACTCTCCTCCAAATTTCACTGGCAACGTAACCTTTCCCTTAGGACGGCTCCTGCCGGGATTGACTCCTTGAAACGTGCCTGTGGCCTTAAGTTCTTCCTCTGCTATCTGGAGTTTGCTGATAACCTTTGGGGAAATCAGATTCAACCCGGCCCCGCCGTCAACCAGCATCTTTGTGACCTTGAGGTAGCGAATTGTTGGTGATACCAACAACGGCAAGCACCCTATCGCTGTAATGCAGTCGGGGTGGTCCTCTTCATCAAAGATGATGGGCATGCGTGACCACTTGAGCGGCTTCCGAGAAGCTGCCGCTGGCTCCACGACATTGACTTCACGCGCCCACTATTTAAGTTGGCAGTGAGAGGAGTGCAAAGATGCACCCCCGTCAATGCACAAGGCGTCAGTGGCCTTCTGGAATTCCTGCTCGCTGGTTTCCTCTTCATTCCCTCCATCACTCTCATTACTGCAATCCTCCTCCTCTCTGCCTTTGGTGGGTTTCCCTTGGTTCCGAAGAGCCTTGCCAGGGCAATTTTCTTCACCACCCCGGCCCTTCCCGCCAGCGCCATTCTGACCTTTTTCCTTATCGCGCTTCTCATACTCAGCCTTCTGTCTCTTGACGAGCTGCTCAACCTGATGACACTCCTGGAGATCATGGCCCTTGGTCCGATGAATCTTACAATACGGCCCATCACTTTTCCCAGCTTTCTCGGCAGCCGCCGCCTCCCGGCAGTCAGCGCATACGGTAGCCTCCTTGCCGGGGGCTTCAGCCTTGGCCTCCTTGCCGGTACTAGGCGTGCCTGACCCCTTAACAGTCATCACTGTCTTATCCTTGTGCTTCTTGTTCTACTTCTTCTTACTGATGGTTTCGTCGTCATCTTCTGAGTCGATGTCGACGCAATCTTCCTCTCCAGGAAGTTTCCTCCCCTCCTCCACCCGAGCACATTTGTCCACAAAACTGTAGAGCTCCTTCACAGTCTTGGGCAACCGAACGTTCATCTTGGAACGTATCCGGCGGTTGCGCATGTTGGACTGGAAGGCAGCTATCACGGCAGCTGGGTGGATATCTGGGATATTTCTGTGGACTCGACTAAATCCCTGCAAGTACTTCCGTAGAGTTTCTCCCTCTTTCTTCTGGAGAAGCTGCAGGTCGTTGGGCCGCCCTGGTTCTTGATGGCCACCCGTGAAGGCACCAATGAACTCGTGGCATAGGTCAGCCCAGGTCGAAATGGAGTTCTCTGGCAGGTGCATCAGCCAAGACCTCACATTTGACTTGAGGGCCAAAGGGAAGTAGTTGGCGAACACCTTCCCATCTCTTCCCCTGGCAGCTTGAACAGCGATGGTGTAGATGCTCAAGAACTCTGCCGGGTTTAGTCTCCTATCATACTTCTCGGGTATCTCTGGCTTGAACGTGCGAGTGGACGGCCAACGGACTTGCCGCAACTCACGGGTGAAGGCAGGGCACCCAACCTCGAAAGGCAGGCACCCGCCATCTCCGAGCGCGGGCTCGTCGACATCGGGGCCATCGCACCCATTGGACCGGCGGGGGTTGTCGCGGCGCCGCTCGTCGATGACGCGCGCGCCTTCCCTTCGCCTGCCCTCCGGGGCACGCTGTCGGCCTTGACGCACTCGACGGTCTGACGAGGCCATCGAGACGTCATCGAGTGCTTGGTTTTGCGGCTCCCGGGCGGCTTGCCGTGGTGGGGATTGCACCGTGAGGGTGGCCCCTCCCGTACGACCAGCCGCACGAGCCGTCGTTGCTGCCTGGGAAGGCCGTGGCGGTCCGGCCCGCTGTGATCCTTCCGCCTCGGCAAAACCAATCAGACTTTGGATGGTGGCTCGCCACTCATCCATCTGGTCTGCCGCTGGTGGAAATCTCAACAGCAATTGGGCTCGCGCCATGGCCTCTGAGGCAGTGCTTGGCATAGGTGATGACGATGTAGATCATAGTGTCGCTCGGCTCCGACGTTGCCGGTGGCGACCGCGCCGCGCCCTTGCTGTTGCGAACTTGCCGTTTGGACGGCATGATGACGCGGCGGAGGCGCCTGAGGGCCAGTGGCTCCGTTGGGCACAGTAGCTGGGTCAGGCCGCCTCGGGGGTGGCGCGTGCCCTGCGGTCGCGCCCGCAGCGGGGGCGGCCGGAGGGTTGCGATTCGCCCCAGAACGAGCATCATCACTGTGGCTGTGCCCGTTGGCGAGATGAAGGGGTTCAAGCGGAATGATCCCTCCATCCGTACCTCATGGAGCATGACCGTCAGGATGTTGCTGATGCTGTCCTTCCCCGGTACCTCCCGTTCCTGCTTCAGCCATGGGGGAGGTGGAGAAGGTGCCGCCTGCGCCGACCACGTCCCCCGCAGTATCCACACCCTCGCGAGCCCCCGCATTCCCCACGACATCAGCGGTCGCGGGCGGCGTAGCCTTCGAGGTGGACGGGTGATTTACAGCTCCGGGCTTCCTCTTGGGCGCCATAGTCGATGACGCCGTCGGAGACGAAAATGTCGATGAAGATGATGCGCAGCGTACGCTTTTGGTTTCATGCAAGTGATCCCCCTACCTGGCGTGCCAAAGATGTCGTGGGAAACCACGGCCACCTATGGGGCCATCAGCCCCTTTTGGTTCGGCTGGGGGATAGGCACGTTGCACAAAGAGCGGAGAAGCGTCGTGCAGCACGACAGAGATCACACGGGCAGTCTTTACCCAGGTTCGGGCCGCTGTGAGGCGTAAAACCCTACTCCTGCTTTGGTGGATTGATGGTGGATAATGGTGGTGGACGCATCACACTCGCCCGGCAAGGTTGCTCTGGGGGCGAGAGTGGCTACGCGCGTATGGATATGCGAGGGTCCAACCCTTTCTACAGTCACCATGGGCCTCCTTTTATAGATTAAGGGGTCACCACAGTGGCAAATCAGTCTTTGCGTACTGATTACATAGCTAACAGTGCTATCATATCGAACTCTGCAGGCTGACAGAGCGCATTAAATGCGTCGCTCAGTGTCACATCACAGCTCGCCCGGCAGGCCCTGCCGGGCTGTTTTGCCAGCTTCGCGCCTGCTCCCTTGACACGTCTCAGGACGGGTGCCATATGGAGGTGTTTGCTATAGGAAGTGGCTGCCATGTGGCAAAAAGCAGCCACTTAGTCACCTTGGAGCTTGACACCGTTTTGATTAATGACTTGTGTCGCTTGTGAGGTGGAGCGGTGGAGTGGCTTGCCTCCGCCAGCCCCGGCAGGCCTGCCAGGACGATCTGGGAACTTGCTTCTGGGGCAAAACCCAACCCTGCCAGGCTCGCCTGCCCGGCAAGGTAGGTCCTTCCCTTAGCGATGCCTTGTTCCTCTGGCTCACCTTGGCCTTCTCGACTTGCACTTGGATCCTTCAAAGGAATTGATCCTCCTTGTTTGGTCTGACCTTGGTCTTGTAATCTTGTCTCTGGCCTGTGCACAGTCTGTGCAACAGACCAGGGTCTGTTGCACCGACATGCTATATTCTCTGATTTTTGTGAAAAGATTGTTGAGGTTTTCATATATGATTTTTTCGTTTATGGAACTTCTTTTGATGATTGCTTAAGAAAGCTTGATCAAGTTTTGGAGAGATGCGAGCAAACTAATCTTGTCTTGAATTGGGAGAAGTGCCACTTTATGGTTAATGAAGGTATTGTCTTGGGACATAAAATTTCTGAATGAGGTATTGAGGTGGATAAAGCTAAAGTTGACGCAATTGAGAAAATGCCATGCCCTAAAGATATCAAAGGTATCCGTAGTTTCCTCGGTCATGCTGGTTTCTATAGGAGATTTATTAAAGACTTCTCTAAAATTTCTAGGCCTCTTACAAATCTTTTACAACAGGATGTTTCATTTGTTTTTTATGATGATTGTGTAGAAGCCTTTGAAACACTTAAGAAAGCCTTAATTTCTGCACCTATTATTCAACCACCTGATTGGAACTTGCCTTTTGAAATTATGTGTGATGCTAGTGATTATGTTGTTTGTGCTGTTTTAGGACAAAGAGTTGATAAGAAACTAAATGTTATCCATTATGCTAGCAAAACTCTAGCCAGTGCCCAAAGAAATTATGCTACTACTGAAAAATATTTTTTAGCAGTTGTGTTTGCTTGTGATAAATTGAGATCTTACATTGTTGATTCTAAAGTGATTGTTCACACTAATCATGCTGCTATTAAATATCTTATGAAAAAGAAAGATGCTAAACCTAGACTCATTAGGTGGGTTCTCTTGCTACAAGAATTTGACTTGCATATCATCGATGGAAAAGGAGCTGAGAACCCCATAGCTAATAACTTGCCTATGTTAGAAAATATTCTTGATGACCCACAACCTATTAATGATAGTTTTCCTGATGAGCAATTAGCTGCAATAAATGTCTCTCATAACACCCCTTGGTATGCTGACTATGCAATAAATGTCTCTCAAAACACCCCTTGGTATGCTGACTATGCAATAAATGTCTCTCATAACACCCCTTGGTATGCTGACTATGCAATAAATGTCTCTCATAACACCCCTTGGTATATACCACCTAGCTTCACTTACCAACAAAAGAAAAAATTCTTCTATGATTTAAGACATTACTTTTGGGATGATCCACATCTTTATAAAGAAGGAGTACATGGTATTATTAGACATTGTGTACCTGAGCATGAACAGGGACAAATCCTACGAAAATGTCACTCCGAAGCTTACGGAGGGCATCATGCGGGAGACAGAACTACTCACAAGGTATTGCAATCTGTTTTTTATTGGCCTACTCTCTTCAAGGATGCCTGTAAGTTTGTTTTATCTTGTGATGAATGTTAAAGAATTGGTAATATTGGTAAGCGTCAGGAAATGCCTATGAATTATTCTCTTGCTGTTGAACCATTTGATGTCTGGGGTTTCAATTACATGGGACCTTTTCCTTCCTCTAATGGGTATACACATATTTTGGTTGCTGTTAATTATGTCACTAAGTGGGTAGTAGAAGCTATTCCAACTAGTAGTGCTGATCACAACACCTCTATTAAAATGCTTAAGGAAGTTATTTTCCCAAGGTTTGGAGTCCCTAGATATTTAATGACTGATGGTGGTTCACATTTTATTCATGGTGCTTTCCATAAAATGCTTGCTAAGTTTGATGTTAACCATAGAATTGCATCCCCCTATCATCCTCAGTCTAGTGGTCAAGTTGAACTTAGCAATAGAGAAATAAAATTAATTTTACAAAAAATTGTCAATAGGTCCCGAAAGAATTGGTCTAAGAAATTAGACTATGCACTTTGGGCTTACCGAACAGCATATAAAAATCCCATGGGTATGTCTCCTTGCAAAATGGTTTATGGAAAAGCTTGTCATTTGCCTCTTGAGTTAGAACATAAAGCATATTGGAAATTAAAGAACTCAACTATGATTTCAAACTTACCGGTGAAAATAGGTTATTTGATATTAGCTCACTAGATGAATGGAGAACCCAAGCTTATGAAAATGCCAAGTTATTCAAAGAAAAAGTCAAAAGGTGGCATGATAAAAGAATCCAAAAGCGTTTGTTCAAAGTTGGATAATATGTTCTTTTGTACAACTCTCGTTTCAGATTCTTTGCAGGAAAACTTCTCTCCAAATGGGAAGGACCTTATGTTATCGAGGAAGTTTATCGATCTAGAGCTGTAAAAATAAATAATGCCGAAGGCACTAACCCGAAGGTTGTCAACGGGCAAAGAATAAAACATTATATCTCAGGTACGCCCATTAATGTTGAAAGCAATATTATCCAAACTATGACACCGGAAGAACACATAAAACAAACCTTCCGAAACACTCCAGAATCGTGAAAAAAGAGAGGAGGTATGTGATACAGTAAGTAAATAAACTCCGAAAAATCCGCAAAAATATTTTCTGTCAGTTTTGGAATATATTAAAAGTTAGGAAAATAAGAAACAATCAGGAAGGCACCCCTAGTGGGCACAAGACACCAGGGCGCGCTTGGCTTGCCAAGCGTGCCCAGGTGGGTTGTGCCCACCACGGGTACCTTCCGGACTCCATTTTTCTCCCGTTTGCTTGTTTCCAAAGATAAAAAATCTTTATATACCCCCCGTACCTATTGACCACCGTATCGCGAAGAAATCTTCTGTTTTCTTTTCTCGCTGTTTTCTGACAGATCTGAAAATATGTCGTCTCAAGATTCCGAGGAGGAGTGCCCAGTTTCTTATCAGCCTTTAGATAAAAATATCTTCAAGGACACCTATCCCTACATATGGTTCTCCGATGAGGAAGATGAAGATGAACCAGTCCCTCCTCGTTTCAAGCATGAAAGCATGAAGGCGTTATGCAAGAGGATAATGAAGCTTGAGACGGAGAACGATGAGTTGAGGATGGATAACTTTACTCTCCGACGTAAGCTGGAGAAAGAGAAGGATAAACCTACTACCTCATCACCACCTCCTTCTTCATCACCAAAGGAGACTTGATTATCGGGTATGGGCACTCCCCTTGGCTTGTGCCAAGCTTGGGGGAGGTGCCCCGGTATCGTATCACGTCCATTATCTTTTGCCTTTACTTATCTTAGTTCGATCCTTAGTTATCTTTAGATTTAATTGAATAAAAGTTTAGTTCGATCCTTTCTTTTCAAGTGCTTGCTTAGTGATCTGTCCCTGTAATCATGTGCGAGATATATAATAAAGTTTAGTTTTGTTTTCTTTACTTTCATGTTCACTA
This sequence comes from Thinopyrum elongatum, assembly GCA_011799875.1. Classification (NCBI taxonomy): domain Eukaryota; kingdom Viridiplantae; phylum Streptophyta; class Magnoliopsida; order Poales; family Poaceae; genus Thinopyrum; species Thinopyrum elongatum. The sequence goes on from CM022299.1 coordinate 395,467,230, forward strand.
AAAGGAAAGGAAATAAATGTAAAAGATCATCTGCTAATCTTATGGTAAGTAATGACATCACATAAGGAAGAGTATAAGTAGAAAATTTTATTGGAGATTTACAAACATAGCATTGGTCAATGATGCAATTCATGAAAGAATTAATAAGGGAAGAGAAGATTCACATGCAAATACACTATCTTGGACATCTTTTATGATTGTGAGCCCTCATCAAAATATTATATGCCAAAATTGTTGACGTTGGACAAGGAAGACAACGTAATGATTTATGTTTGTTCATATTCACATAGAAGTTATATTGTCATAGATCCTTTAACATGTGGTGCTTGCCCCTATCTTTGCTAGCCAAAAATTCCGCACTAAGTAGAGATACTACTTGTGCATCCAAAACCCTTAAACCCAAATCTTTTTTTGAGAGTCCACTATACCTACCTATGGATTGAGTAAGATCCTTCAAGTAAGTTGTCATCGGTGCAATAAGGCAATAAAAATTGCTTCTAAATGTGTTAGATCATTTAGTGTAAGAGAAAATTGAGCGTTGTACGAACTTGTGATGGCAAAGAATAAAAGTGACAGACTGCATAATAAAGGTTGCTATCATAAGGGGCAATATAACGTGACGTTCTTTTGCACTAAGAGATTGAGCATACAACCAAAAAGCGCATGGCAACCTCTGCTTCCCTCTGCGAAGGGCCTATCTTTTACTTTTATGTATTTACTTTTATGCAAGAGTCAAAATATCTCTCTATTCCTTTTTATTTTCTCTTTTGGCAAGCACCATGTGGTGAAGAAAGATCTAGGCACATATATCCAGTTGGATATGGGTGGGCATGAGTTATTATTGTTGACATCACCCTTGAGGTGAATACGTTGGGAGGCGAAACTATAGGCCCCTATCTTTCTATGTGTATGGTTGAAACTTTTTGCTCATGTGTATGCGGTGAGTGTTAGCAATCATAGAAGACTATATGATGGTTGAGTATGTGGGCTTGCCAAAAAGGTACCGATACATGACCCTTCCTGAAAACATGATGAATTGTAGTTGCAAAGTTGACTGAGAACATAGTTTGTTGATTTTCAATAGAGTTTATGCTTTATACATCGATGTTGTGATGCATTGTTACTTGTTCATGAGAAGTTTATGATAAAAGTTTTGTGACAAAAGTTCTATAATAAAGTTTGTTGCTGTTATAATAATATACATGATTCTTCTATGTTCGTATTTTGATTTTATCGACACCTCTCTCTCTAAGCATGTGGACATGTTTTTCGATTTCGGTTTTCGCTTGAGGACAAGCGAGGTCTAAGCTTGGGGGAGTTGATACGTCCATTTTGCATCATGTTTTCCTACTGTTATTTCTAATGTTTTTATGCATAATAATGCTTTTTGGAGTAATTCTAATGCCTTTTCTCTCATAATATGCAAGGTTCACAAAAAGAGGGAGAATACCGGCAGCTGGAATTCTGGACCTGAAAAAGCTACGTCAGGCCACCTATTCTGCACAACTCCAAATGAGCTAAAACTTCACAGAGATTTTTTATGGAATATATAAGAATTATTGGAGCAAGTAACTACCAGAGGAGGGCCCACCAGGTGGGCACAACCCACCTGGGAGCGCCAGGGCCCCCAGGCGCGCCCTGGTGGGTTGTGCCCTCCTCGGCCCACCTCCGGTGCCCCTCTTCCGGTATATAAGTCATTTTGACCTAGAAAACATAGGAGAGGAATTTCGGGACGAAACGCCACCGTCTCGAGGCGGAACTTGGGCAGGAGCACTTTTGCCCTCCGGCGGAGCGATTCCGCCGGGGGAACTTCCCTCCCGGAGGGGGAAATCATCGTCATCATCATCACCAACAACTCTCCCATCTTGGGGAGTGAAATCTCCATCAACATCTTCAACATCACCATCTCCTCTCAAACCCTAGTTCATCTCTTGTGTTCAATCTTTGTACCGGAACCTTAGATTGGTGCTTGTGGGTGACTAGTAGTGTTGATTACATCTTGTAGTTGATTACTATATGGTTTATTTGGTGGAAGATTATATGTTCAGATCCATTATGCTATTTAATACCCCTCTGATCTTGAGCATGATTATCATTTGTGAGTAGTTACTTTTGTTCTTGAGGTCACGGGAGAAATCCAGTTGCAAGTAATCATGTGAACTTGATATGTGTTCGATATTTTGATGATATGTATGTTGTGATTCCCTTAGTGGTGTCATGTGAACATCGACTACATGGCACTTCACCTTATTAGGGCCTAAGAGAATGCATTGTGGAGTAGTTATTAGATGATGAGTTGCGAGAGTGACAGAAGCTTAAACCCTAGTTTATGCGCTACTTCGTAAGGGATTAATTTGGATCCAAAAGTTTAATGCTATGGTTAGATTTTATCTTAATACTTTTCTCGTAGTTGCGGATGCTTGCGAGGGGGTTAATCATAAGTAGGAGGTTTGTTCAAGTAAGAACAACACGTAAGCACCGGTCCACCCACATATCAAATTATCAAAGTAGCGAACATGAATCAAACCAACATGATGAAAGTGACTAGATGAAATTCCCGTGTACCCTCAAGAACATTTTGCTTATCATAAGAGACCGTTTTGGCCTGTCCTTTGCCTCAAAAGGATTGGGCTACCATGCTGCACTTTTGTTACCGTTACCGTTACTTGCTCGTTACAAATTATCTTGCTATCAAACTACTCGTTACTTATAATTTCAGTGCTTGCAGAGAATACCTTGTTGAAAACTACTTGTCATTTCCTTCTGCTCGTCGTTGGGTTCGACACTCTTACTTATCGAAAGGACTACGATTGATCCCCTATACTTGTGGGTCATCAGGCATCAAGGGTGAGGGCAAGCAGGGTGGGGGCGGGGCGCATCGGCTCCAGATCTGGATCTCGCCCTCGTTTTGTAGCACGCTAGCGAACAAAACCCTAGCAACTCGAGACGGTCGCGCTTGTCCGCTGGAGGACGCGTGCGCCGGATCTCGCCGGACAGGAGGGAAGTGTGGAGCGTGGGGGTCAAGTTGGTGTGATGGGCGCCATCAATTCCTGTCGGAGGTCGCCGGGATCGGGCGCCGTCGGTGGCGGTGGCAAGGGGATTCATCAGGAAGAGAGATGGGTACGAGGAAGGAGGAGTGCGGGGGTGTGGGTTGGGCTTCGTGGGGTGAGAGGGTGAGGGGGTAAGCACTACCGTTGGATCCGGGAGCATCCGACGGTGTTTGATGCATGATCCGTGTGAGACATCCACGGACCAATCAGAATGCAGTACGACGTTATGACCATCTAAATTGGTCGTAGTTGATTAAAAATAACGTGTTAAAATCATGTAAGCTATTTTATGACCTGAGAAATTCAAAAAAAATGGAATATATTTGCATAAGTTTGCATCTTAAAATAGTTTGTTCAAATGAGATTATATTCAGCACAAATTTGCATCTTGGAATGAGAAACAATGTTGCCTAAGGAAATTTTCATTTTCTTTGCACGGAAATTTCATTTTCCAGTTTTCGAGTGTCCAAAATGAGTTTTTTTTGTGAAGGACATACCATATATTTGTTGCAAAATTGGACCAAATCAATTTTCAAAAATATTAGGCCATATTTAATGTACAATTGACCAAATGGTTGGGTGTCAAAAGTTTTGATCCACCTCTCGGGAAAAAGACAAATTACCGCCGATTCAGCTGGAAGCGGGTCAAATATGAAATGCAACTGCCTTATAGTTTGCTCTTTATTTTTTCCAAAAAATCATTTCTAGGTACATAAGTATCTATTTAATCAGAGAAACACCAAAAGTTCTCCAAGATTCAACCACTAGCTAGGAACGGTCATGCCCGCCATTTTAACCGCATTTTGAAATGAGCATGAAAATTTTAAAAAAATCAAAAAAATTAGAAAACCTTCGCATTGTGCCATTATTTGTGACCAAGTCATCAGGAAAAATAATAAACTTGTAATACGACAATTATTTTTAAAAAGTGTTCTCATAAATGAGTTATCATGTGTGAAGATTCATGGCTTTCAAGCCAAATGATCAATCTTATGGCCACATTCATGACATTGTTTGTTGAAATGATCTCATATTATGCACAAGGGTGAATCTTGGAATGGAAAACAATGTTGCCTAAGGAAGTTTTCATTTTCTTTGGACGAAAAATTCATTTTCCATTTTTCGAGTGCCTAAAATGAGTTTTTTTTTCTGAAGGACCTACCATATATTTGTTGCAAAATTGGACCAAATCAATTTTATAAAATATTAGGCCATATTTATTGCACAATTGACCAAATGGTTGGGTGTCAAAAGCTTTTATCCACCTCTCATGAAAAAGACAAATTTCCACCGATTCAACTGGAAGCGGGTCAAATATGAACTGCAACTGCATCATAGTTTGCTCTTTATTTTTTACAAAAATCATTTCTAGGTACATAAGTATCTATTTAATCAAAGAAACACCAAAAGTTTTCCAAGATTCAACCACTAGCGAATGGTCATGCCCGTCGTTTTGATCGCATTTTGAAATGGGCATGAAAAATTCAAAAAAATCTAAAAATTGCAAAACCTTCGCATTGTGTCATTATATGTGACCAAGTAATCAGTAAAAATAATAAACTTGTAATACGGCAATTATTCTTAAAAAGTGTTCTCATAAATGAGTTATCATGTGTGAAGATTCGTGGCTTTCAAGCCAAATGATCAATCTTATGGCCACATTCATGACATAGTTTGTTGAAATGATCTCATATTGTGCACAAGGGTGAATCTTGGAATGGCAAACAATGTTGCCTAAGGAAGTTTTCATTTTCTTTGGATGAAAAATTCATTTTCCATTTTTCGAGTGCCCAAAATGAGGTTTTTTTTGTGAAGGACCTAACGTAAATTCGTTGCAAAATTGGACCAAATCAATTTTATAAAATATTAGACCATATTTAATGCACAATTGACCAAATGGTTGGGTGTCAAAAGTTTTGATCCACCTCTTGTGAAAAAGATAAATTTCTGCCGATTCAGTTGGAAGTGAGTCAAATTTGAACTGCAACTGCCTTATAGTTTGCTCTTTATTTTTTTTCCAAAAATCATTTCTAGGTACATAAGTATATATTTAATCAGAGATACATGTTGTGGTAGCAATACGTCGAGATTTGGACGGTGGCTGAGGGCCCCAACTCCAGAGCGCGTAAACTGGAATGCCCGCCGCGTGGTCACCGCGTGACCGTGGCGTTGCCATGCGTTCTGGGTGGCCTAGGCATGTCTGGTGGGTTGGGCACTCCCCTAGTAGGTGTTAGGAAGAAGAAGGCTAAACTAAGCTCAAACATGGTGGTGGGGAAAATGTGTTTAGCTCACGAGGAGACTGAACTAAGCTCAAACATGGTGGTGTTTGATTGGTGATGGGGACAATGCACATGGCCAATGGGCCTGAGTTTTGGCCGAGGATTATAATATACTAAGGAGACTGTCTTGGCAAATTTATAGCTCAAATGGAGGAGCCCAGATGTCACTTTCTTTGTAATGTACCACACTGGACAGAAATATGAATGTTGAAGCTGCGCTCAAATGAATGAATGGATTGAGCTGAAATTTGGAGGAGGATGATAATTTGGGCATATGAAGGCATTGTAAAAATTTCATACCATTTGGATAAATAAAAATGGTACTTCCTTCACAGTCCTCTCCACTAAACAAAAAATTGGGAAATATATTGAGGGAAATTGGCTAAATTAAATGAGATAAAATTTGGTGGAGGGAGGTTCTATGGGTAGGGTCATGTCCTGGTAAATTTTTAGCGATTATAAATTAATATAAAATCTAGTTGCTTCACAAACTGAAAATATTACCAGAAACAAAGATTAGATGGTGAGCTCACATGGATTGTTAGATGGGGCTCAAATTTTGTGGAGAGCTATGATTTGGGCATATAGAAGATGTGGCAAAAATTCAACTCATTAGGATATGCCTAGCTAGTACTTCCTTCACGACAGTTCTAGCTTAACAGAAACTTTGGAAATTTTCTGAGGAAGATTTACTAGGAAAATGGAGCTGAATTTTGTTACGAGGCAATGATTTGGATAGTAAAGAGTGCCCAAATTTTTTGGGAATTTTGGGAATGACAGAAATATAGGCTGCTTCACAACCTAGGGCAAAAATTAACACATGGATATGACACATAGGCAAAACTGATGAGGTGGCGCCTAGTCATGGCAATGCACCACAATTTACAAGGCTATGACCATCTATATTGGTCATAATCAGCTAGAAATAAGGCAGCGGACCAGTGTTGTCTGCTTTATGACCATTTCGTGTAAGGAAATTACGACCTTTCTGACCAAAATGCTCGTTATGGTTTAGGGTTTGGAGCCCCCCGAGTAGCTTATGCCCAGTTGGTCTAAAATGGTCGTAGATTTATGACCATTTCTTCCAGGGTCACTGACAGAAGGTCACAAGTTGACATATTTCTTGTAGTGACAATTTCATCAATTTCAGCATTCTCAAATTCTTTAGCTTTAGCAAGTTGTTCATCAAGAAATTCACCTAGTGGCATAGTTTTATCAAGCATAGTACTGGCATCATCAATAGCGTCATTCATAGCAGAAGTAGCATCATCAATTACTTGCGACATATCAAAATTAATAGCATGTGGTGGTGTCGCAAGTCTACTGAAAATAGAAGGTGAATCAAGTGCAGAGCTAGATGGCAGCTCCTTACCTCCCCTCGTCATAGAGGGAACAATCTTGGTTCTATCATCCTTCAGATTCTTCATAGTGATCAACAGATATAAATCCCAAGTGACTTAGCAAATAAAGCTATGCTCGTCGGCAACGGCGCCAGAAAAAGGTCTTGATATCCCATAAGTATAGGGGATCGCAACAGTTTTCGAGGGTAGAGTATTCAACAAAAAATTATTTATTCGACACAAGAGCCAAAGAATATTTGCAAGTATTAGCAGTTGAGTTGTCAATTCAACCACACCTAGAGGACTAAATATCTGCAGCAGAGTGATTAGTAGCACAGTAATATGACAGTTTTAGTATTGGCAAAGTAGCAATAGTAACGGTAACAGTAACAGTAGCAGTTTTATAGTGATTGTAACATCATCACTAGCAGTAGTAACTTAACAAAGATCAATATGCGAAAAGCTCGTATGCATTGGATCGATGCTGGATAATTATGTTGGATGACATTCATCATGTAACAGTCATAACCTAGGGTGACACAGATCTAGCTCCAATTCATCAATGTAATGTAGGCATGTACTAGCAAATATGCTCGTGCGTAGCAACGAGAGAAAACTTGTTAGCATAACTTTCGTGCTTCGCTATGGAGCAAACATAAGTTGGCAAAAACCAGGTGGCAATGTAGCTAAATGAGTCGAAACAAAAATTGAAGCAATATATAAGGTCAATGGAACCTTTAAGAGTGGCAACTATGATTTGGACGTACTGCGTGGCTATGTAATTGACAGACCAAGCAAGAATGGGTTTTCCATAGTAGAGAAACCAAATATGGCTTGCAGTGGTAGTTTACATATTATGGATTTGTGTTTAACTTCAAGTCCATAAAACCATCCATGTCAACTATCAAATTACAGGCTCTTAAGAACTGATAAAATAATTGCTATGTATTGATTAAGAATAGAGGAAAAGAAGAACCAAGAAACAAAATTGTTAATTTGGCCGATCACTAATCAAATCGGTTTCAGACATAATGAACCCTAGCATCGTAGTTTTGGAAGATTTATTCACAACTTTAAGATAAGTAAGGACAACACTGATCTCTATATTCAGACATGAAAGCTAATATCTAGATTCAAACAACAAATCACAGCCCCACTACAAAATCCTGCAGGTCCCTAAGACTACAACAACAAATACAAAATTAAACTAAGTAGTTATCACCCATATTAAATTCTATTGCAATTACAGGAAATTAATAATTTATTAGCCCATGGAATATATGTGATGGGAGGGAGCACACTTACCATACAAATTTAATAATTGCTTTCACGGACAGAGAGAGATGTGGATGGAGAATTCCGTGAGTCATGAGTGGAAGTTGGACCAGATGAGTGGATGGAGTTCTTGGCTCGGCCAGAACTGTACAGTCACTAGAGAAAACAACAACATTTTGATCTCACATCCTGAACCACAAAAGGAGCAGGTCACCACATGTTCAGAGGATTATTTCATCTCATCTATTGAAGTGGAGATGCCTAGGTGGAAGAAGTAATGCCGAGCTGGAGCGGCAACACGCGACAGTGGAGGAAGAGCACCGCAATGAAGAAAGCGCAGACGGAGGCAAGGTTGCAAGTAACCACGCTCACTGACGCTAGTTGTCTACGACTTAAGCTTGCAGCATAGAGCAACAACCAATGCGGATATACTCTAGGCAGACATGGGTGCTCGGGGGCCGCTCATGCAAATGATGCCACCCGTGTCGCTTGCTACCTGCTCAGCTCCAGGGGAGAAGCCAGCGAGACGCTAGCTGCCTCCGCTCCCAAAGCCAGGCCGGTCCGCACACTCTGTTTCTCGAGATCACACTCTCGATTGATACATGTTTCCGATAAGCAGCGGAACAAAGTGGACGTGACGGAGGCCGAAGTGCGCCCGACGGCCGAGGCATGGGTGTACGGACAGGAGGAGCCACGATGATGACGACTCCAGCTCAATTCTCGAGCCAACACCACTGGTGGACGGACGAAGTTCCGGCGAAGCCGACAGAACGGCAATGCCAAGCACGGGTAGGGCAGAGATTGCAATTCCAAGGGCGGGAAGCGATTGAGTCAGGTTTTCATTAGAGAGGCTGGAGATCATTTTATGGCAAGGAAATCGGATTCGTATCTCAGGAGGAAACCAATTCGCAACTTAGGAGGAAACTGACTTAGACGGGCGAGAGTTGGTCGTGAGGCGTACAATTGTTTTGGTCATGACGAGACTGACGAAAACGTACAATTTTTCTTGGAGAAATAAACACTTCTCACTTTATACTGATGATGAAGAAAAATACAACGTGTTCTTTTTACAATAGCTAGTTTGCCTGGTTGGTTAACATGATCTAATTTAATGTGTGAGGTTATCTCCTAGGTACTAGCCAGACATTAATTTTTTAGCACCCGAGTGTACGGGTGAAGGTGGATGGTATTCTTGAGCACGGGCAAGGCCTAGCCTAGCAACGGACCTAAGCGAATCATTTTCTTTGTGTGACCTAGACGTGATTCGAAGGAACGGATTTTTTCTTTTACTAAAACCCTTTAAAATCTCAGCCGTTGATCTCCGAGGTTAACATAAAATTAACGGATATAAAGGGATGACGGAAGGAGAACTATGAAAGTCTCCATCCTTTAATATTAGGTAGAGATTCCGTATATAGTCATACATGCTTGTGATAAGAACTTGCATAATATCTTTTGTCCTACCCGCCCGTGGCAGCGCGGTCCATAAGGAAATCTAAGGGATATTAAGGTCTCCTTTTAATAGAGAACCAGAACAAAACATTAACACATAGTGAATACATAAACTCCTCAAACTACGGTAATCACCAGATAGAATCCCAATTATTGTCGCCTTGGGGTATGCGGATCACAACACGTAATATGTACATACAACTTGCAAGATATCATCAAGAACACAAATATATTTGTGAAAACATAAAGGGTTCAGATCTGAAATCATGGCACTCGGGCCCTAGTGACAAGCATTAAGCATAGCATAGTCATAGCAACATCAATATCAGAACATAGTCGATACTAGGGATCAAACCCTAACAAAACTAACTCGATTACATGATAAATCTCATCCAACCCATCACCATCCAGCAAGCTTATGAAGAAATTACTCACTCCCGGCAGTGAGCATCATGAAATTGGTGATGGAGGATGATTGATGATGATGACGGCGTCAAACCCCCCTCTCCGGAGCCCCGAACGGACTCCAATTCAGCCCTCCCGATGAAGAACAATAGGTGGCGGCGGCTCTGTATCGTAAAGCGTGATGATTCCTTCTCTATGATTTTTTTATGGACGAATAGGTACTTATGGAGTTGGAGTTAGGGTTGCGGGAGCTGCCAGGGGCCCACAAGCCTGCCAGACGCGTCCTGGGAGGTGGCGCGCCCCATGGGCTTGTCGCGCCCTGGTGGCCCCCCTTGGAATTTCTCTTCGCCAATATTTTTTATATATTCTGAAATAATTCTTTGTAAATTTTCAGCTCCATCCGAGAACTTTTATTTATGCACAAAAATAACACCATGGCAATTCTGCTGAAAACAACGGTAGTCTGGGTTAGTTTCATTCAAATCACGCGAATTAGAGTCCAAAACAAGAGCAAAAGTGTTTGGAAAAGTAGATACGTTTGGGACGTATCACAAGGTAGCAAGCAACAAAAGTGAGCACAAACGGTATTGCAATGCTTAGAAACAAGGCCTAGGGTTCATACTTTCACTAGTGCAATCTCTCAACAGTGCTAACATAATTGAATCATATAACAACCCCTCAATGTGCAACAAAGATTCATCCCAAAGTTCTTATCTGACGGAGAACATAAGATGAAATAGTTGTAGGGTACGAAACCACCTCAAACTTATCTTTTTCGATCAATCTATTGAGCCATCCCTATAAGTGTCACAAACAGCCCTAGAGTTCATACTAAAATAACACCATATGATACACAACAACCAACTCTAATGTCACCTAGATACTCCAATGTGACCACAAGTATCCGTGAGTTGATTATTCGATATGCATCAAACAAATTCGTATTCATAATATTCAATCCAACACAAAGAACTTCAAAGAGTGCCCCAAGGTTTCTACTGGAGAAAGAAGGATGAAAACGTGTATCAACCCTTATGCATAGATTACCCCAATGTCACGATAATCCGCAAGTTGAATACCAAAACATATATCAAGTGAATCAATAGAACACCCCATTGTCACCACGGGTATCCACATGCAATACATACATCAAGTGTTTTCAAATCCAAAAAGTATTCAATCCGATAATAGTGAAACCTCAAAGGTAAAAACTCAATTCATCACAACAAGATAGAGAGGGAGAAACACCATATGATCCAACTATATTAAAAAAGCTCGCGGTACATCAAGATCGTGCCAAATCAAGAACACGAGAGAGAGACAGAGATCAAACACATAGCCCTGAGGGTGAACTACTCCCTCCTCATCATGGCGGCCGCCGAGATGATAAAGATGGCCTCCGGTGATGATTCACCCCTCTGGCAGGGTGCCGGAACAGGGCTACAAATGCGATCGCTTCGGTACAGAGCCTTGCGGCGGTGGAGCGGGAGTTCTATGTCTCTTTCAAGGGGTTTTGGTATTTATAGGCATTTTTGGTGCCGGTTTCATGTCAAGGGGCCCACGAGGGAGCGACAAGCCTGCGCGGCGCGCCCTGGGGGAAGGCGCTCCCCCCAGGCTTGTCGCTTCCTCGTGGCTCTTTTGGTCCTTCCCCAAAGCTTCGGGGGTCTCTTTTGGTCCATAAAAATCACCGTAAATTTTTAGCCCATTCCAAGAACTTTTATTTCTGCACAAAAAGCAGCACCAAGGTAGTTCTACTGAAAACAACATCAGTCCGGGTTAGTTCCATTCAAATCATACCAAAACCATATAAAATTGTTGTAGACATGGCATGAATACTTCATAAATTTTAGATACGTTGGAGATGTATCAGCCCCGAGGTTAGATTCAACATCCTTGTGACTCTGATCGGGGTTTGGCATCTTGCCATTTTGGTTACCTTCATCCATGACCGGCTCTTCACCATTTCTAGTCCAACTTGTGTATCCATCCATGAATCCCCGCTTTATTAAGTGATACTCGACCTCTGTAACTGGATGTGACTCTGTGTTGGTACAATCCTTGCATTGACACGGGATGTAATGTTCGTTACAAACTCTCTTTTTTGTCCCTTCATCCAAAGTGATGAACTCTGTCATGCCACTTATAAACTTTGAGCTTCTCTGATCCTTCATCCATTCAGATCATTCCATCTGCACCACATGAGGGCTAATTCAAGAAAACATTAACATATGGATCAATGGATGCCCAAAGATGCGTGCATAAATCACAAGATTTTATTTTCATAATTTACGGAGGGTGCTCCATATTGTTATCTAGCCGTGTGATGACACAAATTAATGACATGTCAATTTACTCGCAGAGTATAGTACTACCCTTATGAACTGAATACCTTAATTAAGTCACTCAATTTAAAGAATACCTTAATTAATTACCCACGCGGCGACCTCCACCCAGAAGACAGAGTAGCATGATGCGGTGGCAAGCCGAGACAATAGGTTCGAGGACCAAACTGGTAATTCACAAGTATAGGCGATCACAACAGTTTTTGAGGGTAGAGTATTCAACCCAAATTTATTGATTCAACACATGGGGGGCCAAAGAATATTTCTAAGTATTTGCAGTTGAGTTGTCGATTCAAACACACCTGGAGTCTAAATATCTGTAGCAGAGTTATCAATAACACAGTAGTATTGTAATTTGATAGTGATAGCAGTGCTAGTAACAGTAATAGTAACGGCAACAGTAGTAGCAGTAATTTTGTAGCAGTTGTAACAATAGTAACTTAGCAAAGATCAACATAGGAAAAGCTCATAGGCATTGGATCGGTGATTTCGTTGGATAATATTCATCATATAACAGTCATAACCTAGGGCGGCACAGAACTAGCTCCAATTCATCAATATAATGTCATACCTGCTTATGGAGAAGAACTTGCATGACATCTATTGTCCTACCCTCCCGTGGCAGTGGGGTCCCTTTTAATAGAGAACCGGAAAAAAGCATTAACTCATATCGAATACATGAACTCCTCAAATTACGGTAATTACCGGAATGAATCCCAATTATTGTCACCTTGGGGTATGCGGATCATGACACGTTATAGGTGCATATAACTTGATGGTAGGATCAAGAACACAAATATATTGGTGAAAACATAAACGGTCCAGATCTAAAATCATGGCACTCGGGCCTAGTGACAAACATTAAGCATAGCAAAGTCATAGCAACATCAATCTCAGAACATAGTGGATACCAGGGATCAAGCCCTAACAAAACTAACTCGATTACAAGATGAATCTCATCCAACCCATCACCATCCAGCAAGCCTATGAAGAGATTACTCACTCCCGGTGGTGAGCATCATGAAATTGGTGATGGAGGATGGTTGATGATGATGATGATGGCGGTGAATCCCCCTCTCCGGAGCCCAGAATGGACTCCAGAATTGGCCTCCCAGTGAAGAACAGGAGGTGGCGGCGGCTTCGTATCGTGAAACGTGATGAAACTTTCTTTTCTATTTTTTCTTGAGAAATAGGAATTTATAATATCCATATTAGGGTCAGCGGAGCCATGAGGGCTCCACCACCCACCAGGGAACTTCGGGGGTAGGCGTGCCCTGGTACCTTGTGGGACCAGGGTGGACCCCCGCCAGTGGGCCTTGGTTTCAATATTTTTTATTTATTCCATAAAAAATCTCCAAAAAGTTTCGTCCAATTCCGAGAACTTTTATTTCTGCACAAAAACAACACCATGGTAGTTATGATGAAAACAACGTTAGTCCGGGTTAGTTTCATTCAAATCATGCAAATTAGAGTCCAAGACAAGAGCAAAAGTGTTTGGAAAAGTAGATACGACGGAGACATATCAACTCCCCCTAGCTTAACTCATTGCTTGTACTCAAGCAATTCAGCTGACAAACTGAAAGTGACAATGAAAAACTTTTATGAACTCTTTTGTTCTTATGTTTATACATATGCTTAAATAATACCCAGGTTTTCAGCAAGGATTATAACTAACCATGTAGATGATAACTCTTAGAAATTATATTCACTCATATCAATAACATAATCAACTAGCGAGCAATAATAAAATATCTCAAATGCCAACACTTTGTCAAAACAATCATGATATGATATGACAATAATGGATCTCGCTAGCCCTTTTTGAGACCACAAAACATAAATGCAGAGCACCTCCAAAGTTCAAGCACCGACTAAACATTTTAATTCATGGTAGAAGAGATCCAGTCATGATGCACACAACATTAACTATACACAATGCATGAGAATGACAATAGTGCTCTCTGGACTGGTGCTTGTTTGAGAAGGTGATGACTCAATAATAAAAGTAAAATAACATAAAAGTAAATAGATAGGCCCTTTGTAAAGGGAAGCAGGGATTTTCAGAGGTGCCAGAGCTCATAGCTTAAATCAAAGATAAATATAATTTTGGGCGGTAGACCTTTCCTGTCTACGTTACAACCAAGATTTTCAATATCTTCCATGCTAAACACATTAGCGGTAGTTCCCAAGAGGTAAAAGTAAAGTTTACTCCCCCTGCACCAACAAACATAAGCCATGGCTAGCCAAATCCTTGGGTGCTCTCCATACCAACAACAGTCTGGGGCAGTTTGTTTTCCTCTTATTGCAATTTTGATCATGGGACTGGGCATCCCGATTACTAGCCCCTCTCGTGCAAGGACGAGTGAATAAACACTCATCATGAGAATAGCCCACTTAGCATGGAAGATATTGACCACCCCCTGTCACTCCATGAGTGGTACGGGCACACAAAACAGATGTTCATTTGAATATTTAGAGGTGGCACATGCAAATTTACTTGGAACAACAGAGTAATACCGCATATAGGTAGATATAGTGGACTCATCTAGAATAACTTTGGTTCAAGGATTTGGATGCACAAGAAGTATTCCTGCTTAGTACAGGTGAAGGCGAGCAAATAGTTTGAGAAGCTACTAGCTAGAGAGCGAAAATGGTCATAAACATGCGTTGTGAATAATTAACATTGAATACTATCATGCGTAGGATATAAACACCATGAACATAAATATCGTGGAGGCTATGTTGGTTTTGAATCAACTACATGCGTGAACATGTGCCAAGTCAAGCCACTCGAAACATTCAGAGGAGGATACCATATCATTGTACCACATCACAACCATTTTAATGCATATTGACATCTAAGACAAATCATTATCCACTCCTAGCTACTTAAGCATGGCATGAACAACTATAATCTATAATTGTCATCATAAACATGTTTCATCATAACAAGCTGAATCATAGATACTGAGTTAAACATATTTACAAAAACAAAAACAAGTTGAGTTCATACTAGCCTTTCTTTGCCACAATCACTTCATCAAATATCGTCATTATTGCCTTTCACTTGCATGACCGAATGATATGAAAATAATAATAGTGCAAGAGTGTCGTGCACTATGATGGAATCTCCAAATATTTTATTCAAAGGAGAAAACAAGGTAATATGGCCTCTTTGTTAGATCAACAATAGTGCATATGGGAGCCACTCAACATTTTCATCGTGGTATTCTCCTTGGTACGACTCAACAAAAGAACAGAATTTCAGAGAAACACACTGAAATATTTTTGGAGTTTTTGATTTTTCTTGAAGAAAGCAAACTAAAGAAAGAAAAAGTAAAAATGAGAAAAACTACTTACACGGGAAAGCTCCCAACAAGCAAAATAAGAAAATGGGAAATCTTTTTGGGTTTTCTTTTGATATTGCAACTAATTTAAACTGGAAAGAAAAACCAAAAATAAGTGAGATTTTTTTTATTTTCTCAAAGTTTTCCAACACACAAGAAGAAAGCGAGAAAATAAATAACATGGATTATACAATGAAAAAGTATGGACACCAACAACTGGAATGAAATGTGTGAACATGAATGTAAAATCGGTGGGAATACGTACTCCCCCAAGCTTAGGCTTTCGCCTAGCTTGGTAATCACCATCCGTATTAACCATCCGGTCCAATGTGAAAGTGTTGACGCTGCGACACCTGAGTGTCCCAGCCCTGGGGCTTCTCCTCTGCCGCTGCCAATGTTTTCTAGTAAGCGACAATGTCCTCTGGTAGGATGGTGTATCCGTTCATGGCATGAGAATCAAACAAAGCAGGTGCAGGCAACGGAATAATATCACGAGTTTCCTCGCTAAAAACCAAGTTATAACGAATGTGTTGTGGAGGCACAGGAGCATAGATAAAGTGGTGGTCCTCCATCGACTGGTGATCTAGATAAACTCTAGGCAACAAGTTATCATGGTGGAGTATCTGAACATTAAAACGTCTCACCAGGCGAGTAGCATAAATTCCATCGTGAATTTTACCCTTAGTCCTATTAGTGTGCAGGCGGCGTGCAATGATAGCGCCAATGCTATAAGTGTTATCATTGTGAAGTGCACGGCATAAAACGGCAAGGTCGGGGGCACATAGTGAGCCACCTCTCTCTCTAGCAGTCAAGCATTTCCCTATGAATAAAGCAAAGTAGTGCATAGCAGGGAACTGCAAGCTAGTGGCGCGGGCGTGCGACACGCCCCTTCCCTCACCCACAATTAAAGTTTGGAGGAAGCACTCAAACTCCTCCGGTTGAGGTTCTCTAATTTCCCCATCAGAGGGAATCATGCATATCTCAATAAATTCAGTAAGAAGTATCTGGTGATGCTCAGCATATAAATCAAAGTGCACCTCAGGGGGTTCGAGCCTATTCAAGAAATGAAATTTTTGCGCAAAAGAATTTGTGAGGATGTGGTGTTGGTCACACTCATCTGCGAGGAAGTCGGTAAGTCCAGCATTTGCAATGAATTGAGCGAACTCTTCATAGAATCTGGCTTCGTTCATGACGGCAATGTTCGGCCATTTGCATGGCCGGACCTTCATCCTACGCGTGGTGTTGATATCATTGTCCGAGGACTCTCCAAGGACTCCCTTGGCATTTCTCTTCGAGGCACTCCTCCGGAAGAAATCCATTTTTCCTATGAACAAATTTCTGAAATTTTTGGGCCACAAAATGATGTCAACAAATCATCATAAGATTGATAGCAACTACTCATATGGATGCCTAGAGGCTATATCAAGTATTCAAACTACTTGGAACTCAAAGAATTTAACATGCAAGCTCATTTTCAGTAGCACCAAGAGTAGCTAATTACTCAAAGTATAAACCACTAAAGCAAAAACTAATTGGAGCAATGGAGGAGTTACATACCAAGTAGTAATCCCCCAAAACAGTTTTCGAAATGGAGCTCCGAGCAAAGAGATCAAAAATCTTAGCTTTGGGAGCAAGAACGCGCGAGAGAGAGAGAGCTAGAGTGAATTTTTTCTGGAGGTAAGAGACGAAGTGGGCTAAAGAGATAAGTGAGGGGATCCCTATGGGGCACACCACCCACCAGGGCGCGCCCAGGGGGGTAGGCACGCCCTAGCGCCTTGTGGGCACCTGGGGCATCCCCCTGGTGTGGTTTCAGTGCCAAAATTCTTAAATATTCAGAAAAAATTCATGTAAAAATTTTAGGTCATTTTGAGCACTTTCATTTTTGGGCACTTTTTTATTGCACGTATAATTCAAAAAATAGGATAATAATGGCATTTTATTGCATTTAACTAAAAATAAAAGAAAACAAAAGGTGGGGACAAAAGGTAGTGCTTACTAAATTCATCGACCGTATGCCTCTTGAAAATAATCCATTAATAAGGTTGATCAAGTCTTATTAACAACCACTTTCGATTATCATGAACCGGAAGAATCTTCGTAAAACACTAAGTTACCTCAATGGGGATATGCATCTCCCCAATAATAAGTGTTTCATATTTCTTTTTGGCAGTAGGAAGAGGAAGTTGAAAACTTCCAATTGTAATTGTCGGAGTCTTTTCAATAACACTAATACCATTTACTTGAAATTGTTTCTTCGAAAAGTATACCGTATTCTCATAACCATTGATATGAAAAGTGGCCTTGCTTTTGTTGCAATCAATAACAGCCCCTGCAGTATTCAAAAAGGGACTACTAAGGATAATCGACATGTTGTCGTCCTCGGGCATATCAAGTATAACAAAGTCTGTTAAGATGGTAACATTTGCAACTACAACGGGCACATCCTCACAAACACCGATAGGTATGGCAGTTTATTTGTCAGCCATTTGCAATGATATTTCAGTAGGTGTGAGTTTATTCAAATCAAGTCTTTTATATAAAGAGAAAGGCATAACACTATCACCAGCTCCTAAATCACATAGAGCAGTTTTAACATAGTTTCTTTTGATAGAGCATGGCATAGTTTCTCCTAATTTCTTAGGTACTCCATCCTTAAAAGAGTAATTTGCAAGCATGGCTGAAATTTCAGCTTCAGGTATTTTTCTTTTATTAGTAACAATGTCTTTCATGTATTTAGCATAAGGGGCCAGCTTCAAAATATCAGTCAAACGAGTACGCATAAAGACTGGCCTAAGCATTTCAGCAAAGCGTTCAAATTCTTTCTAATCTTTATTCTTAGATGGTTTGGGTGGAAATGGCATGGGTTTTTGAACCCATGGTTCTCTTTCTTTACCATGTTTTCTAGCAAGAAAGTCTCTTTTATCATAACATTTATTTTTGGACGGTGGGTTATCAAGATCAACAACAAGCTCTATTTCAACATCATTGTATGGTTCTTTATCATTGTCTGGTTGAGCATTTACATGAACACCATCATTATGATTTTCATTGTCACTAGGGAAATGTTCATTACCAGATTGTGTTTCAGCATCAGAAATAGAAACATCATTATTATCCTCAGAAGATTTTTCTATCTCAGGATCATTAGGAGTATGCAAAGTCCTATCATTTTTCTTTTTAGATGTATTTGGTGCATCAACATTAATTCTTTGGGAGTCTTGTTCAATTATTTTAGTATGACCTTCAGGATAAAGTGGCTCCTGAGTCATTCTACCTCCTCTAGTCATTACTCTAACAGCAAGATCATTTATGTTGCTATTCATTTCACTAAGCAATTCACTTTGAGACTTAGCAACTTGTTCTAACTGAGTTTGGACCATTAAAGCATGTTTATTAACACCTTTAACATCATTAAAAAATCTAAATAGCAAGTCACTTAAGCGATCAATCATGTCAGCATTTCATTTCAACTGTTTCATAACATTTGCATTGAAATGATCTTGCTTCATAATCTAATTATCAAATTCATATAAGCATTGACTAGGGTGTTTATTGTAAGGAATATCACCTTCATCAAACTTTAAAAGAGAATTTACTTCTACCACCTATGGTGGTGTGTCAAGACCATGCATTTCTTCAATAGGTGGTAAATTCTTAACATCTTCAGCTTTAATACCTTTTTCCTTCATGCATTTCTTTGCTTCTTGCATATCTTCAGGACTGAGAAATAAGATACCCCTCTTCTTCGGTGTGGGTTTAGACGGTGGTTCAGGAAGTGTCCAATCATTATCATTCTTTAAAATCTTATTCAATAATTCGTCCACTTGTTCAATAGTTTGTTCCCTGGAAACACAACCAACACAACTATCTAGGTAGTCCCTAGAAGCATTAGTTAGTCCATTATAGAAGAGATTAGGTATTTCATTTTTCTTAAGAGGATGATCAGGCAAGGCATTAAGTAATTGGAGAAGCCTCTCCAAGCTTGTGGGAGACTCTCTTCTTCAATTTGCACAAAGTTAAATATTTCCTGTAAAGCAGCTTGTTTCTTATGAGCAGGAAAATATTTTTCAGAGAAGTAATAAATCATATCATGGGGACTACGCACACAACCAGGAGCAAGAGCATTATACCATATCTTAGCATCACCCTTTAATTAGAAAGGAAATAACGTAAGGATATATTGATAGCGATTTTTTTCCTCAAGAGCAAATAGGGTGGCTATATCATTTAATTTAGTGAGATGTGTTCATAGCCATGGAAAGGATCAGATTCAACCAAAGTAATTAACTCAGGCTCGACAGAGAACTCATAATCCTTATCAGTAATAAAGATAGGTGAAGTAGCAAACTTAGGATGATATTTCATTCTAGCATTCAAGGATTTTTCTTTCAACTTGCATAATAATTTCTTAAGATCATCTCTATCCTTGCAAGCAAGAAAATCTCTAGCTACTTCTCCATCCATAACATAACCCTCGGGTATCTTAGGCAATCCATATCTAGGAGCACTAGTTCCAATAGGTGAATCATAATTTTTATTTTCAATAATTTCATCAACTTCAGTAATTTCATCAGTCTCAGCATTCTCAATTTCTTTAGCTTTAGCAATTTGTTCATCAAGAAATTTACCTAGTGGCAGAGTATTATCAAGCAAAGTACAAGCATCATCAATAGCATCATTCCTAGCATCATGCATAGAAAAAGTGGCATCATCAATTACTTGCGACATATCAGAAATAGTAGCAGGTTGTGGTGTTGCAAGCTTACTTAAAACAGAAGGTGAATCCAGTGCAGAGCTAGATGGCAGTTCCTTACCTCCCCTCGTATTAGAGGGAACGATCTTGGTTCTATCATCCTTAAGATTCTTCATAGTGATCAACAGATATAAATCCCAAGTGACTCAACAAATATAGCTATGCTCCCTGGCAACAGCGTTAGAAAAAAGTCTTGGTAACCCACATGTATAGGGGATTGCAATAGTTTTGGAGGGTAGAGTATTCAACCCAAATTTATTGATTCAACATAAGGGGAGCCAAAGAATATTTGTAAGTATTAGCAGTTGAGTTGTCAATTCAACCACACCTAGAGACTAAATATCTGCAGCAGAGTGATAAGTAGCACAGTAGTATTGTAATTTGATAGTGATAGCCGTGATAATAACAGTAATAGTAACGACAACAGTAGTAGCAGTAATTTTGTAGGAGTTGTAACAACAGTAGCAACAGTAGTAACTTAGCAAAGATCAATATAGGAAAAGCTCGTAGGCATTGGATCGGTGATTTCATTGGATAATATTCATCATATAACAGTCATAACCTAGGGCGACACAGAACTTGCTCCAATTCATCAATATAATGTAGGCATGTATTCCGTGTATAGTCATACGTGCTTATGGAAAAGAACTTGCATAACATCTTTTGTCCTACCCTCCCATGGCAGCGGGGTTCATAAGGAAACTAAGGGATATTATGGCCTCCTTTTAATAGACAACCGGAACAGAGCATTAACACATAGTGAATACATGAACTCCTCAAATTACGGTAATCACTGGAAAGATTCTCAATTATTTTCACCTTGGGGTATGCGGATCATGACATGTAATAGGTGCATATAACATGCATGCTAGGATCAAGAACACAAATATATTGGTGAAAACATAAATGGTTCAGATCTGAAATCATGGCAGTCGGGCCCTAGGGACAAGCATTAAGCATAGCAAATTCATAGGAACATCAATCTCAGAACATAGTGGATACTAGGGATCAAGCCCTATCAAAACTAACTCGATTACATGATGAATCTCATCCAACCCATCACCGTCCAGCAAGCCTACAAAGAGATTACTCACTCCCGACGATGAGTATCATGAAATTGGTGATGGAGGATGGTTGATGATGACTGATACGTCCATTTTGCATCATGATTTCCTACTGTTATTTATAATGTTTTTATGCATAATAATGCTTTATGGAGTAATTCTAATGCCTTTTCTCTCATAATATGCAAGGTTTACACACAGAGGGAGAATGCCGGCAGCTGCAGTTCTGGAACTGAAAAAGCTATGTGAGAGATACCTATTCTGCACATCTCCAAATGAGCTGAAAATTTACGGAGATTTACTTTGGAATATATAAAAAAAATACTGGAGCAAATAACTACCGGAGGGGGGCCACCTGGTGACCACAAGACACCAGGGTGCGCCAGGCCCCCCAGGCGCGCCCTGGTGGGTTGTGGTCAGCCCAGCCCACCTCCGGTGCACATCTTCTGGTATTTAAGGTCTTTTGACCTAGAAAAAATAAGGAGAGCACTTTCGGGATGGAGCACCGCCATTTCGAGGCGGAACTTGGGTAGGAACACTTTTGCCCTCTGGTGGAGCAATTCCGCTGGGGGAACTTCCCTCCCGGATGGGGAAATCAAAGCCATCGTCATCACCAACAACCCTCTCCTCTTTTGGAGGCCAATCTTCATCAACATCTTCAACAACACCATCTCCTCTCAAACCCTAGTTCATCGCTTGTGTTCAATCTTTATACCGGAACCTCAGATTGGTACCAGTGGGTGACCAGTAGTCACTACTACGGGATGCTGCTAACGCAACACTACAATAAGACACCCTTCGACGAAACTATGTGCGATGCATTAATCGCAAATGGTGATGTAAAAAAACCATCAAAAAGATGCAAAACATTTGCGATGGCGGATACATCAAACACGATTCAGATTTTAGTTGTCTGTGCGTTGCGGGGCATACGGTTCAGTTTAGTGAACTGTTTGTGATAAGGCAGAACAAAAGAAATGGGCAGCCAGATGGAGGCGTGTGCAATATACGGCATACAATTCACTCGGATAAACTGTTTGTGATGAGGCAGAACAACAGAAACAGGGAGCCAGATGAAGGTGTGTGCGATATACGGCATACAGTTCACTCGAATGAACTGTTTGTGATTAGGAAACACAAAAGAAACGGTCAGCCAGATCAAGGTGTGTGTGATATACGGCATACGGTTCACTCGGATGAACTATTTTCGATTAGGTAACGCAACAGAAACGGTTCAGCCAGATCAAGGTGTGTGCAATGGAGGGCATACACTTCATTCCGATAAATTGTTTGTGTTGAGCCAAGAGAACACAAACGTTTCACATAAACAAGATGAGTGTGATACGCGGCAAACATCCAATTACATAGGTGGCTAGTACACACAAGACATTTCCACACACCAAAGTAAACTATCACATGCATGATTAACAAGGATAAACGATCATCTGATCATCATCTACTTCTTGTGACGCTTGCCGCCACTGCTCTACTAGGATAAACGGAACAATATTCTTTACTGTGAATTGTGTGCTTTGTTGGGCACACAAGTATATGGATCATAGCCTTGGGCGGGCAATGTGCCCGCACGTGTCGTGCTAGCTCGATGTTCCTTCTATGCTGAAGTTTCCATTAATTGATAGCGTTTTATGAACATGCCACCGTTTCCCGCCATTTCCTCACCGGTTTCCCGCCGCCACCCAGCGATATTGCGCATAAACCTAGGCGGCGCGCGATGCACGGAGGCAACAAGCATAGCCTATAGCACATCCACCTTTTCTAAGCATGCCAACCCACCAAAGCGCCTCCTCTGCCATCAACCTCCTCGACGAGGAAAATGAGAAGGCGCCACGGCCCGTCGAGGCCGAGGCGCTCCTTGGCAATGCAATGGAAGACGTCATGATGCGCTTCATCGCCAGGGTTGAGCAGACCCTTGGAGCATGGCGCTTCAGTGCCGCGGATCAAGATAGGCATGTCAGCATCGAGAGGCTGCAGCTCGCCGCACAACATGATCGATGGCGTGCCGCAGAGCAAGCTAGGCGCGTCTGCGCCGACAGGCTGTGGATCGCTGCACAGCGAGACCATTGAAGCACCGCAGAGCGAGAGGTGCGGTGTGCCACACAGCAAGAGCTGATCCATCAGCGCTTACCTACTGTCGACAGGGCGTCACAGCTGGGTACACATCCCGTCAGTACCCCCATTCCTCGCCAAGAGTGGGCAGAGGCCGTCTGCGCCGTACTTGCACTAGAGGCCGGCCGCGCCGTGCTTGCACCGGACGCCCGACGCGCCATTCGCATGGGTCGCGCCGTTTGCCTTGTCCGCGACCCGCTCGATGCTAACGCGCTGGTCGCTAGGCTAGACCGCCTCCTTGGCCCAGGTGTCCACCTGGGCGCGGTAGAGGAACATGGCTGTCGCATCCTCGAGCTAGTGATCTCCGATGAAATAGCCAACTTGGAGCTTGAGATCACGCTGCAGATGTACCGCGAGCGTGTCGACCGCTTGGACGAACACATGCACGAGTTCAGGCAGAGCCAAGAGCTACCATAGGCAAGGGCTGCTGGTCATGGTCTCATGGACACGTTTTATTTTGTTGAGTCGTTTCGACTTGGATCGCTATGTATTCATAGCAATCATAATATTGTTCGGTTTATTGCTCTGTTTCAATGTGTGTACTCTGTTTTCCGTTCTTATATGTTCTGTTTCAATGTGTGTGTGCGTATGCTTTCCATTCTGTATATGTGGATGATAATAGCCAGATACAAATTAGTATACAAAAACAGATACAAAATGGAATTCATAATATATATTAATTGTTCATTTGTGAATCACAGAATATATATAATATCATCACATATACGTGATGATACTTAACTACTAGGTAAAATGCATAAAATTGAAAACGAACAATACTAAAACTAATAATGCCTCCTAGGGGCAGTATTCCGGCAGCCCCTCGCCAGCAGCTCCCTGGTGCGCGGCGTCTTCCCAGCGCGGAGGCAGTACTCCACCTCCTCCGCCTTGCAGCGCTTGACATACCGATCTGCCTCTTGCTGGCGCACGAGCGCGAACGATCTTGCCATTTCATTGGGCGCCCACCGGAGCTCCTCGTCGGTGGCATGATAGAGCTTATCGGCCCACCTCCACGTAGCGATGAGGCACCTAGCGCCTTTGGCGTTCCTCGCGAAGTACCCGTCTTCGTACACCTCCTCCGCACAACGACGCGCCCACCCCCAGAGCTCCACCGCCTCCTTTTTCTAGGCAGCATCACGGGCTTCACAGGCCGCCTGGTACCTGGCTTCCTCCTCCGCCATCTCCTTCTTGCACACCACTTGCCTGGCTTTCTCAGTCGGCGGCAGTGACTTCCACAGACAAAGATTGTACTGGCCCCAAAACCACTCCAAAGTTGGGGGGTCCGGCGCAACCTCGTCCGGTGGCGTGTAGGGGTCCCCCAAGTCGCTGCTCTTCGACTGAGCGTCCTCGGGGGGCGGCGCCTCCTCGTCGGCACGTGGGCAGATCAACGGCGCCATGGCAGAGATTTGAGAGAGAGAGAGAGGGCGAGCGAGGGGAGGATGTAGATGAGAATGCAGGCGGGACGATGTGAGGAAGGTAGTATTTATTGGCGGCCGGAATCTAGATTGACGGGAGCAGTACGCACGCCGCTCGTCGGAATTTACGAGTACTGTAGTTTGAATTACACACGATTCCCGCAGCAAAAGCCGTGTGTGAACTTAATAGCTAACGGTTTCCAATACAGAACCATGTCTGATTAATAACCAGTGCCAATCGTGTGGGGCCCGGTTGTCTTGCCAGATCTTTACATTTTCTTTTTTGAACACCAGATATTTACATCGTCTGATCATTTTTTAATTTTTTGGAATTTAAATGCCATGGCACTCCATGCATGTGTCCAAGCTGTGACACCAATATGTTTGAAAATTCCTTCCAATTTACTGCACATGGAATTAACTCGCACACAAGTACACAAATATATTTTTTCAAACCATTGTGGTTAGAAGCTGCATGTAGATGTAGTTCAAATTTGGATTACGGTCATTAAATGGCTAGAAAATCACTTAAATGTCTTAAAAAGGTCAAATGACCCCTGAAATTTTCCAAATTTTGACATGACAGTTGTATTAGTGCACGTTAACTGTAGAAATTTTTTTAAGCCCATAAAAGGAAGCTATTGTCGAGTTGTCATCAAACATGCATTGTTCCCTCTCGAAACCACGAGCCTTCTAGTGAGTTGCTCCAGCTTGTGAGGGGTGTGTGTCCAAACTTTTGTCAAACAGGCCAATTTTTTACCACATCATCTTGATGGCATGACATTACGTCAAGCAAGGTTTCATGTGTTTCTGATCATTTTTTAAATTTTTGGAATTTAAATGGCATGGCACTCCATGCATGTGTCCAGGCCGTGACACCAATATGTTTGAAAATTCCTTCCAATTTACTGCACATGGAATTAACTCGCACACAAGTACACAAAAATATGATTTTTCAAACTATTATGGTTAGCCGTTGCATGTAGATGTAG
Organism: Thinopyrum elongatum; assembly: GCA_011799875.1. NCBI lineage: Eukaryota > Viridiplantae > Streptophyta > Magnoliopsida > Poales > Poaceae > Thinopyrum > Thinopyrum elongatum. The sequence goes on from CM022299.1 coordinate 395,493,071, forward strand.
TTCAAATTTGAATTACGGTCATTAAATGGCTAGAAAATCACTTAAATGTCTTTAAAAGGTAAAATGACCCCTAGAATTTTCCAATTTTTCACATGACAGTTGTATTAGTGCACGTTAAATGTAGAAAAAAATTGAAGGCCGTAAGAGGAAGCTATCTCCCGTTCGTCATCAAACATGCATTGTTCCCTCTCGGAACCACGAGCCTTCTAGTGAGTTGCTCCGGTTTGTGAGTGGTGTGTGTCCAAACTTTCAACAAACATGCCAAATTTTTTACCACATCATCTTGGTGGCATGACATTACATCACGCAAGGTTTCATGTGTTTCTGATCTTTTTTTAATTTTTTGAAATTTAAATGCCATGGCACTCCATGCATGTGTCTAGGTCGTGACACCAATATGTTTGAAAATTCCTTTCAATTTACTGCACATGGAATTAACTCACACACAAGTACACAAATATGATTTTTCAAACCGTTATGGTTAGCCGTTGCATGTAGATGTAGTTCAAATTTGAATTACGGTCATTAAATGGCTAGAAAATCACTTAAATGTCTTAAAAAGGTCAAATGACCCCTAGAATTTTCCAAATTTTTACATGACAGTTGTATTAGTGCACGTTAAATGTAGAAAAAATTTGAAGGCCGTAAGAGGAAGCTATCTCCCGTTCGTCATCAAACATGCATTGTTCCCTCTCAGAACCACGACCATCTAGTGAGTTGCTCCGGTTTTGTGAGGGGTGTGTGTCCAAACTTTCATCAAACATGCCAATTTTTTTACCACATCATCTTGGTGGCATGACATTACATCAAGCAAGGTTTCATGTGTTTCTGATATTTCTTTAATTTTTTGGAATTTAAATGCCATGGCACTCCATGCATGTGTCCAGGCTGTGACACCAATATGTTTGAAAATTCCTTCCAATTTACTGCACATGGAATTAACTCACACACAAGTACACAAATATGATTTTTCAAACCGTTATGGTTAGCCATTGCATGTAGATGTAGTTCAAATTTGAATTACGGTCATTAAATGGCTAGAAAATCACTTAGATGTCTTAAAAGGTCAAATGACGCCGCAAATTTTCCAAATTTTGACATGACAGTCGTATTAGTACTACAAATTTTCTCATACATTTAAAACACCATCCGTTGCCACTTTACTCCAAATTCGTCTTTCACAACTAATAAAAAATATCAACAACATCACACACAGTTTTTTTGTAGGAACCGTTTGCGATGAAAATTCGTGAGTCTATTTAAGTCTTCCTCCTTAAGTTTCGCTGGATCGTCTGCTCCAGTGCCGGCAACCCCCGAATCCACGAATCCTGATCCCCATTCTCGCAACCCCTTCTTGCAAAGATGACGCCGTGGAAACGCTTCGTGAGGGCCCGTACGGTGGGCGCGTCCTCCCCGAGCGCCGCCGCCTGCGCCGAGTGCGCGACCGCCTACGCCGAGAGTGCTGCCGCATCCGCATTGAGCGTGGCCGCATCCGCCGAGAGGGTATCTGCGGCAGCCGATAGGGTAGTTGCAGCAGCCGAGACGGCTGCAGCAGTGGCTGCAACGATGGGTGAAAACATCGAGAGCGCTCGAGCTGTCGTCTGTGCCGCCGATGTTGCCTTGGCCCGGGCCGAGGCCATCCACGCCAAGATCGAGGATGCACACGCCAAGATATTCCAGGCCACCTCCGAATCCAGCATGTAACCCATGTCCAAAAAGGCGGCGGTGGCCATGGAGCACCTGCTTCCTCATGAGATCGCCGAGCAGGAGCTAGAGATGCAGGGGGCGGCGGAGATCGAGGAGCGCTAGGAGGAGGAGTTGCGCGTGGCCAAGGTCGAGGTAGAGAAGAGTCTGTCCGTCAAGGAATCAGCGGTGGAGTACCAGCGCGAGCTCTGGCACAGCCACTACTAAGAGTACTACAACCTTGAGGGCGGCACCGAGGACGAGGATGAGGACGAGGGTGCGGTCGACTTCAGCAGGGGGGACGAGGAGTCCACCAACGGCGGCATGTCACCAGGACAAGTCATCGACATCTCTTCTCGCACCGGCAATGCATAGGCTGGCGCGGCGGCGGCTTTGTTAAAATTATGCGTACTTAGGCTTTGTTTTTAATGCTGGTCTTTTGTTAGAGCATTATTCAGGTCAACTGGCTCTGTTTAATTACTAAAATTGCTCGATTCAGTAAGTGTGGTCTGTGTGCTGTACGCTCTTTTGTGTGCCCAAAATAGCAAGCGATGTTAAATTATGCAATGACGTGGATGAGGACAGTACCCAGCGAAATTTCCACCAAAGTTTGAATTATCAAACTCATCCCATGCATGTAAAGCAGAAGAATCATTTGCGATGCACACAATCATTCAAAGTGAATGGCGTCTGGCGGCACCGCGCACAAAGTTTCCCTCCACATTTCGAAATTTTTGGCCTACCGCCGAAATATCTACCCCCGCCCCCCCCTTCCCCACCCCCTTTTCTCCCCAACCACAAGTCAGATTTCCCCTATTTCCTCCTCCTTCCTTATGAAGCTATAGCCGCTTCCTCGCTTGCTTCCTCGCTCTTGCCGTCTCACATCCTATCACCGGGGTCGCCATGGTCCTCTTCAATGACCTCTCCAGTGGATCCTCCTCCGACGACGAATTTTTCAGCACCCGGGTATGCCTCTCTTCTCTCTCTTGGGTTAGGACTTGGAATGAAGGATTTTAACCCGGCGGTCGATTTGAGTCATTTCTTCCTCTTGTAGCTCCCTAGGACCATCAGTTGCAACGAATGGAGCGGGGTGACTGACGATTTGCCTGCTCGTTGTCACCATCAATCTCCATGCATGAAGCTAGTTGCATTTGAATCTGTGGACAGTGGGAGGAAGTTTCTGGCATGTTCAAAGAAGGTTAGCCCCACTTTCGTTGTAGCAAATCATTTGTTAGATGCGATTCAGACACTGTCACTGTGCTATGTTATTCTGGATGTTAAGACAGTGTCACAGTTTGTACCTAGTTTCTAAAAATGTTGCCATCTCATCAGCGGTGCCATTAGAAAATTATTTGGCACCGCTTCAGCACTTTGTGCAGCCAACTTTGCTCCACACATCCGAGCAGCCAAGCAGTAAAATACTAAATCTTTATGGCATGAAGGAACTGGGCATCGGAGCAACCAGGTGCTCCGGAGTCGGGGTCCTTGATTTTTTTCTGCTGCATCGGCTCGCCAGTGCAGGGCACCGGTGCCAAATGTAGGAATAGTTGTCTTTACACCGGTTTTGGCATACATAGTGGATGGCCTTAGTGCTATTAGTTCTATGTTACTAAATTTGTGCATGTACACACCTGTTAGTATCAATTTACTGTCATCCAAACACTGTCGCTATGCTGTTGCAGTTATATTTAGCTTCCTCTTAAAATGTTCAATTTGTTATTTATAGTACATGACTAAGAACTTGTAGCATTGTTGTAGTTAATTATAGCTTCTGATGTTTCAGAATTTGGTTGTTGTCTCAGTAGCAATTAATTCATTTGCACATTGATCTTTTTGAGAAGATATGTCATCATTAACCTGTTTCTTCAGTTTTTCAAAATATGTATTTGGTGATTTTCTATGTTGCTAGAAACCCATTTCCCCTACAATTGTTACTGATATAGTTTTAAATATTATAGGATGAGCAGAAGTGTTCTTACCTGGAGTGGGTTGATCAAGAGTGGCCAAGGTCTTTGAAGATGTGCCTAGCAAAGCTCTGGAGCATGTATGAGGAAGAGAACAGAGGTAGGCTTATAGAAAGTGTTGTCAACGCTGAAGAATATTTGAAGATGCGGGATAAAAAGAGGAAGATGGAGAATGAGCTCAGATTTTTTAAATTAGACTTTGCTAAGATGGTGTTGGCGAAGGAGGAGGCATTTTCCCAGTTGGCCAGTGCAAAACAGGTTCTTACTGAACTAAAAGCAGAGGTGGATAAGATGAGCCTGGATGATCTCGATTAGGGAAATGAATATATTGTTCTTATGAAGGTGAACTAGCTATATGTTATATTGTGTTGTTTTTAGGTAGCTATCGTACTGTGATGTTAAAATATATTTTATGTGCCTGATATGAAATTGGTAAACAGCTGTTCGATATGAAATGTGAATTTGCGTAATATTGGAATTATTAATTATAAACTAATAAACCTGCTAAATGGGTCATGGAACTTTGCAACCAGTTCTAGCAGTAAAAGCGCTTGTGATGGATAGCCCGATGCCATACAGTTTTCTTCATCAAATCGTGTGTGATGTAGTTGAATAAAAGCAAACGGTTAACCGAGGCAGAGCGTGTGTGATAGTTACACCGATCACACATGAGGCTATACATAAAACTGTGTGGGATGTATATACGAACGGAAACGTTTTCCCTGGATTGACTGTGTGGGATGTATATACGAATGGAAATGTTTTCCCTGGATTGACTGTGTGGGATGTACATAAGAACGGAAACGTATTCCTTGGATTGACTGTGTGGAATGTACATAACAAATGGAAATGTTTGTTTGGGACTGACTGTGTGGGATGTACTTACGACCGGAACCGATTGGGCCTATATAACTGTATTTGATCGCTCGCTCGTCGCACGCAACCTCATTTTGCCGAGCGTGTGTGACCGGAGGGCCTATCCCCGATGTTTTCTAGGTCGTGTGGAAGGACCCCCTATCGCAGTCACTCACTTGGCGACGGTTCAAAACGCCGTCGTGGAAAGGGGTTAAAAATCGTGTGTATAGCACCTCGGTGTACCAGTGAGTGTTGATTACATCATGTAGTTGATTACTATATGGTTTATTTGGTGGAAGATTATATGTTCAGATCCATTATGCTATTTAATACCCCTCTGATCTTGAGCATGAATATCATTTGTGAGTAGTTACTTTTCTCTTGAGGTCACGGGAGAAATCATGTTGCAAGTTATCATGTGAAGTTGATATGTGTTCGATATTTTGATGATATGTATGTTGTGATTCCCTTAGTGGTGTCATGTGAACATCGTCTACATGGCACTTCACCATCTTTGGGCCTAAGGGAATGCATTGTGGAGTAGTTATTAGATGATGGCTTGCTAGAGTGACAGAAGCTTAAACCCTAGTTTATGCGTTACTTCGTACGGGACTGATTTGGATCCCTATGTTTAATGCTATGGTTAGATTTTATCTTAATACTTTTCCCATAGTTGCGGATGCTTGCGAGGGGGTTAATCATAAGTGGGACATTTGTTCAAGTAAGAACAGCACCCAAGGACCGGTCCACCCACATATCAAATTTTCAAAGTAGCGAACACGAATCAAACCAACATGATGAAAGTAACTAGATGAAATTCCCGTGTGACCTCAAGAATGCTTTGCTTATTATAAGAGAACATTTTGGCCTGTCCTTTGCCACAAAAGGATTGGGCAACCTTGCTGCACTTTATTTACCATTACCGTTACTTGCTCTTTACAAATTATCTTGCTATCAAACTACCTGTTACCGACAATTTCAGTGCTTGCAGACATTACCTTGCTGAAAACTGCTTGTCATTTCCTTCTGCTCCTCATTGGGTTCGACACTCCTACTTATCAAAAGGACTACGATTGATCCCCTATACTTGTGGGTTATCAAGGCTATTTTCTGGCGCCGTTGCCGGGGAGTTAAGCACTCTTGGTAAGTAGAAATCGGGAAGAAAAAATTTATATTACGTGCTGAAATTTATTGTCACCTATCACTATGGAAAACATTCCTTTGAGGGGTTTGTTCGGGGTATCTTCACCTCGACCGGAAGCATAATTAGTTGCCCCTCAACCTACTGCACCTACTAAAAATATTGGTTATGGAATTCCTTCGGGTATGATAGAACAACTGCTAGCTAATCCTTGTGCAGGAGATGGAACGGAACATCCAGGTATGCATCTTATACATGTGGATGAAATTTGTGGATTATTTAAGCTTGCAGGTTTGCCCGGAGATGAAGCTAAGAAGAAGGTTTTCCCTTTATCTTTGAAGGGAAAAGCATTGACATGGTATAAGCTATGTGATGATATTCGATCTTGGAACTGGAATCGATTGAAATTGGAATTTCACCAAAAAAAATATCGTATGCATCTAGTTCATCATGATCGGAATTATATATATAGTTTTTGGCCTCGTGAAGGAGAAAGTATCGCTCTATCTTGGGGGAGTCTTAAGTCAATGTTATATTCATGCCCCAATCATGAGCTCTTGAGAGAAATTATCATTCAGAATTTTTAAGCTCGACTTTCTCGTGATGATCAATCCATGCTCGATACTTCTTGTACTGGTTCTTTTATGAAGAAGACTATTGAATTCAGGTGGGATCTTTTAGCAAGAATTAAATGCAACTCTGAAGATTGGGAACTCGAGAAGGTAAAGAGTCAGGTATTAAGCTTGAGTTCGATTGTGTTAAATCTTTTATGAATACCGATGCTTTTTACAAGTTTAGCACTAAATATGGACTTGACTCTGAGATAGTAGCCTCTTTTTGTGAATCATTTGCTACTCGTGTTGATCTCCCTAAGGAGAAGTGGTTTAAATATCATCCACCTATTAAAGAAGAAATTAAAGAACCGGTGATAGCTAAAGATGAAACTATCATTTACAATGTGGATCCAGTTGTGCCTACTGCTTATATTGAAAAAACACCTTTCCCTGTTAGGATAAAGGAACATGCTAAGGTATCAATAGTGGTGTCCAAGAGTTATATTAAAGCAGCTAAACCCCCTGAGCAAATTAAAGTAGAACCTAGTGTTGCTATAGTTAAAGATCTCTTGGTTGAAAATATTGATGGGCATGTTATTTACTTCTATCACCTCTACAGCGAGGTGCTATACAAACGGTTTTTAACCCCTTTCCACGACGGCATTTTGAACCATCGCCAAGTGAGTGTGTGCGATAGGGGGGTCCTTCCCACACGACCCAAAACCGTCGGGGATAAGGAGCCATGATGCATATAGTTGTCCCTATAAAACTGTTTCTGATATATCGAATGTCCCAAACGCTCCATCCTTGCTACTCGTTTGTGCTCGCATTGCATCGCAGTCGGTATTCTGTGGTGCTACGTTTACGATGTGCGACCCATCACAAACATTTCACAATTACAGAACATGTGCAATAAGCAGACAATCACACACATTTACTTTTCCTCGACTGTATGCGATTTGATGTAAGAGTGCATATAGTTGTCCCTATAAAACTATATGCGAAGCTTGAATATATCCCACACGATTCATCCGTCATACCCGCGTTGGATGAAGACCTATCGCAAGTGTTCTTCTATGACCAAATGTTTGCGATGCGCACAACATCATAAACAGTCCATAATTGCCAAGCGTGTGTGATAAGGTGACTTTCGCAAACATTTCATAAGAAGGAACTGTGTGCGATGTTGTTGTTAATCTCACACGTTTTTTCTTGGCTGATCATGTGTGCAGTAGAGATTGACCGCACACGTAGTGGATCCGAGAAACGTGTTTGATCTCCATGTTTACCGCAGACATTTTGCTTTCGCAAACTATGTGCAGTGTAATCCCTAATTTAATCCCTGCATTTAAAAATCATAGATTTTGAATTTCAAAGTAGGCAGTCACTTATTTCATATCGAACCATGTTTATTACAAATATAGGTTCAACCACGAATGCATAATTCGATGCACAAGTACATATACTGAAGAACTACAGAAGCACCAAGTAAAGAATGATGAACCACAGTTGTACTAAAGACTGTAAAGAGAGAGAGGCGAAAGACATTCTGGTTGCTGGAGAAGGTGAAGCGGAATGTCCATATTGTGTCCTCCTACATGCGTAATGTGCTACTTCTTGAGCTTGCGTTGATTTTTCCCTTGAAGAGGAAAGGGTGATGTAGCAAAGTAGAGATAAGTATGTCCCTCAGTTAAGAACCAAGGTATCAATCCAGTAGGAGGCACAAGCAAGTCCCCAATATATGCACCTGCACAAACTAACAAACACTTGCACACAACACGAAAAAGGGGTTGTCAATCCCTTCACAGTCACGAACAAGAGTGAGATCTAATAGAGATAGGTATAAAAGATAAATAAAGAGAAAAATAAAGTAAATATAAATAAATTGCAGCAAGGTATTTTTGGGTTTTTTTTGTTTATAGATCTGAAAATATATGATGGAAAATAGACCCGGGGGCCATAGGTTTCACTAGAGGCTTCTCTCTTGAAAATAGCATACGGTGGGTAAACAAATTACTCTTGAGCAATTGATAGAAAAACGCATAATTATGACGATATCTAAGGTAATGATCATGAATATAGGCATCACGTCCGTGACAAGTAGACCGAAATGATTCTGCATCTACTATTATTACTCCACACATCGACCGCTATCCAGCATGATCTAGAGTATCAAGTTCATAAGAACGGAGTAACGCCTTAAGCAAGATGACATGATGTAGAGGGATAAACTCAAGCAATATGATATAAACCCCATCTTTTTATCCTTGATGGCAATAATGCAATACGTGCCTCGCTACCCCTTCTGTCACTGGGTGAGGACACCGCAAGATTGAACCCAAAACTAAGCACCTCTCCCATTGCAAGAAAAAAAATCTAGTTGGCCAAACCAAACCGATAGTTCGAAGAATAATACAAAGATATCTTAATCATGCATACAAGAGTTCAGAGAATACTCAAATAATATTCATAGATAATCTGATCATAAATCCACAATTCATAGGATCTCGACAAACGCACCGCAAAAGAAGATTACATCGAATAGATCTCCAAGAACATCGAGGAGAACATTGTATTGAAGATCAAAGAGAGAGAAGAAGCCATCTAGCTACTAGCTATAGACCCGTAGGTCTGTGGTAAAATACTCACGCATCATCGGAAGGGCAGCAAGGTTGATGTAGAGGCCCTTCGTGATCGAATCCCCCTCTGGCAGATCACCGGAAAAGGCCCCAAGATGGGATCTCACGGGAACAGAGGCTTGCGGCGGCGGAAAAGTATTTTTGTGGATGCTTCTGATGTTTGGGGAATATTTGAGAATTTATAGAGGCGGGACTAGGGTTAGAGGACCCTCGAGGGGCCCACAAGCCAGGGGTGCCCCCCTGGGGCGTGCCCTGAGGGCTTGTGGCCTCCTCGGGACTTTTCTGGCCCTCTCTCAAAGTCATGTAGGTGTCTTCTGGTCCAAGAAAAATCATCGTAAAGTTTCATTCCGTTTGGACTCCGTTTGATATTCCTTTTCTGTAAAAGTCAAAAACAAGGAAAAACAAAAACTGGCACTGGGCTCTGGGTTAATAAGTTAGTCCCAAAAATAATATAAAATAGCATATTAATGCATATAAAACATCGAAAACAAATAATATAATAGCATGAACAATCAAAAATTATAGATACGTTGGAGACGTATCATAATGCGCGCACGACTCTAGGCTAACCCCTTGTGATGGCTGCCCGCCCATCCTTCACTGTCTTCATTGGGACTTCTCGATGCTCATTGTAGTCTGGATGAAATACTTTAACCTTCATTGTGTGTCCACCAATCATGTACTTTGTGAGGTAATCTTGAGTAAACTGCTTTGGGAACCATTGTGAACGAAAAAGGTTCAGACATTGTTGTCTAACAACTCATTATGGGCAGTACAAAGAGAAGTCTGCAGAGTTTGTAGTTACCATCCTATAGCTCCCTGTTGTGTTGGATAGAGCGTAATCAAATAATTTGTTTGCCACCGTTCGTATCTTTTTGCTAATAATGCTTATCGGTTTCCTCACTTGATGCTTGTTCATGAATATCTCATTGCCCCATACGCAAAAAGGGTCGATGCGTGGATCTTTGCCAAGGGAATATGTACCTACAAGCAACAAGTTAATATTAGAAGCTAATAAGTTTCCAGGCATGGATCTATATGCATTACATTATGGAACGACAGGGGGGAGTACAAGCCGAGGGATGAAACTAACCGCGGCGGAAAATGCTGGCCACTCCCGTTGTTGTCCTACATAAGTAGTGGAAAGGCATGATAAGTACAGCAACCTTAATATCAAAAAAATATAGCAAAGGTAAACAACATCATCTCCAAATGATAGCTTTAATGTGTTGGTTTCAGCATGTTGTTAAAGCGGATATAAAATGGAAGGGAATGCTACCTACAATAGGCTTAACAGCCATCAAATATTGCAATTCAAACTGGTATTGTTGAAAATGAATAGAACGTAGCTCATGCTTAAACATCACACTGGATAAATGTGTAAAACTGAAATAAAGGGCATGTGTTAACTACACCAGGCATAACTGGAACCAAATATAGCCGTTCAAACTGGTATTGATGAAAGCGAGCGGCAAGGTTCCGACTTGCACGAAATGAACATCACATTGTGAATGACTGAAATAAACAAGGCATAAATGATCAGTATAACAACCAAATATAGCCATTGAAAACTGGACAGAGTCTCACTGCAACCAACCTAACAAGCAAATACAGATAAACATGGCATATGCTTGAAAACTAGACAAATGCTCACTGCAACCAACCTAACAAGCAAATACAGATAAACAAGGCATCTGCTTGAAAACTGGACAAATGCTCACTGCAACCAACCTAACAACCAAATACAGATAAACAAGGCATCTGCTTGAAAACTGGACAAATGCTCACTGCAACCAACCTAACAACCAAATACAGATAAACAAAGCATCTGCTTTATAACTGGACAAATGCTCACTGCAACCAACCTAACAACCAAATATAGATAAACAAGGCATCTGCTTCATAACTGGACAAATGCTCGCTGCAACCAACATAACAACCAAATACAGATAAACAAGGCATCTACTCACTATAAACAACCAAATATAGCCATTCATGAAACTGAAGTGGACAATTCATGCTTAAACATCACATAGCCCTATTGAACATTACATTTTTGCATAACTGAAATAATTAAACACATCATGGTTAAAACACCGCATGGCAAAATCTACTACAACAAAGGGTACGGGTTGGCAAGCTAGAAAAGGTAAGATTTGCTGATAGGATGCTGCCTCACATGTCATGGACGGGATCCTTTCAGTTGGAAGAGCACAGACCCATGGTGCGCTCTCTAATGTCGCAGATGGGTTGTTTCACCTTGGAAGAACCTTTGTGGGTGCCCTCCTCGTGGTCGTGCTCGATGAGATCTGACTTGGCAATTGAGGATCCCGAGCCGCCGTCGTAGAATGTGTCCTTCAGAAATGACAAAATGGGCTCGATGGCGTACAAGGATCGCATATCCTTGACCGTGTGGTAGAGGAGATCAGCGGCAGGGTCGTCGAAGAGATCGACGGCGGTTGAACCAGAGGGGTTGGGGATGGGCCACTTAACCTGTGACATGGCCCACGTTGGAAACCGTCGTTGTCGAGTGGCTTGATGTCGTAGCCAGCTTTCCCGAGAAACAGTAATACGCTAGCCCTCTGACGTGAAGCCTTCGGCATGGCAACATAGAAACGTCCTCGCCGGCATCCGCAGCAAGGTGTTGCTCCGAGATCGATAGGGGGACGAACGGAGGCCACCTCGTCAACGTCCGCCGGAGAGGCCATGATAAACCTCTTCTTTGCCGAACGCTCATTGGGCTCCCCGGGATACATGGTCGGGCTTAGGCTGTGACTCTCTGGAGCAGGGGATGTGGATCTGGCGGGGAGGGCACTGCAGGCCTCATCTAAAAACTCAGGGGGGTTGGGCAACGGTATGGGAATCGCTATGTAACCTGAACTTTATTATGTAAGCTAGAAAGAACGGGCAGACCGGCAGGGGTTGCCGGCGGCGGCGCCGGTGCCGGCGGCGAGCTAGGGTTCGATGGGGGGAGGGGGCAGGTGGGTGGGACTGTGGAGGGGGTGGTGTTTGAGGATACGCCGTGGCTACTGAAAATTTTAGTAACGGTGGGTGGAGATGGTGGTGGACGAGGGAGGGCGATGGTTCAAATGCCTCGGCTACTGCAATTTTACTATAAGGTCGGTGGTGGAGGAGTGGGGTGACGGTTGAAGTACCGCGGCTACTAAAATTTGGGTAAAGGAATTGATGCGGGGTGGGACCACCCAAGATCGCACACGGTCCAATAAGAATATGCATGTATGATAACAAGAAAAAGCGGCGGAACCGCCGATTTTTGTAACGCTCAAGGCAGGTAGTTTGTTTTAGATTTCTAGCTAGCTGGTCTATCGCACACGGTTAATCCACTACCTACACCCTTGTTCACGCTTGCGCAGTCATGGTGATTTCACAGTGCACTTGCATCACACACGGTTAAGCCAGTACACCGGTGTTCGTTGAGCGTCATCCGAGTCTTCGAAGCAAAAAAACGTCAGAGAGGGACAGAAGACATCCACACCAGCATGTGGCCTAAATATATATGAATGAAAAGGGTGGTCTGTGATGTTCAAAATTCGAATGCACAACTTTGACCGCGCGGGCCCACGGTTGGGCGCATCGTCGAAGATCAATGAGAGGGGCCAGAAGTCAAGAACCACCTGGAAGTGTCCAAATATATGTAGGAATATAGGGTGTGATGTTTAAAACTTTAAATACACAATGCACAACTTTGGTGGCACCTTCCTCGCAAACCCGAAAGCACCCTTGGATATATCTATAATGACATAATGTCGTAGCTACCTAGCTAGGGTGCTTGACCCACCTCCCACTTCGTGTTGGCGGGGCGGATGCACATACTGATACTTTGGTCATACATGCATGTCGCCATGACCTACCGTAAGACAGACCAGTGAATCTATCGCTTGGTCAAACCACAACTGTTGTTGTCGATAATAAATGGATAGAATATATAAATAAACCGCTTGGGCCAATAGATTGAACCGTCATAAAAAATCGCACGAGAGGGACCACAAAACCAGCACCGCCTGCATGTGGCCCAAAACGATGTACGTTGGAAGGGGTGATGTGTGTTTTTGATATCGAATAATGTACAATTTAGATGTGGCGCCTGCCTCTCAATATAGACAACCACCAGGAAAGCCAGGTAATTAAGGATGAGATACGCAGGGTACGGTGTCGGTCCAACCCACCAATCCGAGCGTGTGGGAGGGAATCCTGACAACGCATGAGCTCAAACTTTGCCTGAACGACATGTGACGGTGACCGGTCCTAACACGAACTAGGAGGAATCCATTCATGGCCAACACATAGCCCTCATTATCGGTCAAAGGGATGATATATATACACCCGGGGAGCCCACAAATATGTGTGTCATCACAAAAAACCACAAAAGGGAGACGTGGTCGATCAGAAGACCCCCAATACACTTCATGTGGCCCGAAAATATGTATGGGTGGTGTGTGATGTGTTCAAATCCCCAATGCACAACTTCGATGGGGCACCAACAACATTACAAACCGAACACTGTACTCGACCCCAAGCCAGGTTCAATACGTACGATTTTGGTCCCCCAACTTTGAGGCAGGGGGTGTCGTCCAACGCATGCGCTCAAACTTTATTTCGTCTAACATGGCACACATAGCAATAGGAAACCACCATGGTCAAACCCTTCTTGTATGTTGGGTCAAAGGGATAGATTGTGTGGGGCCCCCTCGTTATCTCGGTCAAGTATGATATATATATAGACCTCGGGGCGCCCACAGATATGTGCAACGTCTATAAACCGCACAAGGGAGACGTGCTCGATCAGAAAACCCCCTATACCCTGCATGTGGGCCGAAAAAAATGTATGGGTCTGGTGTGTGATTTGTTCAAATCCCGAATGCACAAATTCGATGGGGCACCAATTACAATAGTAACATTCAAACTAAACATCGTACCCCCCAGCCAGGTTAAAGACGTACGATGTCGGTTCCGCAACTTTGAGGCGGGTGGGGGGAGGGTAGGGGGTGTCGTCCAACGCATGTGCTGAAACTTGATTTACTCTAACATAGCACACAGGGCAAAGAGGAAACCCTTCTCGTGCATTGGGTCAAAGGGATAGTTTGTGTGGGCTTACAGATGTCAATCATTCATCGATTTCTGAGAACAAAACATAACCAATAAAAAACATATTCTACAAATTACCAAAACAAGGATCCCAAGGTTTATATAATCATCATGACAAGTCACTACAGATACATTTAGATGATAATTGTCTATAATGACCGTATCATGGCGCTTTAATGAAGCTTGAGATATGCAACTTCCCACCGGATCACCCATCCTTAGACTACTCCAGCCCCAGCACACTTAACTTCTGCGTTCTATTCGACGAGATTAGCGGATGGGAAGCCGCCCCTTGATGATAAGAATTGCCTCCTTGCCTTTAAGGCATTTCACGCCGGTCACCCTATGGGACCTACTCCCTACTATCACACACGTTTGTGCTTTTAGAAACTGTGTGCAAATATTTACATGGCCGGTGTGTCGCCGCCTAGACTTCTATGAGCACTGACACTGGCAGCGGGAAACCGATGGGAGGAGTGGCGGGAAACGGTAGCGTGTTTGGATATATAACAACATTAATATGGAAAAATTAGTAAAGAAGGAAGCGTGAGCTAGCACGACACATGCACACAGTGCTTACCCACGGGTGACAGACGATTGACCAGAACTGCTGTAAATATTCAGGGTTCGTTTGGCCTTTTCTATACATTATAATTAAGTTTTATAAGCTTTAATTTAATGTGCATAATTCAAGTTAGTGCACCAAAATGGCCGCAAAAATCATACATGTGTACTTGGATGCATGTTTAGGTCCCATGCAAAGAATGGGAATGAATTACAACTGTCTCGGTGTCTGGCTCGGCCTCGGACATTGAAAATCTCGGGTTTTAAATCCCCGTAAATCCAAAACTCACCCGGAAATCGTGAAACTTGGCATGGTGTCATGACATGGCACATATATGTCGTGGAAAAAAATTTGTCCATTCTGGGGCAAGTTTTATTACAAGCCTCTTACAAACTGGAGCTTCTCTCAAGAAGCCTCGTGGTCCGATAGAGAAACGTGTCCCCCTTGTGGGTGACACGATAATCGATGCCTCTTTTCGCCTTGTATTTTTTTCTACAGGCAACATGGAACGATAGGATATCCGTGCTGAAATTTAAAATTATTCAGGGTTCGTTTGGCCTTTTTATACATTAATTGAGTTTCCTAGGCATTTAATGTCCATAATTCAAATCTGAAGTACAAATACATGCTACAGTACACCAAAATGGCTAGAAAATCATACATGTGTCCTTGGGTGCATGTTTAGGTCCCATGCAAGGAATGGGAATGAATTACAACCATATCGGCGTCCTGGCTCGTCCTCAAACATTTGGAATCTCGGTTTTTAAATCCCCGTAAATCCAAAACTCACCAGAAAATCATGAAAGTTGGCACGGTGTCACGTCATGGCACATATATGTCATGGTAAAAAAATTGTCCAATTTGGGCCAAGCTTTATTACAAACCTCTTACAAACAGGAGCCTCTCGCAAGAACCCTTATGGTTTCGATAGGGAAACGTGTCCCCTTGTGGGCGAAACGATAATCGCTCCCTCTTCTCGCCTTGTATTTTCTTCTACACACAACATGGAACAACGGGAGATTCACGCTGAACTTTGGAATTATTCAGGGTTCGTTTGACATTTTTTAATATTAATTGAGTTTTCTAGGCATTTAATGTCCATAATTCAAATCCGAACTACAAATACATGCTCCAGTGCACCAAAATGGCTAGAAAAAACGTACATGTGTCCTTAGGGTGCATGTTTAGGTCCCATGGAAGGAATGGGAATGAATTCAACCGTCTCGGCATCCTGGCTCGGCCTCAAACATTGCGAATCTTGGTTTTTAATTCTCCGTAAATCCAAAACTCACCAGAAAATCATGAAACTTGGCATGGTATCACGACATGGCACGTATATGTCGTAGTAAAAAAATTGTCCAATTTGGGCCAAGCTATATTACAAGCCTCTTACAAACCGAAGCTTCTCGCAACCCTCATGGTTTCGTTAGGGAAACATGCCCCTCTTGTGGGTGAAACGATAATCGCCGCCTCTTCTCACCTTGTATTTTGTTTTCTACAGGCAACACAGAATAACAGGAGTGTCATGCTGAAATTTGAAACTGTTCAGGGTTCATTTGGCTATTTTATATATTAATTGAGTTTTCTAGGCATTTAATGTAGTCCATAATTCAAATTTGAACTACAAACACTTGCTCCAGTGAAGCAAAATGGGTGGAAAATCGTACATGTGCAATTGGGTGCATGTTTAGGTCTCATTGAAGGAATGGGAACGAATTACAAACGTCTCATCATTGTGAAACATTGAGAATCTCGGTTTTTAAATCCCAGTAAATCGAAAACTCACTCAAAAAACATGAAACTTGGCATGGTTTCATGACATGGCACATATATGCCGTGGTAAAAAAATCGTCCAATTTGAGACAAGGCGCACACATTAATAGCCAATGAAGTCCTTTTGAAACAAATAGCTGACACGTTAACATCGCAAACGGTTGTATTATATGAACCGTGTGTGTTCCCGTAACCATTTAAGTGCGGCCGCGCGTCCCTCTTTTCTTATGGGATAGTACTACCTCGGTCTGGGTCGCAGACAACGATCTGGGTCGCTACTGTCTCTACTCCTCAATGGATCGCCGGGCGACGAGATCCTCCAGCTCCTTCTTCAATTCCTCATAACTTTGCTTGACAGCAGCCACGGATTCCTCCAGCTCCTGCTCGCGCTCGATCCGGAACTTCCTCAAGTCACCCATCAGTTCCTCGACGATCGCCTTCAGCGTCACCCCCGAGGCACTGCTCTCCTCATGCAGCTTCTTCCAGCCGGTGGCCTCCTCCTCTGTCTCGGCAAGCGCCTTGAGAAGCTTCGCATTATCACCCATGAGTTGCTCAACGAGGCCGGTCGCCTTCTCAACCGAGGCATCGCTAATCTCGAGCAGCTTCATCAAGCCGTCGACCAGCTCCTGCTGCTTAATTAGGCCAGCGAAAATGTCGTTGTCGCTGGCCAAGGACTTCAGCACCGCCAGCTCGTCGCGATCATCGACACGGCGAGTTCGCTTGTGAGATCCCTCGCATGCCGGTGAGAGCTTGTTTGAGGGCTCCGCGGCGTGCCAGGACATCTCTGCTGCGGCTGCCATGTAGCGGCGGGACCTCTCTAGTGCTTCCGCGGCCTTGGTCTTTGCTCCCTGGTTATATGTCGACCTGAAACTCCTCCTACCGGTCATGGAGGAACGACTTGACAGGAAAGACCTGTTTTGTGGGTGATGAGGAGAGGAACTATGAAGTAATTTTTCAGTGGGTAGTTTTTATAGACCGGTGCTAAGTGTGAACACATTTAGGTTTGATCGGTGTGAACAGATTTGCAATTACTTATTGCGCTGTAATCTGGAATGTGACAAGAAACAAGGTCAAAATTTATTGATGATTCTGGGCTCGAAACCCGAAACACACCTTCATATGGCTGCCCGTTCCTATTGTTCAGGCTCATCGCAAACAGTTCTTATGGATCAACCGTATGCCACACATTGCACATGCATCGGAAGCCCGAAATGGTTCCCGGATGGCGTACGTGGGCCCGCGTTCTCGGATGTACATGTACTTGTCTGCCCACTATCACATACGGTCCAGATATCACCATCGTGTCCAATGGATGCACTGTCGCGCCTGCCATAGGGTGCCAGAAGGTTGACCAGAATTGCAATATGCAGGTGTGGTTGCTCGCCGTTGAGCCGGCCGCGGCGTGCTCTGCTCACTTCCGTCCGCATGTTTTGCTCGCCATTGAGGCAGCCGTGGCACGCTCCGCTCTAGCGTCCCTGTGCGCGCTCTGCTCACTGTTGAGGCAAAATTACAATGGCAATCGTTAATAATTGTCTTACATATTCGGGATAATTTAAAATGCCACATGCGGCAACACCCAAAACACTCACGACCTAAATATGCTTAGTGAATTAAAATGTCGATATGCGACATTTGCATACAATTGTAATAAAATATAGGCTAAAAGGCTGAGCTGGTGGCCTTCTGACGACGGTCTTCTCAGACTCCATGATCAGCATAGCACCCTTGTGGCCGTTCATTCCAAGTGTCCCGACCCGCCTCCACCTACGGAGCTCCTGGCGCTGGGAGGCTCTTGGGGCTGCTGGGCCTCTTCCAGTAGACCTTGACAGCGTGCAATCGCGCGCATGACATGCCCGCGGAACTGCTCCATTTCCATATCTCTTCCCTGGTAGCAAATTCCGTCCATCGCCTGCATCCTCAAGATATCACGTTGGCAATGTTCTACTTCGTCGGTGACGTCAACCCCACCAAGGGTGAGCTCGAGCCTGGCCACCACATCATCGGGATCGAGGTTGACACGGCCGTCACGGGCAATGATGAAGCCGCAGACTGGCTGTCTCATAAATGAATTAAAGAGGTCCTATGCCCATTCCTGGCAGGGCATCAGACTCTTGATGAGCACCGGTGACGGCGGCTCTTCGGGTGGGTCGTCGATCATGCCACCTAGCAGCTCTAGATCTTCTGCATGGTGGATGGCAAACTGCTCATCACACTTCCTCTGCAATATGTCGATTGTGCGCCCAAGGACTGCCACGGTGATATCGCTGCAGATGGGCCATGGTGCCTGCACCGGCCGACAAAGCTCTTGCTCCCCGACCTGCTCAGCTCGTTCTCCTTGCCGAAGATGTAACGCAGGTAGGGGTGAACGTCGAAACTTTGGTCATTGCCTGGCATGCTTGGAATAACTAATGGTAGATGGGTGAGGTCTAGATCTGCGCACAGTGTTGTGACGATGCGTTGCCGCCTGGGTCATACGCAGCAAGCCATTAGCTGGTGGCAGGAAACCGATGAGGGAAGAGGCGGGGATTTTACAATTCACCCATGTGGAGCACGGGAAGCCTTCGCTAGAGCGCGAAAGCCTTCCCTGGAGCGCGGGAAGACTAAGTGGAGCACACAACCCTACAATCGTATGCGGTGTCACGTGTTATCTATCACACACGTGTTAACATAAGGAAACGTATGTGTAACTTACTAATCATCACACATGAGTACTCACAGACGCATTGTGTGCGGTACTCCTAGCCACCGCAAGCAACTAGTTTGCATTTTTCCAAGTTTTTTGGTACACACAGAATCGCACACGAATTAACTGTAGTAACCGTCTGTGTTATATTTTCTCATCGCAAACAGTTCATCCGAGTGGGCTGTTTGCCGCGTATCACACACATCTTGTTTACACGAATCGTTTATGTTCTTTTGGCTCATCACAAACAATTCATCTATGTGAACTGTATGCCGCATATCACACACATCTTGTTAATTTAAACCTTTTCTATTGTGTACCCTAATCAAAAAACAGTTCGTCAAAGTGAACGGTATGCCGTATATCACACACACCTTGATCTGGCTAACCGTTTCTGTTGCATTCCCTAATAGCAAACAGTTCATCCGAGCGAACTGTATGTCGTATATCCCACACACCTTTATATAGCCGCCCGTTTATGTTGTTCTGCCACATCACAAACAGTTATTATGGATTAACCATTTGTCACGCATCGCTCACACAGCTGTAATATGAACCGTGTTTGATGTATCCGCCATCGCAAACATTTTGCATCTTTTTTGACGGTTTTTTTACATTACCGTTTGTGATTAATACATCGCACACAGTTTCGTCAAAGGGTCTCTGATCGTAGTGTCGCATTAGCAGCATCCTGCAGTAGTGTGTGATGAAGTTGCTAGAATTGCCAAACCTGATGAAAAAGATAAGCATAGACCCATAGTTGGCATGCCTTTTGTCTCAGTTAAAGTAGGAGATCATTGCTATCATGGTTTATGTGACTTGGGTGCTAGTGTGAGTGCTATTCCTTTTACCTCATACCAAGAAATTATGAATGACATAGCACCGCTAAAATGGAAGACATAGATGTTACTATTAAACTTGCTAATAGAGACACCATCACACCACTTGGGATAGTTAGAGATGTTGAAGTCTTGTGTGGGGAAATAAAATACCCTACTGATTTTCTAGTTCTTGGTTCCCCACAAGATGAATTTTGTCCCATTGTCTTTGGTAGACCTTTTTTGAACACCGTTAATGCTAAGATAGATTGTGAAAAACAAACTATCGGTGTTACTTTTGGTGTGAGTCTCATGAGTTTAATTTCTCCAAGTTCCGTAGACAACCTCGTAATGAAGAACTACCTAGTAAGGATGAAATAATTGGTCTTGCTTCTATTGCCATGCCTCCTACTGATCCTCTAGAACAATATTTGCTCGACCATGAAAATGATATGCAGTTTCGTGAAAGAAATGAAATAGATAAAATATTCTTTGAACAACAACCTATCCTAAAACACAATTTTCCTATTGAAACTCTAGGAGGTCCTCCTCCACCTAAAGGTGATCCTGTGTTTGAATTAAAACAATTGCCTGACACTTTGAAGTATGCTTATCTTGATGAGAAAAAGATATATCCTGTTATTATTAGTGCTAACCTTTCAGAACATGAAGAAGAAAGATTATTAAAAATTCTGAGGAAGCACCGAGCTGCTATTGGATATACTCTTGATGATCTTAAGGGCATCAGTCCCACTCTATGTCAGCACAATATTAATATGGAACCTGATGCTAAACCCGTTGTTGATCACCAACGACGGTTGAATCCTAAAATTAAAGAAGTGGTAAGAACTAAAATATTAAAACTTCTGGAAGCAGGTATAATCTATCCCATAGCTGATAGTAGATGGGTAACTCCTGTTCGTTGTGTCCCTAAGAAGGGAGGTATTACTGTTGTTCCTAATGATAAAAATGAGCTTATTCCACAAAGAATTGTTACTGGCTACAGAATGGTAATTGACTTTAGAAAATTAAATAAAGAAACTAGAAAAGATCATTACCCTTTGCCTTTCATTGATCAAATGCTAGAAAGATTATCTAAGAACACACACTTTTGTTTTCTTGATGGATATTCTGGTTTCTCTCAAATATTTGTATCACAACCTGATCAAGAGAAAACCACCTTTACTTGTCCTTTTGGAACTTATGCTTATAGACGTATGCCTTTTGGTTTATGCAATGCACCTGCTACCTTTCAAAGATGTATGACTGCTATATTCTTTGATTTTTGTGAAAAGATTGTTGAGGTTTTCATGGATGATTTCTCTGTTTACGGAACTTCTTTTGATGATTGGTTAAGCAACCTTGATCAAGTTTTGTAGAGATGTGAGCAAACTAATCTTGTCCTGAATTGTGAGAAGTGCCACTTTATGGTTAATGAAGGTACTGTCTTGGGGCATAAAATTTTCGAACGAGGTATTGAGGTGGATACAGCTAAAGTTGATGCAATTGAGAAAATGCCATGTCCTAAAGATATTAAAGGTATTCGTAGTTTCCTTGGTCATGTTGGTTTCTATAGGATGTTTATTAAAGACTTCTCTAAAATTTCTAGGCCTCTTACTAATCTTTTACAAAAGGATGTTCCATTTGTTTTTTATGATGATTGTGTCGAAGCCTTTGAAACACTTCAGAAAGCCTTAACTTCTGCACCTATTGTTCAACCACCTGATTGGAACTTACCTTTTGAAATTTTGTGTGATGCTAGTGATTATGTTGTTGGTGCTGTTCTAGGACAAAGAGTTGACAAGACATTAAATGTTATCTATCATGCTAGTAAAACTCTAGACATTGCTCAAAAAAATTATGCTACTACTGAAAAAGAAATTTTAGCAGTTGTGTTTGCTTGTGACAAATTCAGATCCTACATTGTTGATTCCAAAGTAATTGTTCACGCTGATCATGTTGCTATAAAATATCTTATGGAAAAGAAAGATGCTAAACCTAGACTCATTAGGTGGGTTCTCTTGTTACAAGAATTTGATTTACATATCACTAACAGGAAAGGAGCTGAGAACCCCGTAGCAGATAACTTCTCTAGGTTAGAAAATATTCTTGATGACCCACTACCTATTGATGATAGTTTTCCCGATGAACAACTAGTTGCAATAAATGTTTCTCATAATACTTCTTGGTATGCCGACTATGCTAATTACATTGTTGCTAAATATATACCACCTAGTTTCACATCCAACAAAAGAAAAAATTCTTCTACGATTTAAGACATTACTTTTGGGATGACCCACATCTTTATAACGGAGTAGATGGTATTATTAGACGTTGTGTACCTGAGCATGAACAGGAACAAATCCTACGGAAATGTCACTGTGAAGCCTATGGAGGACATCATGCGGGAGATAGAACTGCTCACAAGGTATTGCAATCTGGTTTTTATTGGCCTACTCTCTTCAAGGATGCCCTTGTCTTGTGATGAATGTCAAAGAATTGGTAATATCGGTAAGCGTCAGGAAATGCCTATGAATTATTCACTTGTTGTTGAACCATTTGATGTTTGGGGTTTTGATTATATGGGACCTTTTCCTTCCTCTAATGTGTATACTCACATTTTGGTTGTTGTTGATTACGTCACGAAGTGGGTAGAAGTTATTCCAACTAGTAGTGCTGATCATAACACTTCCATTAAAATGATTAAAGAAGTTATTTTCCCTAGGTTTGGAGTCCCTAGATATTTAATGACTGATGGTGGTTCACACTTTATTCATGGTGCTTTCCGTAAAATGCTTGCCAAATATGATGTTAACCATAGAATTGCATCACCCTATCATCCTCAGTCTAGTGGTCAAGTAGAACTTAGCAATAGAGAAGTAAAACTAATATTACAAACTGTCAATAGGTCCCGAAAGAATTGGTCTAAGAAATTGGATGATGCAGTTTGGGCAACAGCTTATAAAAATCCTATGGGTATGTCTCCATACAAAATGGTTTGTGGGAAAGCTTGTCATTTGCCTCTTGAGTTAGAACATAAAGCATATTGGGCAATTAAAGAACTCAACTAGGACTTCAAGCTTGCCGGTGAAAAGAGGTTATTTGATATTACCTCACTAGATGAATGGAGAACCCAAGCTTATGAAAATGCCAAATTATTCAAAGAAAAAGTTAAAAGATGGCATGACAAAAGAATCCAAAAGCGGGAGTTCAAAGTTGGAGAAAATGTTCTTTTGTACAACTCTCGTTTTATATTTTCTACAGGAAAACTTCTTTCCAAATGGGATGGACCATATATTATCGGAGGTGTATCACAATGGAGCTATCAAGATTAATAATGCCGAAGGTACTAACCCGAAGGTGGTCAATGGACAAAGAATTAATCTCTATATCTTGGGTACGCCTATCAATATTGAAAGCAATATTATTCAAATCATGACATCGAAGGAACACATAAAAGAAACCTTCCAGAACACTCCAGAATCCTGAAAAAGAGGAGGTATGTGATACGGTAAGTAAACGGACTCCGAAAAATCCACAAAAATATTTTCTGTTAGTTTTGGAATATTACAAAAATTAGGAAAATAAGAAATAACCAGGAAGACAACCGAGGTGGCCACGATACACCATGGCGCGCCTGCCCTTCCTGGCACTCCCTGGTGGGTTGTGCCCTCCTCGGGCACCTTCCCGACTCCATTTTCCTTCCATATTTCTTGTTTCCCAAGATAAAAAATATTTATATATACCACCGTATGATTTGACCACCACATCGCAGAAAAATCCTCTGTTCTTGTTTCGTGTTATTTTCCTGACAAATCTAAAAATATGTCATCTCAAGATTCGGATGGAGAGAGTTATGTTACCCACCAGGCTCTAGATCCAAACATCTTTAAGAAGACCTTCCCGTATTTTTGGTTCACGGATGAGGAAGAGGACACTGGTCTGGAGGAGACGGAGGATGCATCCTTAGATGAAGATGAAGTTCTACTACCTCAACATGGAGATATACACGTGGAGTCCAAGAAGTCTCGCCTCCCCAACAAAACTAAGACCCAATCTATCCCTTCTCGTTTTCTGCAGGATAGCAAGGCAGCATTATGCAAGAAGATATTAAAGCTTTTGCTAGAGAATGAGGATCTTAGGGATGATAATTTTAGCCTCCGACGCAAGCTGGAGAAGAAGAACATCACTATCTCATCACCACCACCTTCATCATCTTCCCCACCAAAGGAGGCTTGAGTACACGGGTATGGGCGCTCCCCTTGGCTTGTGCCAAGCTTGGGGGAGGTGCCCCGGCATCATATCACCATCACTTTTATTACATTTACCTATTTTAGTTTGATCCTTAGTTATTTTGTGATTTAGTCGAATAAAAGTTTAGTATGATCTATTTTCGATCTTTAGTTTCATGATCTATCTTTCTATGTAATCGAGTGAGAGTTATATAATAAAGTTTAGTTTGAGTTTTTGCTTCTTTACTTTTATGTTGCAATCAAAATAAGAGGAAATAAATGAAAAGATCATATGCTAATCTTATGGTGAGTAATGACATCACATAAGGAAAAGTATAAGTGGTAAAATTTATTGAAAATTGACAAACATAGCATTGGTCAATGATGCAACTCATGAAAGAATTAATAAGGGAAGAGAAGATTCACATGCAAATATACTATCTTGGACATCTTTTTATGATTGTGAGCCCCCATCAATTATTATATGTCAAAATTG
Organism: Thinopyrum elongatum; assembly: GCA_011799875.1. Classification (NCBI taxonomy): domain Eukaryota; kingdom Viridiplantae; phylum Streptophyta; class Magnoliopsida; order Poales; family Poaceae; genus Thinopyrum; species Thinopyrum elongatum. The sequence goes on from CM022299.1 coordinate 395,517,580, forward strand.
TTGACGTTGGACAAGGAAGACAACGTAATGAGTTATGTTTGTTCATATTCACATAGAAGTTATATTGTCATAGATCCTTCAACATGTGGTGCTTGCTTAATATCTTTGCTAGCCAAAAATTCCGCACTAAGTAGAGATACTACTTGTGCATCCAAAAACCCTAAACCCAAATTCATGTTTTGAGAGTCCACCATACCTACCTATGGATTGAGTAAGATCCTTCAACTAAGTTGTCATCGGTGCAATAAGGCAATAAAAATTGCTTGTAAATGTGTTTGATCATTTAGTGTAAGAGAAAATTGAGTGTTGTATGAACTTGTGATGGAAATGTAATAAAAGTGATGGACTACATAATAAAGGTTGCTATCATAAGGGGCAATATAATGTGACGTTCTTTTGCATTAAGGGGTTTGGCATACAAACCAAAAAGCGCATGACAACCTCTGCTTCCCTCTGTGAAGGGCCTATCTTTTACTTTTATGTATTTACTTTTATGCAAGATTCAAAGTATTCTTCCCTATTCCTTTTTATTTTCTCTATTTGCAAGCATCATGTGGTGAGGAAAGATCTAGGCACATATATCCAGTTGGATATGAGTGAGCATAAGTTATTATTGTTGACATCACCCTTGAGGTGAATACGTTGGGAGGCGAAACTATAAGCCCCTATCTTTCTATGTGTCCGGTTGAAACTTTTTGCTCATGGGTATGCTGTGAGTGTTAGCAATCATAGAAGACTAAAAGATGGTTGAGTATGTGGACTTGCCAAAAGGCTCTGATACGTGACCCTTCCTTAAAATATGATGAATTGTAGTTGCAAAGTTGACTGAGAACATAGTTTGTTGTGCTGAATTGTTACTTGTTCATGAGAAGTTATATGATAAAAGTTACATGAAAAAGTTTTATGATAAAATTTGTTGCTGTTATGATAATAAGCATGATGCTACTATGTCTGTATTTTGTTTTCATCGACACCTCTCTCTCAAACCATGTGGACATGTTTCTTTCGCTTGAGGACAAGCGAGGTCTAAGCTTGGGGGAGTTGATACGTCCATTTTGCATCATGATTTTCTACTATTATTTATAATGTTTTTATGCATAATAATGCTTTATGGAGTAATTCTAATGCCTTTTCTCTCATAATATGCAAGGTTCACACAAAGAGGGAGAATGCCGGCAGCTGGAATTCTGGACCTAAAAAAGCTATGTCAGAGATACCTATTCTGCACATCACCAAATGAGCTGAAAATTTACGGAGATTTATTTTGGAATATATAAAAAATAATGGAGCAAATAACTACGGAGGAGGGGCAACTGGTGACCACAAGAAACCAGGGCACACCAGGTCCCCCAGGCGCGCCATGGTGCGTTGTGGCCAGCCCAGCCCACCTCTGTCCGTGTACTAAAGTTTGGGCCCTTTAGTACCCCTTACTTGTGCACGGGCAGTTGTAGCCGCACCTGCGGCGAGGCTTGGCGGGGGCAGTTGGAGGCAGAATACAAGACAATGAAGATGGCGTCCAAGCCAGTAACTAGGGAGCAGAAGACAAGCTGGAGCCCCGGTGAGATCCTTGCAGGGGCGGCTCGCGAGGCCCCGGCAAGATCCTTGCCGGGACGACTTGCGAGGCACTGACAAGAACACCACCCTTGAGGATGAGAGCTCTGACACCATCGACAACGTCAAAACCAAGAATCAGGGGCACATGCGTAGTAGCATGTAGATCTTTGTGAAGACTGGTGGCATGCAGATCTTCGTGGAGACCAGAGAGCGGAGTTCCCAGCAAGGTTCTTGCTGGGGACGACTGCGAGGCCCCGGCAAGGCTCTTGCCGGGGACGATCGCGAGGCCATGGCAAGGCTCATGCACGACAAGGCTCCACTGCCTTGCCACCGTCCCGGCACAGCAATTGGCCAGCCAACCTGGCGAGCACCTGCGTGGTGGCATGCAGATCTTCGTGAAGATCCTGCCACTGCTCCAGCGTAGCGGCTAGCCAGTCAGCTTGGCACTTGCATGCCTCGTCATCTTGGGTGCGTGTCAGGACGGGGTGAGGCGGCGACGGATGGGACGGGCTCTGTTTTCGTCCCCGATAAAGTTAGGGGGCACATAAGCAGCGCATTTAATGCGCTTGTCCTAAGACGCCAGAGATAAGCACGTGTACTGTAGCACTTTACACCTCCTGTGTGCCACTGTGGCAGCCCTTTGGACATATAAAAGGAGGCCCAAGGCATACTGGAGAAGGATTCGGACTTTTTGGACTCTCCGGCCCAGCTTGCATGCATAGCAGCTAGCCGAAGCTCAAGAACAACTAATATACACACCAAGCAGGACTAGGGTTTTACGCTTCTCAGCGGCCCGAACCTGGGTAAAAATCCCTCGTGTTGATCTCTAAATCTGCTCTTCATGCACCCCTCCTCCCTGCCAAACCATAGAAGGGATCCACCCGATCCCATAGGTGTCGTTTCCCCGACATCTTTGGCGCGCCAGGTAGGGGGAGAGGTTGAACGGACCTGATCTAGGCGTCAGCGCGTCGACTTCTTCAACATCTTCATCTTCATGTCTCCAAAGAGAAAGAGCATCATGGCGATTGGTTCATCTCTGGTCGATTTGCCCGCACCAGCGCGGACTGACGACGGGATGGACGTGGGTGGAGGCCACGGGCTTCCACGATGCTCCGGCGATCGGAGCCACGTGAGCGGCGACGACCCGCACGTCGCCGGGTCCAGGGACGGGGCCGTGCTGTCTACGGGCGGCGCGGCGAACCCCAGGGGCGGAAGGACGACCTCCAGGACACCCCCGCCGGCGCATGCGCCGCGGCCTTCACAGGTCGTGCGCGATGGGCAGCGCCGCAGTGTGGGTGATCATGAGCGTTCCCATGGAAGGGCCCCTTTGCATCATTCTCGAGATGCGCCGGGCCAGCATGCACGCCAAGACGTTGGCGGAAACAGCGCGCGGCCACGGGACCGTCATAGAGCTCCTTCTAATGTGGTTAGAAGTCAGAGCGCTTCACGATCCACGCAGTTGTCGCCGCCCACGCCAACGGAAGCGTTGGCACGCGTACAGCTGCTTCTAGATTTCCCTCTTGCTGCGGAGAAGCTCGACGAGTGGAGAGCCACCATCCGGAGCCTCGTCGGCTTCGCCAATAAGGATGGACCGCAGCGGGTGGGGCCCTCGTGCCGGCGCTTTGTTGAGCCGGCGCGCGCCAAAGGAGGAAGGACCGGAGGTGCTGCGACCATAGTGCACTCTCCTCCTCCACGGTAGCAACAGCAGCCGCCGGCTTGTCGGGTCGAGGCCTGTGACAACGGTTCCACAGCGTCGTCCGACCCACGAGCCCGCTGTGATCAACGCCAAGTTCTTCGAGAGCGAGTCAAGGAAGACGCTCGAACCACTATCGAGCGGCGATGGGAAGCGCGCCATCAGTCTGATAAGCGCGCAGGCCCCACTGTAGATCGGCCTGCGCTGGGGGATTCTGGTAACTTACCTTACGAGGTGGGTTGTCCAGCTTTTACCTGTGGGCTGCGGCGATTCCAGTGGCCCACTCACCGCACGTTCAAGCCTGAGGTCGGAGAGAAATACGACGGCAAGACTCGCCCGTCGGAGTTCCTGAGCATCTATACCATTGCAATGCAAGCCACCGAGGCTTGGGACGACAAGGTACTCGCCAATTACTTCCTGTTGGTACTCAAGCCCAGCGTCAGGTCGTGGTTGATGCACCTACCAGTAGATTCCATCTCTTCTTGGTAGGATCTGTGCCACGAGTTTGTTGGCGCCTTTATCGGAGGCCACCAAGCTCCTGGCCAGGCAAGTGACTTACATATCATCCCCCAGAAAGATGGCGAATGCTTGAGCAAATACATACAGAGATTCAGCCGTGTGCAGTACAACATCCCAGATGTTCATCATGCTGCTATTGTCAGCGCATTTCATCAGAATGTGCGCAACTGCAAGATGCGTGAAGAGCTGGCGATGAACAAGATTACGGATGTTGCCGAGCTTTATGTTTTGGCCGACAGATGTGCTCGGGCTGAAGAAGGAAGGAAGTACCCCGGCGAAGATGCCGGCACAGAAAGTGACTCCGCAGATGAAGACGCCGCCACCCCGGCAAAGAAGGGCCGACGGCGCAATAGGAAGCGCAAGGGTAAAGACATGCTTGCTGTCGAGGAATCCGGCAACCCCGGCACCGCCAAGAAGGCCAAGGTTGACGACCCCGGCAAGGAGGTTGCCGGGTGCGCCGCTTGCTAGGCGTTGGCGGTTGCCGACAAGCCAGAGGGCTCCGACAAGCAGTATTGCAAGATCCATCGCACCAAGGGCCATGACCTCCAGAATTCCCGGCAAGTTGAGCAGCATGTAGAGAAGCAGAAAGCTGAGTATGACATGCGAGACAAGGAGAAGGGTCAGGACGGTGCTGAGGGGTCCGGCAAGAAGCGTGGCGACCGAGGGGGTCGCCGCGGCAAGGATAAACAACCAGAGAGGCCCGCTCGGGGCCGCGACAAGAAAGAGGGAGATGATGATCATGATGAGGACGATGAGCCCAGCGAGCATGAGTTCCAGAAAGCTACGGAGGCCATGTGCGTCGACGGTGGCGCCTCGTTGCATGCCTCTCACCGCCAACTGAAACAGTGGGCGCGTGAGATCAATGCGGCAGAGCCATCGTTCGATGCCCAGAAGCCGCTGAAATGGTCCAAATCGCCTACCATTTTTGACACTGAGGATCACCCTGATCGCACAACAGTGGTCGGGTGTTTGCCATTGTTGGTTTCACCAACGATACGCAACCTCAAGGTGACAAAAGTGTTAGTTGATGGTGGGGCCGGTTTGAACTTGATCTCGCCCACTGTGATCAAGAGGCTGCAAATTCCTGATGGAGATCTCAAGGAGATGGGCACGTTTCAAGGGATCAATCCAGGAAGGAGTCAGCCAAAGGGCAAGATTACGCTACCAGTTACCTGTGGTGGTGAGCTGAACTATAGGACGGAGAAGATCATTTTTTATGTCGCCAAGATCCCCTTGCCCTATAATGGGATCCTCGGCCACCCGGCGCTGGCCAAGTTCATGGCGGCATCACATTACGCTTACAATACGTTGAAGATGCTCGGACCAATGAGCATCATCACCGTCCACTCCGACAAGAAAGACGCGCTCATCTGCGCTGACCAACTCTACCGAGAGGCAGTTGTAGCAACTGCTGCCAAGGCACTTGCCCCTGCCACTGAAGCTCTGGGAGGGAAGAAGACCGGCAAGACCTCTCCCGGTAAGACCTCTTCCGGCAAGACCTCTTGCACCCACTCCGGCAAGCGCGCCTCTTCAGAGTGCTACGCCCCCGTCGAGGACGTGCCAGAGAGCTCCACCGGCAAGAGCAAGAAATCCAAGGCAGCACCACCAGAAACTAAGAAGGTGCCAGTCAAGGAGGACGGCATGGGCGGGGCTTTCACTATAAGCTCCACCCTCGACAGCAAATAGGAAGGCGTGCTCATCGCCTTCCTGCGGGCGAATGTCGATGCATTTGCATGGCAATCATCTGACATCCCCGGTGTTCCTAGGGAGGTGATTAAGCACCATCTTGCTGTCTGTCCTCATGCGCGGCCCATCAAGCAGAAGGTCAGGAAGCAAGCTTTGGAGCGGCAAGAGTTCATCCTTGAAGAGATTAGGAAGTTAGAAGCAGCAGGCTTGGTCAGAGGAGTGCTCCACCCGACATGGTCGGCCAATCCGGTGGTGGTGCGCAAGGCAAACAGGAAATGGAGGCTGTGCATTGATTATACAGATATCAATAAAGCCTGCCCAAAGGATCCTTTCCCTTTGCCGCGCATCGACCAGATCATGGACTCCACTGTCGGGTGCGACTTGCTGTCGTTCCTCGACGCCTACTCAGGATACCATCAAATCTTCATGACGAAGGAAGATGAATAGAAAACCGCGTTTATCACCCCATGTGGTACGTATTGTTTTATACGAATGCCTTTCGGGTTGAAAAGCGCCGGTTCAACATTTGCGAGAGCAGTCCAAATTGGTTTTGAGCCTCAGCTACATAGAAATATGGAAGCTTATATGGATGACATAGTGGTCAAAACCAAGGACAGGACAACGCTCATACAAGATCTAGAAGAAACATTTGCAAATTTGCGCAAGATCAATCTCAAGCTCAACCCTGAGAAGTGTGTGTTTGGTGTCCCATCCGGCAAGCTTCTCGGGTTCTTTGTGTCTCAGCGTGGGATCGAGGCAAACCCCGACAAGATCAAGGCGATTGAGCAGATTGAAGTACCAAGACGAGTCAAAGATGTACGTTGACTTGCTGGCTGTGTTGCTACTATGAGCAGGTTCATCTCTAAATCTGCTGAGCGCGCCCTGCCCTTTTTCAAGATCTTGAAAAAGGCAGGTCCAATGACATGGACTCCGGAAGCGGAGGCAGCGCTGCAAGATTTGAAGAGGTACCTCTCCTCTACGCCAACGCTAGTCGCGCCTAAGCCACAAGAGCCGTTGTTGCTGTATCTAGCGGCAACGAATCAAGTGGTTAGTGTTGCGCTAGTGGCACAGAGAGAAGTTGATGAAGAAGCAGCAGCAGTGGCAAGACCGTCGGACGATGAGCCGGAGCTCTCCCCGGCAGGGTCTGGTGCCGGCAAGGCAGGACCCCTGGCAGGACTTGGTGCCGGCAAGGCAGGGCCCCCGGCAGAGTCTGATGCCGGCAAGGCGGGATCTGCGCAAGCAAATGGAGTGACACAGAAGAAAAAGATGGTGCAACACCCAGTTTATTTTGTAAGCTCCCTTTTGCAGGGGGCTAGATCAAGATACTCTGGTGTGCAGAAGTTGCTCTTCAGCCTTCTTATGGCCTCGAGGAAGCTGCGCCACTACTTTCAGGCACATGAGATCACCGTCATCACTCGCTTCCCGTTGCAACGGATCTTGCACAACCCAGATGCAACTGGAAGGATTGTGGAGTGGGCGTTGGAACTGTCAAGCTTTGGTCTCAAGTTTGAAAGCACTTCAACGATTCAGAGCAGGGCCTTGGCAGAATTCATTGCAGAATGGACCTCAACGCCTGACGAGGAAATTCAAGAAACAACTCTCCCCGGCAAGGAAACGAGCCGCGACTGGATTATGTACTTTGATGGGGCTTTCTCGCTGCAAGGCGCCGGTGCTGGTGTGCTACTTATTGCCCCCACCAGAGAGCACCTCAAGTACGTGGTCCAGATGCACTTTCCCCGGGAGAGATCAAGAAACAACACTGCGGAGTACGAGGGACTGCTTGCCGGTCTCAGGATTGTGGCAGACCTTGGAATTACGAAGCTCATCGTCAGAGGTGATTCGCAGCTTGTCGTCAAGTAGGTTAACAAAGATTATCAGAGCCCGTTGATGGAAGCTTATGTAGATGAAGTGAGGAAGTTGGAGGAGCGTTTTGACGGTCTGCAAGCAGAGCATGTTCCTCGAGCAGAGAACAGCATTGCTGACGACCTGTCAAAACGTACTGCCCTCAAGTTACCTGTGGAACCAGGAACTTTTGTGCTCCAACTAAATCAGCCATCCGTTGAACCATCGGCAGGACAGAATAAGCGAAGGAAGTTGAGCCCCGACAAGTACTTTCCCGCCGAGCTCCCAGGAGCCGCCGGCAAGGAAGTTGCCGGGGACGACGCCAAGCTTGCCGGGGGGCGACCGGCTCCGGCGGGGCCTCAAGCCCTTGCCGTAGAGACAACTGCTCCCATGGCAGAAGACACGCCTTTAGTCCTTCCCGTCGAGCCCCAGGCTCCAGCATGGGCACAGCACACCGTTCAGTTCCTCCAAACAGGGGAACTGCCTGAGGAACAGGAAGAAGTGGAGAAAGTAGCCTGTCAGTCTAACATGTACCAGTTTGTGGTCGATGTCCTATACAGAAAAAGACCGAACGGCGTGAAATTGAAGTGCATTCCTCAGGAGGACGGGCTGGAGCTGTTGGCAGAGATACACGGAGGCATATGTGGCTCTCACATAGGGTCAAGGGCTCTTGCCGGCAAGGCATTCCGGCAAGGTTTCTTTTGGCCTACTGCCCTCCAGGATGCGACTGCACTAGTAACCAAGTGCGAAGCGTGCCAGTTCCATTCAAAGAAGCTCCATCAGCCAGCTCAAGCTCTTCAGACGATCCCACTTTCCTGGCCATTTTCGGTCTGGGGGCTCGACATACTGGGCCCCTTTCCCCGTGTTGTTAGGGGCTTTGAGTACTTGTACGTCGCAATCGACAAGTTCACAAAGTGGCCAGAAGTGGAAGCAGTGAGAAAGGTGACAGCGCAATTAGCCGTCAAGTTCTTCAAAGGATTAGTTTACCGTTTTGGTGTGCCAAACAGAGTCATCACTGACAATGGCACATAGTTCATGAGCCACACCTTCATGCAGTATATCCAGGACCTTGGCAGCAAAATCTGTTTTGCTTCTGTTGCACATCCGCGAAGCAACGGCCAGGCAGAAAGGGCAAATGCTGAAGTGCTGCGGGGCCTCAAGGCGAGAACTTTCGACAGGCTGCACAAGTGCGGAAGGCACTGGATTGATGAGTTGCCGGTGGTCCTTTGGTCAATCAGGACGACACCAAATCGAGCCACTGGCCAGACACCTTTCTCCCTGGTATACGGGGCGGAAGCAGTTCTCCCCACAGAACTCACATACGGGTCGCCTCGAGTGCTCGCTTATGCTGAGTTTGAGCAAGAGCAGTTGCAGCAAGATGATGCTACGCTCCTTGAGGAAGATCATCTTCAGGCTGCTGTGCGAGCCGCGTGCTACCCGCAAGCCTTGCACCGCTACCACAGCCGCAAGGTTCATGCCCGAAGCCTTGAGGAAGGTGACCTTGTTCTTCGGCGCGTTTAGTCCGCCAAGAATTCCAACAAGTTGACGCCAAAGTGGGAAGGCCCTTATCGGGTGATACGAGTCACCAGGCCCGGCGCAGTCCGCTTGGAGACCGAAGATGGCATTCCAGTGAGCAACTCCTGGAATATCGAGCATCTTCGCAAGGTTTACCCATGAGGCGCGGTTGCCGGGACCCCCGGCAACCCCTTTTTGTACTAGCCTTGCCGGCAAGGCATATAACCCTATGTACAGAGCTAGGCGAAGACCCTGTGTGCAGTTGAATAAGTTTACGTACGTACAGTTCTTGTTGATTTCCATGTTTATTTATATGCATGCCTGTCTAGGATATTATACTACGTTCGTTTCCAGCAAGTACTGATGAACAACCAAGGTTCCATGCTCCTATTTTCTCTTCTTTCTTTTTCTCAAAGGACAGAAGGTTCCCTCGCATACAAGTTTGCCGGGGGGGATAGAGAGTGTGGGCGCCAGCAGGCGACGTTCGAAGTGGCATCTTGCGGGAAAGAGTACAACAGCAAAGAAGCTAAGTTGTGAAACCTTGAGTGATTTTCTTTTAAATGTAAGGTTATTTCCCTCGAATGGTTTTGTTTCTTGTATGGAAAACCTGCACGCGAAGGAACCTCGTCACATTTGGTTGTGCCCTTGCGCTGTTTCGAGTCCGCTCAGCAGTTCAAGTGGCTGCACTAAGAGCGGCAAGGTGTCTTGCTGGCAGCGACACCCCCAGCAGGCTGCTAAGGACCCATTCCTCAAAGCGCTCGCGGCAAGGGTGCGCGCATCGGCAAGCCTTTCCAAAAAAGCGTAGGGTGTATGCCATACGAGGAGGAATCAACAAGGAAGATAGCATGCATTCAATCCCAAACACAGCAAGTTATACTACATCAATAGTTGCCGCAGTTCTAACTTAAGATAAATTCATCTTGGGTACAAGTTCACGACGGCAAGACAAAGCGGAGCTGCTAGTCCCGGCGCTGGCCTTCTACCCTCTTGACTTGGTCAACCCTGTTGACGATGGGCGTGATGAGCTCTGCAAGCACCTTGCGGTCCGCATCCTCCGGCAAACTTTCGAGCATGTTGGTGAAGTCAAGGTTGGGATTCCAATATGCCACCTTAGTGAGCACCTTGAGGAGGATGGCCCGGCAAAGCTTGCGGGACTCATTGGCCAGTTGGGTGGCTCGATTGGAGTGGAGCAGCTTCAGAGCTTCGAGGACGGCCTCGAAGAACATGGTTAGCCTGGCGCTCTCAGAAATCCCCCTGTCATGGGAGAACCTGAAGTTCGGCATCCCCATGATGGACACTGCATGGTGAGCCCCTCCGCAGCGTCGATGAGGCATTTAGTCCAGAGATTCACGCCCTCCACGAAATCATTGTAGGTGGCGGCGGCGCTCGCAAGCAGCAGTTTCTCATCCTTGAGGTCCTTGGCCAGGGTCTTCTCATGAGCCCTGCTGCTCTTAAGGGATTCCTCCAGAGTGGTCAGCTTTAGCTTCAGATCAGCAATGGAGTCGTTAGCTTCGGAGAGCAGCTTGGTCTTATCAGATATGGCAACCTGCAGCTCCGCCAAGGTGTGGACAGTTTTGTCTCTGTCGCTCTTTAGTGTCGAGACCTCCTTGCGGTGCTTCTCCAGCTTCTCCACCTTGCCGACCAGCTCATTCTTGGTGGCCCCTACGGCTTCGGCAGTGTCGACGGCCTCCTTCAGCTTGCCGGCATGATCCAGGACTAGAGCGTTAACTGCGTCTTTATGCTTCTGCTCCAGCTCCTGGGTCCGCTGCGCGACAAGCTTCTCAATTTCTTCATCCTTGCCGCGGAGCTTGGTGGCAAGCGCCTTCTCGCGAGCGGCGAGGTCCTCTTCTTGGGCGTCGAGCAGAATGCGGCGCTCCCTTAGATCGGCGTCGTCCTTGGCGGCCTGTGCAGCGGCCTCCTCCTGTGCCTTCTCAATATCGGACTGCTTCAGAAGGAGCTCATCCCAACGCTGGCCTAGCTGCTTCTGGCCAGTCCTCAGCTCTTGCCGGGCCTCGGTGAACCAGACCTACATCTGCTCGACACGCTTTTGGAAGTCTGCCTTTGCCGTGTCGGCAACCGCTGCCCTGGAGTCCAGTTTCTCCTTACGGGCACGGTGGAGCGCCTGGAGCTTCTGAAAGTTGTCGCTCATGGCCCGGAGGAGCTGGTCTTCTTTGGATCCGCTGCTGCTGGCGCTCGGCTCGTCGACGACCTTGAGCCCGGCAGCAGCGATGACTTCTTCGTCAAAAGCCTCCCCCTCGGTTGGCGCTCCAGTGCTTGCCGTCCCCGGGACGCTGACGAACAGATTGTCACCAATCTTCAGGTATCTTCTTGGGATGGGGGCTTCGAAAGCTGACGGTTGGACTTCAACCACCGTCTCCCCGGCAGCTGAGGACCCCGGGACTGATGTAGCGCCAGGCGCTCCTGCGGCAGGGATGCCGTCAGTACGGTCGCCGGTCCCCTTGTCGGTCTCCCCAGCGGACCCCTTGGAAGCCTCTTTATGCGCGTCCTTGGCGGCCTCGTCGGCGGTGATTTTGGTGGCCTCGGCGTTAGTGTCCTTGGAGGTCTCCTCGATGATGGCGTTGACATCCATCTGATCCACCAAGGAGGGATCTGGAGGCCAAGAAGGAGAAACAAGATGAAGCCAGGGGTGAAGCTCAAAATGATGAATGATGACGAATGCCAAGAAGCAGGTGGCTTACCTGTGACGATTTGTTGGGAAGCGACTCCCTCCCCGGCAACCTTTGTCGCCGGCGTAGGACCGCCAGCGCCCGTGCCTTCCGGCTCCTCCTCCACGAGGGGGGGCCTCGTCGGTGGAAGCCCTTGCCGGGTACCCCTCCCTGAGTGGTGTGGTCGACGGAGGCAGCATGTCGGGGGTGGCCTTCAGTGGTCCCTCCTATTGCTATCCTTCTCCTACAAACCCGGCAAGATTAGCAACGAAGATACACACCCCGACGCCCGCCAGCGGGAAATGAGTAACAGACTCACGCTGGGGGCTAGGTTGGGGGCTGCGTTGTGGGCTGGGATCCGAGCTGATTGTGATCGTCTCCGGCGCACCTGAGGAGCTTGCCGGGGGCTCATCACCCATTGAGGTCTTGGCCTTCTTCGCCATCCTCTGTCCCAACGTTTCCGTGTCTCTGCGGGGACGGGCCAGGGCGGAATTAAGATCAGATGAAGCAAATCAGAGACCCTATAAATAAAGAAACCAGCAAGATACTTACTCGTCTTCTTCTTCTTGCCCCTTCTCCCTCCTCGGGCTGAAGGAGGAGAGGTCGAAGTCGGCCTCTGCTGTGGTGTCCACTTGAGGGGATGGGGAAGGGGACCTGGGCCACTTGGTCATGACGGGAGCGGCAGCCTGATGTGTGCTTGCCACCCCCGCTGCCTTCTTTGCCGTCGCCCTCGTCTGGCGCCCGGGTTGCTGTCGAGCACCTTGCCGCTCCGCAGCCTTGCCGGCCGGCCCCTTGCTGGGAACCTCTTCGGACGAGGAGGCCTGCTGGACTGGCTCGTCAGAGACTGCTCGCCGGAGGACGCGTTTCTTCTTTGGCATTGGGGGCTCCACTTCATCAGCCTCTTCGGCTGTCTCTTCGGTGAGTGAGCCCCCGGCGTCTGCACTACTATGCTCTCCGGCAGGCTCCTCCTGCTTGGCGGGGTCCTCCTCTGCATCGGTGTCATCTCCCATGAAGCCAACCCTACCGGCCTCCTCAGCAAGGGCCAGCTATTCCTCCCTGCTGGCGATGTACGCCAACTCTTCATCGGTGGTCTCGCGGATGAGGCGCGTTTCTTCCCAAATGGCTCTCTCCGACAAGTTGTCGAAGAACTCTTGTGCTCGCTCCGCGGATGGCTCAACCCAGGTTTGGTCAAGGTCGTGAGCTTTGAACACCGACATCATAGCGATGATCGAGTTCAGCGCAGAATTGTTGCACAGAGGGACGATGCTTGCCGGCAGCTTGAACACGCCGTCTGGCCTAAACAGCTTGTGACAGAGGGCCGTGTGCTGAAGGAACATCCAGTTGTTGTTTAGGCCGGGGCGCAGCCTCATGATATCCGCCGCGTTCTGGAAATCCCAGGCTGGTCTTCCCTTGTTCTGCAAAGGGGCAATGCGGCGGCGGAGGAAATCGGCGCCCACCATTTCGACGGTGAGCCCAGCAGCCTTGAGGCGATGAATCCTATTGACGGCGATAGTGAGCTTCGCATCCTGAGGGTCGAGAGCGCTCCAATCGCCGCCACGGGTCGGCTTCATTTGCCGGAGTGAACAGAACGGGTGCGGCTCCTCCTCCGTGATCCAGCACCACCTGCTCCGCCACTCGTCCCACTTCTCGTGGTATTCCCCATCCAGATATGTGTCCTTGGTCCCTAACCTAGGGATCCAAGCGATGCCGCCAGAGAGGGCCTCTCCGGCCTGGATTCGAGGGATGAAGAAGTGGCGGAAAAGGGCCGTGTTGGGGACCACCCCGGCGAAGTTTTCGCAGAGGTGAGCAAAGACAGAGATGCAAGTTACGGCATTTGGCGCGAAATCAAGGAGATGGAAGCCAAAGGTAAACATGATGTCGTTAAATAAATTAGAGAAAGGGGGGCAGAGCCCGCAATAGAAATAGTCGACGAAAAAGGGGAATTTGTTCGGGCCACCCTTAGACTTGGCGGCTGGGGTCACGCGAGTGGCGGCATGCCCATTCGTCGCCCTCCCCCACATGAGCAGGTACTTGTCCCTCAAGGCAAGGGCGTCGAGCGTCGGGGGAAAGACGGCGAGCTGCTTCCGCATCTTCACCAGCTCGCTCTCCGGCACGTCCTTGCCCTTGCTCGCCTTGGGCACCTCCTTGCCCTTGCTCACTCTGGGTGCCTTGGGCGGCATGGCGACTGGGGAGAGTGGGGGAAGTCGAGGACGGCGGGAGCGCGGAAGGGGCGAGCAGATGAGCAAACTCTGGTCTGGGCTCGAGGAAGAAGAAGACGGTGGCGGTTCCTAGATTGGGAAAGGCAAGGGGGGTAAATGAGCAGCGCCCCTGCGGATTCCTCTTTTTATGGGGAAGGCGCGGGGCTGCCTCTTTACTGTTCGATATGAAGCCATTTTCACAGGCGTGCTGCGACCGTTCCATGCACGACTCCCACGTCGCGCACCCAATGCGGATCGTGGGGAAGCGCAATAGACGAGATGTTTATGGCAGTTGATCCCTGCCATGCGTACCGACGCACTGTTTGGGGCTGGCCCAACAATGCTTCGCACTCGTGTGTGGCCCAGGCCCGGGGGCTCCTGTCGGTGTACTAAAGTTTGGGCCCTTTAGTACCCCTTACTTGTGCACGGGCAGTTGTAGCCGCACCTGCGGCGAGGCTTGGTGGGACAGTTGGAGGCAGAATACAAGACAACGAAGACGGCGTCCAAGCCAGTAACTAGGGAGCAGAAGACAAGCTGGAGCCCCAGCGAGATCCTTGCCGGGGCGGCTCGCGAGGCCCCGGCAAGATCCTTGCCGGGACGACTTGCGAGGCACTGACAAGAACACCACCCTTGAGGTTGAGAGCTCTGACACCATCGACAACGTCAAAACCAAGACTCAGGGGCACATGCGTAGTAGCATGCAGATCTTTGTGAAGACTGGTGGCATGCAGATCTTCGTGGAGACCATAGAGCAGAGTTCCCAGCAAGGTTCTTGCTGGGGACGACTGCGAGGCCCCGGTAAGGCTCTTGCCGGGGACGATCGCGAGGCCACGACAACGCTCACACGCGACAAGGCTCCACCACCCTGCCACCGTCCCGGCACAGCAATTGGCCAACCAACCTGGCGACCACCTGCGTGGTGGCATGCAAATCTTTGTGAAGATCCTGCCACCGCACCAGCGTAGCGGCTAGCCAATCAGCTTGGCACTTGCATGCCTCGTCATCTTGGGTGTGTGTCAGGACGGGGTGAGGCGGCGACGGATGGGACGGGCTAAGTTTCCGTCCCCGATAAAGTTAGGGGGCACGTAAGCAGCGCATTTAATGCGCTTGTCCTAAGACGCCAGAGATAAGCATGTGTACTGTAGCACTTTACACCTCCTGTGTGCCACTGTGGCAGCCCCTTGGACGTATAAAAGGAGGCCCAAGGCATACTGGAGAAGGATTCGGACTTTTTGGACTCTCCGGCCCAGCTTGCATGCATAGTAGCTAGCCGAAGCTCAAGAACACATAATATACACACCAAGCAGGACTAGGGTTTTACGCTTCTCAGCGGCCCGAACCTGGGTAAAAATCCCTCGTGTTGATCTCTAGATCCGCTCTTCGTGCACCCCTCCTCCCTGCCAAACCGTAGAAGGGATCCACCCGATCCCATAGGTGTCGTTTCCCCGACAACCTCCGATGCCTATCTTTTGGTATTAAAGGTCTTTTGACCTAGAAAAAACAAGGAGAGGACTTTTGGGACGGAGCGCCGCCGTCTCGAGGGGGAACTTGGGCAGGAGCACTTTTGCCCTCTGGCGGAGCGATTCCGTCGGGGGAACTTCCCTCCCGGAGGGGGAAATCAAAGCCATTGTCATCACCAACAACCCTCTCATCTTTGGGAGGCCAATCTTCATCAACATATTCAACACCACCATCTCCTCTCAAACCCTAGTTCATCTCTTGTGTTCAATCTTTGTACCGGAACCTCAGATTGGTACCTGTGGGTGACTAGTAGTGTTGATTACCTCTTGTAGTTGATTACTATATGGTTTATTTGGTGGAAGATTATATGTTCAGATCCATTATGCTATTTAATACCCCTATGATCTTGAGCATGAATATCATTTGTGAGTAGTTACTTTTGTTCTTGAGGTCATGGGAGAAATCATATTGCAAGTAATCATGTGAAGTTGATATGTGTTCGATATTTTGATGATATGTATGTTGTGATTCCCTTAGTGGTGTCAAGTGAACGTCGACTACATGGCACTTCACCATCTTTGGGCCTAAGGGAATGCATTGTGGAGTAGTTATTAGATGATGGCTTGCTAGAGTGACAGAAGCTTAAACCCTAGTTTATGCGCTACTTCGTAAGGGACTGATTTGGATCCATATGTTTAATGTATGGTTAGATTTTATCTTAATACTTTTCTCGTAGTTGCGGATGCTTGCGAGGGGGTTAATCATAAGTGGGAGGTTTGTTCAAGTAAGAACAGCACCCAAGCACCGGTCCACCCACATATCAAATTATCAAAGTAGCGAACACGAATCAAACCAACATGATGAAAGTAACTAGATGAAATTCCCGTGTGCCCTCAAGAATGCTTTGCTTATTATAAGAGACCGTTTTGGCCTGTCCTTTGCCACAAAAGGATTGGGCAACCTTGCTGCACTTTATTTACCATTACCGTTACTTGCTCGTTACAAATTATCTTGCTATCAAACTACCTGTTACCGACAATTTTAGTGCTTGCAGACATTACCTTGCTAAAAACCGCTTGTCATTTCCTTCTGCTCCTTGTTGGGTTTGACACTCTTACTTGTTGAAAGGACTACGATTGATCCCTATACTTGTGGGTCATCAATGACGATGGTGGCGAATCCCCCTCTCCGAAGCCCAGAACGGACTCCAGATCTGGCCTCCCGATGAAGAACATGAGGTGGCGGCGGCTCCATATCGTGAAACGCGATGAGACTTTCTCTTCTAGTTTTTTTATTCGGGAAATAGGAATTTATAGTATCCAGATTAGGGTCAGCCGAGCCATGAGGGCCCTACCACCGACCAGGGCACGCCTGGGGATTGTAGGCACGCCCTGGGGCCTTGTGGGCCTAGGGTGGCCCCCCTCCAGTGGGTCTTGGTTGCAATATTTTTTATTTATTCCATTTAAAATCTCCAAAAAGTTTCATCCAATTCTGAGATCTTTTATTTCTACACAAAAACAACACCATGGTAGTTCTGCTGAAAACAGCGTCAGTCCAGGTTAGTTTCATTCAAATCATGCAAATTAGAGTCCAAAACAAGAGCAAAAGTGTTTGGAAAAGTAGATACAACAGAGATGTATCACACACCTTAGTGGGGCAACCGCCTAAAGTTCGAGCTCCACTATCCCGGCATTGACCGCGAGGGATGTGCTCCAATCACGCCATCGCCGACCTCGAGGATTGAGCTCCTCCTTGATGGGGAACGAAGCATGAAAATCAAAAAAATTCCTACAAAACACCCAAGATCTAATCTAGGAGATGCAAAGCAACGAGAGGGTAGTATGTCTACATACACTTGTAGACCGAAAGCGGAAGCGTATATAACACGGTTGATGTAGTCGCACTCTTCGCGATCCAATCACGATCCAATCCGATCTAGCGCCGAACGGATGGCACCTCCGTGTTCAGCACACGTGCGACTCGATGACGTCTCCTCCTTCTTGATCCAGCAAGAAAAATAGGAGAAGTATATGGGATCTCAACCAACACGATGGCGTGGTGGAGATGGTGGTGGTGCAATCCCAGCAGGGCTTCGCCAAACGCTGCCGGAACTAATCTGAGAAGAAAAACGGAGTTTTGGGAGAGGTAGGGCTGCCATCGGGGCATGGGATTTGGCGTGTCCAGCCCCTCCCTCTCCCCCACTATTTATAGGAAGCAAGGGGGAGGGTTGGGGCGCAGCCTTGGCCCCTCCTCCAAGGGAGGGGGCGCCGGCCTAGGGAGGAATCCTCCCTCCCCAAGGCACCTAGGGATGTGCCTTGCCCCCTTAGGACTCCTCCCCTTTTTCTTGTTCTAGGCGCATGGGCCTCTTGGGGCTGGTGCCCCTGGCCCATGTAGGCCATGGCGCACCCCCTACAGCCCATGTGGGCCCCTGGGGTAGGAGGAGCCCCCCGGTGGACCCCTGGACCCCTTTCGGCACTCCCGGTAAAATACCGATAATGCCCGAAACTTTCCGGCGACCAAAACAGGACTTCCTATATATGTATCTTTACCTACAGACCATCCAGAGGTCCTCGTGATGTCCAGGATCTCATCCGGGACTCCGAACAACATTCGGTTACCAATGCACATATCCCAATACTAATCTAGCGTCATCGAATGTTAAGCGTGCGGACCCTACGGGTTCGAGAATCATGTAGACATGACCAAGACACCTCTCCGGTCAATAACCAATAGCGGGACCTGGATGCCCATATTGGTTCTTACATGTTCCACAAAGATCTTTATCGGTTGAACCACAATATCAAGGATTCAGTCAATCACGTATGTAATTCCCTTTGTCCGGCGATATGTTACTTGCCCGAGATTCGATTGTCGATGTCTCCATACCTAGTTCAATATCGTTACTCGTTCCGTAATACAAGATCCCGATACTAAACTCATTAGTCACATGAAGCTTCTTATGGTGTTGCATTATCGAGAGGGCCCAGAGATATCTCTCCGTCACACGGAGCAACAAATCCCAGACTTGATCCATGCAACCCAACAGACACCTTCGGAGATACCTGTAGAGAACCTTTATGATCACCCAGTTACGAAGTGACGTTTGATAGCACACACGGCATTCCTCCGGTATCCGGGAGTGGCTTGATCTCATGGTCTAAGGAACTGATACTTGACAAGAAGAAAGCTATAGCAAATAACTAAACGATCTGATGCTAAGCTTACGGTTGGGTCTGTCCATCACATCATTCTCCTAATGATGTGATCCCGTTATCAAATGACAACTCATGTGTATAGTTAGGAAACCTTAACCATCTTTGATCAATGAGCTAGTCTAGTAGAGGATTACTAGGGACACAGTGTAGTTTATGTATTCACACATGTATTTAAATTTCTAGTCAATACAATTCTAGCATGAATAATAATCATTTATCATGAACGGGAACTATGATAATAACCAATTTATTATTGCCTCTAGGGCATATTTCCAACAGTCTCCCACTTGCACTAGAGTCAATAATCTAGTTCACATCGCCATGTGATTAACACCCAATGAGTTCTGGGGTTTGTTCATGTTTTGCTTTTGAGAGAGGTTTTAGTCAACGGGTCTGCAACATTCAGATCCATGTGTACTTTAGAAATCTTTATGTTATACTATAGATGCTGCTACACGCTCCACTTCGAGCTATTCCAAATGGTTGCTCCACTATACGTATACGGTTCGAGACTCAGAGCCATCCGGATTGGTGTCAAAGCTTGCATCGACGTAACCCTTTACGATGAACTCTTTATCACCTCCATAAACGAAAAAACATTTCCTTGGTCCTCTTTAGGTACCTAAGTATAATTTTGACCACTGTCCAGTGATCCACTCCTAGATCACTCTTGTACCCCCTTGTCAGACTTATGGCAAGGCACACATCAGGTATGATACATGGCATACATAGTAGAGCTTATGGCTGAGGCATAGGGGACGACCTTCATCCTTTCTCTTTCTTTTGCCGTGGTCAAGCTTTGAGTCCTACTCAACTTCACACCTTACAATACATGAAAGAACTCCTTCTTTGACTAATCCATTTTGAACTCCTTCAAAATCTTGTCAAGGTATGTGCTCTGTGAAAGTCTTATCAGGCGTCTTGATCTATCTCTATAGATCTTTATGCCCAACATGTAAACAACCTCACCCAGGTCTTCCTTTGAAAAACTCCTTTCAAACAACCCTTTATGCTTTCCAGAAATTTTACATCATTTCCAATCAACAATATGTCATCCACATATACTTATCAGAAATGCTATAGAGCTCCCACTCACTTTCTTGTAAATACAAGCTTCTCCATAAGTTTGTATAAAACCATAAGCTTTGATCACCTCATCAAAGCACATATTCCAACTCCGAGATGCTTGCACTAGTCCATAGATGGATCATTGGAGCTTGCATACCTTTTTAGCATCCTTAGGATGCATCATATACAACTCTTCCTTAAGGAAAGCGGTTTTCACATCCATCTGCCAGATTTCATAATTGAAAATGCAGCAATTGCTAACATAAACAAACTTTAAGCATCGCTACAGGTGAGAAAGTCTCATCGTAGTTAACTCCTTGAATTTTTCAAAAACCTTTTGCGACAAGTCGAGCTTTGTAGATGGTGACATTACCATTAGCGTCTGTCTTCTTCTTCAAGATCCATTTATTCTCAATGGTTTGCTAATCATCGGGCAAGTCCACCAAAGTCCATACTTTGTTCTCATACATGGATCCTATCTCGGATTTCATGGCCTAAAGCCATTTGTCGGAATCTAGGCTCATCATAGCTTCTTCATAGTTCGTTGGTTCGCCATTGTCTAACAACATGACTTCCAGGATGGGATTACCGTACCACTCTGGTGCGGAACGTGTCCTGGTTGACCTATGAAGTGCAGTAGCAACTTGATCCGAGGTTTCATGATCATCATCATTAGCTTCCTCTTCGGTTGGTGTAGGCATCACGGGAACTGCTTTATCTGACATGCTACTCTCCAGTTTGAGAGAAGGTACAATTACCTCATCAAGTTCTACTTTCCTCCCACTCACTTCTTTCGAGAGAAACCCCTTCTCTAGAAAGAACCCATTCCTGGCAACAAAGATCTTGCCCTCGGATCTGTGGTAGAAGGTATACCCAATGGTCTCTTTAGGGTATCCTATGAAGACGCACTTCTTCGCTTTGGGTTCAAGCTTATCAGGCTGAAGCCTCTTGACATAAGTGTCGCATCCCCAAACTTTAAGAAACGACAGCTTAGGTTTCTTGCCAAACCACAACTCATACGGCGTCGTCTCAACGGATTTGACGGTGCCCTATTTAAGGTGAATGTGGCTGTCTCTAATGCATAACCCCAAAACGATAGTGGCAAATCAGTAAGAGACATCATAGAACGCACCATATCCAATAGGGTACGATTACGATGTTTAGACACACCATTACACTGTGGTGTTCCAGGTGGCGTGAGCTGTGAAACAATTCCACATTGTCTTAAATGCACACCAAACTCGTAAATCAAATATTCACCTCAACGATCAGATAGTAGAAATTTAATTTTCTTATTACAATGATTCTCCACTTCACTCTGAAATTCCTTGAACTTTTTCAAATGTATCATACTTGTGTTTCATTAAGTAAATATACCCATATCTACTCAAATCATCTGTGAAGGTAAGAAAATAACGATATCCACCGCATGCTTCAGCACTCATTGGGCCGCATACATCGGTATGTACTATTTCCAATAAGTCACTAGCCCACTCCATTGTCCGAAAAATGGGGTTTTAGTCATCTTGCCCATAAGAGGCATGGTTCACATGTCTCAAGTGATTCATAATCAAGAGATTCCAAAAGTCCATCAGCATGGAGTTTCTTCATGCACTTTACACCAATATGACCTAAGCGGCAGTGCCACAAATGTGTGGTACTATCATCATTAACTTTGCATCTTTTGGCATCAATATTATGAATGTGTGTGTCACTACGATCAAGATTCAACAAGAATAAACCATTCAGAAGGGGTGCATGACCATAAAAGATATTACTCATATAAATAGAATAACCATTATTCTCTGACTTAAATGAATAACCGTCTTGCAATAAACAATATCCAGATATAATGTTTTATGCTCAACGCAAGCACCAAATAACCATTATTTAGGTTTAATACAATCCCGAAGGTATCACGAGCGTGCCGCTGATGATCATATCAACCTTGGAGACACTTCCAACACCCATCATCAGCTCGCCCTTAGCTAGTCTCGGTTTACTCCGTAGCTTCATTTTTGAGTTACAAACAAGAGCAACTGAATCAGTATCAAATACTGAGGCACAACTACGAGCACTAGCAAGGTACACATCAATAACATGTAGATAAAATATACCTTTGTTGACGTTGCCAGTCTTCTTATCTACCAAGTGACACGTCTCCAACGTATCTACAATTTTTTATTGTTCCATGTTGTTATATTATCATTCTTGAATGTTTTACAATCATTTTATAGCAACTTTATATCATTTTTAGGACTAACCTATTGACATAGTGCCCAGTGCCAGTTGTTGTTTTTTGTTTGTTTTTTAATTCGTAGAATATCAGTACCAAACGGAGTCCAAACACAGCGAAACTTTTTGGAGAATTTTTTTGGACCAGAATACACCCGGTGGGCCAAAGAAGTACCAGAGGGGAGGCCCGTGGTGGGCACCACCCACCAGGGCGCGCCCAGGGGGTTGTGCCCCCCATGGAGCCCCCCTGCACCGCCTCTTCACCCTATAAATTCCCAAATATTCTAGAAACCCTAGGGGAGTCGACAAAACACAATTCCAGCCGCCGCAAGTTCCAGAACCACGAGATCCAATCTAGACACCATCATGGAGGGGTTCATCATCCTCATTGGTGCCTCTCCGATGATGCGTCAGTAGTTCACCATAGACCTACGGGTCCATAGGCAGTAGCTAGATGGCTTCCTCTCTCTTTTTGATTCTCAATACAATGGTCTCTTGGAGATCTATTTGATGTAACTCTTTTTTGTGGTGTGTTTGTTGGGATCCGATGAACTTTGAGTTTATGATCAGATCTATATCCATGAATATTATTTGAGTCTTCTTTGATCTGTTATATGCATGATTATTTATAGCCTCGTATTTCTTCTTCGAATCTTTGGTTTAGTTAGGCCAACTAGATCGATTTTTCTTGCCATGGGAAGAGGTGCTTTGTGATGGGTTCGATCTTGCGGTGTTCTTTCCCAGTGACAGAAGGGGCAGCAAGACACACGTGTATCATTTCTATTAAGGATAACAAGATGGGGGCTATTCCTACATGAATAGATCTCATCTACATCATGTCATCGTTCTTATTGCATTACTCCGTTTCTCCATGAACTTAATACACTAGATGCATGCTGGATAGTGGTCGATGTGTGGAGTAATAGTAGTAGATGCAGGCAGGAGTCGATCTACTAATCTTGGACATGATGCCTACATATTGATCATTGCCTTGGAAATCGTCATAATTATTCGATCTTCTATCAATTGCCCAACAGTAATTTGTTTACCCACCGTATGTTATTTTCTCGAGAGAAGCCACTAGTGAAATCTATGGCCCCCGAGTCTATTCTTTATCATATTTGCTTTGAGATCTATTTTTATTCGCTTTTATTTTCAGATCTATTATACCAAAAACCCAAAAATACCTTGCTGCACTTTTTTATTATCTATTTTATTTTGCGTTTTATCGAGAGCTATTTATCCAATCTACCACAAATTTATCTATCTTTTTACTGTAGAGGGATTGACAACCCTCTTACGTGTCGGGTTGCAAGTATTTGTTCTTTGTGTGCAGGTACCGTTTACATAGTCTTGCTTGGTTCTCCTACTGGATTGATACCTTGGTTTCACAACTGAGGGAAATACCTACCATAGCTGTACTACATCATCCCTTCCTCTTTGGGGAAATACCGACGCAGTTTAAAGCGACATCAAAAGGAATTTCTGGCGCCGTTGCTAGGGAGACATCATCAACATCTATCAGGTTCCTAATCACAAATCTAATCTCCTTGCAATTTACATTATTTTCCATTTGCCTCTCGGTTTCATCTCCCCCACTTCACAAAAATTTGCCTTTTTATTCGCCCTCGTTTTCATTCGCCGTTTTCTCATCAGATCTATCTTTTTGTTTGCAATCTTGTTTGCCACTTTGTCGTTATGGCTAGTTCTTCTTCTATTGCGTGTACCTCCGAGAACGAGGTTCTTAATTTCAAATAAAGGGGAGAGGAGAATCTAAAAGATGCTTGGTATAGGATTTTCAATGCTCATAATAGATATGTTTGTGAGCAATCTACCGTTCTTCTTCTTCGTAGTTTTTATGTGGGCATCACCACTTGGTATAGATTCGTCCTTGATACGATTACCGGAGAAAATTTCTTGATGTGCCATCTTTGGATGCTTTTAATGCCATTGGAGATCTAGTAGGTGCACCACCTATCATTATTAATGAAACAATCTTAACTCTTGAGCATGTTATGCAAAGATTAGATGCTATTGAAAATAAGATGGTCACCTTAGAGCAAATTGAAATCTTGGATACAAAGATGCAGAATCTTGCTAATAAATTTGGGTCAAAAGCGGGCAATGTTTTCAAATTACTAAGGGAAAAGGAAACCATAATTAACGAAAGAATTGGAGAGAGTCCCTCTCGGATTGATAAGTTGGAAGCATTTTTTAGTAATTTAAGCTTGGCTTTTGCTTCTGCTAAAACTATTGAAAAAGCTCCTGTAAAAATTGGCAAGACTACTCAAATCACTAAGAACAAGGGTGCAACTTCTAATAATAACAAAGAAGATCTTAAGATGATTAGTGTTCACCCCGACTTTGTTGAAGTTGTAAGAAAGCCTACTTGCAAGAATGAATTCTTAAATCTTATTCCTAGAAGTATTATTATAAAAAATATGCATGCTAAATCTTTGAAAAATATTGATTGTATGGTTGAGGAATTGGAAACTAAAGATGACAATACTTGAATCTATGAATTATGCCTAGCTAGGGGTATAAAACGATAGCGCTTGTTGGGAGGCAACCCAATGAATAAAATTTATTTTTTCCTTTTTCTGTCTGTTCTTGAGTGTTTGCACAATTATGCTACTATTATGATTGTGTTTTTTATGTTCTAATTAGTGTTTGTGCCAAGTAAAACCTTTGGGATCATGTTGGGTGAAAGTTGATTTGATCTTGTTGGAAAACAGAAACTTTTGCATCAAGTAGAAGAATTTTGAAAATTTACAAAGGCAATGAAAAATTCTGAATTGTTTACACAAGATTGAGATACAAATTGCCTACGTTGTTCTAATTTTTCAGAATTTTTGGAGTTACAGAAGTATGAGTAGAATTCGCGTCTTTACAGACTATTCTATTTTTGACAGATTTTGTTTTTGTTGCATTGTGTGCTTATTTTGATGAATCTATGGATTGTATCGGGGGGTATAAGCCATGGCAAAGTTAGAATATAGTAGATATAATGCAATAATAAAATTTGAATGAGTTTGCAACAGTACTTAAAGTAAAGATTGGTTTTCTTATACTAACGGATCTCACGAAGGTTTTGTTAGTTTTGTGTGATTGAAGTTTTCAAGTTTTGGGTGAGATCACGATGGATGAAAGAATAAGGAGTGAAAAGAGCCTAAGCTTGGGGATGCCCCATGGCACCCCAAGTTAATATTCAAGGAGAACCAAGCAACTAAGCTTGGGGATGCCCCGTAAGGCATCCCCTCTTTCTTCTAACGACCATCGGTATTTTACTTGGAGCTATATTTTTATTCGTCACATATCATGAGTTTTGCTTGGAGCATCTTGTATTGTATGAGTCTTTTCTTGTTTTGCTTTTTATTTTGTCACAAGTATCCTTGCTGGACACACCTATTTGAGAGAGCCAAAATTATGCTATGATTTGTTAGAATTGCTCTATATGCTTCACTTAAATTTTTTGAGCTATGGAATTGCTCTAGTGCTTCACTTATATCTTTTTGAGCATGGTGTGCTTTAATATGTTTGAAGAAATACTCTCATGCTTCACTTAGATGTATTTGAGAGTTAGTCAATTTTTTAAGAAATTCTCTCATGCTTCACTTATATTATTTTGAGAGATGAATTTTTTTATGCTCATGTTCTTCACTTAGATTTAATTGAGCTTGACAAAAGCAATGGCAATATATGAAATTAGTCCCAAAGTGATAGATATTCAAGAGGGATATAATAAAAACTTTCATGAAGATCATTGGACAAAATAAACTTGATTCTTTGTAATAGTTTTGAGATATCGTGATAGTGATATGTGAGCCATGTTGGTGAGTAATTATGCTTTATTAAGAATATTGGTGTTAAGGTTTGTGATTCCCTATGCAAGCACGAAAGTCAATAGTTATGCAATGAAATTACATCCTACTTGTGGAGCATTATTCAGTGTTAGTTATGCTTAATGCTCGCTTATGTGAATTTTCGTTTCTTGGTTGGTTGCTTCTCAATCTTTTTGCTAGCCTCCACTTGTACTAAGTAGAAATACTACTTGTGCATCCATAATCTTTAAACCCAGTTTTGCCACATGAGTCCACCATACCTACCTATATGCGGTATTTCCGTGCCGTTCTAAGCAAATTTGTATGTGCCATCTCTAATTTTCAAAATGAATTTCCTTTTTGTGTGCTCATACCGCTCATGAAGCGGCAGGGGGTGGCCAATATTTTTCATGCTAGATGGGTTATTCTCAAGATGAGTGTTTATTCACTTGTCATTGCATGAGAGTACGGCGGTAATAGGGATGCCCAGTCCCGAAATGAAAAAGAATTTTACTTTATGTTGTCAAATAATAAATTCCTTGGAAAGTGTTTGTATGGACGGTACCCGTGGATACGGTTAGCCGTGGAATGTGAAAGTATGGTGGAAAAAGGAATAAACTTTATTTTCTGTTTGGGAACCGCTTATGATGTATCTAGCATGGAAAGTGTTGGGAATTACTCGGTCGTTTTTGTTGACGGGAAAAGTATGCCTCTCAAAAAAAAGTATCTCTCATTTTTTTTGCTTTGAGCTTTGGCACCTCTACAAATCCCTACTTCCCTCTGCAAAGGGCCTATCTATTTACTTTATACAATTTTTATTTTATTTGAGTCTCCATCTTCTCTTATAAAGCACCAACTAGGGAGCACTATGGTCATACTTGAGCATTGGATGTAGCTAATATGCGAGTGTGTTTCGTGAATGGATCAATGATTGAGCATGATGGGCTAGGGATAACTTTCTTTAGTGTTTATATTTTGAAAGACATGGTTGCTTGTTGATATGCTAGAGTATTGAAATCTTCATGTCAAAACTAGACTATTGCTTTGAACCATATAAAAGTCCAAATGTCCATGCTACAAAGAAAAGAATATGTGATGAACATGTTAGGCAGCATTCCACATCAAAAAATCTATTTTTATCATTTACCTACTCGAGGACGAGTAGGAATTGAGCTTGGGGATGCTGCTATAATTTTTTATTGTTCCATGATGTTATATTATCATTCTTGGATGTTTTACAATCATTTTATAGCAACTTTATATCATTTTTTGGGACTAACCTATTTACATAGTGCCCAGTGCCAGTTGCTATTTTTTGCTTGTTTTTTACATCGCAGAATATCAGTACCAAACAGAGTCCAAACGCAGCAAAACTTTTTTCTGGACCAGAAGACACCCAGTGGGCCAAGAAAGTACCAGAGGAGAGGCCTGTGGTGAGCATAACCCACCAGGGCGTGCCCAGGGGGGTTGTGCCCCCCACGAAGCCCCCCTGCACCGCCTCTTTGCCCTATAAATTCCCAAATACTCCAGAAACCCTAGGGGAGTCGACGAAACACAATTCCAGCCGCCGCAAGTTCCAGAACCACGAGATCCAATCTAACACCATCACGGGGGGGGGGGGTTCATCATCCTCATTGGTGCCTCTCCGATGATGCGTGAGTAGTCCACCATAGACCTAAGGGTCCATAGGCAGTAGCTAGATGGCTTCCTCTCTCCCTCTCTTTTGATTCTCAGTACAATGGTCTCTTGGAGATCTATTTGATGTGACTCTTTTTTTACGGTGTGTTTGTTGGGATCCGATGAACTTTGAGTTTATGACCAGATCTATATCATGAATATTATTTGAGTCTTCTTTGATCTCTTATATGCATGATTATTTATAGCCTCGTATTTCTTCTTCGAATCTTTGGTTTAGTTAGGCCAACTAGATCAATTTTTCTTACCATGGGAAGAGGTGCTTTGTGATGGGTTCAATCTTGCGGTGTTCTTTCCCAGTGACAGAAGGGGCAGTAAGACACGCATGTATCGTTGCTATTAAGGATAACAAGATGGGGGCTATTCCTACATGAATAGATATTGTCTACATCATGTCATCGTTCTTATTGCATTACTCCATTTTTCCATGAACCTAATACACTAGATGCATGCTAGATAGCGGTCAATGTGTGGAGTAATATTAGTAGATGCAGGTAGGAGTCGGTCTACTAATCTTGGGCGTGATGCCTACAAATTGATCATTGCCTTGGATATCGCCATAATTATTCGATCTTCTATCAATTGCCCAACAGTAATTTGTTTACCCACCGTATGCTATTTTCTCGAGAGAAGCCACTAGTGAAATCTACGGCCCCGGGGTCTATTCTTTATCATATTTGCTTTGAGATATATTTTTATTCACTTTTATTTTTAGATATATTATTCCAAAAACCCAAAAATACCT
Organism: Thinopyrum elongatum; assembly: GCA_011799875.1. NCBI lineage: Eukaryota > Viridiplantae > Streptophyta > Magnoliopsida > Poales > Poaceae > Thinopyrum > Thinopyrum elongatum. The sequence continues at coordinate 395,545,493 of CM022299.1, forward strand.
TGCTGCACTTTTTTATTACCTATTTTATTTCTCGTTTTATCGAGAGCTATTTATCCAATCTACCACAAATTTATCTATCTTTTTACCGTGGAGGGATTGACAACCCCTCTTTCGCGTCGGGTTGCAAGTATTTGTTCTTTGTGTGCAGGTACCGTTTACATAGTGTTGCTTGGTTCTCCTACTGGATTGATACCTTGGTTCCACAACTAAGGGAAATACCTACCGTAGCTATACGGCATCATCCCTTCCTCTTTGGGGAAATACCGACGCGGTTTCAAGCGACATCACCAAGTATTTGGGGCAGTTCTGCTTCCAGTGACCATTCCCCTTGCAATAGAAGCACTCAGTCTCAGGTTGTGGTCCAGCCTTGGGTTTCTTCATGGGAGAAACAACTGGCTTGCCATTCTTCTTAAAGTTCCCTTTCTTTCCCTTGCCTTTCTTCTTGAAACTGGTGGTCTTGTTGACCATCAACACTTGATGCTCCTTCTTGATTTCTACCTCGCGGCCTTAAGCATCGCGCAGAGCTCAGGGATTGTCTTCTCCGTCCCTTGCATGTTATAGTTCATCACAAAGCCCTTATGGCTTGGTGGCAGTGACTGGAAAACTTGGTCAACCGTTGTCTTATCCGAAAGATTAACTCCCACTTGATTCATGTGATTGTAGCACCCAGACACTCTGAGCACATGCTCATTAACTAAGCTATTCTCCTCCATCTTGCAGGCAAAAGAACTTGTCAGATGTCTTATACCTCTCAACCCGGGCATGAGCCTGAAATACCAATTTCAGCTCTTGGAACATCTCATATGCTCCGTGGCGTTCAAAACGTCTTTGGGCCCCTTATTTCTAAGCCGTAAAGCATGGTGCACTGAACTATCAAGTAGTCGTCAGAACATGCCTGCTAGGCGTTCACAACATCCACAGACGGTGCTAGAGAGCGGTGCATCAAGGACATAAGCCTTATGTGCAGCAGTGAGGACAATCCTCAGACTACGGACCTAGTCCGCATAATTGCTTACAATATCTTTCAACTTAGTCTTTCTCTAGGAACGTATTAAAACAGGGAGCTACAACGTGAGCTATTGATCTACAACATAATTTGCAAAGACAAATAAACTATGTTCATGATAATTAGTTTAGTTAATCAAATTACTAATGAACTCCCACTTAAATCAACATCCCTCAAGTTGTCTAAGCGATACATGATCCAAATCAACTAACCCATGTCCGATCATCACATGAGATGGGGTAGTCATCTATGGTGAACATCTCCATCTTGATCATATCTACTATATGACTCATGTTTGACCTTTCGGTCTCCTGTGTTCCGAGGCCATGTCTGTACATGCTAGGCTCATCAAGTTTAACCCAAGTATTCCGCATGTGTAAAAACTGGCTTACACTCATTGTATGTGAACGTAGAGTCTATCGCACCCGATCATCACGAGGTGCTTCGAAACGACGAACTTCCACAACGGGCATACTTAGGGAGAACACATTTATCATGAAATTAAGCGAAGGGCTCATCTTATAATGCTATCGTCGTCCTAAGAAAAATAAGATGCATACAAGATAAACATCACATGCAATCAAAATATGTGACATGATATGGCCATTGCCATCTTGTGCTTTTGATCTCCACCTCCAAAGCACCGGCATGATCTCCATCGTCACTGGCATGACACCATGATCTCCATCATCATGTCGTCACGTGGTCGTCTCGCCAACTATTGCTTCTACAACTATTGCTAACGCATAGTGAAAGGATCGAGAAGAGATGTCTAGAGGGGGGGGGGGTGATTAGACCCTCAACAAGCAAAAGTAGCAGTTTTTAAGTTCTTCAAGTTGAGGTGGAGTTTTAGCACAAGTTTAAGCAATCACAATACATTTCAAGCAAGCATGTTAAGAGTATGAGCAGCGGAAAGAGTAAAGCATGCTATTTGCAAGAAAGTAAAGGGATGGGATTGGAGTGTGCAAACGCAATGAAGACACGGAGATTTTTGGCGTGGTTCCGATAGTTGGTGCTATCGTACATCCACGTTGGTGGAGACTTCAACCCACGAAGGGTAACGGTTGCGCGAGTCCACGGAGGGCTCCACCCACGAAGGGTCCACGAAGAAGCAACCTTGTCTATCCCACCATGGCCATCGCCCACGAAGGACTTGCCTCACTCGGGTAGATCTTCACGAAGTAGGCGATCTCCTTGCCCTTACAAACTCCTTGGTTAAACTCCACAATCTTGTCGGAGGCTCCCAAGTGACACCTAACCAATCTAGGAGACACCACTCTCCAAAAGGTAATAAATAGTGTGTTGATGATGAACTCCTTGCTCTTGTGCTTCAAATGATAGTCTCCCCAACACTCAACTCTCTCTCACACAGATTTGGCTAGGGTGGAAAGATGGTTTGAGTGGAAAGCAACTTGGGGAAGGCTAGAGATCAAGATTCTTGTGGTAGGAATGGAATGTCTTGATCTCAACACATGAGTAGGAGGTTCTCTCTCAGAAAATGAGTAGTGGAAGTGTAGGCTAGTTCTGATGGCTCTCTCTTGAATAGAGAAGGGGGTGGAGGGGTATATATAGCCTCCACACAAAATCCAACCATTACACACATTTGACCCAACTCGGTCAGACCGAATAGAAGAACTCGGTGAGACCGATTTAGTTCAAAATGTGAACGTTAGGATTCTTGGTGGGACCGACATGATCAACTCGGTGGGACCGATGTGCTCGGGTTAGGGCAAGACCTCATCTCGGTGTGACCGATTGCATGAACTCGGTGGGACTGATTTCAGTAATGAGTTAAACAGAGAGTTGGTCAGGCAAACTCGGTGGAACCGATTGCATATTTTGGTGAGACCGAAATAATCACAATAGGCAACCGAGAGTTTGCATTGCGAACTCGGTGGGACCGATCGCTCATTTCGGTAAGACTGAAACGTTACGAAGGGAAATAGAGAGTTTGCATTGCCATCTCGGTGAGACCGAGATCCCGATCGGTGAGACCGAAATGATTAGGGTTTCTGGCAGTGGCTATGTCAAAGAAACTCGGTGGCGCCGGATAGATCAAATCGGTGGGGCCGAGTTTGACTTTAGGTTTTGGACATATTTGGAAATGAGAAAGTGGTTGAGGGCTTTGGAGCATATCACTAAGCATTTTGAGCAAGTAGACCATTAAGCAACACCTCATCCCCTTTTAATAGTATTGGATTTTCCTATGGACTCAATGTGATCTTGGATCACTAAAATAGAAATGAAGAGTCTTGAGATTTTGCCAATCTTTGTCCTTAGCATCTTGAAGGGGTTCCACATCCTCTTGTCCATGCCATGCCATTGTTGAACTATCTTAAATATACTAGATGAAGATATTAGTCCAACAAGAGATATGTTGACATTAATTACCAAAATCACCTAGGGAGCACTTGTGCTTTCACATAGCGATAAAGTAAAGCAATTACATGGCGTTATTTGTTCACATGCAGGTCATACAATAAATTAAATACAACCCTATGGCTCCTGCCGGTTGCTGTACTCATCGACATGCAAGTCTTGAACCTATTACAAAACATGATCATCTCATCCATCAACATATATCACATCATGTTTGGCCATACCACATCACAACATGCCCTGCAAAAACAAGTTAGACGTCATCTACTTTGTTGTTGCAATTTTTATGTGGCTGCTAGGGCAAACTATAAGAACCATTCTTATCTATGCAAAACCACAACAGTGATATACAAGTTGCCTTTTAACCTTCTACAAGGATCGCCCTTGTCAAATCAGATTCAACTAAAGTGGGAGAGACAGACACCCGCAAAGCCACTTTTATGCAATACAAGTTGCATGTCAAACAGTGGAACCGGTCTCATGTGCATGGACATGTAAGGTTGGTCCGAGTTGCTTCATCCCACAATACCACCGAATCCAAATAAGTCAAGGGAAGTAAGCAATTCGAACATCAACGCCCACAACAACTTTGTGTTCTATTCGTGCATATACATCTACGCATAGATCTAGCTCATGATGCCACTGATGGGGAACGAAGCATGAAAATCAAAAAAATTCCTACGAAACACCCAAGATCTAATCTATGAGATGTCAAGAAACAAGAGGGGAGTATGTCTACATACCCTTGTAGAACAAAAGAGGAAGCGTATATAACGCAGTTGATGTAGTCGTACTCTTCGCGATCCAATCCGATCTAGCGCCGAACGGACGGCACCTCCGCGTTCAGCACACATGTGGCTCGATGACGTCTCCTCCTTCTTGATCCAGAAAGCAGGAGAGGAGAAGTAGATGGGATCTCAACCAGCACAACGGCGTGGTGGAGATGGTGGTGTTGCAATCCCGGCAGGGCTTCACCAAACGCTGCCGGAACCAATCTAAGGAGAAAAACAGAGTTTTGGGAGAGGTAGGACTACCGCCGGGGCGTGGGATTTGGTGTGTCCAGTCCCTCCCTCCCCCCCACTATTTATAGGAGGCAAGGGGGGGTTGGGGCGCAGCCTTGGCCCCTCCTCCAAGGGAGGGGGCACCGGCCTAGGGAGGAATCCTCCCTCCGCAAGGCACCCAGGGGGGTGCCTTCCCCCCTTTGGACTCTTCCCCTTTTCCTTGTTCTAGGCGCATGGGCCTCTTGGGGCTGGTGCCCCTGGCCCATGTAGGCCAGGGCGCACCCCCTACAGCCCATGCGGGCCCCCAGTGCAGGTGGACCACCGGACCCCTTTCGGCACTCCCGGTACAATACCGATAATGCCTGAAACTTTCCAGTGACCAAAACAGGACTTCCTATATATGAATCTTTACCTCCGGACTGTTCCAGAGCTCCTCGTGATGTTTGGGATCTCATCCGGGACTCTGAAAAACATTTGGTTACCAATGCACATATCCCAATACTACTCTAGCATCATCGAACGTTAAGCGTGCGGACCCTACGGGTTCGAGAATCATGTAGACATGACCAAGACACCTCTCCGGTCAATAACCAATAGCGGGACCTGGATGCCCATATTGGTTCCTACATATTCCACGAAGATCTTTATTGGTTGAACCATGATGTCAAGGATTCAGTCAATCCCGTATGCAATTCCCTTTGTCCGGCGATATGTTACTTGCCCGAGATTCGATCGTCGGTATCTCCATACCTAGTTCAATCTTGTTACTCGTTCTGTAATACAAGATCCCGTGACTAAACTCATTAGTCACATGAAGCTTCTTATGATGTTGCATTACTGAGAGGGCCCAGAGATATCTCTCCGTCACACGGAGCAACAAAACCCTGTCTCGATCCATGCAACCCAACAGACACCTTCGGAGATACCTGTAGAGCACCTTTATGATCACCCAGTTACGGAGTGACGTTTGATAGCACACAAGGCATTCCTCCGGTATCCGGGAGTGGCATGATCTCATGGTCTAAGGAACTGATACTTGACATGAAGAAAGCTATAGCAAATAACTAAACGATCTGATGCTAAGCTTACGGTTGGGTCTGTCCATCACATCATTCTCCTAATGATGTGATCCCGTTATCAAATGACAACTCATGTCTATGGGTTAGGAAACCTTAACCATCTTTGATCAACGAGCTAGTCTAGTAGAGGCTTACTAGGGACACAGTATAGTTTATGTATTCACACATGTATTTAAGTTTCCGGTCAATACAATTCTAGCATGAATAATAAACATTTATCATGAACGGGAAATATGATAATAACCAGTTTATTATTGCCTCTAGGTCATATTTCCAACACTCCTATCTCCCGCCGCCGACCGAGGATTGACCTCCTGTCATGCCGCCACCGCCGACCGACCGAGGATTGACCTCCTATCCAGTTTCCGCTGCCTCGGGTGCCGCCCCCATCTCTATCTGCAGAGCGGCTATTTTTATTTTCTGAAGGGTATTCACAGAGCGGCTGTTTACCCTAAGTATTAACTCAACTATTGCATCCCCATATGTACTGGGTAGTACATCACATACGGTTATGTTACGGGAACCGTGTCTCACGCACGTTGTCTTCTCACATGGTTTGGTGTGGAAATCGTGTGTGAAGTTCTAATATCGAACACAAACGATATGTACAAACGGTGTGCCATATACAACAGAGTGCGATAATTAGTTCCCGACAGTTATTAGATCCCCACCATTTCCTCATTTCCACCAAATCCCTAGATAGCCTCCAAATCCCTAGCCCCTAAATTCCCTCATGTGGCGCTAACATTGGGGAATGCGGACGAGTGGTGCTGATGCTTTTGGTATGGTTGCTCTGGCTTGTATCGTTGCTCTCGGCAGCGCGATGGGCGGTGCCGCCACGACGGCGGTCACCACCGAGCACTTGCCTAAGGTCATCGGAAGGCTGGTGTACTACGGATCTGAATTGTCTTATTAGGTTCCAAACAATCCCGATATTTTTTAGCATGTCCAAAGTAGCTCCCTACTCAATTCGTCCTGAATGACCCCCCCCCCCACCCCCACCCAGGAAAGCAATCAACTACCAGATCCAAAGTATGACTCTAGACTTCCGTAACATGAGTTCGACTCTGAGTTTTGCACCACCGAGAAGTACCAAAAGCCGAGTTGTATGCACAGATGCACTCCCACTCGATGTGTATGCACTGAGGCATTCGACATTGGCAAACGGTTTCTCAGTTGCCCCTTACAGGTTAGTGCTAAGTTCATCGTTTAACTTGAGTTAATGCTCCCACTCATCCTGAATATTTAACATTGGCAGGGATATGAGGCTTGTGCCTTTGTTAACTGGTTGGATGATGAATGGCATGGCAGGGCTTGGAGTGTTATTACCAAGCTCACAGAAGATAACGTAAAGTTGAAGAAGAAATTGATTGATCTGGAGTGTACAATCACTATGATGTTGCAAGAAAGAATCAATCACAGGCAACAGATGAAAGCAAGAGACAAGAAGGAACTAGCATGTGTAGTTGTAGTTGTCACATTAGCCATCTTCTATGCAATGTTTCAAATGATGATTAGGGGTTTTGTTTGGTTTTTACTGGCTACATGAATAAGCAGAGCTCATCTTTCCTTGCCAACTGTCCTATGAAAGATGCTCATTTCACATTCGGACGCTACAACCCGTGTGCTTAATTATCACATTGAGAACTGTGCAACCGCGGGAATTTGGAGCGACTAGGTACTAATAGTTGTGGTTGATTATATCAGGATTCTAATCGCCTACCAAGGCGCCAATAAAATCAGTCAATCCCCCACTTCAATTGCCATTCCTCTTTTCTTCATACCCCGCTTCAGTCTCCACCATCATCATCGTCCTGGCCAGCCGCGCTACACACTTACACACACTCTGCAATCTTGCTTTCTCGCGGTTTGTATACATACTGCAGCCATGTCGAGCGATAGCGAGGACGATAGTTCCGCCAATAGTCTGGCGCCCAATCATAGGTCAACCTCAGAATCATCCCACTCGTCTTCCATTAGTCCGGCGTCATGCCCTGACCTCGATTTTATCCGGATCATGGAAGGGTCGCCGCCGCCCGAATCGTCGGACAACGACCAGTCAAACGAGAAGCCGTCAGAGGATGAAGAAGATGACGACGATGATGATGAGGAGGAGGAATGGTCGAACAAGGAGGACGACGACGAGGACATCAACGACGATGACGACGGCGGTGGCGATGAAAAGCCAATGATCAGCAGCAAGAAGCGTCCTCGCCAAGTTGATGTCGTGGGGCCATCCAACAACAACAAGAAGAAGAAGGACTAAATTGAGCAGATTGTATAGCTCTGTTGTCGTTCGCTCATATTAATTTGTTATCTCTGTTTCCCCTGTCAATCTCATTGCATACGTATAGCAATACGTATTCGACACAGATCTTTTACATTATCGCCCACATTTGGTTTCTTGAATTGTGTGCCCGTCGAGCACACAATTCACAAAAAAAAAGTATGTGATGTATATAATTATCTCACACAATTCTGATTACCAACCTGTTTGCCGTGTATCACACACATCTTGTTACGCCGAATCGTTTGTGTTATTCTGGATTATCGCAAACAGTTTATCTGAGTGAACTATATGTCGTCTATCGCACACATCTGGATTTGGGTAACCGTTTGTGTTTTTTGTATCATCGCAAACAGTTTGTACGCATCAACTGTATGCCACGTATCATACACGCAACTCTTTTCTGAATCATATTTGATGTCTCCGCCATCGCACATAGTTCATTTTATTGGTGACGGTTTTATTACCATACCATTTGTGATTCATGCATCGCACACATTTTGGTCGAAGGGTCTTCGATACATGTGTCGTGTTAGCACCATCCCGTAGTAGTGAACACTCGAGGGAAGGATAGCAAGAACACTCTCATATCCACATGTGATCTAGATCAAAACCCGCATCTACTAATAGAACCGCTCATGCTGCCACTATTGGGAAACGTAGTTGAAAAAAAAATGCCCTACGATCACCCAGGAACAATATGAAGATGCATATAAGGTTTGGATCAACGATCGTTACTGACTCCGGAGTGCAGCGGAAGTAGATGAGTCGGTGTAGAACGTACTTGGAGTCCCTCGAACTGTTGATGCCGATCCCGTGAACCACCCTTGGATGATCCCTCGAAGGAAGACCGAAAGCACGACCTCTCTACTTGGTTGCAAGCATATGGTCTTCATGATAAGGTAGAGCTTCGTCGTCCAGAGCTAATCGTCGACGAAGAATTAGGGATAGGAGATTAGAACCACATCGGGCTTCTAATTATGAGGATTAGAAGAACTAGGTCTAGCTCTAATTAGATCAACTGCGATCAACTAGAACTAGAACTAGATGAACTAGATGAGGCTCCAAAACTTGTGTGTCTAAAAGTACCCACTACATCTAGTATATATATATGTTGGCGGGGAAGAAGGGGACGCCACAAGGGGAGGGAAAATTTCCCTCCCTTGGCCAGCCAAGAGGAGGGGGTTTCCCCCTCCAATTTGGCCTCCCCTCTCTCCTTTCCATGGTGTCGGGGGGATGAACCCCGAGCAGGCAATGGAACCCGGATCCTTTTCAAAAACTTCAGGGCCAGCAACGCCCCTCAATCCGGCTTGCCATTGGCCGGGTTCCTCAACCCGGCCAAGTCTCGCAACCCGGCCAGACCCGCTGGCGCATGCCGGTCGGACCCGGCAAGTCAAAGACTTCTTCAACAAGCAAGCGCAACCACGGTGCGCCCCTCAACCCAGCCACGGGTCAGCTCCCGTCCCATCCAGGGCGTACGACGGAACAAGTCCCCATGAAGGGATGAGCATGGCCACAGTGGCCCACCAACCCCGCTGACCGGCAGGAGCGTGGCAACAGTGGCCCACCTACTCCGCTAACTGGGGCCGTCATGGCTATAGTACATCCCTCGTCCTACTGATGCAAGCCGATAGAGACCAGGCGACGCGCCACTATAGCCGAGCCGGCCCAACCACTCCGTGACGCACGGCAAGATGGAGAACAGTGCCCTCTGGCGCGCGGGGTCCGCGCCCGGAGAACCCAGCGTACCCTGGTACCCGGCGGGCCCCAGCACCAGCTTCCTAGATGCAGACATCCCGGCCCTGCGCCCATGTAACTTTACCATTGTAACCCTGGGGGGTTGGCCTATAAAACCCCCCAGGAGGCCTCCATGCAGGGGGGTTCACAATCGACCAGACCCTCAGTAGAATACACATGCATACTAGAAGAGGGAACAACCTATGCACTGGCATGTCTTCCTCCCTCCCCAACACAACTCTAGGAGCAAGCTTGTACCATACACATATAAACCACACTCGGCAGGACTAGGGGTGTTATCTCTCCGGAGAGCCCCGAACCTGGGTATGTCTTGCGTCCCTCGCTCGCTCATACCGACCTCACCTTTGGAGCCCACCGGTACCCTCGAGCCTGTCCCTCTCTTTAGCCATCCTTTGGCATCTGCCGTGCGCCCACCACGACAGTTGGCGCCCACCGTGGGGTAGCTCGAGGTTCTGGCCGAGGACATGTTCCAGACGGGGCCCTTCATCGACTCCGATGAGCCCAGCGCGCACTGCGCGTTCCCCGCGCCCGGTGCACCGATGGTCGACGTCGTTGACCTGCTCACCGCCACCTTTGCCGCGTTGCGCATCTCTGATGTGTCCGCGGCTGATGAGTACCCCAGCGGGGTGCTCAACGTCACCGACTTGCCCGTTCCCCTCGGCGACGACATCTCCGCCGGGGTGGCAGATCTCTGCACCAGGGCAGAGGTGCTCGTCACCGACCCCGACTCCGGCTCGTCCAGTGCCGCGCGGAAGGCTGCCCAGGCCACAGCTGCGTGCGCCGGTGGGTCCGACCCGCTGCGCACCATGGTGCAGAACCTCAGCGTCCCTATCGCCACTGACATCAACACCGCCAACATCGCAGGGGCGTGGGCCCAGCTCGAGGAGGAACGCAAGCACCTGCTGGACGAGGCCGCGACGCACGCTGCTATGCAGCGTCGGTTGGAGTCCGCCTAGCACGAGCGTGAGGTCGCGTACGGCTTCACGTCGGCCGCGGCTAAACCCAGCCGAGTTGCCGAAGTGCGGAACCGTGGCACCGCCATCGGCCATGTGCTGGGGGCGGTCCCACCCGTCTACGACACTCCCGTCAAGAACATGCGCGCCGCGTAGGCGGCCGCAGGCGGCCGCCGTCGGCATGGAGCAGCTGCAGGGCGAGGAGCTGCAGGAGCGCCTACAGCGCATGACCGAGCTTCTCGACGCTGTGAATGCGCAGCAAGACTGCCTCGACCGCCCCGCCGCGTCCGGCTCGCGCCGCTCCAAGGACCCCGAGCAGCGGAACATGGCGTCTTCCCTGCGCCCGACCGAGGCCCACTCCTGCCAGACAAGAACCCGGCGCAACTGCGCCGCGATGGCCGGTGACGGCTTGGGCGACGAGCCGGCTGCCGGAGACCGGCGCCAGCAAGACCATCCCTCGCCATCCGGCCGGCATGGCAACCCGGCTTCGGCCAACCCGGCCCCCACGGCCCAGTCGCAGGCCGGCTGGGTCCGCGCGCCATCGACGACGCCGACGCTCGCCACCGCCCTGATCAGCTCGCCCTCTCCCTCGAGCTGGAGGAAGACAACGCTGCGGGGCCGGCTTGCTTCGGGGCATGCATCCGGGATGAGCCCTTCCATAGAGGGTTCACGCTCCCCTGTGATAGCCCCAAGTACAACGGCACCGTCAAGCCGGAGGACTGGCTCATCGACTACACCACCGCCATCGGCATCACAGGCGGCAATCACCGCCTTGCCGTGCGCTATGCCCCGCTCATGCTCCTGGGTTCAGCCCGGACGTGGCTCAACAGTCTGCTAGCCGGCAGCATGAATGCGTGGGTTGACTTCGAGCAGGCCTTCGTGCGCAATTTCACCGGCACCTACATGCATGCCGGTCGTCCAAGCCAGCTCGCCATGTGCGTGCAGGGGACGGCTGAAACCGGCCGCAAGTACCTCGTACACTGGACTGAGCTCCAGAACAGCTGCGAGGGCGTCCATGAGGTCCAGGCCATTCAGTACTTCGTGAGCGGCTGCCTGGATGGCACCCTCCTCAAGCACAAGCTCCTGCGCTCCGAGCCAACCACCATGGCTGCACTCATGGTCATCGCGGACAAGTACGCCAACACCGACTCCGCCATGAAGATCCAAGTGGTGCTGGATGAAGCCGGCAAAGTGTTGCCGGCGCCACCCGCCAAGCCGGCTGGCGAGAGTAGCTGTCAGCAGAACAACCAGCAGAACAACAAGCGCAAGGCCGATCAGCAGGCCCCACGCTACGACAACCGCCTCGTCGCGGCCGCCGAGCAGGCGCCCACGGCCGAGCCGGCCGGCAAGCGCCGGCAAGCACGCAAGACGATGTGTACTTCACCGCCAAGAAGCTGAAGCAGTACTTTCAAGAGCATGTCATCACCGTGGTCAGCACGGCCCCCATCGGCGAGATCATGGGCTGTCGGGATGCCTCTGGCCGGGTTGCCAAGTGGGCCATCAAGCTGGCCGGCCACACCATCCTCTACGAGCCCTGCACCACGATCAAGTCCCAGGCCCTGGCCGACTTCCTCGTCGATTGGACAGAGACTCAGTAGCTGCCACCGCCGCCGGATTCAACGCATTGGCGCGTGCACTTTGATGGCTCCAAGATGCGCTCCGGCTTGGGAGTCGGCATCGTGTTGTCTTCCCCAAAGGGCGACCGCCTATGGTACGCACTCCAGATCCACTTCGCCGCCTCCAACAACGTCGCCGAGTACGAAGCCCTCGTGCACGGCCTCCGGCTTGCCAAGGAACTCCACATCCGACGCATCCTATGCTATGGCGACTCGGATCTGGTGGTGCAGCAGTGTTCCGGCGAATGGGACACCCGGGATGCCAACATGGCCAGCTACCGTTTCCTGGTCCAATAGCTCTCCGGCAACTTTGATGGCTGCGAGTTCCTCCATGTCCCGCGCGCCGAAAATGAAGCCGCCGATACGTTAGCCAAGATTGGCTCATCCCGGTAGGCCATACCATCCGGCGTCTCCCTCGACCACTTGCGCAAGCCATCCGTTAAGTCGTCTCCGGATTCCGAGTCCATCTTCATCCCAGATGACCCTGCAACGCTCCTCCCCAACCCGGAACCGGGGGCTGCCAGTCCAGGCTCGGGGGCTGCCGTCCCCAACCCGGTCCCGGGGGCTGCGGAACTCGGCCCGGGGACTGTCGATCCCGGCCCGGGGACTGCTGATCCCGGCCCGGGGGCTGCTGAACCTGGCTCGGGGACTGCCGTGCTCAACCCGACCACCGTTATCCCTAACCCAGGGGCTGCCGCCTCCAGCTCGGGGGCTGCCGCCCCAGAACCCGTCTTGGTGGCCGTCTTCACCGTGGTAACGGCTCCGTCTTGGGCCCAGCCAATCTTAGCATTCCTGGAGAGCAGAGTATTCCCCATGGACGAGACCGAGGCCCGGCAAGTGCAACGCCGGGCGTCCGCCTACAACATCATCAACAACGAGCTCGTCAAGTGCAGCGCGACAGGCGTGTTCCAGCGCTGCGTCGAGCAAGACAAGGGCATAGAGATCCTCCTCGACATACATCAGGGCGAGTGCGGGCACCACGCCGCCTCCAGGTCCCTGGTGGCCAAGGCCTTTCGCCATGGTTTCTACTGGCCCACGGCCCTCAAAGACGCTGAGTCACTCGTCCTCAAGTGCGAGGGTTACCAACGCTTTAGCAAGCGCAGCCACCAGCCGGCTTCGGCCCTGCAGACCATCCCGATCACCTGGCCCTTCGTGGTCTGGGGGCTCGACATGGTAGGCCCCTTCAAGACTGCTCGGGGCGGCATGACGCATTTGCTGGTGGCGGTCGACAAGTTCACCAAGTGGATCGAGGCGCGGCCGATCAAGAAGCTGGACGGGCCAACATCCGTCCGGTTTGTCAAAGACATCACAGTATGCTACGGTGTCCCGCACAGCATCATCACCGATAACGGCACCAACTTTGCCAAGGGCGCTCTGGCGCAATACTGCTCCGTCTCTGGCATCCGGCTTGACCTGGCCTCCGTGGCTCATCCTCAATCCAACGGCCAGGTCGAGCGGGCCAACGGCCTCATCTTATCCGGCATCAAGCCACGGCTCGTCGAGCCCCTCATCCGTTCACCTGGCAGATGGCTTGACGAGTTGCCGGCCGTCCTTTGGAGTCTCCGGACAACGCCGAACCAGTCGACCGGGTTCACCCCGTTCTTCCTCGTCTACGAAGCAGAAGCCGTCATCCCGATCGGCGTCGAGTTCGACTCGCCACGAGTCATGATGTACACAGAAGCTCAAGCCAAGGAAGCCCACGAAGACGGCGTTGACTTACTTGAAGAAGCGCGCCTCTTGGCCCTTAGCTGATCCGCCATCTACCAGCAAGGCCTGAGGCATTACCACAACAAGAAAATCAAGCCCCCCACGTTCCGCGAGGGAGACCTCGTCCTCCGGCTTGTCCAGCAACAAGCCGGCCAGCACAAGTTGGCCTCCCCATGGGAGGGCCCCTTCATTGTCAGCAAAGCCCTGTGTGACCGCAACGCCTACTACCTCATCGACGCCCGCAAGCCGAACAAGCGCAAGAGAGATACCGCCGGCTAAGAGCCAAGCCGGCCCTGGAATGCAGAGCTCCTCCGCCCATTTTACTGTTAGCTATATGCATGTATGTATCGCTGCCTTTTGTAATTCTATGAAAGACAATGGGACCCCCGAACGACACTCGGGGTCTACCCTTTCCTATCAAGTAATTGTGTTTCACACACCCCTGTAACTTTTCTTAAAACCTCCACCGCTGGGTTGGTGCGATCAACCCGGGCGCTCGGGGGCTGGCCGGCTTGGCCACAACCCGCCATCCTCCTTAGCACATCCCGACGTGTTCGGGTAGCCAAGGCCCTCCACTTCGCCCTACGCCACAGTCCGGCTTCGGCTGTTGGCCGGCAAGAACTATGGTCCAAAGCACCTACACGCCACAAAACACTAAGTTGGATCTTCCGGATTGGCCAACCCGGCCTCACCGCACTAAGTTGCCGCACGACCGGCTGCTCGCCAGCCGGCTTCGCCGGCTGCCGCCAGTCGGCCCAGTGGGTGTTTCGCTCGCGCTCAATGTTCGAAGGGCCTAAGTACTGCGCGCTCTTTCCAAGGACCGAACTCCTTGTCACAGACCGGAACCCAGCTGTTCGACTCGCGAGGGGGAGGCCCAAAGAAAGAGCAAGCAAGGAAAAAGGCTTAGAAAACAAAGAGCAAAAGCGCAAACATTCGTGAAAATATTTACATTACAGTAATATGGGCCCAAGGCCAGAGTTCATTACATTCATCAACACACCCCAGTGGGTGGGTGGACCTGCTACCTAACAAAAGTACGAAAAAGATAAGCAGGATGGCCTCGGCTTCAGACTGCTCCCGCGTCGGGTTGCGCAACCGCCGGCTCCTCCTCCGTGGCCTCCGGGTCCATCGAGGCGCCGGTATCGGCCAACCCGACATGGTCATCCGCATAGGGGCCTGGCTCCTCAGAGCTGCCCGACGGGTCATCAAGCAGCAAGCCGAAGTTGTCAGGCGGCACCACCTCACTGTCTTTGGTCCGCTCTACCTGGAACTCGTCATGCAATGCAAACGAGGCCAGGTAACTGGCCCGGGCGGCGATCCGGCCCGCCTCCGCCTGCAGTTGGGGCTCCGCGCCGGCTCACTGGGCCACCAGCCGGTCCAGCGCCAGATATGGATACCAGGACATGACAAACCTCAGTGCCAAGTCGGCGCTGGCATGGGCGGCAGAGACGCGCCACGCGTGAAGCCGTGCCGGTCCAGCTTCCAGCCACCGCGCCAGCCGCGTGAAGCTGTTGGGCTCAACGGCGCCGGGCCAGAGGGCCGCTGTCATCCCCACTCCGGCCTCGGAGAGCCTCGCCGTCTGCTCATCCAGGGCGTGCAGGCGGACCTCCACCGCTTGCATGATCTCCGAGAAAAGAACAGGCGGCATGCGGATCGTTTGCGGCGCCCGTGTCCGCCTGGGTCGACCGGTGGTCGCGCACGGCCTGTTCCGACCTACCCTGCGTTTCCGGAAAGTATTATGTCGAACAGAAAAGCAAGACAGTTAACAACAAAAAAGCAAAGACGGCTTCACAACCTGGCGAAGTCAACGAAGAAACACTTACTGGCGAAGGCCTCATCCAGGTGCTGCGCTTCGAGCAACGTACCATGCCGCTCCAAGTCCCCGGCACGGTTGCGCGCTTCAAGCGCCTTCTCCAGCTCGGCGCACTTGTCAACGGTCGCCTTCAGCTCGACGTCCTTAGCGGCGGCCGCCTTCTCGTGCTCCTCCTTGAGGCGGAGGAGCTCTGCCTGGTGGGCCTCCGCCACACTGATGGCCTCCGCCTTCAGGCGCTCCACCTCAGCCTGGAGCTGGCTCTTGTCATCGGCCAGCTGGTCGCGTTGCTGGCTGGCTTCGGCGAGCGCCTGCTGGGCCTCTGCCGCCTTGGCCACCTCTGCCTTCAGGCGCTCCACTTTGGCCTGGAGCTGGCTCTTGTCGCCGGCCAGCTGGTCACATTGCTGGCCGGCTTTGGCAAGCGCCTGTTGGGCCTCCGCGAACTTGGCGGCTTCCGCCCTCAGCCGCTCCACCTCGGCCTGGAGCCGGCCGGCGTCGGCAGCCGCCTGGTCATGTTGTTGACCGGCTTCAGCCATCCGGGTTCGCAGGTCCGGCACCTTGGCCGCGGCGGCTGCAAGGCAAAGATTCAAAGTCAAGACAACTAAAGAAAGGGCAAGAACACTTTAAGATTCGACCCAACTACTACGTAGTTGGCCCGAATCTCGGGGGCTACACCCAGTGGGTGCGCTAGCGCGCCCCCACTAAGAGCACGCGAAACGTATCTTCAGCGAGGCGGAGTGCCTCCTCCTTGGCGGCAAGCTGCGACATGACCTGCTGATGCTTCTCCAGAAGCCGGTTGTAGATGTCGACTCGGAGAGCATCCAGGTGCTGCGGAGAAACAAGAGTTAGCACGAGAAGCTCTTTAAGATTCGACCCAACTACTACGTAGTTGGCCTGAATCTCGAGGGCTACACCCAGTGGGTGCGCTGGCGCGCCCCCACTAATAGCTACAGAGGAAAAAATTAAAGAAAGAAGCCTTACGATGACGGAGCGCTCCAGCTCCCGCGCCCGCTCCGTCTCAGATTGGGCGAAGGCCTGAACCCAGTCCGCGCACCCGCGGAGATGCCGGCGCACGGCTTCCATCGAAGCCTCCTCCTGCGTCAGCGGCCCGAAGACGGCTCGCCTAGACCCGGCGATAGGACGGCATCCCGGCGCTACTGGCGGCTGCCTGATCACCAAGGCATGCTCGCCCCCCGCCGTCTCCTCCTCGACGGGCCTCGATTCCGGCACGCCGGCCGGCGTCGCCCGCGGCGCCCCGTCCGGGGCGGACCCCCCGCCACCTCCTCCAACCTCCTCCCGCTCGACCACGTCGTCCCAGGGCGGGGTGTCGTCGTCGATCTCCACGACTGTAACACCCCTGTGTATTAGTCACTGTGATCAACTGCTAATAATGCCAAGTCATATCATTTGCAGTGCTTAGTCATAGTGGTTAACCAAAATAATTCAAATTCTATTCTGGAAATCAACTCAAATTCAAAAGTGCAAAATCAACTTGCTCAAACACTATGGGAAAAATGTTCACTAATTAGCAAATATTCCAGAAGCACTCATAAAAATATAAACAATGGAATTGGAACTAGTTAAATGACTCCAACAATATGAAACAGCATCAAAACAGAATTATTTAATCCAATTAAATTCATTTCAAATTTAAATAAAATCCAAATTTGCCCAAACCAATTTTTGGTGAAAGCTAGCATTGCAGAGTAATATTTGGGCCTAGTCTCATATTTTACAAAAGTGCAAAAGTGTCCTAACTAAAACAAAATAGAAAATAAATAAAAGAAAAATAGAAAAGAGAAACAGAAAAATAAAACAAGGCATTGTGCACTGGGCCTAAGTGCACAGTGCCCCGATCCGGCCCAGCTAGCCCTCCCCTTCTCTCCCCTCGCACGTGTCGGCACGGCCATGGACGCGTCGGCGCGCGCCGACGATACGCCGACACGGCGACGCTACAGAGGCCGTGGAGGGGATAAGGTCGACCCCTCCACCTCTCCGCCGTCCTCATCCGCTCATTCTCCCCACTCTCCTCACTCGCTCCTCCCTTCTCTCCCTCTACTCCACCGACGACCTAGCGCCACCGCCGCCTCTGCTCCGTCGACCTCGCGGTCCCTGGCGTCCCCGCGAGCCACCACCATGTCCGGGAGGAGCGTCGTGCCGGACCGCGTCGCCTACGTCTACTAATTGGGGCCGGGAAGCCCCCAACTGGTCGTATCGAGCTCCGCCCCTCTTCTGCATCACCGGCATGACTCCGACAAGCTCGAGCCCGACTGCAGCTACTAAACCCCCAAGGGCCACCGTGAGCCGCACTGTTAGCTGTCGCGTCGAGCCCCTCTCTTTCTCCCGTTCCCCGCACTCGTAGCCGTCGATCTTCTTCATAGCCGAACCGCCGCCGCGTGAGCTCATCGTCGGCGTGGCTCCAGTAACCTAACGGTCGAGCGAGCGTGTCCGTAAGCTTCCCCGTGACGCGTAGATCTTCACTAGCTAGCTCTTTTGCTTCTGCGCGAGCCCCAGCCCAGAATCCGGTCACGGCCGAACTTCGACGAAGTTCCTGAGCTCGTCGCCGTCGCCGTAGGCCTCCTCCGACCACGAGACCGCCGCAGTTCGACGCGGCTCGGTCCGTGCTTTCGAACGCACTTGGCCGCGTGCGATTTGGTCGCCGGACGATGATTTCCGCGTCGCTCCACCGCTTCTGTGGTCGCCGGCGCGTCGTCGCCGGTGCACCACCGCCCGCGCTGATGTGGCGAAGTGGGCCCGCCCCTGGGTCACTGACCAGTGGATCCGGGGGCCCCCGTTGACTGGGTTGACCCAGTCAACGTGCTGACTGGGCAACTCCAGTCACTGACAAGTGTGCCCTACCTGATGATTAGCCTAATAAACATTTTATTAATTAAAAATAATTAGTTTAGACTAATGACTCACTGACACCCGGGGCCCACATTCCCCTAATTAACTCTGATCGGTTTAATTCACTGTTAAAAGTAACAGAGGCTGACATTTGGGTCCCACTGGACCCACATGTCAGGTTTGACCAGCTCAGCGTCTCTGTTGACTGCTGACGTCATCTCTGAGTCATGCTGACGTCATAACTCCATTTCTGATAATAAAAATAATTCCAAAAAATCATTTAAACTTTGAAAATTAATAACTTTTAAACCGTAGCTCAGATCGAAAAACTTAAAACATGAAAGTTGCTCAGAACGACGAGACGAATTTGATCGTGTCATTTGTTTCGATACCGGAACCCCCTACGTAGGTGAAACCGCAACTTCGAGACCGTATTCGGTAGATGAATAGCGCATAATCACCGGTAAATAAATCCCACCTTAATCCTATATTAACTAAAATAACTTAGACATACTTCGGGCAGCCCTGCACTGCATCTTAGCATAGCATGTCTGTATTGCAACGTTAGCTGTGTATTTATATGTTTCTTCCCACTCTTCTCTCGGTAGACCCCGACATCGACGTAGCTCCCGAGGCCGACGCCGCTCAGGAGCCCGACGACGCAGTTGACGACCTTGCCCTTGCCGTCGAGCTAATAGGCAAGCACCCCCATTTTGAGCATTCCGATATCGCCCACTCTCTTCTCTTTTATGCTTGCATTAGAAGTACTGCTGCTACTGTTGTCCTATATCTGCTGCATAGCCTGTTTAATTGTAACCTGCTGTTGATACTTACCTGCTATCCTAAACTGTTTAGAATAGGTTGGTTAGAGACCATCTGAGACCCCTCTTAACCCGACTGCCCCGCTGGATGTTCAGAAGACCCGTGCAGCGGGATTGAAGACCAGGCCC
Source organism: Thinopyrum elongatum (assembly GCA_011799875.1). Classification (NCBI taxonomy): domain Eukaryota; kingdom Viridiplantae; phylum Streptophyta; class Magnoliopsida; order Poales; family Poaceae; genus Thinopyrum; species Thinopyrum elongatum. The sequence goes on from CM022299.1 coordinate 395,564,886, forward strand.
CGACACCGCACGTCACTTCCCCTTAGTTGCCGACACTACTGGGTTACTATCGAGTGCCGAGGGTGATACCTCGTCAGCACTTCTATTGATAACCTTGTAGGTTAGTTAATCGGTCGTGGTAAGTGAGGGTGATTCCTCCTACACCACCCCCGATGCCGAGGCCGTCGTGCAACACCTCAAGTGTGGACCTCGAGGGTTATTCCTCCTTCGTTCACCTTGACGATAACATCAAATGGGATTCCATCGGGGGTGATTCCTCAGGGTTCCCTTTTGGTGTCAGACACACGGATACTTTGGATATTATGACAGAACACTGAACCATGATACTAAAGACGGGTCGGCCCTGAGGGGTACCCGCGTGAGCATGAATGCGGATTGATGTGGAGTTGGGTTGACCTGAGAGGTGCCCGCGAGATAACTACGAGGCGTGGCCGGGCATTCTTAGCCCTTGCCGCAAGTCCTCGAGATGGGGCGACGGGGTCACATCGATCGTGAGTCTCTGCTCGTTACCGCGTGCTCCTAATCCACTAACGGTTTGGATATTTGATCCGAGGGGCCTCTGGCCTAATAGCACTAACCATCACGTGGGCATAGTATGGGCGTCTGCGTCGTATACTTCAGCCAAAGCTTAATGGACGTCAGCGATTGAGCGGCGCGCGCCGAGTTGGACTGGTTACGCAACTGTGCTTGTATTAAGGGGTTGCTAGGTCTGCTCTCGGCCGTGAACGTAATGTGCAGGAGTTCCCGGGGCGAAGGCCCAAGACCCCTGGGGGCATAGGTTAGTCCGGCATGCTGACCTCTCTGTTAATTATTTGGTCGGGTTGCGGCATGTTGCTTAGCCGAGGCCGGGCATGACCCAGTAAAGTGTGTCCGGCCGGAGTTTAGCGAGCGTGGTGGGTAAGTTGGTGCGCCCCTGCAGGGAAGAACTAATCTATCGATAGCCTGTCCTACGGTAACGGACACTCGGAGTTGTATCCCGGTCGGTACAACTAGAACTGGTGACTTGAGATGAAATGGATAGTATGGCTCTGGGATTGCTTTCTCGCAGGGAGTCGAGGAAGAATCTTTGGGCGAGGTTGATGATACTACTGCTACCTTACTTTATGCTAATCTGCACTCTTCTAATGCTGCAAGACTGATGAAGATGATTGAAGATGCTAGTCTTTGATAGGACTAGGCTTTCCCTTCTATTCTGGCATTTCTGCAGCCCAGTCCACATATTCAGCCCTCCTTTGAAAATGTTGCATACGTAGTGTAGATCCTTGCTTGCTGAGTACTTCAGATGAGTACTCACGTTTGCTTTATTTTCTTTTTCCCCATATCCATATGCCGCCACCAGATGACGGAGCCCCTGAGATAGCTGCCCCCGTCGACGACTACGGCTACTACTACTACCCTCCCAGCGAGTACTACTACGAGGAGCCGACCGACGACCAGGAGTAGGATTCGGAGGGTCCTAGGCAAGAGGCCTACGCCTTTCGATCGTAGTATTTTATTTTGCCCCGCCTTCTTAAAGGCTTATCTTTGTTTTATCTTTCATATCTGTACTCAGATATCTGATGCTTCCGCTGATGCTTGTATGCCATCGAGCTATGTATTCGTGCCCTCGAGGCCCTGGCTTGTAATATAAAGCTTGTATGACTTTATTTATGTTTTAGAGTTGTGTTGTGATATCTTCAAGTGAGTCCTTAGGCTTAATCGTCTGCATTTGCATGTATGGTTAGTGCACGATTAAGCCGGGGTCGTCGCAGATTGGTATCAGAGCCGACTGGCTGCAGGAGCCCCCCTATCCAATTCCTTGGCCGAAGTTGAGTTTAGTGGTCGAAAACTGTTTTACTAACTTGGCTGTGTGGCTTACGGGCCCACGTCGCCAACTGGGTGGTATTAGGATCTTTTATTTCTCGACCTTTACTCTGGGACTCTGATCACTCTTCTATTCGGGTTTAATAAAAATTACTAACACCGACACTTAGGATCTCGTAATTCCATCCACCCGGAGAGCTGGATATCAGTGCGATTTCCCTGTCATTGATCTGATTAGTCTGATAATCATTTTCCTTTCCATTGTTTTGTTTAACCTTTCTTTCCGAAATCTGTTATAATTCTCATCGTTGAATGACAATCCTGAATCTTCTCTGTTTCAGATGGACCGCCTGTTTCCCCCACGCCCTACGACGCAGCTTGTGCTTCGCACCTGGGCTTGAGACATCCCTGGGTTTCCAGCTGTTCTAATCGCCCTCTTGATCAGGTTGGGATACCGTTGGTGCCCCGAGTACATGGTCTACGAGGTTTATCGTGAGTTCAACCAGGAGCAGTACTATGCTGATGTTCGCATCTACGATCAGCAGGATGACTCCGACACTGAGCTACACCTTTTCCACGGTATCGGCATGACGATTGAGATGGCAGTCCATGATGCCGCCTACTCTGCTGTCGCACGTCTCCGAGGAGAGCACAACGCCAGCTTGGATGCTTCTGAGTATCAGTACATTCCATATGCCCCTGCTGGAGATGCTACTAGATACTACACAGCTGTCTGTGCCTCGTACGAGCCTCGTCGCTACGATCAGCGAGTTCTGATTCAGTATACTCAGGCTCTGGATCGCACTGTTCGCGCTCTTGCTGTCGAGTTGTTTGCCACTCGAGCACGACTCTACGAGGCTATGACGCATTTGCTACCAGCTGTTCGTGCAGGGATACATCTGGAGCACATTCTTTACCCGAGCAGGACCGAGATGTGGCACCCCGATAGAGGGCCGACGTACGCCAGCCCCAGGATAAGACCTGGCGCACGTCAAGACATGATACAGCAATTCCAGGCACAAAATGGCTTTATTAAATAGAATGGAGTCTTACAATACTGTTGTTTACAACAAAATTTACATAACTCCAAGGCTAACTAAGATGGCAGCGAAGGTCTTGGTTCAGTGGAAACGACGTCTCTGGCTGGGCTCCATAACTCGCAGGACTGGCTAGGTTACGATCTAGCACGACGCATCTTCTCCTACAACTGGCCACGTGCAAGGCCAGGTGAGTACTTTAATGTACTCGCAAGACAACCAAATACATAGCATCCAAACAAGCAGATGACAAAGCAAGCCCTATGCTATGCAAGAATTTATTCTAAACATGGCATGGAATTAACAGGAAAACATGAATCAAGCATGGCATAGCATACCTATCTAGCATTATTAATTATCCTGTTATAGCAAGATTATCAGGCATGATTAATCATCTAGCAGCATTGATCCTCATGACATAACAGGGTTGTTTAGCAAAATAACTACTGAAGTGAAGTACAGTAAAGTAAAGCATGTATCAAGTAAATAATCCATATTCCGAATAATCTCATGATCCAATCTGAACCTGATCCAAATCCAAGTCTCTCGGTCATCTGACCATCTCTTCCATAGCCTTCTCATGGCTAACATACCATATTCCTGACAACATCTAAAGTCTATGCAGGGCAGGTTCTTTCACCATTATAATCATCATTACGGTTGATCGCCTAGTGAGGTCTGGACGGGCTGTCCAATACCGTGGACACGGCTATTCGAATAGATTTTACACTCTGCAGAGGTTGCGCACTTTACCCACACTATGGAGCACTGACCTCGTGATCCCATTCGGGTGGACCAGTGTTGCTCCAACGAAACCTGCCTAACCCGTGACTCTTCCATCGTACCACCGACAATCATACCCTCCGAGGGTCATGTCCTGGGTGGCCCCTGTGTCACTCCTGACACCTGCCACCGTCGTGGCCAACACAACTGTCCCAAACGGGGACTCCCGGGCTAAACAATCAACTGGGCTCACAAGGTTATAGCCGCCTACCTGATCAGGGCAGCACGCACGCATAACCTTCCCTAGTTGGTGGTACCGGTGAAAGAGCACAAAGCTAGACCAAGTCAAGGCCGTCCCATACCGGCAAATGTGGCTGCAGGAATAAGCCCGGACAGGTGAGTCTTGATCAACCAACTAAGTTTAGTTATGTACTCAATTAGCATCTCCATCATTGCACCATTACCTCGACAATTATGAGTGTGAACAGCCACTTAACAACATCATAGCAGAATCATAACAACGTTGACAAGTATGGCACAAGATCAAATCATGGCACTAACATAATAACGGTATTCAAAATATGGTTACTAGCATGGCAAGATGTGGCATGACAACCAGTTATAATATTAGATGATAAGTAATGCTAACCTCTAATACAGATGACATAACCAGTATATGCTAGTGCAGACTAACAGGTGATACAGATGTATTACAATGAACACACAGGGTGCAAGCAAAGTCATCACGCAAGTCCGGAGCTCATGGAAGAGGTTGGCTTGCCTGGGGTAGAGGAATACGCCGGGTGGAAGTGCGGTAAAACTCCGGAAAAATTTGCCGAGAACGTTTCCTTCTCGGAGGGGCTGATCGAAGGGCAAGGGCAAAATGGTCATTTTCACAGTGTGAAAACATTATGAAAATGACGGCATCGGAACGGGCTCGACGAGACGGAGACGTGGGCGTTGGTTTTACCTCAATCGGAGTTACGGTCGCGAAGTTAGGGCCGTTCGTTCGTTAAGCACAGAAACGGACAGAAACTGTCCACTTTAGCTCTTAACCAGCGAACGTTTACTATATAATAGATTCGGCCGGCAGCTGGAAAAAGGAAAACGTCTTTTGAAAATACGCCTTCGGAGTCAGAAGACGTACTCCCTAAAATACGTTTTCACTTTAAACCAGCGGGCCCGGGTTGACTTCTCTTATGTGGATGACATGTGGGGCCCCCTGTTTATCTCTCTCCCTCTTCCCTTTCTTCTCTGGTCGTCTCTATCCCCCCCGACTGAGCAGAGCAGAGGCGGCCGGCTGCCGGCGTTGCTGCGGCAGGGGCGGCGCGGGAGGACCGGCCGACCAGCGCGGAGGCTTCACCGCCGTGCGCCGCGTCCAACGGTGGTCGCGGGACCCCGTGGAGCGAGCCATGGCGCTGTGGCCACTGAGCGAGATGTGGCGGCCGAGGGACATCCTCGGCGCGGCTGCGACAGCATTCCCCCGGAGGGGCTGAGGACGGCGGCGGCTTCGGCAGGCACTAGGGAAGGCTAGGGCGAGGAATGGAGAGGAGGGGAGGGCCGGGGCGCCGACCTGGCAGAGGGGTGCAGGCGGCGGCCATCGGCCATGAAAGAGCAGAGAGCTCCGGGAGCTCGAGGGGAGAGGGGGCTAGGCTTGCTTGTGCTCGGGAGGACTCGGGGACTCGCTACTTATAGGCGCGGGGAGGAACTAGCCGACGACGGACGGGGTTTCCAGGGTCATGGCGAGGACTGGCAAAGAATCGATGTCGGCAGAGGCACTACGAGCTTCGGGACGAGTGGAGGAGGGCTCCAGAAGGTCCACGTGAGCGGTGGACAGGTCGCCGGCGCTTGCGGACAAGCTAGAACTCGCTGGGACGAGCTCCCGAAGCGTCGGGCACACGGTGCACCGATTTGACATGACCTGCACGCGGTCATCGCGTGGCCACGATGCTGCCACGCCACTCGTGAGGTCAAACTATGTCTACTGTGTGGGCACGGGGTCAAATAGGTGATGTGAGTCCTCATATCAGCACTAGGGTCCCTGGTGTGATGGTCTTGGCCTCATTTGCATATTAGCTGCCAGGTGTTTGTACTGGCTATAGGTCGACTCACATCTCCATTAGGTCCACACTTTGGCTGGGAGTGATCAGTCACTAAGGTGATTAACATGGCAAGATTTCAGCTCAACTGGAAAACCAGAACTAGTACCTCCTTTGCAACTTGGCACACTGACCAGAAATGCAAATGGGGAAGTAGGGGTCAAATGGATAAATGGACTTGGATGATATTTGGTGTAAAGTGATGATTTGGTCATTAGAGATAGCTGGAAAAGTTTCAGCTCAAATCGATCATCTATGAGGGTATTTCCTTCACAAAGTGCCAATCTGACCAGAAATGCAAATGAGGATGCTGGGATCAAATGGCTTGATGAAAATGCCCCAAATTTGGAGGAGACCAATGGTTTAGTCATATGAAGGCACTGTAAAAATTTCATACCATTTGCATAAATAAAAATGGTACTTCCTTCACAGTGCTCTGATCTAGACAGAAACTTAAATAATTCACTGAGGAAAATTGGCTAGATGAAATGGGCTGATTTTTGGTATCCATGGGTGATATCTCATAATGAATCACCCTGCAAAATTTCAGCCCAAGTAGATCAAGGACTCAAGCACTTCCTTTGCAAACTAAAAATCTGGACAGAATTTGCAAAGTGGTGTTGTGCTCAAAATTTAATGGGTGGAATTTGAGATCTTGATGGAAATGGTGAATATATGGATAGGACAAGCTCCACAATTTATTTGGGATTTTTCCCAACTACCAAAATGGTAGTTCCTTTGGAAAGGCCCCAAATTGAGATATTGGCTTTAAATAGGAAAATGCAATTTATCCTATTTAATTATGGCCAATATTTTTATGAGAGCTCAATATGATCACAAAGAATATCTCCACAAGTTTCATGAACTTAGGTGATGGATAGACATTTTCCTGGATTTAATTCCTCCGAACGGCAGAAAAAGGAATTAATTCTAGATGAGAAATATTGCATATGACTTTGCAATATTTTTGCACCTCTAGGGTTTATTAGTGAAGGAGGATCTCCGGAAATTTTGGTAGGATCAACTGAGCAAAGAAAATGGTAGCTCCTTTGTAAACACAAAGGCAGGATTTCCAGTTCCGATATTTCGGAACTAGGGTTTGAACGAGATTCGGGGTTTACTGACGGGAACTTGACTGGCACTATAGCATGGAAAATTCATGGAGAGGCTGAGGATTGTCTGGATTCACCTGGTCACTCACCAAATTCCAGAGGAAAAAATTCGGGAGAGAAAAGCTAGAAAGGAATAACAGCACAAAAATCGATAACCCGATTTTTGGGGTGTTACACGAGATGCCATCAGGGATCGATTGGCCTGCTGTGGGAGGTCACACACCTGCACGTGGACCTCTTCTTTCAGCTTGAGACCGGGTTCTGCATCAGAGTGCACATGGAGCACAGGATCCTTCTACGACGAACGTCCATCGTCCGCACTTGCAGCTACCCCGTTTCAGTGGTTTTCTCCGACGATGATGTAGCCTTTGCTATGTCTCGTTGTGTACTTCCTTACCGCGTGCCTGCGTGCCGCCTAGCATGTCTAGTTTTTCTATTTGCGCCGTTATGCTGCCCGATTGTAACCGACTGTGTATGGATCTGTATGACTTAAATGTCTACTTTTAAGCATCTGTTGCACTATTTAAATAATGTCGAGTTACATCATGTTTATTACTAAACACTCGCATAAGCTACTGCTAAACTACCTCTGTTGGATTAGCAGGATGGCTGACAACAATCCACCACCGCTGCCACCACCTGACTACATGGCAGCGATGATGCAATAGTTTGAACTCAACCGCCAATTCATGACGGGGATTATGCAACAGTTTCCTCGTCCTGATGCTAATCAGCAGCCACCTTCCATCACCTTGCCAGAATTTATGCGACTCAACCCGTCGTTCTTTCGCAACACAGTCAACCCGCTGGATGCCGATGACTGGCTGCGTGACATCTCCTATGAGATGGAGTCTGCTGATGTCGCCCCGACCAATTATGTCACCTTTGCGACATACCTTCTGAAGGGTCCCGCATCACAATGGTGGGCCACTCACCGACAGACCCTACCACCTGGTATCGTCGTCACTTGGGCAGAATTCAAGATTGCTTTCCGTGCCTGCTACATTCCACAAGCTGTCATAGCCCGGAAGAAGGCCGAGTTCTGTAGTCTCATTCAAGGTAACAAGACTGTGGAAGTTTATCAGCGCAAGTTTCTTGACTTGTCTCGCTACGCTGAAGAAGACATCCCCACTGATGCCCGAAGGCAAGAGAAGTTTCGTGAAGGGCTGCATCATGATATTCAGTTAGCTCTACTCGTTCAAGACTATCTTGATTTCACCACCTTGGTGAATAAGGCTATCATGGTCGAGACTGGTCTGAAGAAACACAAGGAAGCGACCAGACGCACTCATGAAGCGGGCTCATCTTCGGGCTCGTCTTCCCAGAAATGCCGTATCTGGATTCCGCAGAGCATGTACCGTCCAGCAGCTCTAGTGTACAGGCCTGCATATGCCGCACCTCGTCTGCCTCCTCCACCACCGAGGCAGCCTCTTCGAGCTCCGCCACCTCGAGCTCCTGCACCACGTCCTGACAGTGGAATCTGCTTCAAGTGTGGCCAGCCAGGTCACCGTGCCAGAGACTGTACTCAGAATCAGAATCAACTAGCTCTTCCTTCTGTTGGCCGTGGGAATTCTCAGCCTCGCTACAGCAATGTCAGGCCTTCTTATGGTTGTGGACAGAACTATCACGTCAACATGGCTGAAGCTCAAGATCAACCTGAAATCATGATGGGTACACTTCTTGTTAATTCCGTACCTGCAACTGTTTTATTTGATTCAGGAGCATCACATTCATTCATGTCAGAACATTTTGCACTCATGCATGACGTTAAATGCGAAACGCTACACCAATCCTTAATGGTAAACACTCCCGCGGGTCAATGTCAAACCTCCCTGTTCAGTCCCGAAGTCACTATTGATATTGAGGGGTTGAAGTTTCAGGCATTTCCCATTATCCTGAAATCTTCCAAGATTGATCTTATCTTGGGAATGGATTGGTTGAAGGCTCACTACGCCTCAATCAATTGTGCCACTAAAGTTGTCCACCTCCTACACCCATCAGATGAGATAGTAAATTACCATGCTCACCTCACCCAGAACGCCGAGGCTCAGATTTATGCCTTGAATGCGTTGAACACTTCTCCGCTTGAGGGGATCGAAAACATTCCAGTCATGTGCGACTTCCAGGATGTCTTTCCAGAAGAACTTCCAGGAATACCCCCTGCTAGAGCTGTCGAGTTCGTCATCAACTTGAAGCCTGGCACCACTCCTATTGCGAAGCGTCCTTACAAGATGCCACCGCACCACCTTATTGAGCTTAAGGAAGAAATTGATAAATCACTTAAGAAGGGCTTCATCCGTCCCAGTTCCTCTGCCTGGGGAGCACCGTCTCTCTTTGTCAAGAAGAAAGATGGTACGAATAGGTTGGTCCAAGATTACCGTCCTATCAACTAGGCAACCATTCAGAATAAATATCCGCTTCCACGGATCAATGACTTATATGATCAACTTGTTGGATCTTCGGTGTTCTCTAAACTAGACTTGAGGTTTGGTTATCACCAGATCCGTGCCCGTGAAGAGGATATTCCGAAGACTGCATTCGTTACTCGTTATGGCTCCTATGAATACACCGTCATGTCATTCGGCCTAACGAATGCTCCAGCTACGTTCTCCCGCCTGATGAATTATATATTCATGGATTACCTCGACAAGTTCGTCATGGTATATCTGGATGATATTCTAGTATATTCAAAGAATAAGGAAGAACATGCCGAACATCTTCGCCTTGTTCTGGAGAGACTTCGAGAGCACAAGTTGTATGCCAAGTACTCCAAATGCGAATTCTGGCTTTCTGAAGTAACCTACCTTGGACATGTCATTTCCAAGGACGGTATCACCATTAACCCGGAGCGTGTTCAGGCTATCCTTGACTGGACTCCTCCGAAGAATGCCAAGCAAGTCCGAAGCTTTCTCGGTCTAGCCAGTTATTGCCGCCGATTCGTCGAGAACTTCTCCAAGATCGCCAAGCCCCTGACTAATCTGCTCCACAAAGGCGTTAAGTTTGAGTGGACAGACAAGTGTCAGGAGAGTTTCCAGACCCTCAAGGACAAGCTTACTTCTGCTCCAGTGCTTTCTCCTCCTGATTCTCGCAAGGACTTTGTGATATATTGTGACGCCTCTCGTCAGGGATTAGGCTGTGTCCTAATGCAAGAACGAAGAGTAATTGCGTATGCTTCACGACAATTGCGTCCACATGAAGAAAATTATCCAGTGCATGATCTTGAACTTGCTGCAGTGATATATGCATTAAAGTTATGGCGACATTACCTTCTTGGTAACCGGTGTGAGATTTATACCGATCATCAGAGTCTGAAATACTTATTCACCCAACCGGATCTTAATCTCCATCAGCAACGATGGTTGGAAACAATTACGGACTATGAATGTGGTATTTCATATACCCCCTGCAAGGCTAACGTGATGGCTGATGCCTTAAGCCGCAAGTCCTATGGCAACAACCTCATGGTTAGGCGAGCTCAACCTTGTCTTTATGCAGAACTGACTCAGCTGAATCTGTGAATTGTTCCCCAGGGTTCTCTTAATAATCTTGTGGTACAGCCAGACCTTCAGAAGGCTATTAAAGAAGCGCAAGCCAAAGATGCTGAAATTGACTTGATGAAGAAAGAGCTTCACCTTGATAAGTACCGGGACTTCTCAGTTGCTGAAGATGGAACACTATATTTCAGAGACCGCATCGTAGTACCTCGCTTCGAGCTTATGACTGACAAGGTCATGAAGGAGGCTCATGATACACCGCTGTCTATCCATCCGGGTAGTACCAAGATGTATCGCGATCTTTGACAGAGGTACTGGTGGTTTAGAATGAAGCAGGACATTGCTCGATATGTTGCTGAATGTGACGTATGTCGTCGCGTGAAAGCAAACTGGAATTCTTCAACCACTCCCTATTCCTTTGTGGAAGTGGGATAAAGTGCAGATGGATTTCATTACTGGTCTTCCCAAGTCTTAGAAAGGTCACGACGCTATTCTTGTCGTCGTCGATCAACTTTCCAAGGTTGCTCATTTTCTGCCTGTTAAGGAGACTATCACCGCTAGCCAGCTAGCAGAGCTGTATATCTCCAGAATCGTTTCGCTCCACGGTATTCCGAAGGAGATCAGTTCGGACCGTGGCGGTCTTTTCACGTCCAAGTTCTGGGAAAGTTTCCAAGAAGCTATGGGGACTCACATTACCTAGAGTTCAGCTTATCATCCCCAATCCCAAGGCCAAGTCGAGCGAGTAAATCAAGATCTTGAAGATATGCTTCGTGCTTGCGTTATATCAATCGGTAAGAAGTGGGAGGAATCTCTCCCGTTTGCTGAATTCTCTTATAACAACAGCTATCAAGCCAGCCTGAAAATGGCACCTTTCGAAGTGCTATACGGACGTAAGTGTCGAACCCCTCTGAATTGGTCAGAAACTGGGGAACGATCTCTCATTGGACCGGACATTATCCAACACGCTGAAGAACAAGTCAGAATTGTTCGAGAAAATCTCAAAGCGGCTCAGGACCGCCAAAAGAGTAATTATGATCGCAAGCGATGGGGTCTGACTTATCAACCAGGTGATCAAGCTTATCTTCGTGTCACTCCGATGAAGGGCACTCGTCGTTTCGGAATCAAAGGCAAGCTAGCTCCTCGCTATATTGGTCCTTTTCGCATAGTTGCCAGACGTGGACAAGTGGCTTATAAATTCAAGTTGCCGCCACAATTCTCTCATATTCATGATGTCTTCCATGTGTCGCAACTTCATAAATGCTTCAAGGAATCTCCGCACCGCGCAGTGGATCACGAGATGCTTGAATTGCAAGATGACTTATCTTACAAGGAGCATCCGATCCGCATCCTTGATGAAGCTGAACGTCGAACTCGTCAGAAGATGACCAAGTTCCTGCCACAATTCTCTCATATTCATGATGTATTCCATGTGTCGCAACTTCGTAAATGCTTCAAGGAATCTCCGCACCGCGCAGTGGATCACGAGATGCTTGAATTGCAAGATGACTTATCTTACAAGGAGCATCCGATCCGCATCCTTGATGAAGCTGAACGTCGAACTCGTCAGAAGACGACCAAGTTCCTGAAAGTGCATTGGTCGAATCACACCGAAGATGAAGCCACTTGGGAACGCGAGGATCATCTTCGGGAAGAATATCCCGACCTCTTTCCTTCTACCTCCTAAATTCTCGGGACGAGAATTTCTTTTAGAGGAGAACTTGTAACACCCCTGTGTATTAGTCATTGTGATCAACTGCTAATAATGCCAAGTCATATCATTTGCAGTGCTTAGTCATAGTGGTTAACCAAAATAATTCAAATTCTATTCTGGAAATCAACTCAAATTCAAAAGTGCAAAATCAACTTGCTCAAACACTATGGGAAAAATGTTCACTAATTAGCAAATATTCCAGAAGCACTCATAAAAATATAAACAATGGAATTAGAACTAGTTAAATGACTCCAACAATATGAAATAGCATCAAAAAAGAATTATTTAATCCAATTAAATTCATTTCAAATTTAAATAAAATCCAAATTTGCCCAAACCAATTTTTGGTGAAAGCTAGCATTGCACAGTAATATTTGGGCCTAGTCTCATATTTTACAAAAGTGCAAAAGTGTCCTAACTAAAACAAAATAGAAAATAAATAAAAGAAAAAGAGAAAAGAGAAACAGAAAAATAAAACGAGGCACTGTGCACTGGGCCTAAGTGCACAGTGCCCCGATCCGGCCCAGCTAGCCCTCCCCTTCTCTCCTCCCGCGCGTGTCGGCACGGCCGTGGACGCGCCGGCGCGCGCCGACGATACGCCGACACGGCGACGCTACAGAGGTCGTGGAGGGGATAAGGTCGACCCCTCCACCTCTCCGCCGTCCTCATCCACTCATTCTCCCCACTCTCCTCGCTCGCTCCTCCCTTCTCTCCCTCTACTCCACCAACGATCGAGCGCCACCGCCGCCTCTGCTCCGTCGACCTCGCGGTCCCTGGCGTCCCCGCGAGCCACCACCATGTCCGGGAGGAGCGCCGTGCCGGACCGCGTCGCCTACGTCTACTAATTGGGGCCGAGAAGCCCCCAACTAGTCGTATCGAGCTCCGCCCCTCTTCTGCATCACCGGCACGACTCCGACGAGCTCGAGCCCGACTGCAGCTACTAAACCCCCCAAGGGCCACCGTGAGCCGCACTGTAAGCTGCCGCGTCGAGCCCCTCTCTTTCTCCCCTTCCCCGCACTCGTAGCTGTCGATCTTCTTCATAGCCGAACCGCCGCCGCGCGAGCTCGTCGCCGGCGTGGCTCCAGTGACCTAACAGTCGAGCGAGCGTGTCCGTAAGCTTCCCCGTGACGCGTAGATCTTCACTAGCTAGCTCTTTTGCTTCTGCGCGAGCCCCAGCCCCGAATCCGGTCACGGTCGAACTTCGGCAAAGTTCCTAAGCTCCTCGCCGTCATCGTAGGGCTCCTCCGACCACGAGACCGCCGCAGTTTGACGCGGCTCGGTCCGTGCTTTCGAACGCACTTGGCCACGTGCGATTTGGTCGCCGGACGACGATTTCCGCGTCGCTCCGCCGCTTCTGTGGTCGTCGGTGCGTCGCCGCCGGCGCACCACCACCCGCGCTGACATGGCGAAGTGGGCCCCACCCCTGGGTCCCTGACCAGTGGGTCCGGGGGCCCCCGTTGACTGGGTTGACCCAGTCAACGTGCTGACTGGGCAACTCCAGTCACTGACAAGTGGGCCCTACCTGATGATTAGCCTAATAAATGTTTTATTAATTAAAAATAATTAGTTTAGACTAATGACTCACTGACACCCGGGGCCCACATTCCCCTAATTAACTCTGATCAGTTTAATTCACTTTTAAAAGTAACAGAGGCTAACATGTGGGTCCCACTGGACCCACATGTCAGGTTTGACCAGGTCAGCGTCTCTGTTGACTGCTGACGTCATCTCTGAGTCATGCTGATGTCATAACTCCATTTCTGATAATAAAAATAATTCCAAAAAATCATTTAAACTTTGAAAATTAATAACTTTTAAACCGTAGCTCAGATCGAAAAACTTAAAACATGAAAGTTGCTCAGAACGACGAGACGAATCTGATCATGTCGTCTGTTTCGATGCCGGAACCCCCTACGTAGGTGAAACCGCAACTTCGAGGTCGTATCCGGTAGATGAATAGCACATAATCACCGGTAAATAAATCCCACCTTAATCCTATATTAACTAAATGACTTAGACATACTTCAGGCAACCCTGCACTGCATCTTAGCATAGCATGTCTGTATTGCAACGTTAGCTGTGTATTTATATGTTTCTTCCCCCTCTTCTCTCGGTAGACCCCGACGTCGATGTAGCTCTCGAGGCCGACGCCGCTCAGGAGCCCGACGACGCAGTTGACGACCTTGCCCTTGCCGTCGAGCAGACAGGCAAGCACCCCCATTTTGAGAATTCTGATACCGCCCACTCTCTTCTCTCTTATGCTTGCATTAGAAGTACTGCTGCTACTATTGTCCTATATCTGCTGCATAGCCTGTTTAATTGTAACCTGCTGTTGATACTTACCTGCTATCCTAAACTGTTTAGAATAGATTGGGTAGAGACCATCTAAGACCCCTCTTAACCCGACTGCCCCGCTGGATGTTCAGAAGACCCGTGCAGCGGGATTGAAGACCAGGCCCCGACACCGCACGTCACTTCCCCTTAGTTGCCGACACTACTGGGTTACTATCGAGTGCCGAGGGTGATACCTCGTCAGCACTTCTGTTGATAACCTTGTAGGTTAGTTAATCGGTCGTGGTAAGCGAGGGTGATTCCTCCTACATCACCCCCGATGCTGACGCCGTCGTGCAACACCTCAAGTGTGGACCTCGAGGGTGATTCCTCCTTCGTTCACCTTGACGATAACATCAAATGGGATTCCATCAGGGGTGATTCCTCAGGGTTCCCTTTTGGTGTCAGACACACGGATACTTTGGAAATTATGACTGAACACTGAACCATGATACTAAAGACGGGTCGGCCCCGAGGGGTACCCGCACGAGCATGAATGCGGATTGATGTGGAGTCGGGTTGACCTGAGAGGTGCCCGCGAGATAACTACGAGGCATGGCCGGGCATTCTTAGCCCTTGCCGCAAGTCCTCGAGACGGGGCGACGGGGTCACATCGATCGATCATGAGTCTCTGCTCGTTACCGCACGCTCCTAATCCACTAACGGTTTGGATATTTGATCCGAGGGGCCTCTGGCCTGATAGCACTAACCATCACGTGGGCATAGTATGGGCATTCTGCGTCGTATACTTCAGCCGAAGCTTAATGGACGTCAGCGATTAAGCGGCGCGCGCCGAGTTGGACTGGTTACGCAACTGCGCTTGTATTAAGGGGTTGCTAGGTCTGCTCTCGGTCGTGAATGTAACATGCAGGAGTTCTCGGGGCGAAGGCCCAAGACCCCTGGGGGCATAGGTTAGTCCGGCGTGCTGACCTCTCTGTTAAGTATTTGGTCGGGTTGCGGCGTGTTGCTTAGCCGAGGCCGGGCATGACCCAGTAAAGTGTGTCCGGACGGAGTTAAGCGAGCATGGTGGGTAAGTTGGTGCACCCCTGCAGGGAAGAACTAATCTATCGATAGCATGTCCTATGGTAACGGACACTCGGAGTTGTATCCCGATCGGTACAACTAGAACTGGTGACTTGAGATGAAATGGATAGTATGGCTCTGGGATTGCTTTCTCGCAGGGAGTCGAGGAAGAATCTCTGGGCAAGGTTGATGATACTACTGCTACCTTACTTTATGCTAATTTGCACTCTTCTAATGCTGCAAGACCGATGAAGATGATTGAAGATGCTAGTCTTCGATAGGACTAGGCTTTCCCTTCTATTCTGGCATTTCTGCAGCCCAGTCCACATATTCAGCCCTCCTTTGAAAATGGTGCATACGTAGTGTAGATCCTTGCTTGGTGAGTACTTCGGATGAGTACTTACGTTTGCTTTATTTTCTTTTTCCCCCATATCCATATGTCGCCACCAGATGACGGAGCCCCTGAGATAGCTGCCCCCGTCGACGACTACGGCTACTACTACTACCCTCCCGGCGAGTACTACTACGAGGAGCCGACCGACGACCAGGAGTAGGATTCGGAGGGTCCTAGGTAGGAGGCCTATGCCTTTTGATCGTAGTATTTTATTTTGCCCCGCCTTCTTAAAGGCTTATCTTTGTTTTATCTTTCATATCTGTACTCAGATATCTGATGCTTCCGCTGACGCTTGTATGCCATCGAGCTATGTATTCGAGCCCTCGAGGCCTTGGCTTGTAATATAAAGCTTGTATGACTTTATTTATGTTTTAGAGTTGTGTTGTGATATCTTCAAGTGAGTCCTTAGGTTTAATCGTGTGCATTTGCGTGTATGGTTAGTGCACGATTAAGCCGGGGTCGTCACAACGACCTCCTGGTCGCCCACCGCCACCTCCACCCGACCGTCCGGGTTGCGCCCCTCCTCCGTCGGCGGCACAAAAATTGTCTCCGCCGGCTCCAAGTCCGCCGGCATCTCCGGCCAAGTCGGCTTCCCGACAGCCCGCTCCCTTGCCTTCGCGGCCCTTGCCCAGGCCTGGGTCAATGCCGCCTCCATCTCCTCCATGGCCCTGTTCCAGTCCCACCAGGCCATGCCCTCGGCGTCCTCCGGGTCAAGGCCAAGGTCCTCCTCGGGCGCCTCCTCATCCCGGTTGATGGCGCTGCTCCGGGTCCGCCAGAACAAGAAGCCGCCCCCGCAAGTGGCATCCATCGCTGCCAGCGCCAACGGCGACCTGGATCACAACAAGGATAGCATGAGAAAAGAACGGCTCGATGGTTCGCCGGGGTCAGCAAGTAAGCGTACCCGATCACCGTCGGGATGGTCGGTCTTGCCGGCGCCGCCAGGATAGCGCGGCGCCTCTTCTTGGTGACCGGCTTGCCGCCTGCGACTGGCTTCCTTGGCACCATGTCCGCCTTCCCGTGCGGCCGGCTAGCCGCGGCCGGTACGCGGGACGACCCAGCCTCGGCCGTGTTCTTCGACCGTCTTGGGGGGGCGACGTTGCCGTCTCCGCCTCTCGATGGCGCTGCACCACCAGCTTGCGTCAGAATCTCCATGTCGTTGTCATCCGACTAGTCTCGCAAGAGATCTGGGCGCGAAGACTTACCTGCTCGGCGGGTCGCGTTGGCCGCAGCGTCGGCCGGCTCCGGGTTCTCGGCGTAGGACTCTTCTCCCTCCGATCGGGCCCGCTCGACGGCAAGTACCTACGCCCTTGTCCAGTCATGCGTTGGCCGGATTGCATTCAGCAGCACCTCCCGTGTCGCATCTGGACGAAGAAGGAGATGGCACATAGTGAAATATGGGGACCAAGGACTCACCGCGGGCGCCGGGTACTCGGCGTTGTAGGGTGCCTTGCCGAAGCGCCAATCCGGAGCCAACCCGACCTTGGAGATGGCATTCACCCGCTCGGCGACCTGCTCTGGGTCCAGCCTCCCGGACGACATCCAGGTAGGGTCCCGGCGGTCACCCATCAGGCCGATGATGTGCGCCCGATGCTGCAGCGGCAGAACCCGGCGCGCGACAAAGGCGGCGACAAGGTCTATCCCCTTAAGGCCCTCCAGCGCCATCATCTCGCGAATTCGGTCGCACAGATTCAGCATCCCCTGCGGCGGGTTCTTGGGCATGTAGCCCCAGTTCATCTTGGCGAGTGGCTGCTCGTTGATGAACGGGGGCAAGTTGATGGTGTCTCCTCCTCCGCCGATGCGGCGAACATAGAAAAAAGGTATTCTGCCACTTCTTGGCAGAATCCTCGATGGGCATCTTGGGGAACACCCTATCGGCCGGACCGAGACAATGGCGGCCCCGCAGTCCGACATAACCCCGGCCTCCGGCCTCTGCTGCTTGAGGAAGAAGAGGCGGCTCCAGAGCTCCACATCCGGCTCCACCCCCAGATACCCCTCGCAAAGGGTGACGAAGCCCGAGAGCTGCAGCACGGCGTTGGCACCTAGGTGGTGCGGCTGCAGCCCAAAGGAGAGAAAGGCGCAGAAGAAGGCGCTCGTAGGGAGGCCGAGCCCGCGCTTGAAATGACTATAGAAGACCACGCGCTCACCGTCTTGCGGCTGCGGCTCCACCTCCCCTCCGGGCGCGCGTGCGACCACCTCTGCCGCCGCCGGCAGGCGTCGGGTGTCGCGAAGATACTGGATATCATCATTAGTGATGTTGGATCCCTCCCACGAGCCTTTCGGCGGCGCCATCTGCGGTGCTCGGCGTGGGTGCGAGGCGCGTTGTCAAGAAGGAGCTAGCGCGGCAGGCGGGCGATCGAGCGGCGCCTAGTTCTCCGATGGGCGGTGAGCTCAGGAACTGGGCGAAGGAAGAAGAAGGAGGTGGGGGCGCGTGCGTGAATGATTTCTGCCGCCCCCTCCCCCCAATTTATAACCACGGGCAGAACGTGGGGAAGTGGGATCGGTTGCGCCCACCCCTCCCACTTCCCCGCATTGAGTGGGCACGATCTGCGCGCGAATTAACTACATCGAGAAATGCAACCGTCCGTGGCCGCCACATTAAATCCCCGCGCGGGGGCCGAGGGCGCGGAGTGGTGGGCCCCAGCCCGCTGTTGCGTCCCATGCCGCGCATGGCCTGTCAGGGCCTCTTCAGCTACTTTCCGCCATGTGGCGCCCACGCTGAAGCCAAGGAGGCGTGCCCCCTGTCCTTCAAGATTCGGTGGACTCTTCGGTTTCCCGCCCATGCTGGGATGCCCCGATCCGGCTTTTGGAAGCCGGCACACAGTGGGTGTTGCCGGACCCGGCGGTCACAAGCTTCATCAACATCAGCCGCCTCCTCAGGGGGTGAAACTGCGAAGGCCCCCCTGCTCGAAGCCGGCGAGCCTTCACAGCTTCGGGGACTACTGTTGGGGGGATGAACCCCGGGCAGGCAACGGAACCCGGATCCTTTTCAAAAACTTCAGGGCCAGCAACCCCCTCAATCCGGCTTGCCCTTGGCCGGGTTCCTCAACCCGGCCAAGTCCCGCAACCTGGCCAGACCCGCTGGCGCATGCCGGCCGGACCCGGCAAGTCAAAGACTTCTTCAACAAGCAAGCGCAACCACGGTGCACCCCTCAACCCGGCCGCGGGTCAGCTCCCGTCCCATCCAGGGCGTACGACGGAACAAGTCCCCATGAAGGGATGAGCATGGCCACAGTGGCCCACCAACCCCGCTGACCAGTAGGAGCGTGGCAACAGTGGCCCACCTACTCCGCTGACCGGGGCCGGCATGGCTACAGTACATCTCTCGTCCTGCTGACGCAAGCCGATGGTGACCAGGCGACGCGCCACTATAGCCGAGCCGGCCCAACCACTCTGTGACGCACGGCAAGATGAAGAACAGTGCCCTCTGGCGCGCGGGGTCCGCGCCCGGAGAACCCGGCGTACCCTGGTACCTGGCGGGCCCCAGCACCGGCTTCCCAGACGCTGACATCCCGGCCCCGCACCCATGTAACTTTACCATTGTAACCTTACCATTGTAACCCTGGGGGGTTGGCCTATAAAACCCCCCCAGGAGGCCTCCATGCAGGGGGGGTTCACAATCGATCAGACCCTCAGTAGAATACACACGCATACTAGGAGAGGGAACAACCTATGCTCTGGCCTGTCTTCCTCCCTCCCCAACACAGCTCTAGGAGCAAGCTTGTACCATCCACATATAAACCACACTCGGCAGGACTAGGGGTGTTATCTCTCCGGAGAGCCCCGAACCTGGGTATGTCTTGCGTCCCTCGCTCGCTCATACCGACCTCGCCTCTGGAGCCCACCGGTGCCCTCGAGCCTGTCCCTCTCTTTAGCCATCCTTTGGCATCTGCCGTGCGCCCACCATGACACATGGGGAGAGGGGCGCCACCTATATTGGGCCCTTGTGGCCCAATTCACCTTCCATCACTTTGGCCTTTTAAAGCCCGTTGATATTAAATTAAATATAAAAGCCTCCTGATAATTACTAGAACCTTTTATTGTTAATTTAACATCATAGAAAACATTTTCCACCTATATATTGTTTACCGGTAATACCCGGTATTGCCTGTTAAACTCTGAAACCCTTCCGATGACCACCAAACGCTTCCGGTTCCTCTCGGGACTATTTAAAATATTAATGAAACAATTACACAAATAAATCCTTGATACTCTCATCCTACAAACACTCAATAGATCGTGATTACCTTATGCTTGTGACCACGTAAGTTTGGTAAAACATAGACATGAACGAAACCCCTTCGTCCAATGACCGATAGTGAAACCGTGGACATCCATATCGATCCCTATGATTACACGAATGACATTCAAGTGAACCTTTGGTTATCATGTGATGTTCCATTTGCTTCATGATACTTCGAAACCCGAGGAATGTCAGTATCCTCCTGAGTCATACACATGCTCATTATACCGTTCTCCTCGTTACCGGTTTTGTTCTTCTTTCTCGTTGAAATGTTCCGGCATCCCCGTGACATAATCACCTGTGTCTGGCCATACGATGATTAATGCTATCACACCGAGAGGGCCCTAAGAATATCTCTCCATCGTCGGAAGAGCAAATCCCACTCTCGAGCTATCTAGTCCCTTGTCAAACTTTCCGATGAACTTGTATGTTGTCGTTATGATCACCCTGTTACAGATGACGTTTGAGCATCCCCAAAGTCCACCATACAGTAAGAAGTGACTAAGATACTCTCATGGTCTAAGGAACTAAAAACACACTATAACACTCTGTGTTATAAAAATTGATTTTAGGCGATATTATCTCAAAGTATAACAAACAAGTTTGGTTCGATTCAATATGATTATTCTTCTAACGGCAATACTCTCAATGTTGTTTTGGGACTATCATTACACTTAACGATATCCTAAGATCCGGAAAACATGATCACCAACAACACTTGAGCCAGTCTTAGAGGCAAGAGTAGGAACCTATTCTTTACCGTTTATCATTCCACACGTGCATACGAGTTTCCCACTGAATCACATATTCCAGTATCATGGTAGTTATAGCATAAAATATAAACTCTTAATTTTGAATATGGAAATATAATAATACAATATTATTACCTCTAGCGCATATTTCCAACACCCTTCTCCTCCGGTGGCGCTGGGACGTCGCCGGGGACATCTCCTCCATCACCATCACAGCCAACTTCTCCTCCGTTCTCATGGTGATGTGTGAGTAGTTCATCCTTGAGGCTGAGGGTATGTACTAGTAGCTATGTGTTTGATCTCTCTCTCTCGTATTTTTGATTTGGCATGATCTTGATGAGAGCTTTGTTAATATAGTTGGATCATACGGTGTTCTTCCCTCTTTATCTTTGTAGTGATGAAATGAGTCTTGTTCTTTGATGTTTCGTTATGTTGGATTGAATACTTTGGATTTGAGATCACTTGATGTATGTCTTGCATGTGGATACCCTGGTGACAATGGGGTATTCTATTGAGTCACTTGATATATGTTTTGGCAATCAACTTGCCGATTCCCGTGGTGACATTGGGGTAATCTAAGCACAAAGGTTGACACATGTTTTCATCCTACTTTCTTTGATAGGAACTTTCGAGTGATTCCTTGTCGCACATTGAGGGATTATAGTATGATTCAGTTATGTTAGCACCGTTGAGAGACTGCACTAGTGAAACTATGAACCCTATGCCTTATTTCCAAGTATTGCAACACTATTTGTGCTCACTTTTATCACTTGTTACCTTACTATTTTTAATTGGTCAGATTATAAAAACATATTTCTACCAACCATATTACACTTGTATCAACATCTCTTCGTTGAACTAGTGCACATATACAATTGACAATTGTAGTGGGTGTGTTGGGGACACAACAGATTTCTTGTATTTGATTGCCGGGTTGTTTGAGAGAGACCATCTTCATCCTACACCTCCCACGGATTGATAAATTTTAGGTCATCCACTTAAGAAAAATTTGCTGTTGTCCTACAAAACTCTGCGCTTGGAGGGCCAACAGAGTCTACAAGAATAAAGTTGCGTAGTAGACATCAACCGCCACGTCCACCCAAGTCAATTTCGTACAATGCGGCTTGGGCGGCCTCGACACACTACAGAAATCGTCCGCGTTAAGCACGGGCGTGGGTGCGCGGCACGGGCACGGGCATGGGCACAAGCGCTGGCACAGGCACGGGCGCGGGCGCGTCCATCTACGCGACCTTCGCTTCCATATGCGCAACCTCTTACAGCGCCTTGTTCATCTCTGCCCACAAGGGGACCAGAGGATCCTCTTCCCGCTCCTCCTCAACGACGCCAAAATAAAAGACTAGGGGGTGCACCATGGACGAAGTGTTAGTTCTGGATTGGAGATGAGAATGGTGCGAAAGAATGCTCGGCCGCTATCTTATAGTCCGCCGCAGGCGAGCTCTCCATTATCGAGAGGTGGTTGGATGGGCGGCCGAAGGGGCGGTCAAAGGCTGCCGCGGCCTCATCTGACTCCTTCAGTATGCACAGACTACCACGACGGCGCGACGTCCGCTGGTCAAATGCATGTCTTCCAGTTAGAATCGTTGATGTGGCCTGCTCGCATGTCTGAACACCGGCCGCGGACAAGCGTCCAGGCCGCCTGCAAACACGCCTCTAGGCGGCCTGCAAACTCGCAACCGGGTCGCCGCATGAACGTAGCCTGCACAGACGCTGACACATGTCCATTTTTTGTTAATCTTTTAAAATAACTCATGACGGCGCTGCTTCAATAATTTCTGTGACACTAATAATCGTCCCACATAATATACCAGCTTAACGACGGATAAAAACATCGCCCGAAATCAGGCTAGAACGTCGCCAAAGATGCTGAGGGTGCTGCATGGGAGGAAAACATTTGGTGACAGTGGACCATCACAGGAAATGATTTTAGGCGACGGTTTGATCTTCGTCAATAGGCTTTTTGTCACTTAATAGAGCAGATTTTGTAGTGACGAGACATGCCCCATCCTCGGTTCGATGTGTATCTCTAGCCTAACGCTTCACCGAAAAGCTAGATTATAGTAATAGTGTTTAAAAATTATGTCATTTCATGTTTAACGTGCCACATTTCATACTAGAGTTTTTAATGAATTCCCAGCAAAAAAAGAGAGTTTTCAATGAATATACTCCCTCCGTCCGGAAATACTTGTCGGATGAATGGATGTATCTAGAGGGAGTATATGTTTAGTTCATGTTCAGATTTTAGGGCTGTCATGAAAGAAAAGAAATATGATGCCCTTAAACCTTCTATCTTTTCAACTAAAACTATGTTTAGGACATCATTTTTTGGGCAGTGGTTGGAGGTTGTGTGAGTACAATTTTTTTTATAGCAACTGTTTCTTTTATCGTACTAATAAGTTTTTACAGTACAGAGTTGGCATCGCTATCCGGCACTTGAGTAAGTACCTCGGGCCCATCTCCTATCAGTGTGCCATCGGACATGAAGAAAGACTTCATGGAGCGCGAGCTTGGCGGGAACTGCGGGGTGGCACACCAGTTGCCGAGGCAGGACTGACGGGGACAGCAGGACAGGTCGCGTCGGTAAGCCCATTCCACGCAGACACGCCGTGGGACCTTGGGCGATAAAGATAGCCCTGGAGCTCTCTTTCTTGGCTCGGCGCCACTTTTGGCGCTGGCGTTTGGGGAAGTGGAAACGTGGAGCTGCGTGCTCCTAGGTAGTCACGGATTCCTCGGCCAGCCACCCGTTGTAGGTGAGCATGAGAGGGTGCTTGAATGCAACAAATTCCTGGAAAATGCACGTGAGACATAGTACTTTTTTTTTTTCTTAGACAGCGAGCTTGTATGCATAAAGATACCATGACAGATGAAGTGGCTAGAGTCAAGTATAATAAGGTGACATAGGCGAGCAATAATCTTTTAAATATATTTTTACTGAATTGGATGAAAGACAAGAGTAGCATGTAGCACGGACTATAGATTTACAGCCGCGTGTAGCACGGACTCCAAAAGGCTATGTAAGAGTGTATGGTGTAGCATGTAATAAAAAAATAGTACTTCCTTATAGCTCACTACTATACACGTTGACTGTAGATGATATGACAACATATTGTAGCCATTAATCAGCTATATTATTAATCACGCTCTTAACGATGCCGTTGTGATTGATGCATTGAGCCATATGAACCTTGGGGACAGGGACTTTACCATACCGCTGCATTGGAGAGTTCAAAATCAAAAGCTGCTGGACTCAATGAAAATCAAGACCTGTTGCTACAATTCACCGCCTACTATTTGCCTGGAAAGAGAATTTGGCTGTGATACCATGGGCGGTTGGGCACATAGCTCGATCCATCATATATATATATATATAGTTATCAATATGTAGTAATCAGGAACGGTGCTAGATTATAATAGAAAGACCCCAAAAGAAAAGAAAATAGGTACTCAAAAAGAGAGGGGATGAGCCACTTGTGCGCCATGATTGGCTCGTTTTAGTTGCTTTGTTAATGAGGTATTATCGGTGGCGGTCATAGAACTTGTATATGATATTCAGTTTAGTGCTAAAAGTTGTAAAATACGTCATTGCAGTCACATAGTTTGTCTATGCTTGCAGATATGGTCACTTCTTCCGCCAGTTGTATCTAATGCTCACAGGGCATGTCAGCATGAATGTGGCCCGCATCTCAGTGGCCGGGAGTGGTGAGGCGTTGCGTGAGCCACATATTATTTTTTGTTTGCGGAAAACACCCTCAGCTTTGATTTAATAAGCACCTATGAGCACACGGTGTCTTGCGAGAAACAGAATAAATAATAGCGCCAAGGGATCCGCGAGCACTATTTTTGTTTAGAAATATGTGTGCAGATATGGTCACTTCTTTCGTATCCAGCATGAATGCGGCCCGCATGTCAATGGCTGGGAGTGGTGAGGCGTTTGGTGAGCCACACATTTATTTTTTGTTTGCAGAAAACTCCCTTGACTTTGATTTAAATACGCACATGTCAGCACATAGTCGCTTGCTAGAAAAAAAATAACGCCAAAGGGTGTGCAAAAAAGGGAAAGCCCCGGTTCAAACCAATGACCTCGCCAATGGGTGGAATCTGGCCTTTCGCCGATCTCTTTCACCTGAAGAGTTTGAAGAATGGCAACGCCTTACTGCCTTCTTCCCTACGCTCTCGGAGAATATGGACTCGGTGATCTGGCCACACTCTGCTTCCGGTCGCTTCTCGGTTAAATCGTTATATTCTAAGCTTATTGGTGGTTCCCCGACTAGCAGATTTTCCCAAGTCTGGAAGGCTCGGATTCCTCCCAAAGTTAAGATTTTCTTATGGCAAGCTTTTAGGGGTCGGTTGCCTGCGGCAGACCAAATTCGTAAAAGGAATGGACCGGGATCAGAGTTCTGCGCCCTGTGTGGCGCTGTGGAGGATACGGCCCATATCTTCTTCCAATGTGTCCTGGCTAAGCTTATTTGGAGTTGTGTTAGAGAGTGGCTCCAGGTGTCCTGGGACCCAGCTTCATTCTCTGAGCTCCGGGCTCTTGCTAGCACCCTGACTGGCGTAACCAGATGAGTCTTTTGGGTTGGCCTGGGAGCGATATGTTGGTCCCTTTGGATGACTAGGAACAAGTTTACCATTGAACATGTGTTTCCTGCTAAACCTGCTGATTGCTTATTTAAATCGTGTGCTCTCTTGCAGCAGTGGAAATCATTGACTAAGGCAGAGGACCAGGATGCGCTGAATCTGTTGATCCCTAAAGCTCGGGCCTCGGCGTCTTCTCTTTGCAGACAGGAGCAGGATGCTTAGCTGTTTTGCGTTAAGATTGGCTAGTTTATCTTGGGATTTGAACTCTTCCGGCCTGCGTGCCGTGTGTTGGCTAGGGTGCCATGTATCCTCTAACTTTCCTTCGGACGGCCTGTGTTTGTGGCCACTATGTCTGTTTGTCTGGTCGTTTCTGTGTGGTGCTACTCTGCCTTATGGCTTTATCTATAAAGTCGGGCGCATGCCTTTTCTCTAAAAAAAACCAATGACCTCGCCGCTTTGGCAATTAAAGAGATATACACAATTTATCTTCTGTATTCTTGTTTTTTATGTAAGAAACCAACTCATATTCTAGTTAATTTTTTCGGAAAAACCGACTAAACTTTTGTTTGCATTTGAGTAATTTTTAATTTGAAAATCTAGATAAAAGGAAATATAGTGCAGAATGAAAGTACGTAATTTTTTTTGAACAAATCAACTAAATTTTGTTTATTTTTATTATTTTAACTTAAAATATAGTGCAGAATGAATTAACGTAAATTATTTGGGACAGATCATTGAATTTTTTGTTTGAATTTAAATAGTTTGAAATTTAAAAATCTAGATAAAATAAAATTTAGGTCAGAATGAATGTATGTAATTTTTTTGGACAACTCAACAGAATTTTTGTTTGAATTCGAATAATTTTTATTTTAAATCAAGAAATTATAGCTCAGAATGCATGCGCCATCTTTTGCACAAATCAACTATTTTTTTTAATTTGAATACTTTTAAATTAAAAAATCTACTCCCTCCGTTCGGAATTACTTGTCGCAGAAATGGATGTATCTAGACGTATTTTAGTTCTAGATACATCCATTTCCGAGACAAGTAATTCCGAACGGAGGGAATAGATAAAAGAAGATATAGTGCAGAATGGATGTACATAATTTTACTTTTTTTAATTATACAAATATTTTTTACAATGCCACAAACTTTTTCTTAACGCATGGAACATTTTAAAATGTCACAAACAACAGAATATAAGTTGTTGTTTTTTAGCGAATACGCGTGGAGCGTATCATTCCATTGATAGAAGGAGAGAACAAACAGTGGCAGACCTCATGAAGCGTACACTGGTAGGCGCTTATGAGGTCGCTTTGAGCAGAGGAAGGGGGTGCTCAGCCCACGTACAACAAGGTCAGGTTACACCAATGATCGAACTAAGCCCTCGAGCACCGGCGTTGGCCCACGTGCGAGCTTCCTCCTTGATGTCATGAATCAGGAGGGTGGTGGAGGGAGTTGCGCCGTCGAAGATACAAGCGTTGCGATGCCTCCATATGGTCCACGCAGTCAACGCAACGAGAGAGGCAAGGCCTTTGCGCTAGCCCGCCGAGGAGTCGTGGAGGGCCGTAGCCCACCAGTCGTAGAAGTCCATGGTGCCGTCCGGTGGAAGCGTAGTGAGGCGGCACCAGGATAGGATATCGTACCACACAGTGCGGGTCACGACGCATCCCACAAGCAGGCGGTGCATCGTCTCCTCTTCCTGGTAACAGAGTGCACAAGTGGCGGTGTGCGGTAGTCCGTGTCGGGCGAGGCGTGCAGAGGCCCAGCAGCGATCAAGGCCGACAAGCCAGAGGAAGATCTTGATCCCCTCTGGTGCCCAAGGCTTCCAAGTGAGGCGCCAGGTTGGGGAAGCTATGGATCCCTGGAAGAGCGCGAGGTAGCATGACTTGACGGAGTAGGTGCCGCTCTCGGTCCACCTCTAGCGGATGGTGTCCGGTGAGCTCTGAAGCGAGATCCCACGAAGGCGCCGCCACACATCCACATATTGGATGGTGGAATCAACCCCCAGGCCCCCCTGGATGTCTCCGATCCAGGCCCTACCTGGGATGGCCTCTGAGACAAGTCTGCGGCTACGGCGGCGTTTAGGAACGAGGGCGACGAGGGCGGGAGCGATCTCGGCGATGGAGGAGCCGTCAAGCCAAGGGTCAGTCCAAAAACGACACTTGTTACCATCTCCGAGTGTCCAGGAGGTCGAGGCGCGGAAGATCTGTCGCACGCCAGAGGCAGCGGGCAGGTGAAGATGACTCCAGGGCCTCGTCGGATCGGTGGCCTGAAGCCATAGCCATCGTGCACGCAGAGCGATGCCGGCACGCTGCAAGTCGCGGATACCGAGGCCCCCAAGCTGCCGCGGACGGCAAACCCTTTGCCAGTTGACGGGGTAGCTACCCGACCTCGCATCTTTGTTACCATGCCATAGAAAATCCCGAATGAGGCGGTTCACTAGCTTCAAGATGGTGGGGTAGAGCGCCATGGCATGATGTGGACTGGCATCGCCGTGAGGACGTGCCGAACTAGAGCCAATCTCTCGCCTCGGGTGAGAAGTGAGGCGCGCTAGGAGGATAATTTCCTTGCTAGGTTGTCCAGCAAGGGCATGAGGGCCGAAGAATGGATGTTGCGGATCAAGAGCGGCAGTCCAAGGTATTTGACCGGGAAGGAGGACACTTGGCAGGCTAGAATTGCGCCCATCACAGCTGTTGCCTCATTGGAGCACTAAATGGGGGTGACCGAGCATTTGGCATAGTTGGTGTGGAGACCAGATGCCGCCCCAAAAGTGTGGAGGATGGCCTTGACGGTGGTCAGCTCGCCCTCATCCGGGTGGCAGAACATGATGACATCGTCCGCGAATAGGGAAATACTCGAAGCAATCCGTCTAGTGGTAAGCCGACGAAGGACCCCCATGCTGACCGCCTGCTGCATGAGAGTATTCAGCGCGTCGATGACCAAGACGAACAGCATGGGGGAGATGGGATCACCCTGGCGCAGCCCCTTCGCATGGAGGACAGGTGGGCCTGGCCTCCCATTAATGAGGACCCGAGTCTTGGCCGTGGAGAGTAGAATGGAGATCCACTCGCACCACCGTGGCCCAAAGCCGAGGTGTTGTAGGGTCTTGAGCAAGAAGGCCCAAGAGACGGAGTCGAAAGCTCTGGCAATGTCCAGCTTAAGCATAGCTCGCGGGGCGCGAATCTGGTGGAGGTATCGAGCTGTCTGTTGCACCAGCAGGAAGTTGTCATGCACAGAGCGTCCAGCCACAAACGCACTCTGGTTCGTGGAGACAAGCTCGCCAAGCCTAGGTGCGAGGCGTAGCGAAAGCACCTTGGCAAATAGCTTGACGACGAGGTGAATGAGGCTGATTGGCCGGTAGTCGAAGAGCGTGGAGGCGTCAGCCTTCTTGGGCAGGAGAACTATGAGGGCTTCGTTGAGCTTCTGGAAGCCGCGCCCGTTGCCAATAAACAGCTTGTCGAAGGCCTTGCAGAAGTCATCTTTGATGATCGGCCAGCACGAGCGTAAGAACTCCGAGGAGAATCCGTCCGGGCCTGGCGATTTGCCCGTGGGTAGTTGCTTAATGGCGTTCCAGAGCTCTTCCTCGGAAAAAGGTCTCTCTAGCTCGGAGAGGTTGAAGATGCGGCTATCAATGTGGCTGAGATTCAGAGTGAAGGGGCGCTCATCGGTTGTGCCAAGGATGGCCGAGAAGTGCTCGAAGGCCGCGCGGGCAAGGCCCTCCTTGCTGCAGATCGCTTCATCGCCAACACGCAGCTCAGCGATGAAGTTCTTCTGCTGCCTGTGCGAGGCATGGATCTTGTGGAAGGCAGAGTTCGTCTCCCCGTCTCGAAGCCAAGCGAATCTGGTACGCTGGCGCTGGATTGATCGCTGTAGGGATGCGAGGCCCAAGTAAGCTCGCTTGAGCTCCCGGCGAAGCCAGGTCTCCGCCAGGGATAGGGGTCTGAGGTCCTGCGCGGCATCCATGCGCGCGATGTTTTCTTACCTCAATTTACTCCTACACGGAATAACACGACAATTTTTTAGTTTTTGCTTATTCCTTTGTTGGGCTAAGCGAACGCTATGTTAAAGAACATTTCGGTTGTTAGTTTTGCATCAATTTATTCCTGGTCGACTGGACAGTGCGGTTAGCTTATGGAGTAGAGAGCGTCGCATTGAATTCCCTTGGTGCTATTTTTTATTTCTGTTTCTTGCGAACCACTATGTGCTGACTAGTGCATAATTAAATAAAAGTCGAGTGTGTTTTCTGCAAAAAGAGATACTGCGTGGCTCACCCAATGCCTCACCACTCCCGGACACTGACATGTGGGCCGCATTCATGCTGACACGCCACGTGAGCACGAGATACGGCTGGATACGGAACAAGTGACCATATCTGCACGCATAGATAAGTTATGTGACTGCAATGGCATATTTTACAACTTTTAGCACTAAACTGAACATCATATGCAAGTTCTATAACTGCTAGTGATATTACCTCTTTGTTAATACATGGCACATCTTTCACTCTTACATAGTGCCTAGGAGCACGTGCTGCAGCTGGCTCTGTGTAGCCGACTCCTCTTTTCTCCCTTCTATGTCAGCAGAAAAATAATATTTTAACTCTTATAGCATGCTTACATAATCTTATTGTACTACTTGCTCTAAATCAGGCCATCTGACAAAATAACCACTGGTTTACAGGACAAAGGCAATTTTACCGGCCAGAATAGATCCCGCATATTCGACCATCCCCGATTTTTTTTCCAGTATCCTGCAAACCCCAGCCCATTTCCGCCATATCTACGGGACTTGCCCTTGTTTTTGTCGAATCCCCTCTCCCTTGGCGCGAACCAACTTTTGGGAGCTTCCGTTCCCGCCTCCCGCGTCATCGCCGCCTCCGACCTCGCCATCTGGCCTCGCGGCGCCAAAAACCTACCGGATGGGGTACCTACAGCCGCCGAGTGCCCATATCACGCACCGCCGCCACCTCCAATGTCGCCCCTCCATTCGTCCGCGCCTCCCTCGGCCGTTCATGCTAGCGCTGCCCCAACTCCTTTCGCCGCCGCCATGAAGAGGAAGCGGCGGGGGAACCACATCTTCCAAGGGGGAGCAGCCGGCGTGGCACCACCCTCTTTTGGCCCTGCTCCGGGAGGAAGAAGACCGCCTCCACCAGCCCGGCCAGTGCACGGGTGAAGCCCCCGAGGAAGAAGGCGGTCGCGACAAGATCCCGGGATCCTCCTCCGCCACGGCCTCCCCATTCATGGCGACTCCACCTGTCACACCTATCCACGTGTTCGATGAAACGTCCGGGAGGTATAGTTTTTTTTTCCTTTTGCTTGATTTTCTCCGGTGATCTTTGCTTCGCCCGTTTGGAACACTTGTTTGAGCTTTGCCCGTTAAATTTTGTAGCCAACATGTGCCCTCCACATATACTGAAATGTTGGTCGGGAGTGAGATGGATTTGAGTGCCCCCCTTGACGATTTCGATGCGCCTCACGTGGAGGTCGAGGCGGAGGTGGATCAAGCGAATGACGGTGGTGATGAAGTGCAAGTGATTGAGGAGGCCGACTACGTTGCTAGGGTGGGGAGGACCGGAAACTTCATGGAGATGAAGGATGTATGCTTGATTCAAGCATGGGAGAGTGTCTCACTTGAAGCCGTAGTCAGGAAGGATCAAAACTATGAAAAATATTGGCAAAGGAACGGTGACAAATACCACCAAATCATGCTGTTCCCTTCCGGCTGGACCTTGAAGTCACTTGAAGGCCGTTGGGACATCATCATACTTGCCTCAATGTCTATGTGTAGGACCGCATCGCCAATGAATAATTCAAGCAAACCACGGGTTTCAACGGTTGTTCATTCACTCTTCATCATTGTTGGCGCTTGCTCCGGGATAGTGAGAAGTGGAGGGTGATGGACAAGGAAGCTCCCCCAAAGAGAGGTGCCTCCATCAAATTGGAAGATGAGGATGATAGTGATGATGCACCAAGAGGAGGGAGAAACAAGGGCAAACCGGATGGAAACAAGAAGAAGAAAGGAAGAGTGAAGAGGACGATCGAGGCAACCCATTTGAGACATCAAATTGGTGAGATGGCGAAGATGAAAGAGACCATGTTATCCAAGCATTGGGATGCTAAAGTGACCATGGCCGATAAGAAAGAGAAGCACAAGGAGGAGAAGTGGGAGCAGAGATGTGCCTTCGAGGAGTGGAAGATCGCCCTAGAGGAGCAAAAGAGGAATGACGAGAATCCGGAGGGCATGGATGCAATGAAAAAAGAATTTTGGGAACTGAAAGGAATGGAGATCATGTACCGGAGAAAGATGGAGCTTCATAATCTTATGACCGGTGGTGGTGTTGGGTTTGGAGGGGGTTTTACTTTTGGCAATGTTGGTGGTGGTGGCTTCGCCATGGGTTGTGGAGGGTTCGGCAGGGGTGGTGGATGGTTCAACAATGGTTGTGGTGTTGGGTTTGGAGGTGGTGGAGGGGTGAAGGATTCGACATTGGGGTTGGTGGTGGCATCGGCAATGGTGGCGGAGTTGGGTTTGGAGGTGGTGTTGGTTTCAGCAATGGTGATGGAGGTGGGTTGGTGCTTCGGCAAACCATGTGGATGGTGGTGGTGGTGGTGGTGGTGCTCATTCTTCGGTCAAAGTTGAAGATGACAACGCTCATTCTCCGGTCCAAGTTCATGAAGATGGTGGTGCTCCGGTCAATGTGGATGATAGCGATGGAGGTGCTAGGCGCGGTGGTGGTGGCGATGATCTTCGCAACAATGAGAATGTTGCTTGATTTCCCCATGACCGGTGGTAATTTGAGCATCTTTTGTTTTGTTTGATCGCACATTTCTAAGGCTAAACTTGCTACCTTGTATGTTGCGCGTGATTTTGGATGTGATGAACTAGTATAACGATGAACTAGTGGTGCATATATAACAAATTTCGTGTATTCATATGCAAGCACTTGTTAATATTTGTCCTATGATTTTTTCGGTACCGCGAGCGCTCTAGCGCGAAACAGATCCCGTATAAGCGTCCTGCAAAACATTTGTGGGACGGGTTTACGGGATCTGTTTCGACCGATAACTCGCGGTACCGCAAAATAGTTTTACAGGAGCCTGTAAACGAGATGGGGGGGTACGGGATCTCCTAGAGATGCTCTTATTTATGGTTTTCCTTCTCTGTTTCGTTTTGTATCCTTTTTCCAATTTTTTTGTCTACTTATTTATCTTTTATGTTTGTTTACTACTCTTTTAGACTTGAATTTGTCTCGTAGTATATGAACATACTTCCTATGTTTCTTTTTAGTCTGCATATAAAATTTATTTGAATTCAATTTTTCTAAAGTTTGACTAATTTTATAGGAAAAGACATCAACATTTACAATATGAAATCAATATGATTAGATACATCATGAAATTAAGGGTCATTCTATATAACTTAAGTATTGTAGATGCTGATAATTTTTTATAAATTTGATCAAACTTTACGGGGTTTGACTTCAGACAAGTCTTATACGCAAAGTAAAAAAAGGAGTATATTCACATGATTTTTAAAAATAAAATCTATGACCTTTTGAGAAAATAGATGGGCATTGTTTTGAGAATAAGTACACGAACTTTATTTAATACATTATTCTATATTTTAAATACCTAAAAGACATTTATTTACTATCGATAATTTTTTTGTCTAATGCGTAAACATTTTTCGTCTAACTATTAATTAACATCATTCTTTAAAACCTACTAAGTCAAATCCATTTTCCAAACATAAAATCTACTCCGTACCGCAGTGGGCCAAAATACTAGCCTAATTAGTTATACTTTGGGCATCATTTTCTTAGAATAGGCATTGGGCGTCTGCTTGCAGGAGGACCTTTGTCTGGCTTAGTGTGAGATCAAAGAACCTCTCGCCTCAGGCGCCCCTAAATGGCCCGTCCCATCGCAGGAGGGAGCACTGGCTCCTAGCGCACGTTTTCCTTTGTTTTATTACTTTTTATTTATATTGATGAAAATGGATACATATTTTCTTTAAATCTTAGAAAACGTTAATTTCTCATTTAAAAAATCGTCATGCAATATATAGAAAAATATTCTTGCAGCTTAAAAAATTTGATAGTATTTAAAAAAATGTACACACACTTTTAAAAAAATTCATCATACTTACAAAAATGTTTATAGAATGTAAGAAATACTATATTCATATAACTAAAAACAATGTTTCCTATCATAAAAAAGATTATGCAACATTCAAAAAATAGTCATGTGTTTCAAAAAGATGTACGTGACATTTTTTTAATAATGTTTATGCATTGTAAAAAAATGTTTGCGTGATATAAGAAAATTGTTAAGTACCATTATTTTTTTCATGAGTTCTAAAAAAATAGTTGTATGAATTTCTTTATACAATGTTAGAAAGAAGGTTTACGTACTTTGACAAAAATGTTTTATGCCATGAAAAAATGTTTACGTAATTTAACGAAAAAGTTTCATGCCATTAAAGATATAGTGTAAGTAAATAGTTTAGAAAAAATGTTCCGTGCCATTGAAAATATATTCAACCTGTATTTGGAAAGAATTTAACATGTATTTGAAAAGATTTTGAAAACAAACATTTGAAAAAGAAATACACCGTGTATTTGAAAAATGTTTAACATGTATTAAAAAGATGGAAAACGGGAAAAATAAATAAAATAAAAAGGTGTAAATCCAAAAAAATCAGTGCAGAAATGCAAAAAAAAACCCGAAGAAAACCAGTTAATAAACGAAGAAAAAGAGAAAAGGGGATAAGAAAACTCGAGCCAGAGGCGGTACACTACTAGGCTGGCCCACTCCCTCGCGCCCACAGACGAGAACAAGTTACTACTCGCAATGCGCGAGAAATAGCCGTGTGAGCTGTTTGGCACATACACTTTTTGAGGACTAAAAAAGTGCAATACAATCAAATTGCTCGGCCCTGCATGTAAGTCTGGCACGGTGTTCTAAAACAACTTTGGCCAATCTACATACGGACTTGTTGTTTTCCTTCCTCGAAGGTTCCATTCCCATTCCTATCGTCCTCTATGCCTGAGACCTCCTCTTTGGTGCCTTTAGCACCGGAAAGCTTACCTCGTGCTCGTGCGCTAGCCGAGTGGGCCTGGCCCAAACGAAGGAAGAAGGTCGCTCGGGTTTCCTTGGTCGCACGGTCGATCGATCGACATGAGCTGCCTCTTCGTTCAATCGGTCAATGGTTGACCAACCAGTTGTTCACCTGTCAACAGTTGACCGTTTGACTTTTTTGAAAAATGGATTTGGAAAATTTGGAAAATACTTGGATTTTTAAAAAGTTCATAGACTTGCAAAAAAGGTTAAATTTTTTGGAAAAAGTTCATGAAATTTGGGAAAATGGTCATAGAATTTTTTTTTTTAAAAACATCATCAAATTTTGAAAAAAAACTTCACGAATTTGAGTTCATCAATTTTAGAAAAACGAGTTGATGAATTTTAAAAAAAGTTCATAGATTTCGAGAAAAGTTCATGAAATTGAAAAAGAGATCGATTTTCAAAAAAGTTTTTAAATTTGAAAAAAAATCACAATAGATCTAAAAAAGTTCACTTAATTTGAAATGAAAATTTCCAGACACACTGGAAAATAACAAAAAATTGAAAAAAAAACAAGTGTTTCATAAAAGCGAATATGAAAAAAAAAGTAAAAACAGAAGGAAAATCAAGTGAAAAAAACATTCATGGGCCGGCCCATCTAGTTTCCAGTGCTATTGGAGGGGGTGTGCGCCGGTTAGCAAAATGCACTTTAATCGGCGCTCCAGGCGCCAAATAGGAGTTGGGTCTATGCTCTCGTCTCAAACAGTTGTTGCTTGACTCATCCACAAGGTTCTTCTTCTTATGATTTTCTCTAGTAAAGAAGACTCGTCCAAAGAATTTATGTATAAAAATATACTCTAAATCTCCTCTATCTATCTACTCATGTGACATGATGGTAGCACAGAAAACAACTCTATCCAGAGTACCGTGCCTCTGACCAGCGGAAGCTTAAACCATCCAAAAATATATACAAAGGCCACATCATTTGTCGTGCCGCGTTCCCAAGTTCCACAGCCCGACAGTCGGTCACCAGCTTCCCGCGCCAAATCCAATGGGTGGTGATGCCAAATCTTAGGGTAATCTGTTCGAGCACCTTCAGATGATTAGCTATCTTCAATTCTCTAGTCCGCCAGTACAAATTGCGCGCCCAGCTAATCAAGCCTTCCTTTATGTTCTGGCAAGCCGGAGCACTTCCGGCAGTCTAAAGTTGGCAGGCGAAACAGACTTGCCTAACAAAGACGTCCAAGTGCACATGATGGCGGTGTGCCGGATATGCACGCACCGTGCAAACACGATGAAATGGGTCACACCTCACCATCCTTTATCACTCGCTAGTCTCAACCATCAATTTGGCTGGATTGCGTTCGTTTCGAAAGCACAGGCCCACCAGACCAGAATCGAATCGGATTGCATGGCCGCTAATTAACGACAAGACAGAGCGGAACCGGACGTCTCCCAGGCCATTTTTTATTTCGAAATGAAGTAAGATAATTGTCTCATCGATTGCCATGTTGAAGTCGATAAGCTCGGTGTAGTAGTTCTTGCGGGAGCCGAAGGTGACGGCGAGGCACACCTGCCCCAGGGGCGTTGTGGAGCCCTCGGTCACGCCCGAGAAGGGCCTTGTGGGCATCAAGCGCTCGTAGGGCACCTGGAGCTGCTCGAAGGTCTCCACAGGGATCACGTTGAGGCCGCCGCCGCCGTCGATGAGCATCTTGGTGACCGCCACGTTGTTGATGATGCGCGTGCACAGCAGAGGGATGGTACCCACGGACTTTGTGGACTTGGGGTGATCAGTGTGATCAAAGGTGATACGGTACTGCGACCACTTGAGGGGCTTGGAGTCTGCGGCCTTCGGGAGGGCTGCATTCACCTCGCGAGAGAACTGCTTGAAGTGGCGGTTGGACGGAGGGGCTTGAGCTCCGCCAAGAATGCAGGCCACCGCGCGAATCTCCTGGTAGCCCCCGGCATCCTCTTCAGGCAGGTTGTTGTTGTTCCTGTTGGGGCGCGGCAGGGCCGCGTTGGCCTGCTCAGGGCTGGCCTCACGTGGGTAGCATGCCGACGCTGGTTCTGCCAACCCTGGCGAGAGTTGTTGCTGTCGTTGTCGCGCTCTTTCCAACGTCCACCCTTGCGACTGCCGCTGCGGCTTGAGCCGTGGTCGCCGCGCTTCTCCTCCCTCTCGTCGCGAAGCAGCTTGAGTTCGTGGCAGTCTTTGGCGGCGTGGGAGTGCATGTTGTTATAGGCACGGAAGGGGTGATCGCCCTTCCGAGCCTCGTCGCAGTCGCGACCGTGCTTCTGCTCGGGCTCCGCCGCAAGCACGGCGAAGTCCTTGCGCTTGGTGTCCCTACCCTTGGGCTTGGCGATGTCGAGATCGATGTCAGGGTAATTGTGGGCGAAGAGGTGGCCTTCCTCAGCTTGGCGCACTTGTCAGCGATGTTGAAGAGTTCAACCACGGTGTCGAGTTCGTCGTGGACGGCGAGCTTTTCACGCATCCTGACGTCCGTGACCCCTGTGGAGAAGGCCGTGATGACCGCGGCGTCGGAGGCACGCGGGATCCAGTTGCGCACCTCGCTAAAGCGCTGGATGTACTTGCGGAGAGGCTCGTCAGGGTGCTAGTGGACGGCGCGCAGGCTGCTGAGCGCAAGAGGGCGGTCGGACGTGCCCTTGAAGTTGGAGACGAATAGCTAGCACAGCTTCTCTCACGAGTAGATGAAGCCCTCGGGGAGGTTCATCAGCCATGAGCGCGCCGCATCCTTGAGGGCCATGGGGAATCAGTTCGCCATGACCTTGTCGCCCCCCTCGGCGGCCTGGATGCTCAAGGAGTAGAGCGACAGGAACTCCACGGGATTGGCGGTGCCATTGTAGCGAGGAGGAACTCCGTCTTGAACTTCGTAGGCCACACCACGCGGCGGAGCACGAGTGTGACAGCCATGTAGCCCCCGACGGTGGAGACGCCGCCGCCCGTGAGGGCAGCACGGTTCTAGTGCCCGGCGGCCGCGACCTCCTGGATGGTGCGGTTCTGGCGCTCGCACAACCTTTCGAGGAGCACCCGCGCGTCTGGGCGCGCGCGCTGGATGATCTGGTAGCTCGGGTTGTCGCCGTGCGGCGGGGGAGGAGCCGTGGGAGGGCTCAGGCGAGCGCTCCCAACGGTGACGCGACGCGTCGTTGTTGCGGCGAGGAGGTGGAGGAGGCGCGTCCTGCCGTGCTCATGCGTCACGCGACAACGGAGGCGGTAGGGAGCGAGATGGCGCCGGGGTGCCGCCGGCAATGTTTATGAGCTCGATGATGCGGACGAGCCAGGCGTCGTAGCCATCATCAATAGGGCGGTAGCAGCAGCTCCTGCGCCATGAGAAGCACAACTTGTGGAGCCGGTGGGTCGCGGCGGGCGAGCGAAGTCGACGTGGCCGTGCGCGCGGGCAGTCGGCGCTACTGGTGCTGCCCGACCGAAGGATGCTCAGAGGAGGTGTCCACCTCCGGCTCCGCGCTCATATTGGCGGCGCGAGCGCGGCGGACGCGAGGGACGACGACGGGCTCCGTCTGGACGCGCTGGGCTTGGTCGTCTGCCATGACGAAGCTGAAGCTTGAGGCGGAAAAACCAAACCCCCTACCTGGCGCGCCAAATGTCAGGGGATTGGTTCTAAGCCATAGGAAATCC
Source organism: Thinopyrum elongatum (assembly GCA_011799875.1). Taxonomy (NCBI): domain Eukaryota; kingdom Viridiplantae; phylum Streptophyta; class Magnoliopsida; order Poales; family Poaceae; genus Thinopyrum; species Thinopyrum elongatum. Next base: position 395,602,912 of record CM022299.1, read on the forward strand.
TCCAAAAACCCTCGTTCGAGCTCTAGGGGCTTGGCTTTGGGTCTACGAGGCTACGAGCTAGGCATGGCAAGGACATAGCGAGCTACCTAGGTCCAGGCCACCGTGCGGTGTAATACCCTACTCATGCTTGGTTGTATTTGCTTCTGGGCGGTACTCTTGGAGCCACAAGATGAGCCGGACCTGCAGGGTGCTAGCAATGGCGCTAGGGTTTTGGCAGGAGTCGATTGGTCGATCACTCGCTACGGTGGCCGCACTGCCCCTTATATATATGCCTTGGGCCTCTTCCTCGAAAATATGACCGGGAATGCTACCACAGGGCGGCAATTCGTAAAGGGGACAGGCGCTGGTGCTTCTCTGGCGAAAGGTGGTCTTCGCCTACAAATGGTGTTATCCATGATGCGCCAGGGGCTCCACGATGACCTCCGTCTTGCCGTGCCACCGTCTTGGTCTTCTATCACCAAAGGGAAAACCTTTGGGACTTTCTTTGGAGGCGGCCAGGCGCAGCTGCCTCCTTAGCACCAAAGGGGAAACTGTCCTGGCCGCGCAGGCTGGCGCCTGTTTGGACGACGTCACCCATGTGACGGGTGGCCTCCCGCCTCGCATGGCTCCTCGGGAGGCCTCGAGAAAGGGCGCCTCGCGAGGCCGCCTGTAGGGATGGTGGTCTTGATGAAGTCCTTCGTATGTGAGGCCCCTCGCGGGGCAGGGCCCTCGCGAGGCTGCTGGCTTCGCGGCAACCGTTGGTGGGCTACCTCCTGAGTTGGGCCAAGCGGCCCTTCCTGGGCCGAAGGCAGGTGGCCCGTGGTACCCTGGTTTCCACTGGGCCGACAAGTACTCCTTAGTTAATGATTTCGTGAGAAATAGCCCTATCAGCTGTTTGGCACACTCTTTTTGAGGACTAAAAAATTATAATACAATTCAACTACTCGGCCTTGCATGTAAATCTGGCACGTTGTTCTAAAACAACTTTGGCCCAATCTACATAGGGACTTTTTGTTTTCCTTCCTCGAAGGTCCCCATTCTCATTCTTATCCGCCTCTACGCCTAAGACCTTCTCGTTTGTGCCTTTAGCACCGGAAAGCTTACCTGGCGATCATGCGCTAGCCGATTGGGCCTGACCCAAACAAAGGAAGAAGGTCGCTCGGGTTTCCTAGGTCGCACGAGCGATCGATAGACATGAGCTGCCCTCTTCGGTCGATCGATCGATGGTTGATCAGTTAGTTGTTGGCCGGTCAAGAGTTGACCATTTGGCTTTTTTTAATGGATCAGAAAAAAATGTAAAAAAACTTGGATTTGTTAAAAGTTCAAGACTTGCAAAAACAGTTCACGAAAAATTTAAAAATTTGTAAAAAGTTCATGAAATTCGGGAAAATGGTCATAGATTTTGAAAAAATATCTTCGAGTTAAAAAAAAACTTCTCAAATTTGAGATCATCGATTTTGCAAAAAAAAAGAGTTCACAAATTTGAAAAAAAACCATCAATTTTAAAAAAAGTTCACAATTTTTTAAAACAGTCATTGTTTTTGGAAAAAAAAATCATGAATTGAAAAAATCACAATAGAATAAAAAAACACATTCTTTAAAAAAAGTTCACTTAATTTGTGCAAAGTTTACGAATTTGAGTGAAAATTTATTTATATGAAAATGAAAATTTAATAAAAAGGGAAAAGAATCAAATTTGAAAAAAAATCCACGAATTTCATAAAAACGAAAATGAAAAAAGTAAACTAAAAACAAAAAGGAAAAAAAGAAAATGAAAACAAAAGGAAAATCTGGTGAAAAAACCTTCATGGGCGGCTCATTTATTTTCCAGTGTTGTGGAGGGGTTGTAGGCCGGTTAGCAAAATGCACTCTAACCAGTGCTTTTGGCGCCAAATAGGAGTTGGGTCTTTGCTTTCGTCTCAAACAGTTGATGGGTTGACTCATCCACATGGTTCTTCTTATTATTATTTTCTCTACTAGTAATAAAGAAAACTCGTCCAAAGTGTTTATGCATAAAAATATACTAGCAGAGAAAACAACTCTATCCAAAGTAGCGTGCCTCTGACCAGCAAAAGCCTAAACTATCTGAAAGTATATACAAATGCCACATCATTTGCCGTGCCGCGTCCCCAAGTTCCAACTCCCGGCAGTCCGGTCACCAGCTTCCCGCGCCAAATCCAATGGGCGGTGATGCCAAATCTTAGTCTGTTGGATTCTACCCACCAGACCACATCATTTGCCGCAGAACAGTCGGTAAGTTGGGACGATTCTCGGTCGTCGCCAATACTCCCTGTGTACAAAACTTGATGATGATACGCCGCTCCTCCCAACCGGTAGTTCAAATGGCCGCGTAGCTGAATTGGTCGCCCAAAATAGAAAGGCGACGCCAGTGCCAACTGCTAGGCGGCCGCCGGCTGCTTCGCAATATTTCCGTGCAGGACTGCAGGAGCAGGTGAAGGATGCGTGCACCTTCCGTTGTAGTAGTAGTATTGGGTTATGGCATCAGCTATCTTCAATTCTCTAGTCCACTGGTGCAAATTATGTGCCCAGCTAATCAAGCCTTCCTTTGTGTTCTGGCAAGCCGAAGCACTTCGGGCAGTTTAAAGTTGGCAGGCGAAACAGACTAGCCCAGCAAAGACGTCCAAGTGCACATGATAGCGGTGTGCCGGATATGCACGCACCGTGCAAACACGATGAAATGGGTCACACCTCACCATCCTTTATCACTCGCTAGCCTCAACCATCAATTTGGCTGGATTGCGTTCGTTCCGAAAGCACAGGCCCACCAGACCAGAAGCGAGTCGGATTGCATGGCCGCTATTTAACGACAAGAAGGAGCGGAGTTGCACGTCTCCCCGACCTTTTCTTCTTTCGAAACGGAGTAAAATAATTACCTCAACGATTACTTAAGCAGAAGAGAATTACCCATCTAATTGACTGACAAAAACAGGCGAAAATCGTTATACTATGACCATATTTGGACCACTGTCAAAGCATGAATCCCCAAGACGTTACCGGGGCGGATTCGTCCCTCGCGTGCCCCCCCCCCCCCCCCACCACCCTGGCTCCGCGTCCTAGAGCTTCTGCGCGGGCGCCTCCTCCTAGCTGATGCAGGTCTGCCGCTCCGGCGACGGGCGCGGCGTTCCAGCCTCGGCCACTGGGCGCCGTCCCCCCTCCCTCCGTGTGTGGCCCCGCTCTGCCTGGTGCTGCTGGCCCTGGGTTGGTCGCGGGTACTGTGGCTGGTCGCGGAGGTGCTCGCGGCCTGCCTTCCTGCAGGCAGCCCCCTTCCTCACCGGCGACCCTTCCTCTCCCTCGAGCCACGGTGACGGCCCTCGTGGTAGGCGACGAGACTACAGTGGCAGTGGCAGCCATGAAGCCCTCAAGGCGGGTACTTGCTGGCGCTGCTCCGGCCCCGGCGACTTTGGACCCGCGTCCCTCCGGTGTCCATGGCTGTCGGCGTTCTCTGCCGGGTGGCTCCGGCCTCGACGACCCAGCAGTTGCGTTCCTTCCAGCTCGCGTGGCTCCCCGATGCCCCGATGGCTATGGCCACGACAGTTAGGATCTGCGTCCCTCCAGTTCTAGCTGCCGGCGTTGCTATTAGCCATCGCCCAACCCCCTCGTGGTCTGCTTTGTCGTTTGCCCTACCTTGTATGCCTCAAAACCTCCCATTTTGCCAGATCCAACGCTCGTGGTTTCGGAGGTGGTGTTAGCCTCCGACGGCAGATGCAGCCCCGCCAACCCCCTTCCGACATGGTGGCTTCGACCGGCGTTGCTTCCTCATCTTCGTTTCCAAAGACGGTGGCTATGGGATTGCTCAGCCTCAGGCCAGGGAGAAATCCCTGCTCGGCTTGCCGATGCTGGCAGCAGCGGCGTCTGCGGATGTCGTTTCCTTCTTGGAGGCGCTGTCAAGGCCTACGGCTGTGCCCCTCTTCGAGCTCAGGGGAAACCCTAGGTCTGGTTCCTCCGGATCGGATGGTGACGACGTCTCGGCGTCTTCCTCCTTCTTGAAGGCGCTATCTTGCTTGCTCGTGGTGTCCCCTATTTTGGTTTTGGAGATGCGGGTGCTCTTGTTGGTTCGGCATTGCTGCCCTTGGGTCGGGTTTGGTAGGTTTAGCTGTGTTGTATCCTTCATTCGGGCCGAGCATCCCTTGTCTCTCTTAGGGATGGCACCCGCAGGGTTTGGGTACGGGTGGAGCCACCCCATACCCTTACCCGTCCCATTTAAGCTTACCCACCACCCGTACCCATACCCGCCAGTGGATACAGCTTTGTCCCATACCCGTCACCCGACAGGGTAAATGGGTACCCTCGGGTAAAAACACCCACGTTTGATAACATCAATTTGAGCAACATATAATCATAATTTATAAAGGACAACACATAATAACATGAATACTTACTTATAAACAACAACACATCATAAACATCAACACGTTCTATAAACATCAACATTTTCTTGTACACCAAAACATCAACACATAGTCATAAAATAGTAGCACATAGTCATACATTTAAAGTTCACAAACTCAAGACAAAGGGTAGAGATAATTTGTCCGTACTTGTTAGATTTTATTAGGGTACATGGGTATGCGGGTATAGGTTATATGATCCCATACCCATAACCGCTCTACCCGATGGGTTTGAGGTTTCCCCATTTATATACCCATGGGTAAATTTTTGTCCCATACCCTTGCCCTAATAGGGTTTTTACCCGCAGGGTACATGGGTAATGGGTACCCATTGCCATCCCTAGTCTCTCTGCTCAGGGCACCATGTTCACGCCTGTCTGTGTTCGTGTCATGTGTTGTATCCCTATCTGTACTCTTTCTATTTCTTCTATCAATGCAATGATACGCAAGCTTTGCGTATTCGCGAAAAAAAATGAATCCCCAAGACATAAGGCCAACTCCATCGTACGACCCCAAACAGACGTCCGTTTTGCCCGGATTCTGTCCGTTTGGGACGGGCAATGGGGTCGTGTCCGGGCCTTTCCTGGGATGCGGTGGCCGTGCGCCCAACGTGCGGACGCATCCTTTGGCCGCATCCTGTCCGTCACGGCCAATATGCCCATATATTCACATATTCATCAATGTTTTAACACAAGTTTGCACGTCCAAATATTAATTGTTTCAAATAAAAATTGTTTTACAACCCAATCGAAATTGTCTCGAATAAAATAATTTTACAACCAAATCAAAATTGTCTTGAATAAACATAATGAACCAATACATCTATTGGTTGCCAATGTGATTCCACATGTGGTCAACCAAGTCATTTTGAAGCTCCAAATGATTGTGCCAATCACGCATTTCACGATGAAATTGGGTAAACTGTTCAAACGTGACCGGTTCTTGGTGCAGGGGCTCAACATTTTGACCTTGAAAATCAAATTCTTGATCGAAGATGCTGTTATCACGCTCGTCCTCGACGATCATGTTGTGCATGATCACACAAGCAGTCATCACCTCCCAAAGCTTCCCTTCATCGCATGTCAGTGCAGGGTTTCGAACGACACCTCATCGGGATTGAAGCACATCAAAAGCACGCTCCACATCCTTTCTAGCACTCTCTTGCATTTGGGTAAATCTCTGTCTCTTCTCACCTTGGGGGTTCGAGATTGTCTTCACAAAAGTTGACCACTGAGAATATATACCATCAGCTACGTAGTATCCCTTGTTGTAGTGGTGGCCATTGATCTCAAAGTTGACAGGTGGGGAGTGGCCTTCTTCAAGCCTTGCGAAGACTGGAGAACGCTGCACCACGTTGATATCATTGTGAGAACCTGCCATGCCGAAGAAAGAATACCATATCCAAAGATCTTGCGACGCCACCGCTTCTAATATGACAGTGCACGCTTTCACATGCCCCTTGTATTGGCCCTGCCAAGCAAATGGACAGTTCTTCCACTCGCAGTGCATACAATCTATGCTGCCAAGCATGCCTGAAAAGCCTCTATCGGCGTTGATCGCCAACAGCCTTTCTGTATCAGCGGCATTTGGCTGTCTCAAGTACTCAGGGCCAAACACTGCCACCACGGCTTTGTAGAAGTTGTACATTGACATAAGACATGTGGACTCACTCAAGCGCACGTACTCATCCACAAGATCGCCTGTAATTCCATATGCAAGAATGCGAATGGCCGCGGTGCATTTCTGATAAGAGGAGAATCCAAGCTTGCCAAGGGCATCCGTTTTGCACTCGAAGAATGGGTCATGACGAACCACTCCCTCTCGGATACGATTGAACACATGCCTTGCCATACGAAAACGGCGACGGAATTTCTCCGATTTGAAGAGCGCGGTATTCTCAAAGTAATCGGCATAGAGCATGGCGTGGCCTCTCTCTCTGTTGCGGTTCAGGTTGGGAGCACGGCCAGGGACTGACCCCCTGTACTGAGGCTGCTGCCTTTCAATGTGGTCGTGAACGACCAGTGCAGCCACCACAAGATCTTCGTCATCCGAGGACGAATCATCCGGTGAATAAATGAAGTGGTTGAAGAAAAAATCATCTCCACCGTGCATACCTTTGTGGGCAAAGTGTCAAACACCTTGCGGTCGTGGTGGCAAAGAGGCCGCGAAGATCACCTCGATGCAGCAGGGGCGTTTGGCGGTCGGCTACAGGTCGCTCTGGAGCACCCGACGGAAGCTGTCGTCGTCGATAGGCGTCGCCGGCGGTCGTATCCCCTCTGGCACCGGATACGACGGCGACGGCGAAAACTCCTCCAAATGACGGCCAAAACTCCTACGAAAGCACGGGCGTGGTGGCGGCCATGGCGAGACGTGGTTTGGTATGGACGGCCGGAGGTGAGCAGTGAAGAGGTGGACGGAAAATAATGGCGGCGCCGGCGGTGGGTTGGGACGGGGAGGGCGGGTGGAGGCGTTGGAGGTGAATGAAGCGCTAGTGTCCCCAACAGGCGGGCCACGGGGAGGATAAGAGCGTGCATCCCGTCCGTCCACGCGATGTCCCTTTCACCCCAAACGCGACGCATGTTTGGGCTGGGAATGAGTTGAAAACGGATGAAAACCGGACATTTGTCCGTTTGGGACCGCACATAAGGCCGCGCAATTCGTTCGTTCTACTCCAAACGGACTAGGACGGAAGAGATGGGATCGTACGCTGGAGTTGGTCAAAAAAAAAAAAAGAAGAGAGAGCATGAGTCCTCACGACCACCCCAACAGATGAACACACGTCTGCCCGACCTGATCTACAACAGCCCCGCTGAAGAAGCTAGTGCGATCTACGCCAAGCACGCCGGTCTCTTCTTCTTTCCGTTGTGCTCGCGTACCGACCCGGTCACCTGCCGCAGCCGCACAAAGCCAACCCCGACCCGATCCGATCCGATGACGCCGCGTTCCGGGGAGATAAGGCCACGCCCGGATCCGCGCCGATCCCGCGCCAACAGCGACGCGTATCCGATGATTCCCGCCTCATCCGGTCGACGGTGGGATTTCACATGCTGTCGCTCGTCCCGTTCCGCGCAGACCACGTTCCCCCTGCTCACGGCCGGGGACAGGTGCGTGGTCCACCCGAGAAAACTTGGAAAACTCCGGCTGGCGGCACATGATTTTTTGGCGCGCGCGGTGGTGGTGCCGTCGCGGCCGGTCGCTTTCCTTGGATTTCCGCGCGATTCGGCCCGGGCCGGCTACGGATCATGCGCGCATGCCGAGGAATATGCCGCCCTCCCTTATCGCTTCTCCTTCGATATTTTTGTATAAGACGGAGGCGTCTTTTGGGTGATGGCTCTGGGCGTGTTTGGTTCCAACCGCCTTCCCGTGTGGATAAAATGGGAGGCGTCGACCGACCCCATGTTCTACGCACGAGCCGCCCGCCCACCGGCCAGGTCAGTGCGGCCGGCTCCGTGGACGCGTTCCAGAAAATTTGACTCCCCGCGACGGAAAGAGGCGACCGGAAGGAAGGAATGGTCGTACGTACCAGTCGAGCTCGCTCGCTCGCTATTGGACTACGGAACGTGTCCGAGAGTTTCCCAGCACGCAAAAACACGAGTCGGGGTCCCTTCGCCCCGGAGCGAGACATGGTGGATACGTCACCACTCGTAGACCACGCACGAAACGACTTTTGAAATTTATGGAGCTACTTACTAGTCCAGCACCAAGGGCTTGAACAAGTCCACCTGCCCACGGATAATAAGGATTAAGGAACACAGATTCTTGGCAGACAACCTACTTGGCTAAGCTTAGTGGTTAGTGCCACGGATTAGGACACGTCATTGTCCCCTCTAGACAAAAAGTGGGTACGTAAAAAGAGGCGCAGGAGCACCTGGCCTGCGTGGGCATCTGCGTCGGCGGGAGTCGACACCGCGAGCCATGGGAACACGGAAACACAAACACCGTTTCATCACCCTAGCTTGTCGCCGGTCTGGTTGGGCCAGCAAACCAGCGGCCGTGTCCCCGGCACCGCACCGGTGCTCGTGCCATGGCAGGCGCGTGAGCTGAGCTGTCCTTGTTCTTTTGCAGTGGGTGAACACGCGCCTTCCACCTGGACTGGTCGCGGGGGCGTGTGTCCAGTTACGCACAGCTCATCACTTTCGCCACTATTGGTACATGTCATTTTTTTCGTTTACGTGGCATACTTAGCACCTGTATTCCGTGGAGCAATGGAAAGGGCCTCAGATCAGTACAAAGTTGAGACAGTACAATAATAATCCATACAAGTCTGTAGTTTCTACAGTACAATAATTCTGCATATTCAGGTCTTGAAGAAACTGATGGCAGGAGGTTAATGAGTCTACTTCTCTTTTGCCACAATAATGCAGTCCATCTAGGTGGTGCTTCCTGGTGATGTTGAAACGCACCATTTATCTCGTGCGTCTTTTAAACCATAAATGGTTGTTAAGCACAAGGCCACTTTTATCCCGAGAGCTACGCTACACGGACGCTGCTCCTTCCTTTTTATCCCGTGCAATGGAAGCCAAGGGAACAGGAATGGTGCGCTAGAAATGCGACGCGGAAAACCAGACACGCGTGCGCCATCACAAAACTCTCACCTGTCCACCCATGGAATCTCATTTTACACATTTTCCGCCGAGACGTCAAATTATGTGGTGCTCCAGCACCAAAGACTGACGCAAAAGGATGGATGAATTTGTGGAGTAAATCCTAAGGATAAAAACCACGTGTCCTTTCGAGAAGGGAAGGGGAGGAGTGTCCCTTCAACCAAGGAAGGATTCTTCAGTGGAACTCACTCTCTCCAGCTCAACCCACAAGATTTTTTGAAGTTTAAACCTCGTGCAAATTTTACTACGCATCTCCGTCGCTCCAGAAGCTACTACTCACTCAGTAAAGAAATATAAGAGTGTCAATTGGGAGTATTACAGAATGGGCTGGGTCCTGGGCATCAGTGTTTGTTTGTAACTAGCTGATCGGTTAGAGGTTCCGAAGCATATGCCGGCACGATTTTGATAAGAGTCGTTTGGAGCCACAAGCTCCTCAAAGCGATGCATTATCACCTCCTACAGTCTGTCTAATAGTAGTAGTACAGTGGTAGGCTTTTAGCAGGGCCACCGACGACGAGTCAGCTCCCAATCCCAATTAGGAGCCCAACCCAGCAGCAGCGCGCCGCGTGTCCCGGCTCCGCCCCGTTCAGAAAGAGATCGACATGGTGACTTACAAGGCAGCATCATCTCATCTCCACCACAACATGCCATGGCCTGAGATGTCAGCCTCGCAAACCAACTCCCCAAAAAGGATAATAATAATCATACAATAAGCCAGCGAACAAACTATGGAGATGGAGATAAGATCGGATCGGGGCGGGCACCAGCGGCAGAATCCGCCAAAGCAGAGGCATGTGGGTGGGAGTGGCCAACAAACTTGAATACCACTCCGTTTTTATTTCTGAGAGAACTGGGGGATGGGCGTAGGCCGTGCTCATGGGGCCCAAGTCATCGGTGGCCAAGGAAAACCTAACTTGCGCAATGTAAACACGCCGGGAACGAGCGAGCGGTGACGTCGCCGACGCGAATTGCGTTCGGTTTCGGAGTATTAGTCAAAGCGCACTACGACGGGCACAGCGTTATCCCCCCATCGTCCCAGCCACTGGGGCTCTCTCTATATATACCCGCCCTCCTGCCAGATTGTAAAGGTCGTGAAACACAACAAGCAAGAGCAAGAATATATCCATCCATACAGCAGCAAGCATACCTTTCTCCTTGAGGTCCATTGCAAACCAGAAACTTTCAAGCATGGGCAGATCTGCTGTTTCTCAGGCCCTTCCGGTGCACCAGGAAGACGAGGACCTGTTCGAGACCTCCTCCTCCTTCTCCTGTGACTCCGACGACGAGGCCCAGTTCTCAGACGGCGAGGACCAGTTTGTGCTGGCTTCCCCGCCGGTGCGGAGACTCAACTCTGACAGCGTCTACGATCTGTCGTCCATGAAGGCCGAGCTCTCCGCCAAGTAAGTCCCCGAGGAACTTCATAGGTTCATCATATCATCAACATGTACAGATATGTGCAGCAGCAAAAGGGGAGTTTTTCCTGACCGTGCGGTTCTTCTTCTCTCTGCAGAAAAGGGTTGTCCAGATACTACGACGGCAAGTCCCAGTCGTTCGCGTGCATGTCCGAGGTGAGGTGCCTGGAGGACCTGCCCAAGAAGAGCCCCTACAAGATCAAGTCGAGCAGGAGCAACATCGATCTAGATGGGAACCAGAAAGCCTGCCCTGCTATACCTGGTTCTAACAACAGCAAAGGAATGGCCAAGCCCTCTGGAAGCTCTTGCGCGAATCTGATGGCTCGGAACAACAGCGCAAACATGCTCTACAGGCCTCCCGCGATTCCTGTCAACAAAAGCGCGTGCCATCAGTAGGGCTCGCAGTTGAAAATGTCTGCCGAGGGCCTCGCAGGTCTTCTTTGCTCTTTGATGAGGATTTTTCTTGCAGGCGTATTAGCCTGTCAATTGTAAGAGGCTTTTGCTTCTCTGATCTTCAGGAAGACATTGATTGATTCAGTGTGTAAATAGAGAGACCGGTTGTATACCAAACATTTTTTTTTACTGCAGTGGCTGATTAGCAAAATTCTCCGAGATCCGAACTGTGAGCCATGGTACATGATCTTATAACTATCCTGGTTATTCTGTTTTTGAAAGAAAATGGGACAAAAGCATAAGCCGTGCTGATGGGGTCAAGTCATCGGTGTCCAAGCAAACCTAAGAGCAACTCCAACGTACCGACCCAAAATGATGATTTTCGATTTTGTCCGCTTTTTGTCCGTTTGGGTCGGCCCGGCTGACAACCACATCCGCTTCCGTGTTTAGGTCGGCGCATGCGTCCAACGCTGACCCGACCCATTTTTACTGTGTGTGAAAAAAATAGAACACAAAAATGAAAAAATATTAATTAAACATTAATGACGGCCATAAAGGCCGGCGAGAGTCCACGCGTCCACATTTACATTAACTAAAACATTAATTAAACGTAAACAACGACGAGGCGCGCTGCTCTAGGCGTCCTCCTCGTCGACGTCGGGACCAGTGAGGTCGATCAGCGTCGGCGCCGGCCCGGCCCAGGGGAACGTCGTGTTCCAAACTCTGGCGATGTCGTCCGCCGGGGGCTGTGCTGCCGCCGGCTGGGCACGGCGCGCCTCCTCCTCGGCGTCGCGTTCCAGCTGCTCGAGGTACTCGCCCTCGCGGCGCTCCTCGGTCACCCTTCGCTGGCGCCATTGCTTGAGGTAGGCCGCCTCCTGCGCCTCCGTCGTCCCCATCCAGATCGCCAGCGCGCTGAACCACTCGCGCACCACTCCGATCTAGGAGTAGCGCTCAATGGGGGTCGGCTCAGGTCCAGGAGACGGCGGGGCCAGCGGCGGCACTACGCAGTCGCAGGTAGCGGACAGCGCCATGGCCTCCGCCATGCGCGCCTAGTACCCCGCCTCCTCCTCCTCCTTCTCCCTGCGCCGCTCCTCCTCCTCGCTCTCTCGGAGGACAGCCGCCAGGGCCGCCTGGTCCTCGTCGCGAACGATGAGGGGCGTCGGCGGGGAGCCATGCGAGACGCCGCGCCGCCTGGCCTCCTCGCGCTCGAAGGCGAACTAACGCGTCCAATAGGGCGAGTCGACGTCGTAGGCGGAGTCGCGGCGCTGCTCGGCGCCGCACCTCCTCCGCGTGCGCCCTCGCCGATCGCGGCGCCGCCGGCACTGGGATCCTCTTCGAATCCAAGTTCTAGTCGTGTGGCAGGGTGACGTCGGGGTAGGGGAGAGGGACGCGGTTCTCCCAGTGCCACTTTGCCTGGTGCACTGGGACGCTCACGCGCTGCCTCGGCAGGCAGGAAGACGCCGACGAAGGCGGGGGGAGGCGGGGTCCTTGCCCTTGCCTTTGCCGGAGAAGAAACCCATCCTTGCGGTGGCTAGGGTTGCCAGCGACGGGGGAGCAGAGGGTGGCGAAATAGGGACAGGGGGCTTCTGGAGCGGATGAGGACGATCCCTCGCACGCTCGGATTAAAAAAGGTCGATCGCCGTCACTGACGCGTGGGCTCGAGGTGGGCGGTCGTCATAAATTAAGCTGACCGCAGTAGTTGAACGGCCGCTAGGTGGGGATGCGGCGGGACATCGAGAAGGCGTGCGAGGCATCCGCTTCGCGTCCGTGCCGGCGCATTTCTGCCGCAAATTTGGGCCGTAAATGGGTCGACGTGGACGCGAAGCGGACGCGTTTTGCGAATGGGTCGACGCGTTGGGCCTCCACTTTTGTCCACGCCGACCCAAACGGACGGCGACGGATAAAATGGGTACCTGCGTTGGAGTTGCTCTAACTTGTGCAATGTGAGATGTCCCGATCGGAGTTGCAAAAGGAGTCTAGTTTGCACAAGGTTGGGTCTTGACCCTCATTACTCCAAGTGAACTACCGATTCTGCAAGTGAATTTCCTTGAGCTCACCCTCCGACAAAGGCATCACGGAATTTGATGATCCTTCTCCTATCAAAACTTGACTTATTCTTGTCTCTCGCCCAGTATATCTGATTGAAATCACCGCATACCAACCAACCCTCGTCGGTCTGCGGTTTTAGCTCAAAGAGCTCGCTGTAGAAAGCCTCTTTTTGACTGGTGGCCGTTGGACCGTAAACCGTAGTTAGCCAAAGATTCTCATTCGAAGCCCGAATCGTCACCTTAGCAGATAGGTAGAACTCCCCGATCACGAAATCGGTGCTCCCCACCATGTTGTCATCCCATAACCAAAGGATGCCTCCTCTGGTGTCCAAAGCTGGCCGTTGAGCGAAATTTTGCAGCTTATAACCACCCAAGAAAGATGTCGTGAATTGATCAATGTTGGCCAATTTGGATTCCCGAAGACACACGATGTTACAGCCTAACCCGATACGACTACGGAGGACCCATCGGGGAGCAAGGCCCAGGAACCAGTCAAGAGGGTGAGAAGGCCCCGCGAGCGCTACCCAGCCCACAAGTGGGTGACCTAGCCCTGCTTAACGGGAGATGAGCGAATGGAGGAGGTAGGCAAAAACGAGATGACTCTGGCGGCGGCGGCTATCTCTCTCCCGATCCTCAATTCTTCCTGGCTTAGAACCCTAGCTACCTTCCAAATTCGTGTAATGAGAGACCTCCTTGTGCTAGATCCAACCAAGAGCGTAACATTTGGTAATCAGAGTCTTTTCCCACCCATTCTGTCGATCGATTGAACCTGGCGGGGCGATTTTCCTCGATCATCCAGACGAGACGCGGCAAGGCCAACACTATAGAGGAGCACAGGAAGGCGTTGGCGGACCTAACAGTGGAGATCGCGGCGATGATGGCGAAGATCGACGACATCCACCCAGTCGTCCTCGAGTTTCAAGGGTGGAGGCCGACGATCGAGCGCTCGGTGGAAGAACTACGCACAGAGGTGGGCGATTTGCGCGCGCAACTGCTGGACAAGGGCAAGATGGTAGAGCCGCCAGCCACGCCGCATGTTCCACCAACGACGGGTCTTCCTCAGGCACCGCTTCGTTCGCAGGCGCAACCACCACACTAAGCGTCGTTGCTTCTCCAACTACCACCGATCTGATTGGCGGTTCTGCCGCCGATCCCAGGCCAGGTGACGAACGCGTCCTTTCCTTGGCTAGGGGAGCCCCTGCAAGCTCCTGGTGGCGACAGACACGGGCCATTGGCCACGGCAGGACAACAACTCACCGAGGGGTGTCACTGGGGGAGAATACCCCGCGGGCGCCTCCGGTCACAGGTACGCACGATTCCCACTTATACCCAGGGGAGAGCTCATTATTTGGGGACCGCAATTATCACCGATTTCCACCACCACCTCGACTTGATTTTCCTCTATTCGACGAGGATGGTCCCAGGGTGTGGCGCTTGAAATGTGAGTCCTACTTTAGAGTGTGTACCCTTAGTCCAGATACGTGGGTGAGCTGCGCCGTGATGTATTTCATCGGCGGGGCATTATCTTGGTTACAATCCACCAAGGCTCACTTGATTTACACTGATTGGAACACGTTTGCCGAAGCTGTTTGTGTACAGTTTAGGCTAGAGGAATTTCAATCCCTCTTGCGTCAATTAAACAGGCTTCGACGGAATGGTTAATTGACAGAATATGCCAAAAAATTTACCAAGTTCATGCATAATCTCATGGCACATCATGAATCGTGGGAGCCATCGTATTTTATCACACATTTTATTGATGGATTGCATAAGGAAATTAGAGCAGTTGTGGTTTTGCATCGACCAAAATATCTCGATACTGCCGTCGATCTTGTGTGTTTGTAGGAAGAGGTTCCGGAAGCGATGCGCTGGGAGGATAAGCGTGAGGAGCGGCGCTACTTCGTGCACGTGGCGTCGCGAGCGGTGTCACGCACTGCTCTGCCACTCCCACCACCTCCGCCCATGGCTACTGGAAATATGCCCTAGAGGCAATAATAAATTGGTTATTATCATATTTCCTTGTTCATGATAAAGGTTTATTATTCATGCTAGAATTGTATTGACCGAAAACTTAAATACATGTGTGAATACATAAACAAATACTATGTCCCTAGTGAGCCTCTACTAGACTAGCTCGTTGATCAAAGATGGTTAATGTTTCCTAACCATAGACATGATTTGTCATTTGATAACGGGATCACATCATTAGGAGAATGATGTGATGGACAAGAGCGGTTCATACAACGCTTGGTGGCCACTGTCAAGAGTATGAAAAAGAAGCAGCAACAACTGCACGCCGATCAGAACAAGCTCAACGACAAGTGGGTAAAAGTTCTCGCAGCCGAACAAGATCTTGAAGAGCGGCGCGAGACCGCATCCAAATCCTACCCACGTCAGCGTCTACTGTCGGAGTTCGATGACAAGGCAACTGACGACGCACCCTGGATGCATGGTCGAGCCGACCAGCCTGACTGACCCTCGTAGAGGGCGAGACGGGCCAACAGGGGAAGACAAGAGCCCACGTACAACACGTTGTTATGGCAAGAATCCTGTTGACTACCCCGAGCCCTATGACACACATAGGAGGATAGAAGCTGTGACGCCCCCGGCTTAATCGTGCACTAACCATACACGCAAATGCACACGATCAAGCCTAAGGACTCACTTGAAGATATCACAACACAACTCTAAAACATAAATAAAGTCATACAAGCTTTATATTACAAGCCAGGGGCCTCGAGGGCTCGAATACATAAGCTCGCATACAAGCGTCAGCGGAAGCATCAGATATCTGAGTACAGATATAAAAAGAAAGACAGAATAAGCCTTTAAGAAGGCGGGGCAAAAGAAAACACTATGATCGAAAGGCGCAGGCCTCCTACCTGGGACCCTCCAAACCTACTCCTGGTCGTCGGACGGCTCCTCGTAGTAGTACTCACCGGGAGGGTAGTAGAAGTAGCTGTCGGCGGGGGCAGCTGTCTCAGGGCTCTGTCATCTGGTTGCATCAAATGGATAGGGGGAGAAAAAGAAAGCAAAGCAACCGTGAGTACTCATCCGAAGTACTCAGCAAGCAAGGATCTATACTACATATGCAACATTATCAAAGGGAGGCTGTATATGTGGACTGGACTGCAGAAATGCCAGAATAGAGGGGAAAGCCTAGTCCTATCGAAGACTAGCATCTTCATCATCTTCAGCGGTCTTGCAGCATTAGAAGAGTGCAGAATAGCATAATGTAAAGTAATAGTAGTGTCATCAATCTCGCCCAGAGATCCTTCCTCGGCTCCCTGTGAGAAAGCAATCCCGGAGCCATCACTTCCAGTTATCATCTTAAGTGTCCAGTTCTAGTTGTATCGATCGGGATACAATTCCGAGCGTCCGTTACCGAGGATCGGCTATGCATAGATTAGTTCTTCCCTGCAGGGGTGCACCAACTTACCCACCACGCACGATTAACTCCGGTCGGACACACTTTTCTGGGTCATGCCCGGCCTCGGCCAAACGACACGCCGCAACCCGACCTAGACTTAAAAGAGAGGTCAGCACGCCGGACTAACCTATGCCCCCAGGGGTCTTGGGCCATCGCCCCGGGAACTCCTGCGCGTTACGTGCACCGCCGGTGAGCAGACCTAGCCCCCCTTATACAAGTGCAGGGCGTTACCAGTCCAACCCAGCGTGTGCCGCTCCTTGCTGACGTCTAATAAGCTTCGGCTGATGCATACGACGCAGAGTACCCATATTATTCCCGCATGATGGTTAGCGCTATCGGGCCAGAGGCCCACTCGGATCAAATATCCAAACCGTTAGTGAATTAGGAGCGCACAGTAACGAGCAGAGACTCACGATCGATGTGACCCCGTCGCCCCGTCTCGTGGACTTGCGGCAAGGGCCAGGAATGCCCGGCCACGCCACGTAGTTATCTCACGGGCACCTTCCAGGTCAACCCGACTCCACATCACTCGCAAATATGCTCGCGCGGGTACCCCTCAGGGCCGACCCGTCTTTATCCAGTTTAATCAGTATCAACAGTAGTGTAAAGGCATCTGTGTGGCTACCACATCAAGAAGGAATCCGAGGCATCACCCTCGTTGGATTCCCACCTGATGTAAACATCAAGGTGAACGTAAGAGGAAATCACCCTCGAGGTTCACACTTGAGGTGTGGCACGACAGCGTCGTTATCGGGAGTGGAGAAGGAGGAATCACCCTCGATGACCATGACCGAGTAACTACTCCACAGAGTTAACATCAAAAGTGCTTACGAGGTATCACCCTCGGCACTCGATAGTAACGCTGCAGTGTCGTACCGTTAAGGGGGAAGTGATGTGCGGTGCCGGGGCCTGGTTGTTGATGACGATGGTCGAGTCTCCTGATAATCCAGCGGGGCAACTGGTCAACTAGGGGTCACTGGGGTACTAACCAGCCTATTCTAAGCAGTTTAGGATAAGCAGGTAATTATCAACAGCAAGTTACAAAATCAGGCTATGCATCAGAATAGGTAAAGCAGTAGCAGCAGCAATTTCTAATGCAAGCATAAGAGAGAAGAGAATAGACGATATCGGAATGTTCAAAGGGGGGGGGGGGTGCTTGCCTGGAAGCTCTGCGGCAAAGGCAAGGTCGTCAACGGAGTCGTCGGGCTCCTGAGATGCGTCGGTCTCGGGGTCTAACGGGAAGAAAGGGGGAGAAGAAACAAATAAATACACAGCAAACATATGCAACACAGAGCGTGCTAAGCTAAGATACAGTGCAGGGTTGCCTAAAGATATGTCTAAGTCATTTTAGTTATTTTAAGATTTAAGTAGGATTTATTAACCGGTACATATGCACTATTCATCTACCGGAATCGGACAAAAAGTTGTGGGTTCTTCTACGTAGAGGGTTCCGACATCGAAATAGACGGCATGATCAGATTCGTCTCGTCGTTCTGATCAACTTTCATGTAGAAAGTTTTTCGATCCGAGCGATGGTTTAAATATTATAAATTTCTGAAGATTAAAGCATTTTCTGAATTTATTCAATTTAACAGAAATGATTTATGATGTCAGCAATGCGTCAGCGGTCAGCTGAGCTGCTGACTGGTCAAACTGACAGGTGGGGCCCACCTGTCAGCCTCTCTGGGTTTAACAGAGGTTTAAACTAATCTAACAGGGTTAATTAGTGGGGTGGGCC
Organism: Thinopyrum elongatum; assembly: GCA_011799875.1. NCBI lineage: Eukaryota > Viridiplantae > Streptophyta > Magnoliopsida > Poales > Poaceae > Thinopyrum > Thinopyrum elongatum. The sequence goes on from CM022299.1 coordinate 395,620,925, forward strand.
CCTGTTGTCAGTGATTAGTGAGGTTAACTAATGAGGTTTTATTTAAAAACTGTTTAGTTAATCTAATTACAGAAGGGGGCCCACATGTCAAAGACTCAGGGTGAACAGTAACCATCGTTGACCAGGTCAACGTGGTCAACCGAGGCACTGGGGCCCACTGGCAGCCTCACAGGGGGTGGGCCCCACGCGTCCACGTCGGCGGTGGCGTCGGAGCAGCGCCGGTGACCAAATACGCGGCGGCGCTGCCTCGGACCTCGTCGGGATTCATCTACAGGGGGTCTTTTCGCGCGCGCTTGGGCGCGTTGGAACGGGCGTTCGACGCCGCATCCATCTACGGCGGCGACGCGGCCGGAAACGGTCTGGAACGATGACGGCGAGCGACGGGGCGGTTGCCGGAGTTCGGGCTTCGGTGGTTTCGGGGCTAGGGGAGAGGGGTTCGGACGGGGGGGGGGGGGGGGGGGGGGGTTGTGGCTCGGTGTTGCGCGTGCACTGGAGCGCGCCAGTGGCTCGCGCGGGGGCTCGGGAGTGCGCACGGCACGCGGGCGGCGGAGCTAGGCATCACGGCGGAGCAACTACGGCTAGGCAGAGGGACACAGAGAGAGGGGCAGCGCGCAGGGGCTCACATCGGGTACAGAGAAGCGGTCGAGGGAGCTGGAGGGAGTTCGACGGCGACGAATTGGTCGGGGATGTCCTCGGTCGTCGGAGGTTGAAGAAGGGCTCGCCGGCGTCGTTGTAGTGGACCCCGGCTTGATCTGCTCCACGCAGACGGCGTGGACGAGGGTGGCGATGCTCGGGGATGGGTCGGAGAGGCATGAGGGAGGCGGTGGCCGCGGCTACGCGGCGGCCATGGCCACGGTGGCGCTCGGCCTAGGCGGAGAGGGAGAGGCGAGCGAGCGAGGTGGAGGGGAGTGGGTGAGTGGGGGCGAGTGGGGAGGGAGCCCGAGGCGACGCCCTTATCCCCTCGCCGCTCGTGTAGCGTCGCCGTGTAGGCCTGCGGCCGGCGGGCGCGCGCTCGTCCACGGGGACGGCGACACGGCGAAGGAGAGAGCGGGCGACGACTCTGTTGGGCTGGGCCTGCACACTGTGCACTAAGGCCCAGCCAACAGTGGCCCTTTTCTTTTTCTCTTTTTCTTCTTATGTTTTTGTTTTTATCTCTGTTTTGTAAATTGCTAGGCCACTAAATGACTTTAGTAAAAACATGAGTTGTGCCACATAAATATGTTGCCATATTTAGCCCTGTCAGAAAAGATTCGGTGAATAAATGAATCCATTTGAATTTTAATTAATTAGTTTGGCAATTTAATTTATTGTTTTGGTGCTGTTTCTTGCTGTTAGAGTCATTTTACTAATTCAATTAATGTTGATTATATTTTTACAAGCGCTTCTAGATTATTTGAAATATTATGAAAATTTTAGCTTTGCAATCTGAAGAAATATTAATTTGACTTGCATTTTAAATTTGAATTGAGTTGGATTATTTCCTAAATGCAATTTGATGATGATGATCATGATGACAAAGCATGTTGTCTAGGTTAATGACAGAGTAAAGATCTGGGGGTGTTACAGAAGCAAACCGAGCCCCTCCACGATCCATCTACGATTCAAGGGCGCATGCGCGAGCCAAACTCGGCGGATATGAAGCCTGGTTAGACAGGCATGACCGAGCTCGGGAACAGGCGCATGCACGGATGTCCCCCGATGTCCGGCACAACACTGCTCGATTTTGAGGGCCCGCTCACTCGATCTGTTTCACAGACGAGGTGATGGAACATCAGTTCCCCGATGGGTTTAAACCCATAAATATCGAACAATATGATGGAACGACCAATCCAGCCGTGTGGATTGAAGATTTCCTCCTCCACATCCACGTGGCTTACGGAGACGATCTCCACACCATCAAATACCTGCCGCTCAAGCTCAAAGGACTGGCGAGGCATTGGCTTAACAGCCTACCTCCTCACTCCATCGGGAGCTGGGAGGCCCTTGAAGACGCCTTTAGGGCAAACTTCCAAGGCACCTACGTCCGACCCCCGGACGCCGACGACCTGAGCCACGTCATTCAACAACGTGGTGAGTCGGCCAGGAAATTTTGGAATAGGTTCTTGACTAAAAAGAACCAGATAGTCGACTGCCCAGGAGCAGAAGCAATTGCCGCCTTCCGGCATAGTATTCGGGATGAGTGGCTCGCATGACAGTTCGGGCAAGATAAGCCAAGGACCATGGCGGCCCTCACTTCACTCATGACCCACTTTTGCATGGGAGAGGATAGTTGGCTGGCCTGCAGTTCTCACAATGGCGAGGCCGGCACGTCGGAGGCCCGCGACAGTAACAGCAAGCCCAGGTGCAATAAAAACAAGCGCAGGCACAAGGCCAGTGGCAGTGACGCCGAGGATGCCACAATCAACGCAGGGTTCAGCGGCCCTAAAGCCAGACAGAAAAAGAAAACCTTTAAGGGGAACAAGGACGACCCTAGTCAGCTAGACAAGATCCTCGAAGACCATGCCGGATTCATGGCACCTCGGACAAACCTACAAACCACACCAATTGAAACTGCTGGGTCTTCAAACAGGCCGGGAAGATGGCGACGGATGGGCAAAGTAAAGGCCACCCTCGCAGCGAAGATGAGGACGAACCTCAGAGGCCTAACAATGGAGGCCAGAAGCAGTTCCCTCCCGAAGTGAAGGATGTGAACATGATCTACGTCACTCACATCCCCAAACGGGAGCGAAAACGCGCACTTCGAGACATTTACGCCTTAGAGCCCATCGCCCCGAAGTACAATCCGTGGTCGGGTTACCCGATCACATTTGATAAACATGACCACCTGAACAGTATCCATCATGATGGGTCTACGGCTCTGGCCTTCGACCCCATTGTTGATGGGTTCCATTTAACACGCGTCCTCATGGACGGAGGCAGCAGCCTCAACCTGATCTACGCGGATACGATTAGGAGCATTGATCCATCCAGAATCAAGCCCAACACCAGCACTTTCAAGGGTGTTATACCTGGCGTCAAAGCACGCCGCACAGGAATGATCACTCTGGAGGTAGTCTTTGGGTCACCTTAAAACTTCTGAAGCGAAGTCTTGATCTTTGGCATCGTCCCCTTCCGAAGCGGCTACTACGCACTGCTCGGTCGAACCGCATTCACTCGCTTCAATGTGGTCCTGCATTACGCATATCTAAAGCTAAATATGCCGGGACCAAAAGGTGTTATTACACTCAATGGTAACACCGAACGCTCTCTTCGAATAGAGGACTAGACCGCGGCTTTCGCAGCTGATGAGGCAACCGAGGAAGTAGCCCGTACTCAGCTCAAGAAAGGCACCCTGGCTCTTCAAAGCGCAATCGGGGTGCACCCATCGAATTAGGACAGCCGACTGATCACCCTAAATAGGGATATGCGCTCCTCGTATGCCTCCTTCTGGCAGCGTACTATGTCCGCAGGGTGCACAACTTCGCACTCAAAATTCCATGGGAGGCCGAGGAGCATAAAATAAATGGCGTGTTGTTTGCGTTTCAACCAAGCAACACCCACCTGAAGACCTACGCACCAACAGGGCACTGTCAAAGGCCCGACAGGAGTGGCAGGACTAGGTCTAAACCATCACGTGGCAGCTACAAACCTCTTAAAAGGACCTGACTCTCGAATGCATCAAGCATAGGACAGCCGGAGTAGCAAGCCCCACACGTCAACCTCGTTGTGGACGAGGATAAACTGATAAACATCATGGAGGCGCAGACATGCAGCAAGGACGGACTAGGGCTATAACCCCGACAACATCCGCCTTGTTTTTATTCCTCCCTTTCCTTTCTTTTTAAATATACCTTTCAAAGTTTCTTTGGTGGAGTATGACGTCCACCACATCCACCAACTTGATCTTCTTCTTGTCTGTCAAAAAATTGACTTTTTGTTGCAGACCTGTCACCTCTTCGGGGATGCCCCAGTCTATGCCCTTCCTTTTCCAGGAAGCAAGCCTTCTCGGAGGAGCAGGCGATAATGCCGGGACCTCGGCCTGGCCAAAGGCGAGTGGATCGGTGATGTAGAACCACACCGTTTTCCATTCCTTGATAGTCTCGACGAAGGATCCCTCGAACCAGGCACGATTATGGTTCTTGCTGATCATGCCCCCTCCCCCCCCCCCCGCACTCCGCTAGCTCGAAGTCGCTAGACTTCGGCTTGATGCCGAAGGTCTTTAGCCATAGGCCAAAGTGCAGCTCGATGCGAAGGAACGCCTCGTAGACAGTGATGAAAGTCACGAGGTGGAGGATGGAGTTTGGGGCCTGGTGGTAGAAGTCGAGCCCATGGTAGAAAAGGATCCCGCGCACAAAGGGGTGCAGTAGGAACCCCAGACCTCGGATGAGGTGGGGAACAAAGACTACCCTCTCCATTGCCTGGGGAGTGGGCACTCGCTGGTTTGGCTCTGGCGGTCGGGTGGCGATGTTGGCGGGGATGTACCCCACGCTTCCCAGCTCCAGGATCGTGCCCTCCGTGACGGAGGAGCCGACCCAGTGTCCCTTCAAGGTGGCTTCGGTCATGGCTGGGAGCTGGGGTTGTGGGTGCAGCTGGGGTTCAGTGGATTCAGAGTTGGATCTGGGTGCTGGAGCTCGAGGAATAGTAGGCGAGGGGGAATGGAACCGTGAGGATTCTTACTGCTCCCCCCTTTGCTCTTATATGCCTGCGAAAGGCCAAGAGTCCCCCCTGCCGCGCCATAGAAATCACCACGACCTAAAAAAGATGTCATTATGCGCATGGGATGGAACAAAATCTTGATGATATCCCTTAAAAACCGGGCACGATCTCTGCTTTGACAGGACGTGCCAATGAGAAAACTACCTCGGGCCGCAATTCGAGTGGCATAACTGGCCCGCCCAATGATAGACGATGACACTTCAAAAAAGTTGTCAGACCATAGGCACTGTTCACGCCCGCTCAGTTGGCCTTCGAGGCTAGGTAATCTCGCGTCTTCGGATGCTAGTGAATTCGGTTGAACCATGGTTGGAGGGCAGATTCCTTTAAGAAAGGGTCTGATTAAAGCTTGCAATAAGTAAGAAGATCGTAGATCATAGAGAGGGGAACTCATCTGCCCAGACAAATACTCAAAAGCCGAGCTCAAATTATGCACAGGAACTCATCTTTCAAGCCGAAGACTCCAAGATTAAAGTCATTCATCCGAAGAAGATCGTCGTCCTCGCCATCGAAGACCAGTTCAGGGGCTACTAATGGTGTCCTGGACTAAGGGGTACCAACCTAGTTGGCCCACCGTCACGGGCCGAGCTTATGGGCCACCGTTCTCGTAAGGAAGGACTCCGGAAGCCTCGCACCTCTACGTGATCAAGATGGACTCTGCCGAAGACTTGACGTGTACTCCAAGGATAGCTTCGGCCGCCGCCATGTGCATCCCTAGATTGGCAACCGACCATGTGTAACCCTAGGTACCCCATGGCATCTTTATAAGCTAAGGGGTTTAGCCCGTAGAGGGAGAGAAGTCACAATTACATCCACCTAGCCCTAGTGTTAGATCACAACTTACGATCTCGAGGTAGATCAAGCATGTACTCGATACACAATCATTAATACAATCAAAGCAGGACGTAGGGTATTACCTCTTCGAGAGGGCCCGAACTTGGGTAAACAATGTCCCCTTCGTCTCCATGTTACCCATAGATCCGAGATCCACAGCTCAGGACCCCCTACCCTGAGGTCTGCCGGTTTCAGTATCGACACCCGGGGACAAGGCCCCGAAGGTTTCACCAGATCCTTCTTCAAATCTTCCTGGGAAATCATAAGAAGGGGACATGATGAATGCGATCAATTCCTTCTCAAACTTACAAGCAGCAAACTTACATTTGCTCAACTCGGCGAATATAGTGTTACTTCCTAAGAAGGATGGCACGGAAGATATTGCAGACTTCCGTCCGATCAACTTGATCCAGTCTTTTGCAAAAATCATCGCGAAGATTGTAACACCCCTGTGTAATAGCCACTATGACACTCTGCTAAATATGCCAAGTCATGTTCATTTGCAGTGCCTAGTCATAGTGGTTATTCAAGACAATTCAAATACTTCTCTGAAAATCAACTCAAATTTAAAGTGCAAAATATAGTTGCTCAAAACTTGTGGGAAAAATGTTCACCTTATAGCAAATAATCCAAAACTACCTGCTGTTAAGGAACACAACATCATCATCAAGTCTAGATGGGCCTAATGCATTTGATTAGAGCCAAAACAACACTGAAAATGCTATTTCCATTTTTAGAAAAACCCAAAAGAATTCCAAAAATGCCCAAACTTTTTGTGCCAGTGCTGGATATTGCAATACACTGGTGTGAGCTAGTTTCACCTTTTTGCAAATTCATTTGGCAACTCATTTAAATCAAAACCCAACTCTGTAAAAGAAAAAGCAAAACAGAAAATAGAAAAATAGAAAAGAGGCACTGTGCACTGGTCCTAAGTGCACAGTGCCCCGAATCCAGCCCACCAGGCCCACGACACTCTCTCTCCCTCGCGCTGTCGTCTCCTCCATGGCTGCGCCGGCGCACACCGGCGAGCAGCTGACACCGCGACACTGCACCGACGTCGCGGCCCGTCGAGGGGATAAGGCCAAGCCAGTGCTTCCCCCCTGGCCTCTCCATCCACTTCCCTCGCTCGCTCCTCCCCTCTCTCCTCCAGATCCACCGTCGCCGAACGCCACCATCGCCATGGCGCCGTCCTAGCCGCGGCCACCGCGCCCCATCTGTTTCTCCATCACGTCCACGGGGCTCGCCGACGCCGGCCACTCCTTCCTCGACCATGCACGAGGGACGAGGAGCTCTGCATCGCCGGGCTACCTCGTCTTCTTCACCTACGGCCGCCGATGAACGCCGCATCGATTCGTCGCCGTCAAGCCTTCCCCGAGCCCTCTTTGCTCATCTGCAGGAGCGCTGTGAGCTTCTCTTCTCCTCCCCTCACTCCCCTGCTCATCTCTGCGCTCGCAGCCGCCGGCCTCGTCGTGGCCGTGCCCGCTGCCATAGACGAGCTCGCCGTTGTGACCACCATAGTCCGAGGTCGCGTCCGAGCTCGTAGTCGAGCTCCTGGAGCTCGTAGGCGCCTAACGCCGCTCCCTGCGTCGCTTAACATGCCCCATATCGCCGTGGCCACTCGCACTCGAACTCCGGCGTCCGCCGCGGTCGACGCCGCCACCGATTTAGGTCACCTCCGGCGAAACCGTTAACACCACGCGACACGCGCGAGCGCCAGCTTTCGAACGCAAGTGGTCGCGTGCGAAAAGACCTACCGTAGCGCATTTCCGACGAACTCCGGCGCTCGGCCACCGCGCAAATCCCCTAGCAACCAAATCCAATGGTGGAGGCAAACCAGCTTAAAAATTGCTGTAGGGTGATATACCAGCTTATAGCTTTGACTGCTCTTAAGGTAAGGTGGTGCTTAAGCCACACTCTTGGCTTTAAGCATACCGCTCTCCTGTGAAGATCAGTTGTACCAATGCTCCATTTTCCGTAGTCGCACCAGATCCACATAGTACTCTTTTTCCATTCCTGGTGGTAATAAGTAGTACGCGCTTTTATTGATTAAAGTCTGAATCCTGTAAGAAATTGGTGATAGTGATTTGAATGTGTATTGGTACAATATGAAGTATCCTCTGTACTACTTTAAAGTATTGGTACAATATCAAGTCTCCATACCACTCTTTTTTTTCTATTCCATTCAATTCCTTCAATAGGTGTAAAAATGCATTTGAACTTTCTTACTCGAAAGCTGTTCGCGCAGGAGGCGATAGCAGAGTAGCTGGATTTCACACTCAAAGTGTTGAGGCCTATTCTTTGATGCAGGGTAGAATACCAAAGTGTGTACCAGTTTGAGAATAAGCATGCGCGGTCTTCTTCAAACCGAAGGGGAGAGCCCCAGTAAGATAAGATTGAATTCATCTCGGAGCTTTGGAATAAGAAGATGGACCAAGCACCCACCAACTTAATTGTGAGACGAGCAGCTAAAGAAGTTACTAGACCCATTATAGAGATCGGAGGAAGAGAGTTCACTTTCGTTTGAAGGTGGTCCATGAGCTCACTCTGGTTAGAATGAATCCCGACAAACAACATAAGATGGCTGTCAATACTCCTTTTTTTGCTTACTTTGGAGACCCCGATCGGCCAGAGAAGATGTAAAGACATACAGTCCACCTAAACTACAATTTCAACAGCGAGCGATATAGGTACCGTTGTATTTTATCTAAGCACGCTAGTCGAAGTAAGAAGTAGTCAAAGAATAGGTTCCACCAGGCTGTAATAGACGATTTGAGCCGGCCTTTTGGTACCATTTCGAAGGTGATTACTTACGCATTTCAGGAAAGCAATGAAGAGAAGGGCATATATATCCTGGGCCCTGCCGTACGATGAAAGCTATTCTTTAGAAATCAAGTGAACCATTGGTTTCGCCACAAGGGAGGTACTAGTTATGACTTAGAGAAATAGTGATTGATGCTCAATTAGCTAGGGCTGCTAGTTGACTGTATAGAAAGAATATTGTGCCTCTAACTCACGCCCCTTAGACTCGAAAGTACTAAGGCACTTATTACGGTGAGGCAACGAACCACCATTATTGAAAACCCCTCTATCTAGACTCCCGCCGTGCTTCTAGACTCCCCCCATGCTTCTCGCGAGCAGTGGTTAGTGAGGTACTAGAAACCATATTTTTTTCATTGCCTGAAAGAAAGTAGTATATTAGCGAGTCTCGCAGGTGACCTAGCCGGGTGGGTACGATTAATTTCACAACCATGCTAAATTTGAAAGCATTTCAATCTATCGAAAATCAAGTCAACCGTGGTTGGTATTAACTGGTGGTTTACCTGACTTGTTGTTCAAAACCTTGAGCGAATCAAACCTCTAATGCCTTTTCCATACCTTCTTGGACCTGGCGCCTCTCTTTTCTCTTTTCCTTCTCTTTAGTGGATGTGGTGGCATGTGCTTCATCCCTCCTTTTAGGGTTAATGCTATCAATGGTGAATCGATCATTCGCTATCCTTTTTTCTGGGATCTGCTCTTTTTAGTGGAAGGTTTGAGGGAAGGTAAGATTAGTGGGTCAATAACCTGCTTAGCTTTCCAAGTAAGGCAGTGAAGTTCCATATTTCTGTATCTTTCTTATCCCGGGATCTGCTGCTCTGTTCCCTTAGATGCAATAGTTTACTGATCCGGTTTTCCCTAATTTCAATAGTGAGGAGGATGTCCAATAAAAATACTATATTCTAGTATCTGACCAAAGGGAAGAATGAAAATAAATAGAGATAGAGGTCTCGGAAATAGGGCCTATTAAAAGTACAGTGCCTTCTTGTTCTTGTTCTTCTGATCGATTGATTCAATTGGATTAAAGGGAAGTGAACACCAAAACTACTAGCGAAAAGCACTTTCACCTGGCTAGCACTTAGCAAGGTTAGTTTAGTTTGCTTGGAAGGGGAGCATTCCAAATGCATAACTCGAAATGACACTAAAGACTAAAGCTAGAACATCTATAGTGACAGACGAAGGCGAATCGTAACTAGAAGAAGGCCTCCGAACTGCTTCAAATCAAGAAATTGTGGGGAGCTTTTGGTCAAGTCTTGGAAGGGACTCCCATCCCAGAGTGTGAAAGCTCTCGGGAGAAGGGAATCGACAACACAACTGGAGCTGCCCTTTCTTTGGTTTAGTAAGAAGCTTCCTCAAGTATGTCGATTGGTAGTACGGTCAGTTCACTCGAATCCACTGACTTCATGCATGGGGACTCGACCATCAATCCTTTCTTGTGACGAGCTGTGACTGGGTGCTCTGAAACCTCCTTAAAAGGAGGGGCGGTGGGGTAAGGTAATTGAAGTAACTAGCCAGTATTAAGATTAGGCATAAGCATAATAAACTGATGCATCCGAAGACGGTGAATCTAGAATAGAGGCCGGGTGGGGAAGCAAAAGATGCAAGAGAGCCTTTTTCCGGGAAGGAAGGGACGGCCGAGAACGATGTCCTTTCTCGTGCCTAATGCCTAATGCCTAAGCAGGAGAGCCCCTCTGTCTGCTACTTTACACTACTCCTTGAACGTGTCCTCTCGGATCTCCTCGAAACTATTCTGAAGTTTTGAATTCCATTTCTATGGATAGGTTCTAAGCATATGAGAGAAAGGCGGATGAAAGGCAGTGACCCTAAGTTCCGAATCTTACCCTGAATAAGTAAGGTTTCGGGGAAGTTAGAAGCCTTTCTGGCTGAATAGGGGCGGTGAGAGGGTGTAGTGTAGTAAAGGAGGTGGGCTTAGAGCCAGCAAGCAAAGTAAGGCAAAGCTTTATCGCGAAGAGGGCAGATGAATGAATTGGTTCCAGGGTATGCCTTCCGAGGTATGCTGGGCAATAAGGGCAAGGAAGGTTGCGGGAAGAGTTTCAGGACTAGGCCAGAGGACTCCTGTCCATAAGGCTAGGAAGGCAGGAGCAAAAAGATTGAACTAGCCCACGCATCTGCTCCCCTCTCAATCCACCAATAACTCCCATCTCCCAGCATCTCATTCCCCCACCCCGTCGTCGAGAGCAGCCATCCCTTCTCAATAGAATCCATGTGCCATTGCCTGAATGTCAATCTGCCCCTCCTGTCCGAAAAGAAGCATATCCGAATAAAGGTACCAAGGTAACCCTTAGAGTCAAAGCATTTTTAGCTATTAAGGACTTACTAAAAAAGGCTCAAAAAAACAGGAATCAGTTGGAGGAAACTAAGGACCAGGTTCACATTATCAGTGAGTGCGGATAAGAACGTTTCCTGGAATTCCACATCCCATATTGACTCTACCATCCCTAACGTTGGCCACTAAGTCCAATCTGACCTATCTCAAATAAGATCTTTTATTATCAATTGGTTAGGCATCCCTCTTCTTTGTTTGCATAAGGCCTGAAATTTGCCTTTCTTAAGACCCCGTTGAACATATTTTCAAAATGTTCCATCATTGGGTATAAGTAGAATCTTCATAGCCCAAAAAAAACACAGTCAAAGTCAAACGTTTGTCGGTGGCACAGGGTTGTGTTTGAAGAAATGGAGTTTCGTTGTTCGTCACATGAAACTCTGCACTTAGGGATCAGTCTCACAAAGATGCTCTTCGAGCTTTGAAACCGTCTTCTTTGTGGACTCGGCTGTAGGCTATATATCCATGGCTTGTTGAGATCTCCTTCCTCCTTCCTTTCTCACTGGAAAAAGTAGTAGTTATCAATCGACTACCAGTTATCAATCAATCTGATGAAGGTAACAATATCCTCCTTGAAATCCATATAATCATTCCCTGGAAAATCAACCAGATTCTCCCTCCTCTTATGGCTCAAAGGCTCAACCTGGCTAGTAAGTCGGCATAGGAGAGGAGCACTCATTCATCTTGTGGTGGGCTGGCTTACTACTCCCCGATATTAGCTCTCAGCAGTTAAGCAATTCCGAAATCAGTTTGTTGCCCTGCAAAGTCTTTGACCTTGGGTATATGAGTAGGAGACTTAGGACAGTAGCATCGATAGGCAGTAGGGCAAGCTGCCGGATTGACAGACAATTATTTGGACAGTGGGTAAGCTACTTAGGCTAGGGAATAGGTACACATAGGTCAGATACGCGGGCAAGTCTCAATAACCAAAGTAGGAGTTGATGAGTGACTTTCTTCTTCTCTATTCCTTCTTACTAGACTGGACGGATTCCTTTCTGTAAACTGAGTTAATGGAGTCAAGAAAGAAGCTAGTACAGTAGGAATTCTTATTCAGTAAAATAAGTCACTGGTAGGCAAGACTTTCTCTCGAGAGTCAGAGCTTCGAGACGACTTTCGCAGATGTTCAATCTTGCGAGGCGTATGAGCCAGATTTTTAGTACTCTCCCGGCCTGTTAGAGGTCACCCTAATAAGCGGAGATTGCTGGGAAAATGTTGCTCAACAAGACAGTAACCAACTCGAAAAAGGAGACCCTGGCATAACAAGTGGTGATCTCTGTACTAGAATAGAAGCCCTGCTAATTGTGAAGAACCCACAGCCGGGAGCGTTAGCAACTGGATTTTACCACACTCCGTTATACCCTCCCTTGGGGGATGGCTTGGTGCTAATGTAGAACTTTCGGAGACCTTCCGCTTGCTGTTTTGGTCCAGCCTGAGTGGCCATAACTTCTACTGTGATTTAGTTTGGAGCGGTCTTGCTCTTGTTGTTCCATTGTTGCGCGTCCTATTCTGATATTTAGGACCAAGAGGTACTGGATTCTCTTTTGGATAGGCCCTGAAAGGAGAAGAAAGGCTGAAATGCCAACGGACGTCTGTCTATTCTCTAATTCACCCGATCCCTATCCGCTTTCCAAAAAGGAAGAATGCATGAACCACGGCAGAGGAGAAAGGACGGATCACCTGCCGATCTTTTACAAAACTATGCCAGAAAGGATATAAAGATTGACCGGTACAAAAGCCATCTCCATCAATCTACGCTCATTAAGGAGAGGGTTCCTTAGAGAATAAAATGGGGAGCGAACGGAAAAGATGTGTGGCTGAGGTGTTGGGAGCCCCCAATAGAGAAGGACGATGCGGAAAGGGATGATGGGAAAGTGACAAGACTGGACTTCGACTCGTTTAAAAAGAGTTGTAGCCGTACGGAATTCCAATTGGAATGGACCCATCTCATGATACAAGTTACCCTGGATTTCTTTCTATTCCTATTTCGCTGGGCAATTCTAGTTTTTGTTATGATGATCTCATGGATAGTAGTATTGAGTTCTATAAACAGATTGATAGTAGGTTTTAAGATAGCTTAGCCCTTGCTATGATTCAATTTGTATTGGAGAAGAGGGGCGCCAACACTATGGGGAATGTAGCTATGATGTACTTCTTCCTACTAGCTACGGTGCAGCACCTGTTCCTAGCTACGATGCTGCTCCTGTCCGCCCCTTGATTTATCACCGCTTTGGTCTTTTATTGGTCATTGATTTATAGACGGGAGGATAAGTACCCTGGCTCGACCCCAGATATCGATTTAGCATTCCATTATCGGATCTCCGAAATGGGAAACAAGAAAAGTAATCGAAATCGTGTGCCAGCGGGACATACGAAATTCACACTTTTTGACTCTCAATCCACAGGTGGAGATACCAGGGGTGGGTTTTCATGGCCTATAGTCTCCCCTGCCGACGAAGCACGAACTACTTGTTGAAATCACGGATCCAAATCTTGCATTTCTCCTTTACTCGTCAAAGGCCTCGTATTGTTATTCCCATGATTCATGTGGGCTATCTGCTCTTTATTGTAGGGTCCTACTCCCACCTATCCTTAAAAAACGATGTGAGTGGCTCATACTAATCAAATGTACAAGTAACTGACCCTTATCAAGCTTTCCACACATAGTGTTTTGATCTAAGATTGCAATTCTTCCATGTTTCCGCAGTAGCATATTGTTCCATGGAGCTAGGGTCCAAAATAGGAATCAACAAGTGTTTCCACGACTCTACCGCCCGGCCAATCCCGTTCCACTGAATCCCCTCCCTTTTTCATGGCCACATATCTTTATGGCTAAGGAGTGGGAAATCTTTCTCCTGTTACACAAATCAAGTGTTTCATTTCATCCGGGAAAAGCCACCTCTTTCTCCACAAACAATGTCTTTGTCATTTGATCCAGTTTTTATCCGTTAGATAGGAACATCTTTGCTAAATA